>OW804097.1:42215797-42905797 GCA_942159475.1 Sthenelais limicola | reverse complement strand
TTTGAACCGTGTTGGCAGCCACGTTCACTACTCTGTTGAGAGTAAGGCCGCCTATAGATATTACTTTCACGGGAGACCCTTGCATGCTCCTTGACAACAAGTTATCAAAACCTCGACATCTAGAGTCAGCGACTACTAAAAGCTCCAATCGTTGCATATTAACTTAGTACGTTATTATTCACTTCCTTTTGATCTTGAATTCAGCTATTAGTTTAGCCTTCACTCTGCTTAGGATCACGCCAAACCGGTTTTCACCTTTAAAATGTGTAGATTCAAGTTTGACTTGGTGCCCGTCCTTGACCTTGGCTAATGGGTATCGAAAACCAGTGCCCCATTTAAGCGATGTCGTAATTTCGTAATATTTCACTGCTTTTTGTTCTTCTGTGAGGATCTTCCTTATTCCACCATTTGATCTAAATTTAGCGAATACTATGTTTTCAAGCAGTTTTTCCTCACCTTGGTTCCATTCAGGGGAAGTCGTTATCTGGTCCCCTAGTCGCTTGGCAACGACAGGGCTTGCGACTTTTCTGATGTGTTCAGCGAGACTGACCTTACCCGATCTTCTTGCTTTTAACGATTGAAAGCAGTGTTCTGCTGATGAGTAAGCGATATTTTCTAAATAAAATGATGCTGGGTAAAAGTTAGAACATATCGTATTTTCTCCCTTAAACCCCAAGCCGTCATCATCGACAGCCACCGTCATAGCATCGCCAGGTCGACAGCCTGTGGGGAGTAGATGGAGATCATTCACCGTGAATGTCTTGTCGCCCACTTTAATATGATTTAAAATAAGTTCAGCTGGTTTATTTTGAAGTCTAAGCAGAGTATGGCAATTCTTAAGTAACTCGTAGTTACCATCCTTCAGATTCGAACCCATTTTGTTCAACCATAGATCTTTGTATTTGTCTTGCGAACGGAGGTTTTTCGCCCTAGATATTACTATTTTCTTTCTGTCAGTAGAATCCATTTCCACATAGATAGCTCGGTTGTCATACATCCTCGCCTTGCCTATTCTATAGGCCTTGACAATGTGGTCTGGCTTGAATGTATCATCAAGGGACTGACACATGCTTAGAATTATTTGCTTTGTGTTTTCATTAAAAGCATATATTTCTTGATTTTTTGCCATAGATTTGGGTGTTTTTCCATTTTCATCCATCCACGCCTCATGCACACCTTCTACGATCAAATGTGTAGATGTTTCTTGAGGGGGCCTCATTATTTCTTCATCTAGATTTCTATCAATTTGGTCTAGTTTTACCTGAGCTTTTTGGACCATTGTTTCCACAGTATTTCTCTCATTTACCATCTTATCAATTTGTTCTTGCAACTTCTCTGTTTTATCCCGTATACTCTTGTCGAGATTTTCTGTATCTATTTCGAGAGCACGCAGAACCCTGTCATACCGGTTCTTTTCCTCGCTCCAGCTACGTCTGAACTTCACAACGGTTTCATCGTACCTCCTCATTTTGTAATTTAGACTATTTAGGTCTTGGTCAATGAGAATACCATCATTAAAGTCTTGTTCGATTGCTGCTGTGGTTGGCACAACATTCCTAATTCTCTTAACTTCCATACTAAGACTACGGACCTGTTCCTCCAGATCTTTGACTCTAGATGTTGTTTTATTTACTGGGTATGCATTTTGATTTTCCCCAAAATGTTTGGCAATATCCTCATGTATTTTTTCAGACACCCTTTTAGAAATAGTATTTACCATGTCATCCATGAAACTACTAGAAGATAATTCGCTCAATGATTTAGGTTTACCCACTTTAGGCTCGCACGTTGAAGGCTCATTTCGACTCGCCAAATCCAGAGGCTGGCTGGTGCCTGGATGTGAGTCGTGGGTGCCTGGATGCAAGTCGCGGGTAATTCGAACGGTTGCCTGCTGCGAGGCGACGTCCGTTTCCCAGTCGCTCACTTTCTCACAGACTTCATCCAAAATATTCATCATAAATCTGATGTATTATCAATAGAAGTTACTTGCGAATTTCCTTTAGCTTCCATATCCTCCTCTATTTCCAATGAATCGTTCATTTTTAGGGTAGTATCCAAGCTCTGATTTTCAGTCTGTCCTTTCTTTTCACCAGTGACATCAATCTCACTGTCGATTCCCACGTCTTCCATGGTTGATTTTCAGTCGAATCTACTAAAACTCTATGTGTTGTTCTTAGAACGTAGAAGTCTTCTCCAAATTCCTCATATGGATGATCTCTAATGCTTCATAGTCAGTTTGACTTAAATATATCTCATTGTAGAGTTGAATAGCCTTTTTTTGTTTTGAAAACAATTTCTACGTAGCGCTAGGCATTTTGCGTCGTCGGCGCCTTTCCCGCCTCCTTTTGTCTAATGCTAGATACACTCTACCAAGAAAAGTAAAAATTGATATTGTGAAAATGATAATAATACCAAACATTGATCATGGAGACGTTTTTTACGATAGCTACAATAAGAGTTTGGTAAAACGACTTCAATCCTTACTAAATACATCCATAAGGGCCACTCTGGACCTCAATAAGAGGACAAATGTAGACAATGAATACAAGAAGTTGAACATCCTCACTAATGAATTTAGAAGAAAAGTACATCTGACAGAGAGTGCATATCACCTGGCCAGAAACAATAAAAATGTTGACCAGCGAAAACTTCCCACCAGAAACCATGCCAAAGATAGAAAATTACTTATATTAGAACATCCGAAATCAGCCCTATTCCAAAATAGTTTCTTGTACAAGGCCAAATGTGCCTGGAATAATCTCCCCACCAAATTACAAAACTTGGAAGACCAAAGACAATTTAGGCAAGAACTAATATCACATTATTCAAAATAACTTTATTCAAAATAACAATAGAAACACAAAATAATCCACTTGGACAACATCGCCTTAGATCGGGCTAGGTGATAAGTAATAACATCAATTACTACTGTTATGTTACCCTGTCAAACCAGTCGGATCAGATGAACCCTTGTTTCATTCTCCGTCTAAAGCACTGTATCGTGCAATTATTATTCATTTATTATTCATTTATATGTAAACATTTTATTGGTTTTATCTTTCTGACGTCCATGTAATGGTGCACTGTACCGTGCATACAAATCCAGGATTATGTAAGGATGCTCTGTATTTTTGCATTCACAAACTCTAGTAGTTTGTCTTTTAGATATACTTATCTATTGTGATTTAATGAGCTTTAATGTAAAACATTCAAAAATAGCTCTGTTAAAAAAAACCCTGTAAATACTCACCTATTACCACAAGCACTGTCAAAACAAAGATGCGATAAAAGTATATTATCGATTATTCTACTCTATATGGTAATATCATAGTCTTAGACAACTATCGATAACAGACTTAATCCTGATAACTAGTTCTATCCTACCAGGTATTTATTTTGCTTTATTTTACTTTAATTTTCATTCCAGCCTTAAGCGATTTATTATTTTATTTTCCAAATTAAAGGTAACAGTCGGTAGAAATGGAACTACCTAGTTTCATATAGACATGTCAACCCATTTGTCATTTTTCAACTGTATTTTACCACTACTAAGACAAATAAAACATTTTCTTATCTTATCTTATCTTATCTTAGATTATTCCATAAATTTGGCAGAGTATAGAGATATGATTTTCTAAATATTTCGTTTCTTGGGTGCGGAACAACAAGTTTTTTACCTTTTGTCAACCTTCTTAAGCATATTTTTCTATTATCAACATTCTTTTCATTTCTGGAGTGAATGAATGCCCTCTCCAATATATGTTTTTCCCGTCTCGTTTGGAGACTTGGGATACTTAATTCAGAGTGTATATTCTGAGTGCTAGAGAGCTTAGGTAGATGTAAAACAATTTTCAGTGCCAAATTTTGAAGTGTTTGTAGTTTTTTTAAATGATTCTGTGCTACTGAACCGTAAAATATGTCACCATAATCGATTATGGGCAGTATCATAGTTTTATAAATAGTCAGCAGTGTTTCTTTACTGCAGATTCTATAAAGTTTGGAGAGGGCCTTTATTTTGGCTCTTACAGTGTTCACCTTTTTTACCATAAATCTATTGAAATTGAGTTGTCTGTCTATCTCTATACCGAGATATTTGTAGTTAGATACATTTTCAAGTTTTTGTTCATTCATTACATACAGAGTGCTATTTCTTGGGTCCTCTCTGGACCTAATAGTTAAACTTTTGCATTTCTTTATATTCAATGATATTTTGTTGTCCGCACACCAATTAACTATTCACTTAAATCATCCTGTAGAGAAACTATACTGTCACCTTTCAATGTTCTATCTGCATACAAAACCGTATCGTCCGCAAATAATTGGACGTGGCTATTTTTTACAACATTGTCTAAATCATTGATGTATAAACAGAAAAGAAGTGGTCCCAATGAGGTCCCTTGTGGAACTCCACAGGTAACCGGTTTGAGAGTGGAACAGCATCCATTTGCTAAAACATTTTGATATCGGTTAGACAGGTAATTTCTAAACCAACCTATTGACTGTTCATCCAGACCGTACCTTTCAGGTTTCTTAAGTAATAAATCATGATTCACCGTATCGAAGGCTTTCTTAAATTCAAGGAAAATAAGGTCAGTGGCTTTTTTGTTATTAAAGTTGTTATTTAGGTTAATAACAAAGCTTGGTTTAATTCTATTCTATTATTATTGGGCTTATTTAGATCTTTTAGACGAGGCATAAATTGAGGGACTGAAACGCTCCCCCCCCCAACACCCAGACATAGCTATCCCCTCCCTATATTCGATGTTGGAGAGTCTACAATTAATGAGGAAAAATCGCAGACAGAGAAGCAATGATAACAAGGATTATAGGATATCTCATTGGAGGGGGTCTAAGAATAGTCCAGTCTTTCTGCTCCAGTCAGCAGGTTTTATGATGAAAATCGATACCATGATGTCTTTTTTGTATTTTAAAACAAAATATTAGAGGCCTACAACAACAAAAGCGCATTATCCGTGATGGATCTTTTCAAGCATTGCCTTAAAAACTATAAATCATACTTACTATCTCTATACCATTTATTTTATATCATTTTATCATACACCTTGTATCTAACATTTCCTACTGGTAACACTTCTTTTTGGAAATCTTTGAAATTTCATCTACCATATATATATATTTCTCAATGAAAATTATAATCGTTTCCTCACCAGGTTAACGGGCTTATTAAACATAATCAAATATTGTGAAAGCTGAAAAATTATTTATTATTATACAGACACCATTGGGACAATCCACTCGGTTATCTGGACACCCCACTATTGCGAAATCCGGAATCTGGAGTCAGCCTTATAATAGAACTAGATTAGTCACTACTATGTTCATAGATTTGGTGGTGGATCATTCTGGCTGGGCCATTTGATGGAATCAATCAAATAGACTGGCTTTGTTAAATTGATAAAAACAACAGTTTATCAAACAAGACATCACTAAGGTTGTCTGTCTAATACACTTAAATGTCCATAACTCTATTCTTGGAGGAAGGGGACGCGACTGAATCCCCTCCCTCTGTCATTTTATGGCATCAATAAAAACAATGTTACCGTATAGATTGGTAAAAACAATTATTTATAAAAGTATGGGAGGGACACAGCCCCCTTATTCCCCCTAGAAATGTCTCACAATGTGTTGAGAGAGAAGTAGAGTGATTGCGTGGAGAGGCTTGGGTGAACAAAGGGACATTTCTGCACAGAGAGGGCTCTTGAGACAATATGATTTTCTGAAATTGAAAAATCGATTGTGCTGAACCCACTCTAATTCCCCCTTGCTATACAGTGCAGTCCTGTATGCTTCATTTTCTTTTCCTTAATGATACCTTTAGGGATAAAGGGAAGATCCTTTGAAATGCCAGTTTCGAAGGCTGATGGATTTCATCAGTAAATCCAGGCCAGATTAGGGAATGGGCTCGAGAACTGTGCTGTAATATCTGATCGAACATTTTCTGTGGCATCAGTAAGATCAGGCACAACTGCGGTCGGTGTTGTTGCTCAAATGGTTTCATTTATACTTTGACATGTTAAAATAGAATCATGAAACATTTCCATTATGTTCAATCAATCAAAATATTAACAGATATGCGGCATTTTGATAAGATAAATACCTATAGCCTATGCGTTTTGGGCAGCTTTACAATAATCCTTTCTAAGAAGTTTCAAAAATAAATACCAGACCACAAGTGACACATCAGTCAGAAGTAAAAGCAGTGTATCAATAGGGGATTTGCATGTACCACTGCGCATGTTTGTTACAGTGCATCGTGGGGTGAATTCTGATGAAATCTGTCATACAAATATTTGGCGAAATTGTTATCGAAAATTGCAAGAATATTTTCACCAAAATCATAGCTTGTATAAATGATCTATGAAAGCAAAATGCATGATGGGAAGGATGGAGGCTTATGTTATGGAAACATGTATAACACATACGTATTGACATTAAAGCATTGATAAATAGTCCGTGCTGAGCATGGCATGTTTTCTATTGATTTTACACTGTACCTTTAGTCCCATAATTCTATATATGCAAATCAAGATTCAAAATGTCGGCTATGCAAATAAATCCCCTATTGCAAAATAATACAATGATAGTATTTTTTATCGCAGCTGTTATCAGTTACATCAAAAAAACGTCATTGTTTTGTTTGTTTTAAGATTTTTATTCAGCCAGACATTATGCAACAGGTACACTATTCACAGAAAAGCTGCTTTAAACAATTATAGAAAAAGTTCTTAGAAAAATAAATAGAAAATTCTACAAATAAAGTAATAATAATTAACCACTTGGTTATTTCACAGCAAGCGTTCAGTAATAATGGAAGGGATAAAAATAAAGAATTGATAAAACCATACACCCGGGACAGTGTCAGATTCATGACAGGCCATGTTTAGACGCAGTCAATTTCCATATTATCAACAATATACAAAAAATTCCGAGAAAAATCAAGTTGCTATATTCCAAATAAACATAGCCTAGGGCTCTATACAACAGGCAGATATCGAAATACATATCACACATGCTACCATCTGACGATTAGGTACACAAGTAAGTACAGTGTAGGCAAATCAAGTATGTGTCGCCACCTAGTGTCACTAGCTGTCATCACCTATTATACTATATAAGGCAATTATGTACAGATCTTAGTCATTGGCCAGTGCCAGCCGCTCTGGAGTGGTCCAAATTTCAGTATTGTCATTAAAAAGCTTCACAAACAGTATCTTCAACCTTGACTTAAATACATGATATTCATCAATAGATCTTATATCTCGTGGCAGGGTATTCCAAATTTTCCCAGCACAACCGAAGAGACTCTTCATAATACCTTCCTTATTCCAGCGTTTGATATGGACTTTGTAGGGGTCTCTTAAATTATAATTTACTTCATGTTCCTTTTCAAAGTCATAATAGAGCCGGAAGACATTCAAAAAACGTTGTAATCTCCTATACACAAGCGGTAGAATTTTAAACTCAAGGTGAATAAACACATTATTTTGTCGTCGACAGGTATTTCTACTATACACACTATAACATATCCTAAGACAATTATTCTGAATGATCTGGAGCCTCTTGATCTGATTTTGGTTTGATAGTGATATGAGAATGCTGCCAAATTCCAGTATTGGTAAAATATAAGTTTTATAAATCAAAATAGCTATATCCTTTGAGATGAAATATCGGATCTTACATAACCTCCTGTAAAGGGTCGATGCTCGAATACAGGTTGAGTTAATTTGTGGCATGAAGCTTAAAGAATCATCCAGCACAAAACCAAGATATCTGAAATTGGCAACAATATCTATCCTTATACCATCTGTATAGACAATATATTGTCTGTTAGATTTTTTCTTTGAACCTCTAAAGATTTGTAATTTGTTTTTTTTTGGAATTAATTGTCATACCATTTTTAACCACCCATTCTTTGAAGAGATTAATATCACTTTGGACAGTGGTAACATCATGATCTGAGCTAATTTAGTGTAACAGAACACAATCATCTGCGTACATAAGTAGTTTACCTTTAAAATCGACAGAAGCTATATCATTAATGTACAAAATAAATAAAATTGGGCCTAAGATACTTCCTTGCGCCACACCGGCTTCCAAGGTATTAACATCAGAAACAGTATTTCCCATCAAAATCTGCTGCTGTCGACCTCTCGAATAAGAAGTTATTAATTCGAGTAGATTTCCAGAAATCCCAAGCATCCTCAATTTTGATAATAAGATGTCTATATTTATCGAATTGAAGGCTTTAGAAAGGTCGAAATATGTGGCTGTTGTTTCGTGACCATTGTCTTTGTTATCAAGAATTATATTTATTAAAGAGTAGGCAGCACTTTCAATACTTTTTCCAGCCAAGAAACCATGTTGACATGGAGAAAAGAAATTTATATTCGATAAGTATAGGGAGAGCCTTTCCACCAATAAATGTTCTAAAATTTTCCCAGTAATTGGTGAGATTGATATTGGACGTAGATCATTAATATGTCGGGATTTGATAAATAAAATTGACCAATTTCCATATTGACTACCACATAACATGATCTCTATAATCAATAGCAGTGTCTCTATTGCCATATCAAAGATAATTAATATTTTAATGAGATAAATGTGAGATCTTAGCATCAAGGCATGAAGCAATTTAAAATCCTGATACCGTCGTTGTATCGCCTCAATAACAAGAGCTAGAGTCTTATCACTTAAATCCCTGTTGCTATTTTAGGGCAGCCCTGCTGGCAATGACATGTAAAACACTCCAGTCAATATTGTGTTTTTCATCGGGATACCAGCTCACTTATATACTCACTAATACGTCCGAGCCCCTCTTATTGCTCATCAGCTATGCAGGGAGAGCTACCAATATCACTTTAGCCTCATAAATTAATTAACTAATTATATTTCAATTAGAAGGGGTATACCCAAGCAGAAAGGCTGTGATAAGTGAAGTTTTTTATGTATTCCATTGCTTCTATATTAAATTGTGTTGAACCAAAAGAAGTAAGGATCACACAAATAATAAAAACAACTTAGTGTTTCAGAAGGTATTTATCTTAAATGGATACTCAGCGTTAAAAACAGGTACTTTCCTAGTGTAAGTGTATTTTAACATAAAAGGTAATTTAACATTTTACATAATATCGTACTCAGGGAAAGGTTCAAATTCAAATTTCCCCTCAGTAGTAAATAAATGAATTAGATCTCCTGCATTGACTCGCTTTCTAATTATCGTGGAGTATTACAATAAGTATTGAAAACCCTTTTGTCAAATATGTTATGTCTTACTGTGAAATTAGGCACAACAGCAAAGAACAACGAATAATGAGTCAACATTGATTTCAAGTTTATTTAGTCGATTTTTATTTAGGGGGTGTTATATTTACAACCTTGCCAAATATGCTTTCACGATAAGCTAAAATACTGCTTTCAACTACGAAAGAACTGAATTAATTATTATTTTACTGGGATTTCCTGAGGCAAAAGTGTTTAGAAGTGTTTTAATACTTGGTTATAATCCACTCTAAAATTATAATCCACCAATAACTTCAATGATAGATTATTCCCCTTTTTATTTAGTGACGGAACACGGAAACAAGATATACATTTTTTTTTCACAAGTTTATTTATTCAGGAATTTTTTACAAAAACTATAGCACGCTCATCCGTGGATGAATTTTCGTTGTGCCCTGATAGAATTAATTATATTTAGACATATATAGAGAGAGGGTATGAATTATATTACAACCATTCTTATATATCATATGTACATTTCATGCAGCATCACAGAATAATGAATAGGTAAATGAGATGGGTGGGGGATGAATGAGGGGTGAAAAGAGTTCCAGACTATTAGATATTAATACAGTTTGGTAGAGGTTTGAGAGTTTTGGTGATTTTTGAACACAGTTACAAATCATACTTGTTTCACATACAGTCGGTTTGCATACAACTTGGTGTGCTTTACAAACGGAACATAGATAGGACAAAGAATGGGTAACCCATTTAGTGAGCTTTGCTCGGCAGCTACTATAGGTCGGTCACAGTAAACAAAAGATGTTCGATACATGTTCGATCTTAACAGCTGGATTCTCAGCTATATCACGAAAAAGAACCCAAAATCTTATTCAGAATTGATTGTCCAACCAATAGAACTTGTGTCATCAATATTTTGGCTTATAAATTCGGTTTCAGATTGATGTATACACAAATGAAAAAATCTACCCCATATGCAGGTTAACTAACGTGTTGGTTGAAGGAGCGTGAATGTTATCCTAAGCGACCGGAACCAATAAATTAGTTAGATTTATTATACATGCTTTCAATCATGAAATCATGAATCATCAACATAGAAACAAATCGAGTTATAAATGTGAAGTTTACCGGTAATCTTAGTAAAGAAAAACAGATTGGTTGCCATGACGCCCCACGTAAATCACTTATGAAATACGCACTATGCGTTACTCACTCTAGATTCGCAATTCGTGTATAATAAAAGCATATAACTGCAGCAAAATACTGATATATTCATTCTTGTAAGTTGTAATATGAGTAAACTTGGTAAGATTGGGTTTGTCGTAATAGCTGAGAATGCAGCTTTAGTATTGCTCTCTCGGTAGTAGAATTTAATAAAAAAAAAAACCAACTTTAATGCCCTTATTATTTTAGCATACAGCTATAAACTATAGCTTCTTAGATATCAATCATAACATTAGGAAAGATAAGTGTATCAACTTTTTGCTCCATTCGCCACATTAAATCCTTTCAATCCATAGTATTATGAATCGAATACCATAACAGAGATTTTTCGGTCGATTTATCTAGAATCCCAGCTTTGATGCAAACCTTTTGCTAGAAATTTTGAAAAGAATTCCCCAGCCTTCTCATACCCCTTGTTATATTGGCGTAGGGTAACATGAGAAGGGTTGGCGTTATCAGTGTGGACCAGGAGGCAAAGACTCTATTGGGTCAGAGGCAATTTATCCAACATTTAATCACCGGCAAATTAAATGCATTGTGCAGGGTGCTGCAATAATACACTAATGCAGGCAATTCCAGCCAATATCAAACACCAGATCACAGGCTAGGACTGTGGGGGGGGGGGGGAGGGGGTAAAGGAGGGGGGTTATTGGGAGATAGAAGGGGTGGTAAATAGGAGAGTTCTAGCTGCTTATAATCCCATGGCGGTTTCCACTCTACTTTCAGCCAATCCGCGGACGTGATGTTTTCATTTCGCTTAAACTTTCGTGGAATGACTGGTACAAACTAGCAAATCAGTAGATATACTTCCCCTTACATATTCCTTATTTTATATTAATTTTGATAAAACTATGTATAAATTTGGAGGTAGGAAACTCCATTTTGGTTCTAAGGGAAATAGCAATCTGTATTAGTTTGCGGCAGTCCGTATTGATATATAGACTAGTACTTTATACAGAGTAAAACACAAAAATAACAAAATAAAGAACAACTTATTATAATTTTGGCTCACATTATTACAACAATTCTCCATTGATCCCAATGGACCCAAATGACCCAAATTTATGACAGAAGTGCACTTCAAAATACAGTTTAATATAGCAGAACAGATATTTTAAAACAACATAATACAAAATATACTCAGATATACCTGGTATTTATCATTTTTCAGCCTCATTTAGCATATTTTATCAAATGTTTACAGCTGCCAATTGTACGTTTTCTGACAATCTGACCCATATACCATATGTAAATATCTTCTTTGTCGGATGATAACACTGATGATAACAACTATTGGTGACTATCTATAGAAATCTTTTTTTAGCCTAATTTAGCATATTTTACTAAATGTGTAGAGCTGCCAATGCTCTGACAATCCAATCCAGATACACCACTCACCACACACACTTTATGCATCACCCAGGACACCTTGCCCAAGCCCCCCTAAATATTCACCCCCCACCCTTTATCCGCTGGGCAATTAGAGCCTGAGTTTATGGTTCGAACTGGGCTCTAAGCCTGATGGGACCAGTCGAGGCGAAAGAGGAGACTGGTCCCGTCAGGCTTAGAGCCCAGTGAGGACCATAAATGAAGGCTCTAATGGCTTTAGTCCCCGTTGGTTGGGCTGTTACTATCACTTTAGTCTGTTAGTATAAGTTTCCCCGAAAAGATAAATTATAAATTATAACTTGTAGACATTAGTTAAACCCCCCAGTCGTCCCTGTTTAACTCTTGATTATAACTCTCTGCATGCCTGTAGTCCCCTTGGAGCGAGCGGGCAAGTGTGGATTAAGGGGATCGCACAGTCACTATAACTAGGGGTGGGTTATGGTTATACACAGGCAGAAGCAGGGTTTCTGTTTGTTGCATGAAATGCCACAGATCGAGGGAACCCTGTGTTTATGTAGTGTTTTTATTATTGTAGTTTTCCCGTCATGTACCCTTTTTTAGAAATAAAAAATTATTGGAATATTTGGTTGGTGACCATAGTCCAGCTGTTAAGCAACGCATTTTGGCTCAATTGTTCATTTTATGATAAAAGCATGAAATTTGGTATATTGGTAGTTGATTATGCATAAATTAATATCAGAGGTAGACCCAACTCATATGTTCCCAAAATCCAAGATGGCCGCCATTTTTATGATTTCTTTTTCATTTTTGGGGTCATAACTCAACACCACTTGGAGATATAAACTAAATGTCAATTAGGCATTTGTAGAGCATAAAATTACCTTTCTATTGATATCAATATCATTTTTCTACTCCAATTATTCGATTTTTTATCAATTTCCAAAAATTAACTAAAAATGACACTTTCGGGCAGGTAGCAACTTTACCCTCATGGATATCATATTTCCTCCGGCACAAAAACTAAAATTCTTCTAGAGCTAATAACACAAACAATTAGCTTTCATTTGGTATAAACTACATGCATTTCCTATGATAATATCTATTTTTTTATAATTGTTATAATAAAAAAGGTCTATTTAAGTTTTTCATATGTTAAAATGCCGCACCATTTTACCATCTCTGAATTTTATCATAGAGGTATGAATGTTGGTCAGGCCCCATGACAGCCATATATTTACATTCTCTAATAGTCTGCTGCTCCTTTGAGTAATATTTTACTTCTATGCTGTTTATCTAATAGGGATTTTATGTGAATAGTCCTCATAGGCACAATTCATGGGTGCAACATTGCCTGCTCCTGCCATTATGGCTTGTTTGTGATTCATTTCCTTTTCCACCCACCACAGGTCAGAAACATTTAAATACTTCTATATCAATGAATTAAATATAAATGTATAACATTCCTTATTTCATAGTTCAAAAACGTTCCACATATATATCATGTGTGCTGGTTACCTCTTATTGGTGCATTAGGCTTGCCATTATGAGTCATATATATTTTGCGGAAAAGAAGTCAATGAAGAGAAATGTCTCAGAAATCATGTGAAGCAATGGCCCTATAATACTTTGGTTTCATCATCAAAAGGTTGGAGGAAATAAGCTAGGTAGTTAAGTAGAAAATGATTTGTGTAATGTATTTATTGTTGTATTGGAATAAGTGCTGGCCTCATATAAGTGCCAGCCTCTAAAAAGGGGCTGGGCAGGGGGTTTGGATCCAGAATAGATAATGTAACCAAAGCATTTAAGTTATCGTACAAAATTTTACAAAGCTCACCATGGTCAGAAGAATGCAATGTGCCTGAAAGCAACTACCCATCTAAAAGTGAGATTACTGCAACAGATGCTATAACTCTGTGAAATCTTACTTGACCATGAACTTTTACTAGGATTTGATGATCATAGGGGCTACACTGCACTTTTCAACTGAACAAAGTTTAGATGATGCAATTGCATTGGCAAAGGCGACACACCTTGTTTGAAATAAGATGTCCTTCAACAAGGACTGTCTGAAAACTTCTGTTCTTACTGCTCTGCTCACATTGGTAAATATGATTCTAGGGAATCAAATGTAACTGACAGCATAAAATACTGCTATAAATACTGCAACTGGTATTTCACAGCTACTATCTTTCAACAGCATTAGGAGCAAAATAACTGGCACTAAAACCCATGATAATGCTGGTTGGACATCACCATTGGCACCAGCTAACCTAGCCATATTAGGAAGAGTAGAAGCCATACTGACTGCTTCACATGTTACAAGAACTCACTATACACATTAGGTGACAGCAGCCACACTTATTCTTTGCAGAAAAAGGCATGATGCCTTTTCTGACAACAGTGATACTAACATGAATGAGTTTGATGTTTCGAAATTTATTCAAGTCATCCAAGGATCCATGAAGAGTTTGAAGCATAACCATAAGCAGTAAATGCCATGATTAAGGGTCAGGATAGTGCCATTGGATTGACTGCTGATCCAACTGCACTCAGGCAATGGATGGTAGCAGGGTCTGAAGTTGCTCAAACAATTGTTGAGTTGTTGAGCTCACTTTCCAACAGTGAAGGTCTATTAAAGGTATATGCGGGTGTTCAATGGAAAAAAAATTGGTCGGTGACTTTTTTATGAAACGTTCAGGGATCATTCCTGACTACATAAGGAAGCAAGAAATGAAAAAAAAAGTACATGTCAACGACTTATTTTTTTTTCTACAGCCCCATGAAAATAACAGTGCTTTAGCATTGAAGTCTATGGGAAAATGTTTTTTTTTTTACATTTCAATATATAAAATAATAATGATCGGTGACTTTACATCAAAACTTTCTATACATATATTTGGTATATTATGCTACAGATTTACCAAAGAAAAACAGTATGTTGACGAGGTTAAAAAAAAGTTGTGGTCATTTGAAGATGACCACATCACCCAAATTTAGTAATCAAACAGCATAATCAATAAAAATGAATCCTGAAAAACATGACTCCAAACTGCTTTAATAAAAATAAACCCTGTTGATATCGAAAATGGAGCACAAATACATCTCAACTTATGATGATGATAAACTATTTCAAAGAAAAATAGGAGCCGCTAGGTGGCGTGTGTGATGACACCCGCATATATCTTTAACAAAAGCCATCATGAGCAATACCCAACTATCCAAAATGCTTTTGAAAGGGATGTTAAATCTCTCATAGAAACAATGGCGGAATTGGGAAACCACTTTATGGAAGACACCAAAGAGCTATTTATTCTTTGAGATGCCAGGCCATGTAGTTCAATCAGTTGAAAATGCAGAGAGAATACAATAGGAACAAACAATGTATTTGAGCATACTGTACTGGTCCAAACTAATTAATATCAGATAGAATTCACCAAAACAATCTTCCTCCTTTTAAGACCCCATCCACAAGGTCCATTTCCAAGGACAAGCAAAATTTCATGTCTGAGAAATGAGAATTTTCAAGATTATATGTCTCTTGTCAATCATGGGATGTGAATGGTGAATTCTTAAATATGTAAACCAGGCTTTTCCACCATCTTTGTCATTTGGAGGACGAATTTGAGTAGGCAAAAAGTTCTGATCTCCTTACATGTCTTGCTGTAGGCTCCACAAGGAATGTCTCCCATGTGGAAACAAAGGTTTTGGATGGGGCAGTCATTGTAAATATGATAAGCCCTGGGAAATCAAGGACATTTGATAAAATATGCTAGAAATATCTTCCTTCTTTACATTACATACAGCTGAACACAATGAAGTGTATTGATGTAGTGTGGGATAAGTATCCACCAGGGAGTTTAAAGCAAGGTACCGGGACAGTCATGGACAAGGACTGCACAGAAATAAATGCCTCAGTCCATGCAATGAGGAGGAGGCTGACACACACATCATACTTCATTTAAAATATTCATCATCTGATGTCCAGAAACATCATATTACAGCTGCAACTGGAAAAACTGTGGGTGACATTTGGGAAATACTGTAGGTACATACCTATCCTTTTGATTGCAAATGGGTTAACCCCTGGTGAATACAATGCACTGAAGTCTTATCATGCCTTAACAGGTTGTGATAAGATTCATCATTCAATGGCGGAGATAAAGAATCTGCATATGGAAGCTGGAAGGAATTCATTGCCAACACAGCTGTTTTCTCCACTAAGTATGAATCCCCACCAAGTTACTGAGAATGGTTTGAGCAAAATTGGAAGATCTGTGGTTCTTCCTATATTGGCACATCTCCTTCAAGTCAGGTCAATGAGGTGCGACAGACATTGAATTGAAGAATAACACTATTGAAAATATTCCTCCTTGCCTATCAGCTCTCAATGAACATATAAAGTGGGCAACATACCAGGTATATATATGTGGACAGTGTTTTAGATGTACCCAACAAAGGCAGAGTCCTGCAGGATTGGGTTGGTCATGGAGAGATGAGAGATGGGCCCCTGTTAGACCACTCTTCCTGAAGCAGGGAGATCATGCCAAGAACTAATACACTGTAACTATAAGAAGGCATGCAGGGGACTATACTGATGTCACAAAGCAAACCTTAAATGCACTGCACTGTTTCTGTGCTGACAACTGTTCCAAATCAATTTTTTTTTTCATTGCGATTTCAGGCTAAGACATTTAGGTAAGTAATAAGGCATATATATATGATCCAGTAAGCAGCATTTGTATCTAATTGTGTATCAGTGAACCTAATGTGAAATACCAATCCAAAGTGCAGCAGACCATAAGAGAATGTAAATACATGATTGTCATGACACCTGATAAAAATTTATCACTTATGTGATGAGATTCAGAATTGGTGACATGACGCAGTTAAACATATGAAAACATTACATAGACATTTTTATTACAACAATTATTAAAAAATAGATATTATCATAGGAAATGCATGTATTATATACCAAATGAAAGCTAATTGTTTGTGTTATTAGCTGTAGAAGAATTTTAGTTTTTGTGCTGGAGGAAATATTACATCCGTGAGGGTAAAATTGCTACCCGCCCAAAAGTGTCATTTTTAGTTAATTTTTTGAAATTGATAAAAAATCGAATAACTGGAGTAGAAGAATGATATTGATATCAATAGAAAGGTAATGTTATGCTCTACAAATGCCTAATTGACATTTAGTTTATATCTCCGAGTGGTGTTGAGTTATGATCCAAAAACTGAAAAAGAAATCATAAAAATGGCGGCCATCTTGGATTTTAGGACCATATGCGTTGGGTCTACCTCTGATATTAATTCATGCATAATCAACTACCAATGTACCAAATTTCATGCTTTTATCATAAAATGAACAATTGAGTGCTTAACAGCTGGACTACCAGGTTAGTGGGAATGACCTGTCCCCAGTCCCTGCCAACCGGGGGGGGGGGGGGGGGGGGGGGGGGACTCTAGCCTTGACCTATATATGCCATATATGGCAAGCCCTGACCTATATATGCTAATGTGGCTGGCCCCAAAACAAACCAAACAACGCATGCAATATCAATCATACATAGATGCTCAAAAACGTAACATGTCATTCATGAGGGGTTTTGTAAATGATCACCTGATTCAGATTTTCTACTTTTGCCTTGCGTTATGCATAAAACCAGTTGCAAAGGCTGGCGTGGGATCAACCACGGGAAGAAAACATGCACGTTGTACGGACCGACTGGAAGATGGACGTCTATGGCACGAACTGGGCTCTAAGCAATTAGACTCTTCAGTCCATCTTGGTGGTGAGCGGGGGTGGCCGTGTGTGTGAGGATCCCAACAATGCGAGACTAAAGCAATTAGACTCTTCAGCTCTAAGCCGGAAGGGACTGGATACAGTCGGGAGGCCACTTCTATGCCTTTCTAGCAGTCCCCGCCAGACCAACCAACGGGGACTAATAGTGTTTAGTCTCGAATTGTTTGGATCTGCTGGTTTACTGTGGAGGTGTAGAGGAACCTGTTTGTTCGGCTCTGCTGAACACTGGTGCAAGGAGAGCGTGCGCTAAGTGTTTAGCCCAGTCCATCTTGGTGGTGAGCAGGGGTGGCCATGTGTGTGAGGATCCCAACAATGCGAGACTAAAGCAATTGGACTCTTCAGTTGGAGGTGGGGGGGCCGGTTGTCTGCGGGCCCGGGACGAAACCTCGGGGTAAACCCCTCGGTTCGGTCCCTAAGCCTGCAGACAACCGCTCCCCCCTCCAACTTCAGAGTCTAATCACCCAGTAGAACACAGTATTAAGTAGAGTATTAAGTGTTGCACAATGCCAGGGCAAAGATTTCCATATCAAATTGAACAGACAGCCTTTGTATAGACCCAACCTTACGTCATATTGCAGAACTCGAGATTACATGTGACATTAGCGTCGATGCATTAAAGTATTGATCAGACAGTGGCACTAGGGATGGGCGGTATGCGTTGGGTAGTACCAGAATACGGAGATGTTTGGTAACAAATATTGGGGGACAATGAATAGTTAATGTACAGGGATTGTTTAGACTTTATGCTCTGCATCGTTATGGGCTTATTCCACATCACTTTTGTACTTACAAAGTTGGACGAACCATATTCATTTTATCATTTCCTTTAAGGCCACTAATGCAGGCATTTTTAGGGGATTTGCATGTAACAATAATGTTTATAGCTTTTTATACTGTACCATTAGTCCAATAATTCCATGCGAAAAAAGATTCAAATAGGCGGTTATGCAAGTCCCCTATTCCAGCCAATATCAAGCACTAGATCACAAGGTATTTTACCCGTGAGAAACGGGCAAGGAGAGGGAGAGAACACATAGATAGAGAGATTCTTGAGGGAAGTGCTTAAGTTAGTTGCATGTTACACGTGTGTAAGTCTTTCTGTTTTACATGTATATAAATGTATACTATAGACTAAGGATGATTTTTACCGGAGAAAAGCTGGAAGAGACAGGGAGAACGACAGGGACAGGGAGAGAGGGAAAGAAGGGGAGGCGGGGAGCAGAGAGAGAAAGAAAAGAACGGAGACAGGCGAAGACTGAGAGATAAAAAGAGAAGTAGGAGAATGAGAAGAGCAAGAACAAAACTGCCAGGAAGGTGGCTTACAGGAAGGTGAGATAAATATGAAAATAGTATAGATATTTTCCCCCTCAAATTCAACGATTTCTCAAGTGAAATCGTTCTATATGATATTTTTCATTTTCTATTTTTTGCTTTAATTTTTTCTTTCATATGAAAAAGTTCCAAAAGAAGGCAATAGACATTTGCAAATAAAACGCTAAAATACAAGATTTAAGGGTTTAAGTATCTAAAGTATCTCCCGAAATCATTCAAGTTTACCCAGTAGAGAAAGTTTCTAAATGGCTGGAGCCTGGGGGATAGTATGAAGCCATTCACTCAATGCTAACACCCACACCCAGAGGCTATTGACTAGTGGGTGTAACAGATACAGTCGGTGGTGAAGCATGAAACCGTGAGAGGAGTGCTCCCAGATTCCCTCCACTCTTAGAACGGAGGGCTCCAAGCCCCCGTTGCATAAACTAAAAAAAACTGAAAACGGTCTCAACGCCGTGAGATTGTTTTTTTGATTGGTCTCTTTCCTGTCCACTTAGGGCATGGGGGCAGCATCTTATGGTGGCCTAACCCTTTCCTCTGGGATTTGAAATGAATATGGCTTCTGTCCCATTTATCACACTTATTCAATAATCATTGGATGAATTACACTTATTCAATAAGTATTGGATGAAGACACAATGCCGGTACTCTGTACTTCAGATACTGCTATACAGGTCTATCCTGTATGATTACACTGAAACAGTTTCAAGCGATTTCATGACTACTAGATTTAATGAGAAGAGCCACTTTAAAGCTGCATTACCGCCTAAGTTTCCCCAAAGAAGTAAAATGTTCTATCTGTGTGGTCTCTACGTTGCCAACATATCACCAACATGGAAAATTAAAGGATATAGGCATGCTCTTTTGGATGCGAAACCAAATCATGTCCCAAACACAACAATCTCACTATTTTCATTATGGCTCTTGACTTTAGTTTGGGGTCGATTTAACAGGGAATACAACTTTTACAATTTAATGAATGGCCCTTTGACTACTCAATAAAACAAAAAGGATCGTTCACAAGCTACCACATGGGAATTCATTAACTCTTTCATGGAATTTATTATACGCGCATTCTATATGAGACGTGCTATAAGTGGGGTGCTATAAAAATATTCATATAGGACGCGTCCTATATGAAATGTAGTTGTCTAAAAATAGCTCTGTTGTTATGCTTCGCGGAGCTTTGGCTCTCCACGGAGGATGTAAACAAATCCCGGCGATCGGTAGTCCACCCGTGATTCTGGTACGATGATTATAGAAATACATAATAAAAAGCATATCATTTAATAGAGCATTAAATTTTCTATCCAATGATATAAGTCTTATTAATGTAGCTCAACAAATAGGCCTATACTAACGAGGCTGTCAGCGGGGCTGTCAGCTATGAGCTACTCACCCACAGACTCAATAACCTTTAGATCCATCATCACGATATTCTATCTACCAGCTACTCCCCTCTTCGATTTATAATATTGGTGGAGAACCCGGGCAATTTGGGTTGTTTTAGAATTTTTTTTAGACTAAAAATTGGTTGTGAAATTCTGTTTCAGCACCATGTAAGTAAGCTTATGAGTACTTAGTGAAACTTTTAGGGAGACAAGTAGGTATCTTCCTGTTTGTTTATTTTCCTTGTGGATATTTCTCTCTAGTTAAATCTTTTGCAGAATATATTGGGTAACAGTGATAGAAAAGAAGGGTTCTCGCCCCTGACAGGACAAAATGAGAATTTGGGATTGCGTTGGCACCAAGGCTGGTGGGAGTAGAGGATTATTGATATCAAGGGAATATGTGTTAGTTGTTTGAGGCTTCTGCCCACCCTCAGGGGGGCATGGTCATTTAACAGCTGTATTTCCTCGTGCATCTCCAGATATACCCGCGTCCCTCTTTTGGGATGAGCTTGGGTTGCTTTTGGAGCCAGCTATGACACTAGGGGGCGTGTCTTAACTACTCCTGGGTTAGCCTGGACGCAGCCAAGCTCAGTGCTGCACCATTTTCCCCTTCAGGTGTCATTGAAATAGGCTGTGCCTTAAGGGCCCCTCTTACTAAATCACGAGCACACAAGGTTTTGGATATCAAGATGGAACAGAGGTAAGATTGGCTCTGAAGTATTATAACTTTTTCATCTTGAATTCCCAGTAATTTGTACCCCTATCTTGACACTTTCCTCATTTAAGCGTCCATGCTGAGGTTAGAGAATTGTGGGAATCATTTAGTGTTTAGAAAGCATTTCTAAATTGTTGTTTTCCGGTGGTCACTCCAACTAGTGATTCTTGTTGTTTCTTAAGAAATTGAAGCGGCTTCCAGTTGGTCCACTGGATTGCTAAGACAAAGTGGCCATTTCCCAAAAAGTAGTTACTTTGTGTGAGGCTAGTTTTGGTGTTTTTGGCTTGTAAATTTTTATTTTTTTTTGTTGTTGTGCGAAACCTTCGTCTCCTGGGAATACTGTTAGATAATGTGGCTATTTTCTTTATACAGTGGTGAGTGGAGAAGACAAGTTGAGGCAAAACCTGGGTGTTTTGTTTAGAGAGGAGAAACAACTTGTGGCTGGTTGCGAACAAAAAATGGTGATTTTGGAGGTACAGATACCAGTGATTTCAGCACCAGTAAGGCCAGTGGATTGCGATGCGGCTGTGCATGAAGTTGATGAATACGATTGTTCAGCTTTAAATGCCTTACAAGACCGATTATTTCTCTGGGCAAATACTACTTACTCAGGGTGGATGAAAACCCTGGAGGAATTGACAGCGACTTCTTCTGCTAGAACTAGGCGCAATTCTGCCCTACCAGGAGTGGGAGAGGTGCTGAAAGATTTATTTGGTGTGGCCACGGAAGATGAACTGGTGGACTTCAATGATGCAGTGAAAGTTATAAGTGAAGGTGTTTCTAGTGTGGAAGAAGCCCAGGAGGCTCGTGATAGGGTCATAATAGGCCTTGTAGAAAACAACCACGCCCTCCTGGAATTCTCTGAAACACATGTATTGGAGGTTGATTCGATCCTAACCAATTTGAGTGCTTCAATTGCAAAGATAGCAAACATCAGCTTATGGGATACGGTATCTATGGGAAATTTTGTGAAGAAAAGCGTGAGAAGAGTTACTTGACAGCTACCTCATTGGATTTTCAAGCTCAGACGGAGTACGTCAGGTCGATAGCTGACCTTTTGGATAATTATAGGGCACTTTTGTCAGGAGAACTAAGAGTATCACTGGTCTCAGATGACAGCTTAAAGGAGGCTGAGAAGATACTCATGGAAAGTGCCAATGCCAGAGATGGGGGCCACACACTAGTAAAGGGCCTGGACCGTCAGGGTTCAGTGATGAACATTATGCGTAAGGGAGACAGGATTTTAGTAACTTTGGGAGCTCTGGTGTCTGGTGAGAGCGACAATTTTATCATGTATAGACCCATTGTCCTCCCATTACCTATCCATTCTCATGCTCCCAATTCCTCTGGTTATTCTACTCTTGTCCTTGATACCACGGTTTTTGCTGTAAGAAGAGATGAAAATGCGTTTTTGGAATTAAGTAATGATTTTTTAAATTCATGTTTGGTTAAAGATAACATGGT
This sequence comes from Sthenelais limicola, assembly GCA_942159475.1. Lineage (NCBI taxonomy): Eukaryota > Metazoa > Annelida > Polychaeta > Phyllodocida > Sigalionidae > Sthenelais > Sthenelais limicola. The sequence goes on along the minus strand of OW804097.1, from coordinate 42,883,251 downwards.
TTTCTGTAGAAATACTTATTTGGAGTTTTATAGAAACCAACCCACGTGCCTGTCGGCTCTGTATTGGGATAATGTTGCTGTTGCCATGGATACGTGTGTCTATCATATATATCTGGCCGTACCGGCCCCTCTTACTCATGTGGCTGTCGGTGACGACAGGCATGTGTTGATCAATGGGGGTCCTAAAGCCAAATTCCTCTGTGGGGGAGAAGATATACACGACTTGCCTATCTCCCTATCTCCCTTGCCTATTGTGGCTGTAAGGCAACTTTTACTTCTTTTGCTTTAATCAATTCAAAAGTAAACTGTGATTTTGAAAAGACGGCTCACATCCGCTTAAAAACGGGATTCAATTTGCCTTTAGCTATCAGTTTTGGCTTAGAGTTTGGAAATATTTCTGGTATTGATCTGTTTGAGGCAATCATTTTGACAATCATTAGGTCACTTGACTGATGAGCTCGTCAGGAAGGGAATAGACCTGGGCCCTGCAGTTTCCGACATGGTAGATAAACAGAAAAAGGTAACCTCATTGTGGGAAAATTTAAAAACGACTTTGAAAATTCTGCCTTCTCGTCACTCTGTAGGAATTTCTGCAACAATGTTGGGAGTATTCAATTTAGTTATGGTTATTTATCTGTTTTGCAAGGTGCACCGCTTAGCCCCACTACTTCCTATTTTTCAGCGTACAGAGGCCTTGTCTAGAATAAATATAACTGGCCTAAGGAGAGAGAGTGTCAGGTTTGCTCCTATAACCAAACCGTCGGTTGTAAAAATTGATTCTTTTGGGAAGACTCAGTGGCTGACTTATTTTTTTTGGCTGCGGTGATACTAATAATTTGTTTTTTGCTAAAAAAGTTATGGGAGAGACGGGCCATTATTAAGATGGTTTTGTGTGGAGGTCCCCACACAATCAGATCCTCAGCTAGGTTTGTGTTAAGCTTACAAAGCGGTCAAGATTTGATTTCCCTCTAGTGGAAACAATTTTTTCCTCTAACGCCACAAAAAGGGCTTATGCCCCTACTTTATTGTCCTGTGAGTTGGAGATGGGTTGTTGTTTCCTGAAAAGAACCTTATTTCTTGAATGGAGTGATGATCTAATCATCCCAGCTCAGGGAAAATTATTTAAAATCATGCTGCCCTCCGTGGTTACATTACCGTGGGGTTGCATTTTTAGGCTTAAAAAGGTGTTAGCTAGATTGGACAAAATTTGGCTACTAAGCAGAGTAAAGAAGGGTGAAACAACGACCCAAATCATAGTGAAGAACCCTAAGAAATGGTCTAGGGGCATTTTGACGGAGTCAAACGCTTCCTTGCCTGGATCTGCTGGTCTTTCTTTTAAAGGTAAAAGTGTATCTTTCTCTAGCCTAAATGGCAACACAACAGAAATGTCTTAAACTGGACTATTGGTGGTATGCTTGTCTGATAGGGGGTCGTTGACAGACTGTAAACATTAGAGCCAGGATGCCATAGTTCACCAGAACTAGGGTAACCAGCTCGGGGGTATGTGTGTATGTTTTGTCCTATTTACGGGACATTAGGGTATTTTTAGACGTCTGACCAAAATAGAGTATCTGATTCCACATGGTGTTTGTTGACTGGGTGCAGAGTATGGTATGTGCCTGACAGCTGGGAACACGTTCCTGGTGAATGGTCTTATTTAGGCCTTTATCGGAGTTTGACTTTAAGCTCTGTAGATGGTTTGTCTTAATTAAAATTTTGACTGCTGGTGGCTCCTCATGCATTGCGGACTTTAAAGACATTTGCTCGGAAGGGCTGTTTCTTTTCAGCAGTTTTAATCATTTATTTGATCATTTTGTATAATTTGTTCCTCTTCCCTATGTTATTTCCTCAATGGTTCGGTGCAGACTCGGGGAAGAAGAGTGAATTTTTATTTCCTATGTTAAATCTCCAATGGTGCGGTGCTAACATGTTGGAACATTTGCTGTGAATTACTTCTATGTTATTCTATAGTGTTTTCCAGTGTTAGTCTCCCAGTAGGGCGGTCCAAACAGTAAATACAGATGGCGCCACCGTCGTTTGTTTTGGACCGCACACATTCCTCTGATATAAATAGCAGAGGCGTGATGCATTAGGCCCTTCGCCAGCGAGCAGGCCACAGCAATACTCTTATACTTTAATTTTCTGTATTATGGTTTTCCCTGACTAGGTCTACGTAGGATAGAGTGTGTTGCGTTTCTTTTATGTCAGGGGAAGGTTCCAAACAATTGTTTTAAGAACTAAAACACTATCTCTATGTTAATTCTAAGTAGTTCAGTGCAAACACAAAATGTGGGGTTGACCGAAATTGCCTTGTGTTTAAGGGAAATGTCCGTTAATCATTTCGTTGGGCCTATTTCCGACGGAATTATGTTTCTTTTTGACTTATTATTTCTAGCTAGTATTATTTTTTTCCCCCTGTATAACACTCCTATTGGGCTATATTTATTTATTTTGCTTTCTTTTACATAATATGATTTTACCTTTATTTTTTTCTGTTTTTTCTTATTTACCTATGTTGTCTGCTTTGCCCTAGTGTTTTGACAATCAGGCATAGGGTCTGGCTGTGTTTTGATGATCATTCTCTTACACAGCCAGTCCTTATGTAGGTCTTGGATGTGTTTGGGGGCTAGTCATAGAGTTTGTGTTATTACTAGTGTTTTTACAAAAATCCCCAGTCGTTTTGCCTTAAAGAGTCGTTTATTTTCTTATTTGCTAAATTTTTTCCTTCACCTTTCTGGTGTAGGTAGTTTCTTCTCCACACTAAATTTAGGAGAACGTTTTGTGATCTTGTGGAGGTAGTGTGTTCTGTATCTAAGTCTTAACGAGGCTTCAGACATGCCCCTGTCAAGACCATCTCTACCCAGGATCAACCTTGATCTGGGTCCCACTAGGCGAGCTGCTCCTCAGACTCCCTGGGAGAGCTCCTCGTCTGGAGGCTTAAACTCGATGAGTATTACCTTGATTGCTATTTTTTGTTTCATTTGCCTGCCAAAATTGGCCAGGTTTCTGTTTAAACTATATCGTTGTTGCAGAGCCTGTTGGCTTTGCTGCTGTTGCTGCAAGCCCAGCGGGGGAGCCAACAGAATCTGTATCAGGTTAGAACTGGGAGAGAGACACGTGGAAATCTTTCTTTTTTCCACAAATTTGGAACGAAATTCTCTCTCTGGGGCAGAGGGGTATCTGCGCTCAGAGGGGATGCTTCCTCTTCCCCTCAGTGCCCCTCCGTTGGTCAGGCTCTTTACGGGTAATACACCAAGGAGGGCTACTGCAGCTGGAGTTGCCCCAGCAGAGGCCATTGTCCTGCTCGCAATACAGGGTGCTGGCTGCCATGCTTGAAAAGGGAGAAGTCTGTTGGACCCTGGTATGGTTGCCGGCCCTGGAGGCCCCTCTTGGAGTGCCACTAGAGCTCGAGGTGGTATAGTGAGTGGGGCAATCCAGCTAACCTTCCCTCCATGACAGAGAGGGGGGGGCAAGAAGGGAGTGAAAACTAAGTTTTATTATTCTCTTCACTGTCTCTACCCCATGTTTATGTTTTAGCTAGTTCTTACTCAGAAATATCTATTATTCGTTTATTACTTAGGAAAGGTTTGTCTGGTATGTTTGTATTGCTAACTGCTGTTGAGGTTAGGAGAAAATTCGGCTAGTGTCAGGCCCCAAATTCACTGCCTTATGTTACTCTTGCTTCTAGTTATTTAATCTCTCGCTTGTGTAATCATGCTTTGTCTTACCAGACGAATTAAGCCTTTTCCTGTAAGTCTAGGTTTCTTTCTGGTTTCAGAGTTATATTTCTCATATTTCTGATGCCCTTGATCTAGATGTATCTGCTTTACGGACCAGGATGGGTCATGGGGGGAGGCTCCTGTATTGAGAGGGAGTGATGCTATACTTTCGTATGGCATGAGCCCCGCCTCCATGAGTCATGCTTGGTGGTGAGCCTATCGGAGATAGTGCCACGCCCCCTCCTGCCACTCCTGCTTGTAGCAGAGTGGGGGAGAGGGACCCTTTGGGTAATAAACAAGTTAGTCTTATTTGGAATCTGGTGTTGTGTACTTGTCTTAAGATCTGCTCCCTATGAGCTACTCACCCACGGACTCAATAACCTTTAGATCCATCATCACGATATTCTATCTACCAGCTACTCCCCTCTTCGATTTATAATACCGTCAATAATCGAAAATTTATAGGACTTGATTCGTCCACATAAGCACTCTGCCTATGGCATCGTGCTTATGTGGACGAATCTCGTCCTATAAATTTTCGATTATTGCCAGCTCATCCCATTCTCTCTATATGTGTATGCCACTTGCAGTCTTCCCTGGCGAACTTTATTTGATGAAGAGCCAGCTTGAATACATGCTATGACTTTTAGTAGATGCTAGATCAGGAGAAACGGTATCCAGTAGCCATCTCGTGTGGCGTTAAGTGGTTGTATTTATTTCTCCATTTTTTATCAGTATTGTTTGTTCTGGTCACATATGCTGAGGCTTGGAATTTGTCCAAACTCGGAATTTGTTAATTAGCTCAATTGGTCTACTTTTTCTCTTTAACTTAAATCGCATAGACCAATATACTGAAATTGGCGGTTATAGTCATTTTGATACTCGTGTATCTGTTTTGTATAAGAATAATCAATAGCTGATTCTTGTAGTAGTGGCATTGTTTTGTAAACTTTTTTATCCTTATTTACCGATCGACAGCTTCGACTGATAAGAATGTAGTGTCATAATGTAAAAATCATTAAATACAAAAATAAATCTAATGATTCACTAAACTTCTATTGGGGAGGAGAGCCCCAACGTTAATCTAGTAACCCCTAAAGAACCTGTATTTCTTAGAATGCAGTAAGATAACCCCAAGGTTCATTTAGGAACTCCAAACTACCTCAATTTATAAACGTGTGGAACAGAAGTAAGAGAGCCCTGAGGTTTACCTCGGAAACCCCAACTACATGAATTAACATCAAGGATGTGTGAACCCAAGATAACCTTAATTTCTTAGAGTGTGTTGAAATAATCGGTGAAGCCCGAAAAAGGGGTTTGCGCGTGCTAAGTCGGCTATAACCAGGAACAATAGACTAGCCATTAGGTCTGACAGCAGCAATGAATCTCAGATTGGACACATGGGCGTCCATGCCTGAAACGCTGCCACAACCATCAGATATCAATCATACGCAAATCTCTTCTCCGTCCGATGCCATCTCAATGATAACAGCTATTGGTGGCTATCTATAGAAAAAAACATTCTACTTAAATGATTAATGTGAAAGAAATGCACTTGAAATTGGTAGTATCAATCTCACCCTATTTCCTCTGATTGGACCGATGCTATGTAAGAGTAGAATAGTAACACATATATTATTGAAAGCCAAGTATTGTTTGCACTTTCTAGAAATAGTCTATTCTTACATTAAAGATGGTCTTCATGCAAATCCACTCTTGAGAAAAATGATACACACTAACAGGGGAATCGTTGTTTAGTACCGACCTTGACTCGAAGCTATAAAGGGATTCCCTTTGAGCAAAGAATAAATACTCTGCTAACTTTTATGAATGTCGAAAGATTGGGGCTGTTTATGGCCTTTGATCAGGTACATTAATCTAATATGAGAACTCCCTAAACTCCTTTATACCTCCATCCAAGCAAGATAATTATAGTATGAACCATAAGTACGCTTCCCAGATCATTACATTGTATTGTTTTCCCCTGGGGAAAGTCCCGTAGTCTTAGACCCAATGTCAGTCCAGTATTAAACAATATCCTTGTAATAATGTTCATATGAAACTTGAAGCATGCACGCCATATTGAATTTGGATTACTTGCATGGAGTTATTCTGCATGTGTGGTGGGTTACATGAAAAGGAGTCACATGTCGCAAAATTGATATTTTCCAATGTGTCTTATTCACAGGGTGTCTTTGTGGGAATGTTTTCATTTTTGGGGTGCATAATGCCATTTGTAGCATGAATAGATTGAATTAGTTTCAAGACAATGTATCAAATATATTCATGCATTGATAAGGTCATCTCATAGATTATATTTAGATACTTTACTAGTAAATGTCCCCCAGAAATAGTGCAAAATCTTTTTCAAAAATAGATATATATCAAACTGAAAATATATATAGAAGGAATTATTAGATTACAATCAATATCCGTCAGTGACCAAATGTGAGTATATATGAGTTGCCAAGATATAATTATCTGATGCAAAATATAGCTAGGTTCGATACTATACATATAGCTAGATTCGATACTTGTAGAGCACAATATCATTCAGAAATCTAGATATATTTTGTGCCATGAGTACATCTAAATATATATAAATAAGTCATTCCCAATGGAAGGGATGCTCCAAAGATTGGTCTTTAATGGGTACAGCACCCCAGCTGTTAACAGATTACTAACTAATGTCCCAAAACTAGGTGTGTTTCTAACGTTTTGATCAAGCTACATACATCTCTGATATTCCCCTATCTTCAGGGAATTGTCCTGCCGGCTAACATGTTTCAGATCCCACCAGAACACCATCTTTTCACATTATTCAAATATTGGTTTCCCAGGAGAAAATGGCTTATCATTGGACTCAAGGCCGTTGTATTATAAACTGATTCTCTTGTCATGTTTAGTATGCCCAATAGGCATGGTAAATAACATTGTCTACTCCATACCGAGCCAATCTATAAAAGATTATAACAGCTGTACATCTATATAGAAATCAATATCTCTCAAGCCTTCCCTTTGCTGAGGCCGGCCCACCTGCTGGTAGATGAAGAGGGAGGAGGAGCTGGGGGGGGGGATACAGGAGGAGTTTGGAGAAGAAGAGAGGAGAAGGGAGAAGGGAGGAGTTGGGAGCTAAAGGAGGAAGAGGGAGGAAACGGGAGGAGAAAGGAGGAACGAGTGGATGATCGAGCGACCCCATGTGTTATACATGTTTCCATGACGCAAGGCCCCATTCTTCCCGTCATGCATTTAGTTTCCATACATCATTTATACAAGCTATGATATTGGTGAAGAAATTCTTACAATTTTCGATAAAAAAGTTGCAAATATTTGTATGTCAGATTTTAACAGAATTCATTCAAGTATGCACTGCAGTAGACATGCGCAGTGGGACATACACATCCACTATTACAAGTGTGACATCACTAAAGACCCTAGACACTCACCTCCTAAACAATATCGTTGCCAATGCAAATACCCAATAGGGCGGATCTAATTTGAATGATTCAAGGGCAAGTGACCAGAGATGGGTTTAGATTGGGTGGTGTTTGATGCTATTTCTCTGCCCAACGCCGAACTTTATTTGATTCACACTGGCTGAGCCCCATCTGATGCCATCTCGTGGCTGCTACTGCCCTGCCTTCAGGGAAAGGTGGGGGTCGGGGCGTGGTGGGCAGTAGGGGTTGGCCATTAGTGTGGTAACCAGTAGTGTGATAGTGATAAATACAGGTTAATTAACTAACAAGTTGGTTGAAGGAGCGTGAATATTACACGAGTTGCAATATTCTAAGCGGCTGACACCAATGAATTAGTTAACAGATTTATTATACATGCTTTCAATCATAAAAATAGAAAAGAATCGAGTCATAAACTTGAATTTCAGCTGTAAGCTTAGTAAAAAAAACACCCAGATTGGTTGCAATGAGAACCCCACGTAACTCACTAGTGAAATACACACTATGCGTAACTCACTCTAGATACGTTGTTTCCAGAGCAATGCATGTATAATAACACTTGGAATTGTCACAATTCATAATATATTACCCATCGAATTACCCTCCATTAAAATATTTGAAAACATAACAAATGTCTGTACACAAAACCAAAGGCATAAATATCTATAATTATTTAACTAGTTTCTTAAAGGATGTGAGGTTTATGCCATTAGGGATCTAGTTAAGACTGGGTTCAACCGGTTACACTAACCTTCAGGTAACGTTTGAGGAAGAGCTCGGCTAATATTAAACATGTTTAAGCTTCTGCTAAGCCAAAGTTATTACTACCCCACAACCTTTAGCCGCTCGTTATGCTAAGGTTAACGAAAGTGGTGGCACCCAACCTTTAGTGTGTTCAGCCACCTTCACCTTGAGGAAGGACCCAGATACTGTTGAGAAGTGTAGTTGAATTGGTGTCTGGTTTAGAACTCCGCAGCGTCCTTGAGTCTACACCAGAGCAGTCATTATTTTCAATCTGCAGATCTTGGGCCTGTTGCGTATTAAATCCTTACTTAAAATGTGATGTTTTCAGGAAAATGAGTTAGAAGTCGCAAAATTGATGTTTTTCAAAGTGATCTATTCCCAAGATCTCTTTGTTGGAATGTTTTCATTCTTGGGGTATTAGTGCTTGAGGGTGTATGAATTCATGTGCCAAATCTCAAGACTGTGTATCAAATATATCTTTGTATTTCCAAGGTCGTCGTATAGTGTATATTTAGCTACTTTACAAGTTATTGTCCACCCTGAAATATTGCAAACATTTTTTTTTCAAAACTAAAATATCAAACTTAAAATATGGAAATATTTATTAGATGTCCTCCGGTTTACCATCCTTGGAATCGGCTTGATCTCATCTTTTCAATTATTATGATGATATCTCAAAATCCATTTTTTATGACTTGTGACTCATTTTCCTGTCACCTAATCCCCCGCAAATGTTCTGTACTAAGCTATTTGTTCTTTGCTTAGATATAGGAAATGTCTACTATAGGAATTAGAATTAGCATTGTCTGCATGGCATAGCTATGCTATGACAAATACAGCTAAGGAAAGACATTTAAAGTAAAGATTCCTCATACAACGGGCCCCTGAGAAAATAACTCACCTTTAAAGGGGCAGTCAATGGGTTCATGGTCACTTTTAGGTCAACAAACTTTATGGGGCCATAAGTAAAACACCCAAGTCTCAATTTTGCTACCTCCACTTATATGTCTAACTTATAGTCGCTCACAGGCAACAATTGAGAAAGCTTAGTTGACAAGGTCTGTTTAGCACAAGAGGGCACTGAGAGTGATGTGTGACGTCACAAAGTATGGACTAAAATGTACATAACATACCCACTCTCTGAGCAATTGAAACAGTAATTCAATACAGGTATTTCAAGACATTTCCCTCTGACCTTGGTAGAAAGAATCAATGGGTAGCATTTGTGGCAAATCAACAATTAAAGCCCACTCCACACACTTTCTTTTTAGCATCAATTAGGAGATTTGTTTATTATGTTTATTGCATGTTCATTTCAGGATTCACGCTACCTTGTGACGTCGGCAAACAGTGGCGTCCTGAATGGAGTGTTAAACTGTGGAACTAATTTTCCCTCCTTTAACTCCCTAAATGTTAGGGTGAATTAAGCAAAACTGGGATGATGGTTACAATTGAATAATAGCAAAGAAATTGATTTTCTCATTATATTTTGGGGTTTACTGACCCTTTAATTGGTCATACTTGGATACTCATTATACCCATGGTCCCTCTAGGCCCGATATAATAATCACCTATCCGGAATATCTGGGAATGCAGCTTTAGTAATTTTTCCCCAGCTATTAGGGAGGTTCCGCAAGCAAACCTATCTCAATTACGTAACCGTATCTGTATCTTACATCGCATTTTTATGTACACAAAAGAAATTGTGAGATGAAACATTTCGCTTGATATTTTACATTACGCTTTCCCCTCCATGTTTTGCTGAACCTTTTTCTTCCTTTTAATGTATGTTTGTATATCAGAGATACAGATACGTTTACGTTGATAGGTTTGACAAGCTGAAACTGACTAATGTTCCGTTCAATAACGCATTAGGGTAGGGATAATAATCATGAGCGATCTGGGAAATCAATCAGGGAGAAGAACAATAATTACTCCACTTAAGATGAAGGATGTTTTTAAATGACAACATCACATCAGTAAATAGAGTGGTCTGACTAAGACACGTGGGTCGCCCCCATCAAATAGGCACTCATTCTTGTTCTACACAATCTATATTTTCAGCCTCTTAAAGCTGCATTCTTAGCTATAACGACAAACAAAATATTGCCTAACTTACTCATATTATGACTTATAGGACTGAGTTATCAATATTCTGCTACTGGTATGTGTTTATACAAGAATTTGAAGTCTAATCAGAGAGAAATCTGTGAAAAAGTGAAGTCATCGCATGAAAGGATTTGGGTGGGTTCCTTACAAAAATAACCGGACCAAATCCTCCAGAATTATGTTCAAATTACTTTCAGATGGTTAGGAAAGAATGGAAGAAGAAGTAGAAAATGTTCTGTTTTTGGCCGACGTTAGTGCAGCTTTGAGGCCATCTGTTTATTGGAGACTTAAAAACCGGTTAAGAAATTACAGATGATCAAATAGAAAAAGTTGAACATAAATAAAAAGATGTGTTCAAACGAGAGGTTAGTTATTACATTTTTAGACAAATTTGGTTCATATTTCTGGTGGGAAGTAATGTTTCATTAAGCTTCAGTGTATTTGAAAGAAATCCTTCTACAACCGCTTATTGTGCGGCTAGATGAGCCGTTAAGAATGTGTCTAGGGTGAAATGAACATATGTGATGTGTTGAAAATGAGTGACAAATCACAAAAAAATGGATTTTGAGATATCATCAGATTGAAAATATGAGATCTAGCCAATTCCAATGATGGTAAACAGGAGGACATTTAATTAATATTTCTATATTTTAAGTTTCATATTTTTATCGATTTAGGGAAATAAACACCAAAACCGTAAGAAAGACGATGCAAATTAATGTTGCTTGAGTTGTTTTATTATTTGTTCGACCAACGTTTCGGAGAACATTTTCTCCTTCATATTTTTAGTTCTGAAAAAATGTTTGCAATATTTCAGGGTGAAACAATAACTAGTAAAGTAGCTAAATATACTCTAGAAGATCTTGACCTGGAAAATACAAAAATAATTATATTTGATACATAGTCTTGAAATTAAATTTGGTACATGAATTAATACACTCTCAAGCCCTAGATACCCAAGAATGTAAACATTACAACAAAGATATCTTGGAAATAGATCACTTTGAAAAAATATCAATTTTGCGACTTCTGACACGTTTTCCTGAAACACATCACATATGAGCACATATTTATTTTAGCTTTGCGAGATGTACATGCACTCCAGCTTCAGATTACTGTTATAGCATTTGCTAGTGTTGGATCTGTCTGTTTTCTACTGAGTGCCAGTTTATAGCATATATCCAACTTGCACTAGGCCAGTTTAACACTTGATGCACTTCATGAAAGAACACCTTCTTAAACAATATAACAGGAGGTATAGGATAGATATTTGAATATCTCTATTTAATTCAATTTAAAACATTATTTATTTACAATTATCTAAGTGTTTTATACAAATAGGAGCCATGCAACTGAATATGAATCCAGGTCTTCCAATATGTTAATTACTGGGTGTGGGTGAGAATTAAAGGTAATTGTCGGTTAATTAAAGTGTCTGGGAAACCGTTTTTTATTTTGTTTTGTTATTAATATTAAGTTCTGTATCAGGAAGAATTATTTCTTATTTGTGGGACAAAACATTTATAACTATGAAAAGTCTCAGAAATATTTGAAATAAGTTAAGAAGTGTTAATATACGTCTATTCAAAGTTCAATCATATTCAATTCAATGCATTTCTTGTTCCTACAAGAGAGGTGTACTAAAGCTGCCTCTACACCACTCCCGATTGTGCATTGCCGACAGTTGGCGATACCTGCCGATACTTTTATCGGCCAACTGTCGGGGTTGGTGTAGAGGCTTTCCCGACGGCTTCCCGACACTTGTAGCTATCGGCAGGTGTCGGCGACAGTCGCCGATCACTTCTAACTTGTTTGAAATATCGCGTGCGTCTCGGACAGGCGGCCGACAAACATCACCAGTGTAGAGCCTTTACTGACGCCGCCGACAGGTCCCGACGTATCGGGGAAATCTGTACTATCGGGGAAAAAATGGCAATCGCAAGTGTCGCCATTATCGGGAGAGGGTATCGGGAGTGGTGTAGAGACAGCTTTAAAGGAGACCCGCATTTGAAAGTGAATTCCAGGTCTTCCAGCGGAATGTACCCTTTGCAAAAGTCTTTTATATAAAAAAAAACCCTTTGGGTTGTCCCTCCTCCATACTCAAACCCTGCGCCCCGCAAGATTCTCATAAGATAAGCCCCGGGGGAGTCAGCCTCATCCATCAGGCATATTATAGCCCTCCTCTTCAGCAATGATTGATGGATTATACCAAACATTTCACCCCAGTTTATGTATAGAAATGTACATTATAAATACAGTACCCTCTACTATGGCACCCTTGGGAATGAACTCAACATGTGATGTGTTACAGGGAAATGAATCACAAAAATGAGATTTTTCAAAGTGATTTACTCACAAGATATCTTTGTTGCAATGTTGTCCCCTTTTACACAGAATGTGATGTATATGGGCAGTTTAGCGTTTTACGTCATGTGAAGTTATGTACTAAATTTCAAGACAGTGCATTAAATATATCCCTGTGTTTCTATGGAGTATATTTTAGTTACTTAACTGTTAATTGCCCACAAAAATATTCCAAACTTTTAAAAGAAAAACAAATATCAAACATAAAACATGGAAATAGTTGATACCAAAAATATGGAAATATTTAATACAAACTTATCCATAATGGCAAGGTATCCAGCAAGAAGAGTCACTACAATGGAAATGTACAGTTTAGGGCCTGGAAATCGTTTTAATGGTGAGGTGCCTCGATTCAAGAGGGGTCCCTATTATAGCTAGATGTCTATTAACGAGACAGGTTCCAGCTGTCCATAATAGTGAGGTCCCAGAGGTGTCCACGATGTCAATGTCACTCAGGTTACTCCATGAGATTCTCCACTAATCAGGTCGCCCACCATGCACCAATACAGTGAATCTCATCATTATAGACACCCTGATTACCAGTCAATTAGAATTTTTATTTCACCCTCGATATGCTCTGCCCATAGAGATAACATAGGCTCTGGATATTGTTTAGCTGGTCAGTAACTGATGTGATATTGCTTATGGGCAATACACCGCCGACCTAGTTTCTAGTGTTTTGATTGCATAAAATCAGATTTCTGGGTCATGTTGAAAGTAGTTCCTACACGGAAGCAGAATTCTGCTAGAATTTGACATTGACGAATAAAACACTGTCATCAACCATATATTACCATTTATTAAAAGAATTTGAAGTGAAGACTAAGACCATGACTCAATATTCCGTTTGCTGCCAGATAAATATTGAAACAAGCAGACAAAAAGAAGATCGAGGCGAGCCCTGTCCTATCATGTAACCACTCGTAGAAACATGACTTACCTCTAGGCTAGGGCCAAATGCACAGGTAACATAATCCAAAAGTAAATTCAGGCACAATGTTCCAGGCATAATAGCCTTTGCGTTATATCACTTCCTATGATAATCCAGTCAAAGTTAAAACATCCATATTTCCTTCGAGAGATTTGTTCCTGCGCTTGAAGGCATGGGCAGGCGGCCGCCATCTTGCTTCAGAATTGTCACATGTTTTCCCATTCAAATCGATAATCCAAGAGAGTTCTGATTCTTTCACAGTCAAATCTTTGTATAATAGAATCTCCATGTTCTATTCTCGGTCGTTGATGAAGATTAATCAAATGACAAACGATATAAAGGATGTAAAAAGCCATTTTCCCCTTCGGTAAGCGTGAATGAAGCCGGCTCTTGGTACACTGTGCGCATGCCCGTTTTCCGGCCTCATGAGGCCTTGGTTACAGAGCAAAACTAGCTAAAGAAATAATTAGTTAATTATTTATTCCTCAAAATCGTTGTAGATCATGTTAATCTAACATTATTTAAGTGTGCGGAGTGAAATAAAAATCGGAAAAACATCTAATTTTCAGATGTGTTTTGATCTATTTTGCGCGGAGTTGTCGGGCCGTTTCACATCAGTTAGTTCACCAGCGTATGAATACATCAGCTTGAGGCGAAGCCTTCTTTGAGGCTATGTCTTGGAACTAAGCGAATCGAGCGAGCAAATAGGAAGGTAATGCATTCATAATAAATATTTCTTCGTTGAAATGGATGCAAATCATCATTATTTAACATTTCTAAAGTGTGTGTGGTGAAATAAACACAGAACAACCCTTGGATTCTCGGCGTCGTGAATATTCACCCATGACGGTCGCAGTGCTACCGCCCCTTGACCATCATCGGTGAATATTCCCGCCTCGAATCCCGCCTCCCGCCTCGAATCCCGGGTAGTTCTGTATATGAATTTGTTAGGAATACTACTTAAATTGTTAATATGTTAGAAGTTAGATTGGGTAGAGGAATTAAGGAGAAAACTTTGGCTAATTTAGGAAGAATGGCGCTATAAATGTTGAGTTAAGCAATGGTTTAACTGGGGACGCAGGCATTGATGCATCATGCAATTAAGTTACCATCAGCAGGGGATACATATTGATTCACGAGCAGGTGATAACGCCCCAGCATCCTGAATCATTGAGTCATTCATTATAAGTGCATTGAATCCATTAGAATGGTGGGGTGATGAGTGTGATATGTGTTACAACCTCTGTACCATCTACAACAGGGCACTAATAAAATGCGGCATGAGGAGAGTATGATTAAAGTAGCATTCTCTACTCAATTCACTCGTCCGAGAATGCCTATAGCGCCGCCTGGTATAAGGTGTATCAATGGGTATCTAGGGTGCCATTTTGTTCACTACACATACTTCGATCAACTTTGGTGGTAGGCCAATGTCAATGATGGCGGGCATTTTGAAAATCTTGTGGAGCTTGATACATGGAAATTCCATCTTGGAAATAATCTAACTAAGTTGATGTGAATGTTTTTCTCAATGATTAAGCTGCTTTAAATAGGATGACGTTCATTTATAATGTTTACCGATCATATAAAGAGTGGGTAGTCATATGCTATAGTATTGTTACGATGACCCTGGCGTCCATATGCGACGACCGACGCCGTCTGGTGTCAGTAAATGACACAATATGGGACAAGTAAAGTCACCAAGAGGTGTTCTCTTAAAGATGCAATATCAGTCCTTATTATATACGCATTCAATACTGAGGCCCCGACAGCCGCATATTACTTGTAACGTGGTATTGGACTAGTACATTACCGGCGCGTTGTCATGGCGACGCAAGTTTGGTGGCGCAAGATTGCTGATGCAAGGTTGTCGACGCAAGTTTGCCATGTGCAAGGGCTTTCTTTCTCCAACATTTCAACTGTTTCTATAGTTATATTCCTCTTGTACGAACACCAGATATGCAAATTATGTTAATGTATCTTTAATTAAGCATGTTTTGCATGCAAAACTAGGCATGTATAATAATCAACTTATAGGACGAGTTGCCGCACGGAGCGTAAATAAAGGACTCGACCTGCGGTCTCGTCCTTTATTTATGCTCTGTGCGGCAACTCGTCCTATAAGTGCTAAATATCGGTCAAAAATTAAAGATTTTCTTCGTTTTGTTCCTTTCCTTTCCAACCAATCCAAAAGTCATTTGACCAATATTTTTAAGACTGTTGCATTGATAATAGGTTAGAAATGCCCTCTTAAATTAATCAATCTTTGCTACCTTAGCTTATGACACATTTAGTAGCTATAAGTCGGTTATAATATAAAAAGAACCGGGACTTTGGATCTGTATAATTATATGAACCTTTGTTATCCCAAATCTCTAACCCACAAACTGACCATTTAGTACACCAGTTATGTGCACAGATTGAATAAGATATTTGTTAATTTGATGACATAACGTTCCTACTTAATAGGTCAAGCTATTTCAATTGAATTACAGCGCATCTATATACAAAATTGTGATGTGTCACAGGAAAATGAGTCACAAGTCGCAAAATTGATATTTTTCTAGGTGATTTATGCAGTATGGGCACATGTACCAAATTTCAAGACATTGTATTGAATATATATTGCAATTCCAAGGTCATCTCAAAGAGTATATTTGGCTAATTTACTAATAAATGTTCACCTCAAAATATTGTAAACAGCTTTTTTCAAAACTAAAATATCAAACTTAGAATCAAGAAATAAGTATTCTATGTCCTAATGTTTACCATCATTAGAATCGGCTTGATCTCGTCTTTTCAAATATGATGGTATGTCAAAATCTGTTTTTTTTTGCGACTGGCCACTCATTTTCCTGTAACACATCACAATTGATTGAAGACATTTCCAAAACCACTATTATATACTCATAATTGCTAATCTAGGACGACCTACAATGGCAATGGCTCGTTACTTATAAGAGAGCATTCAACCCACCCAATGATAAAAAAGTGTATGGGATATGTGTTACAAGGAATTTGACCTTGATACCTTCTACGGCAGGGTATTAATAAAAATGGAGTAGATGACGCTTAAAGAGGCAGTCCCTGCTAAACCCTCCTAAATTGATCAACATAAGTTGTATTTGTACTATGATCATTTGATCCTTAATTTGTGCTTTTATAAGATTGTGGTTAATTTCTACTTGCTCATTTCACATAAAATTAATAAAATTAATATAAACCCATTGAAATAATGGTGAATACTTTATAATTTAAATTATAATCAGATTTAAACTTGATTTAAGAAAAATCTAATTGTACTCATTTAGTTTTTGAAAGTTAAGTGCCTGGCTACTGTTGTGTGTAATGTAGGCAGGTTGGTAACTGATGGTAAATACCAGTGTTGATATTAATGCAGCTTTTACTGCCAAAATATCTATTATACTGATTGTGATGTTTATAATGATTTGTAGAGTTTCTAAATGCAATGTTAACAGCTAAGATAATGGGTGCATCACATGCTAGAGAACAACATGTAACATTCCTTTCATTCATTTAATATTAGTTAACATCATTATCGTTTTAATACTAGACGGTATAATAGGTAATTGTATAATTATTAATGAATGAACATTAAAAACTAGAATATACTGGATAGTTTTTACACAAAACATGACATAGATGGGAAAGCCAGACTGTGAGTCACTAGACAGACTGATCAGGCACTGTCTTCCTAGTCAGATGTCGTCTGACCTTGGTCCAGACACAGATAGAACTTAGAGGTCACATCCACCTTGGTCTTAAATACCCATCTTATATTGAAAAATAGAATCATTATTGGAATAGTGCAGTTGCCTATTGTTTCGAAGGTAGCCACGCAGGTGATATAGGCATTAAATGTAAAAGCCTCTTTACAGAATTCCAATCAATCCAGAAATGTCCTATAACTTTTAATATAAGGAAGTAAGGGCAATTAGGGGTATGCAGGCATTAGTTATATGAATTCTGATCAATGGATAATAACCATTTCCTCTTAAGCAAGCAATAAGTAAGATTTCATATAAATATTGAATATTTTATATAAGAAATTTTATTGGACAAAGTTTCACAAAGTGATAATTCTCATTCGCCAAGTACAAAACAAAATCTTACCATTTTAATTACATATAAATTTACGTTTAACTTTTACCCTTTACTACATTAATTCTACTGACATACACTCACTCGACTTCTTCATAATTAATCGTTTATAATATTTCTAGTATTAATACATTTTAAAGCAGGAGTTTAGATCTTCACTGCCATATATAAATATACCATCCCCGTATCGTTTCAGTTAAAAAAAATACGGTTTAATATAATCTAATACCGACATATAATATGATATAATAATATAATACATAATAATAGATAATATAAACATTGTTTAAGCAGTAATCAGAGCAATGGATACATGCATATCTTTTAGTTCGTCTAGGCTTATCTCCTGTTATTCAGGCGTACAAACATCTTAGAATAGATACATAGCCATTTGACGCAGGCTCTCTATCACGCAGGCTCTCTAAACACAATTTACGTTTATTTACGTTCAAAACTTTATTATTCATCGATTTACCGCACATTCTCCCCATCAAACATTTTGGAGAGGACAAATTTATGCATTTTGACCAATTATGATGGGCTTGAATTAATTCAGAATGGATAAATGAAATGTCCGATCGATGTATAGGGACTACTATATTCATCAGTCTGTGAGCATAACAATGTTAACTTGACCAGAGAACTTTGAAATCATTTTGAAATCTTTATTATTCTAAGAACTCATCGATGGCAAAGGTCCCAAAAATGTAAAATTTAATAATAAATGTAAAAACCTTGAAGTGGAAGTGGCCTTTACACTGAGTAGAGAGTGAGTGGCTCAGAAGGAGGTGGGTCATTGAGAGCCGCTCCTTGCTGGAGGAGGAATGAGCGGGTCGGTCCCTATCAGTCAACTAATCTACTGGAGATGGGCTTTATAATGCAGAGGAGATGAGGTGGAGACCAGGGATGGGGGTGAGTACAGGGGGTAGGGTGGAGGGATAGGGTGGAGGGAGAGGGGATAGTAGTGGAGGGATGGGGGGTAGGGTGGAGGGATAGGGGGTAGGGTGGAGGGATATGGGGTAGGAGTGGTAGAGGTAGGCTGAGAGTAAGGGGTAGGGATAGGGGGTAGGGTGGAGTGTAGGGGGTAGGAGTAGAGGGGTAGGGGGTAGGGTGGAGGGGTAGGGGGTAGGAGTGGATGGATAGGGTGTAGGGTGGAGGGTAGGGGGTACTAGCGGAGGGATAGGGGAATCTAGTATATATTGAAATTATTAATTTGGTGCCATGGTTAGTTCATGAACCGAAATAGACAATTATGGATGGTTCTTTACAGATGTATATATTGTGTTTCTGTTCAGTGATGTATAAGGAAAATTTTCAGGGGGACCTGAACACGTTGAACTTAAAAAAGGCCCCTTGTGGTTGTCACAAATTCACAAAAACCAAACAACGAACTGGCAACTGCTACACTACTTACATGCATGCAGGGCCCATTGGGTACCAAGCCTTAAGGGAATTTGTACCATAGGGGTGTTGCATTGGCCACAAAGTGGGTCTGAAGTGAAGTTCTTAAGACACATTGTACCACACCCTAGCAAGTAAAGCTGTAGAACTTAATGTAAGATCTATGAATTATTTTGAACTTTGTTTCTGAATTCACAATATGAATACAAGACTGGATAGAATGTGACAACATGAAGACAATTGAACTGGTGTAAACTAACTTTGTTGTGCTTTACGCAGAAATCCCGAATCTTTTCTTTTTTGGGCATCCTGGAAGAACTGACGATTTCAGGCACGTCCATTTTCCCTATCATGTAACTGTTGAATATCGGAAATAGGGGATTTGCATGTGCCACTGTGAGCATTTCTTTTAAATCAACGCAATACATACATACATACATACATACATACACGTATTCATACGACTTGGAGCATCCTGGGATGGATGCGGTTAAAATCTTACATACAAAATATTTTTACCGCATATTGCAGGAATGTTTTCACCAATATCACAGCTTGTATAAAGGATCTATGAAAACCAAATGCATGATGGGAAAGGTGGGGGCTAGTGTTATGGAAACATGTAAAACACATGGATATTGACATTGGAGCTTTGATTAGTTTGATTAGTCCCATAATTCCATGCGAATCAAGATTCAAAATGGCTGCTATGCAAATCCCCTATTAGGTGGAAGTCACTGTTGCTAATTGTTTTTCTGATATATATCGTAAAATATCTTACTATCCATCTTATCTTTATATTTGTCTTTCTGTAACGTTATGAGTTGTATCCCACGTTATTAACAGGACACAGCTGATATGCAAATATTGACAACATTTTTATTCTTCATCGTAACTGTTGCAAGCATGACATATTTAATGTAGGAGAGCGGCAGTTTTTAACAGTATGAATTCGTCAGAAAGTGTATAATCCGCAGCTCAACACAAAGGCTTTCAGGGAAAGTCACATGTCGCAAAATTAATGTTTTTCAAAGTATTTTGTTCACAACACTTTGTAGAGATGTTCTCAATTTCTGGGTATCTGATGCTCCAAGTCGTATGAATACGTGTATGTATGTATGTATGTATGTATGTATGTATTGCGTTGATTTAAAAGAAATGCTCACTTTTGTTGAACTGTATTTTGAAAAGCATTTACTTTCTTAAATTTGATTTATTTGGGAGGATCTGTGAGAACATTTTTAACCTTTTTTACACCCTGACTCATAATGACAAATCCCTTAAGAGAGCACAATAATGGAGTGGTATGGGGAAAGGTTAGTTGTCGGTCCATCGGACCATATATAGGTGATAAGGTGTACTGATTATTCTGTATCTTGATCAACAAGGCAATTATGTTATGGTACATATTCAGCATAAAATATCCTTCTTTAGAACAATAGACAAGACAATACTAGAACTTGACTAATATGGATGTGTTAGGCGGAGGCCTACTACCATTATTGGAAGAGGTTATTTAAAAGTCGACTAACTAGTTCATTGAAGACCCTAGTAGTATACGGAATCAGTACTTTAAGTATAAAACCGATTCGCCGCCTAGGACTTTGGTCTGCAGTCCCTCTGATCATAAACCCTCCCGATAACTCTATTTACGGTTTACGGTTTGGGGAAAGCTTATTTCTGAATCATAACAATATCACACGCTTTAAACAACCTTTACTGATTATTTTGTTCGAGCTTGTTCCTATATTTTGTTTTATTTTTATCTTTAAAGTCTGCATTAACCTTCCAATACATTAATAACACAATTTCGATAACAATATTTACTCGGACTATGATATGGCATCATATGCCCTAGCCGTTGTATACATAAAGATACCAAGCAATGCGGGGGTTGGGGGTGGGGTGAAGAGACAGGTGTGAAAAGCGTTTAGCAATATTCCCAGTATACATGAGTGAAAGAATGAATTTGTAATGGGAGTCAGTTCGAAGTAAGGGCCAGGGCCTACAAAAGCTCACTATCCAGTGAAGTTTAGCCGCCAGAATCGTTGAGAACATTTGTTTCCTGTGATAAATTAGTTGCTTAGAGTTAACCTTATAAATTGTTGACTGACAGCATTGATATGTGCCCACCGTCCGCCGCCTACACCACCCGGGACCCGCGGTGACTGTACGGTGATTAATCCATTGAAAAACGGGGTTGTCAAGTGTTTTGCCTGGTCATATCTGCCGCCATTCTTATGGTATATCACCATAAGATGGGGCAGACAATTAGATTATGTATTTTGTTACCTTTTTTAATGTAATAATCCTAGATTCTTTACGTTTGTTTTGACGCCATTGACAAGCGTGACTGTTTTGGCGGAAGTGAACCCCGAACAAGAGCATCGCGCATGCGCAGAGGAGACTACTCCCTATGGAAAGCCTTATGTATCGTTACGGGCGAACGCAATGGTGGCCAGTTGAGAAGCTTGGAACAGGTTGTGCGTCGTAAATTTCTTGGTTTCTTGTACGGCATCGTATAGACATTCTGACTGGCTTGTTCGGTATAGGAGGAGCTAACTAGAAAGAATGTGTGAGCGGTTTTGGACGAACCCGGGACAAATTCCGAACTAAAGTGTTTTCTTTGCGCCCCTTATCCTAGTTCCGTTCTTTTGGGGGTATGGAGGGCCTGGTGTGGTTTTTGAGAAGAAGCTGCGCTTTTGCAGGCAAAAGGCGGTTGTGGCCCGATTGGTCTAGAAAACGTTATGCATCATGTCATTGAATGATTTTTGTTTCAAGTGAAATTAATTAGTTTTATTTCAAGTGAAATTCTAGACAGCTTATAAGTAGTGCTGATATACTATATACTGACTGGTTTTATTCAATTATTTTATATTTCTGAGATTTGGTAGAATTGAATAAGTTACAGGATAAGTTGTCATTGGGGGTAACACATATATCACACGTCTCTGGGTAAAGCAAGACAATAAGAAAAGGTTGTAACAAGAATTTCTCAAACCTTTATATTTGAAAATGAATAAAAACGTTCATACTGCAATTTCACCTCTTGTAACCATTGCATGAGCAAAATAACCAAGTGCTGTTTGTTCAAAGGAACACAATTGCAAGTAGGATAATTTAAGTCTTCTATTATCAGTGACCTAGTATAAATTCAAAGAGATTCTATATTACCAGATAATGCTTAATCGCTAATTCTCTTTTATACTTTTCTATGTAGCATGACCCTCAACTTAATCCCCACCATAGCTAGTCACTAATAGTACATACACTGGAAAACCAGATTATTATCTAAAGTGTATCACCAGTTTTGTAACGTATAGTCTTTGCAAAATAAATAATTAATTATTATTATTATTAGAATGAAGAACGAAATGGTCCATAATTCTGGTACCTCTGACAGAAGTCAACCTACATCCAGCAGCGAGCCAAAGCTCAGAGCTGAGGCTTGATTTAAAGGATTTCCTAGACCAGGGTCTCCTTGCTCAGTTCTCAGTCAGCTTGTGTTAGAGCAGGCCAAATATTACCCAGCCGTGTAACCAAGTAGAAGGCCTTGGAGGCTTATTGATTCTATTGGACTGATCAGCAATTACCTTGCTCTAATAGGGCGCTTTCCTTTACTATTGAGTTGGTCAGCAAGTTTCAGGTCACTTCGATAGGGAACGAGCATATATGCGTTGCTTTAATATCAATAATGATCAATTCTTTATTTTGATAAGACAGTACAAGTACTAAACAGAACAAAATAGCGCACTTCAGATTATAATCTGGGCCTCCAGTATATGCCTCTAGGCATATCAGGTTGACTGTCTACATTTAGGGGTAGGGGTTAGGGGCTGGTGAGGGTTTTTATTGGGAGTTTTTTTAGCACCATTGAGAATGCCACCTTGTACTATGACCAAGAGTATCAATTAATTAATTATCACATGAATATTAATGTTATATCTCCCGTTAGTTTGTGGGTATGATACAATAGCCCTGTTGCGTAAGAAATTCTTACTTAGAATGTTCCTTGCTAAGCTATTTGTCCTTGCTCAGTTAGGAAATTCCTACCGTAGAGATAAAAAATAGCATTGTCTGTATAGCAAACTCCTTCCCTAAAACTTACTTACCACCTGCTGAGCAAAGAAACGTAGCCAACGAAGTAAAGTATTAAGCAAGGATTTGTTTTGCAATGGGTCCAATACCATAATATATTCCAATGACATAAGGCTCTGGCTCTATAAGAGCATAGTCTTTTGGCAAGATGATAGTAAACATTTATGATAGATATTACATATTCTAATATTTTAGGTTTGATATTTCTATTTTTGAAAAAAGAGTTTGCAATATTTCTTGGTGGATAATTACCAGTTAAGTTACTAAAATATACTCCATAGGATCACCTTCGAAACACAATGATATATTCAATGCACTGTCTTAAACTTTGGTACATGAATTAATATGACTGAGAGCGCTACACCACCCAAAGGAGGAGAATGTTCCAACAAAGAGATCTTGTGAATAAATCACTTTGGAAAATATCAATTTTGTGACTTGTGACTCATTTCCCTGGAACACATCACAATTTAGACATAAACGGTATCCTACGCAAATCGCCCTATTGATCACCAATAATATGGCTGTTGCACTATTGGGTCAATTAGGTCTTCATCATAAGGGTTTGATAGCAAGCTCCTGGGAATACTCGGGTCAACCTAGAGAATCAGTTCTACGTTATTAGTATAGATAGACGAAGGCGGTATGATCGTTTGATGCAGGATTTCCAGCTCTTATGTTGATGCTCTCAGAGATGCTGTTGACATAACTCCTATCAACGAGAGTCTATAGGGGGAGAGAGGGAACTCACAGGCTTCTGATTCCCGACCTTGTTGGGTCCTGCTGTGAGCCACTGTAAGGGGTCCGGCGAGGAAATCGGGGAAAGGTCCATAAAAGGCCATACAAACTGTATGTTTTGACACATTTCAACACATTGATTTATACAGAGAAGTCCTTCACCAATCCTCTCAAATAACCCAAATTTAAAACAGAAATGAGCTTCAAAATACAGTTTAACACAGCAGAACAGATATTTTAAAACAGCATGATACAGAATATACTCAGATATACCTGGTATTTATCATTTCTCAGCCTAATTTAGCATATTTTACTAAATGTATAGAGCTGTCAATTGTGCATTTTCTGACAATCTGGCCCTATATCACTAAATATGTCGGATCAGTCCGGGAGCGGTTCCTCAACTGAGGGAGGTTCTGAGGCCCTCATGAGACCTAATTATCAAACAATCTGTCCGGCGGAGTACACCACTAATGTATACCATCAAAGACAAATGTATGCACCCCCGGCCGATAATATAAGACCTAAGAGTCCCTCGTTCCCATGCAAATGCCACAGTTTTCATGGAGTGCCTTGCGTGATGCTAATTATCGGGTGTCGATTTACACTAATTACTTGGCGGCCAAAAAGCATAGCTCTTGCATGTCGGATGACATGCCTATCTGATATTAGGGTCAGATTGTCAGAAAATGTACAATTCATCTTCACCAATCCTCTCAAATAACCCACATTTAAGAGAGAAATGAGCTACAATATACAGTTTAATATAGTAGAACAGATATTCTACAACAACAATAATAAAAATATACTCAGACATACCTCGTATTTATTATTTTTCAGCCTAATCAAGCATCTTTTACTAAATGCGTATATGTATATATATAGAGAGAATTTTTATTCATGAAGTAATACAGTTACATTCGTGAACAGGTAAACAATTCTCCATGGGAGGTCTTCCATTGCATCCTAAAGAAAATAATAATAATCTGTGGGTACAATTTACTTATTAATATCAAGCTGGACAGGAGTAATTCATTATTCTCATAGATCGAGTAGTCTTAGAACTTCATGACATTTGTGTAGGATACAATTTTTACAGTACGTAAGAATTCTTACAATGATAATGAGTATTTATAACATACAATATAACATCAATACATAGTATATATGGACTCTTGTACATTGATATTAGTAATAGGTATGGCACTATACTGTGAATCCTAGTGATATGATATGAATCCTAACCCATTGAGTCAATGAACGACTCACGATAGTACTCTTATCGGTACAGGTAAGAGTGTGTCAGATTAATTCAAAAGTTATAATCTGAATGTTAGAGAGTATAACATAGGTCCATGTCAACAACATTAGAAAGATATACATAAGATATCATACAACATAATTCTACATTATATTTGATCCTTAAATAAGGGTCACCCCATCCGCCTCCCCATTCTATTCTACCCATCGATATCTCTATCTTAATAGAAGGCATTACACGCCAGGACAACCATTAGTTGTTCGACAGTTCTTCGGTTACATTCTTCGATCCAGACCCATCAAAGGGTTCTTTCAGATATTGGTCAAAGTCTGTTGGGTAAATATGCTTTAAATACTTGTTAAACTCTTTCTTAGATTCTATCAGTTGAGATTTATCTGGAAGGTTATTCCAAAGTACAGCCATGGTGTATAAGTACGATTTTTAAACATTTCGTTTTAGGGTGTGGAACAACCATTTTCCTGCCCTTAGTTAGAGTGCGTAGAACTACTCTGCTGTTGTCTATGTTTTTCCCTGATTTTACCCGGGAGTGAGCTCTCCCTAACAAGTGAACTTCTCTTTTTGTTTTGAGAGTCAGTATATTAAGTTTTTTGTGTATTTGTTGAGTGCTCCTAAACTTAGGCAGCCCCAGAATAATCTTGAGACATGCGCCACATTATAGAATACATCCCCATATTCAATATGAGGTAAGATAGTAGTTTTATATAACATTAAAAGTGTACTTCGGTCACACACTCCAAATAATTTAGACATGGCCTTAACTTTGGCTCTCACAATACGTTTTTTTCTATCAAGGAACCTCTTAAAGTTGAGCTGCCTATCTAAATCAATACCTAGGTATTTGTACGACTGAACAGGTTCAAGCCGTTGGTCATTAATGTAATATTCAGTGATGTTGTTAGGTGATGGTTTCGTACATATTGTGACTGACTTACATTTCCCAATATTTAGGGAGATCTTATTCATTCGGCACCAATCTGCTATTGTGTTCAATTCAATTCAATTCAAATATCCTTTATTGCAAGATCTTGATTTACAAATGGACGGACTAGTCTGACACTAGAGTGTACCAGTTCTTCCGGAGTTTGCCAAATTTCATATCTTAAGATTTGTTACAGTTAGGATGAACATGATAATCCCTTGCTAGGGTTGAACAACAATACCATAAATCTGACTGAAGGAAAACTTATTTTCTTCTATCGACAAAATCCTAGATTCTTTAGCTTTCGAATCAGTCTCCTTTGTCTCTAAGTTTCTAGCCAATTTCGGTCCTATTTCCACAAAGTATTCATTAATTTTGTCAGCTGCCTCTTTCCCCCTAAGTTTCTGATCATTATTAGAGATAAGTATTTCTTCGTTACCTTTTTTTGTTTTTCCTTCTGACATTATAGGTTTCAAAATTTCCCACAGTTTATGTGGATCATTCTTATTCTCAGAAATTTTTGTTCGTAAAAATTTGCTCTTAGCATTCTTTATGGCCATGTTAGCCGTGCATCTTGCCTTCGAGGCCACACTCCAATCTTCTTCTTTCCCCGTACGTCTAGCTTTTTTATAAGCTTTGTCCCTGATTTTCCCCAACATTACAATATCCTTATTATACCATACTGGTAATTTCCTTACATTCTTAAATTCTTTCAAGGGACACATTCTGTCCACATAAGTTTCAATATTCTCGTAAAGTAATTCCCAGGCCTCGTCCACGTTCCTCATTGTGTAAAACTCTGTCCAATCTAAATCGACTAATATCTCTTTCAATATTTTTGTATCTAAATGTTTTGTGTTTCTTGCTGTGAATGTGTCAGTTTTATATTTGTTTCTGACTTTTTTCAGCTGAACATAAACTGGGAGGTGGTCACTTAGATTTATATTAAGTGTATCACTCTTCTCCGCTATTTTGCTATTTGTATATATGTGGTCGATGGTCGAGGCCGAGGACTTACCAACTCTAGTCTTAACATCAATTACCTGGTGAAGGTTGTGTCCTTGGAGTAAGTTTCTGAACTTATCCGCTGTTCCAGAATTACTTTCAATAATATGTTTCGCGTCATAGTTAAAGTCTCCCATAATTATTATATAGCTGCCAATTGCACATCTTCTGACAAATTTGACCCATTAACAGCTGAAGACATCTTTCCCTCTCTTCGAATACAGGCACACCATAGCCCAAAAGCTAGTGATTAATAAAAAATAACCAAACTAATAGTAAGGGTTTTTTCCAATCCTTTACCATTTCTTTGATTCAACAACCCGGGCGAAAGATATACAAGCGACCCACCTTACTTCGATACATCGAATACAGTATTTTATAATGTTTATTGTAATAAAAACTATTACCTTTTTTAGACCTGTACCTGATGATCAAAAGCGATTCTCTTGCATGCACGGTCTTTATCCAAATCAATATTAAATTTTGACATGGGGCAGTATTCTTTTTATTATTTAATTACTCGGATATAAGAAAACCATAGTTCTTGCATGTTCAGCGATAAGTATGGGATATATGAGAATGGAGCTACATATTTCTCATAATAAGCCATAAAATGCAATGGTATATATGATAATGGAATGAAAACATTTTAAAAAAAATTTCTACAGAGCAAATGGTGTATGGCCCGTGCATGCTTAGGGAGATACATTAGTCCAGATGTACCTAGAAACATTAACATGTTCATGTCAGTCTCCTTTTTGCTGAAGACTATAATATTATTATGATAAGTAGTATCTAGATAACTAGATAACTAGATAATGTGAAAGGGCTCTCATATTGAGAAAGAGTATTACACACGTAGCACCAAGGAGGATGATAGCTACTGCAGGAGTACCTCTTACAATAAGGCAAACTAAAGCCACAAATTGGTAAGAATACTTTTATGTACTTGTGCTCGGGTGCCACTGTTTGACTTATGCTCCACATTTTAGCAAAGGCATCTTCGTCTTTTTTTTGTTTCTTTATTTGTAATGAATTTCGGCCATGAATTTAGAAAAAAACGCATTGGTTGCCATGACTACCACACCTATCACTAGTGAAATACGTACTGTGCATAACTCACTCTAGATACATTGTTCGCATAGCAATGTTTATATCATGAAGGTTGATATCACTACGACCATCACAATAGAGAGATGTACGATGATGAGTAAAACATAGATAACGGTTTTATTCCCAAACTGTCAGGACAAAAATGTGTCATAGTAAATATCCAACATATCCAACATTTTTCTTTTTCAAATATGATTTTCCTTTTCTAAGAAATTTCAACACATAATCAACATGACTTATGGATATCCTAATATATGAAGAGATACTTTCTTTTCTTTCTCTCACAGAGATATACACATAGCCATCTTTCTTATGCCACAGTCAGTTGTTCATTTTCATATACTACTATGTGGTGTTTGAATAGTGGCTAGTAGACTAGCACGGAATCCCTTAGGCTATTCTCATAGACCAGAAATCCAACCAAAGTAAAGTTGGTTATTATATGATACATTTCATTTCTGTAAAAGAATAATTAGTTTAATAATTGTTTTGTAGGTAATACCCAAGAAATATGGTTGTGTGTGGATACATGTTTTTTTTTCTTTAGATTCTAGGTTACACTCTGCCACTCAGATCATGAACGATGGAGTGTTAGTGTTTATATCCCAGAGAAGTATGGTTCGGTATGTATTTCAGGATTGATGTCTTCGATATAAGGCAGTCTATCCCGTTATTAATTGAATCATTAGTGGAGGGGAAAGTTGTGTTACAGTTGAATAAATAATTTCTGGTTCGATTTGAATGCCTCTACAGTTCCAATATTCTGCTGCCTTGCAGAGAGTTCATTCCAGGAGTGCGCTGTCTTTATTAAAACTGAGTTTTGTGCTATATTGGTTCTGTAACGTGAGGTTGTAAGTCTTGGTGCATCAACAGTTCTTGTGTTTCTAGTGGGAGTGGCTTTATATTTCGGGTTTCTGGCTCTTTTAAAGGCTAGGATTCTGAGATGCATCACTCTTCTGTGCTTTAAAAGAGGGATTTTGGCTCTAGCATGTAATATGTCAGTTGGAGTGTCATGGGGGAGTTGTAGAATTATTTTCAAAGCAAGGTTTCGGAGTCTTTGTATCTTGTCTAATAGGGGTTGGTGGGCATTGTGGGTTAGGACATCCCCATAGTCAAAGAAGGGGAGTAATTTAGTCTTCATTATCCTGGTAGGTTATTCTTCTTATATTTGCTCCTCTTTTATTATTTCTGGACTTGGTAATATATATGGTAAAGAACTTGTCAAATAGATTATTTTTACACCATTTATTCAGGCTATCTACTGCCTCTTGCATTTTGGAGAAGATAGTGTCAAGTGTGTTGCCATGAATGTACAGAACTGTATCGTCTGCATATAATGAAAGCCTACAATCTTTTATGTCGTGAATGAGGTCGTTTATATAAATGATGAACAACTGTGGGCCTAGAATTGAGCCCTGGGGTACTCCAGTGCTAATGGGGATTAGGGATGATGTTTGGCTGTTTACTAGAGCACACTGTTTTTGTTTTTGTTTTTTTGGAAACGTTTTTATTCAGAACATAGGCGACAAGCCCCCTCTCACACCATTAGTGATTTTCGTAGGGGAACTTGCCAAACAATTTCACATGTAGTAGGAGTGTATCCAGTAATATACAGTTTCATATTATAAAGATGAGAACCTCAGTCGTCGTTGTCTATATTACTATTATATTCTTGCGAGACTAGAATTTTTTTTATTCTTATGACAACTCAAGTAAGATATGATAATAATGTAGTGAGATGAGTGATGATGAAATTGGGTTCCAGACTAGTTCTGTTACAATAGACTATTAATCGTAGTGAGCGAAATGGTTTGTGATAATATGACTTATGTTGCAATAATTGGTGATGTGTAATATACAAAGCTTGTAAGTCGGTAGGATATAATCAATATGTACATTACATTGTATTCAATGCCCAGTATCCGTTTCACCATTGTGCCATCTAGCGGATAGTTATTCATACCGTATATATATACAACATTCCAATAAAGTACAATAGTATCAAAAATATCAACAAGTGGGGGACAAGGCCAAGGAGAAAACCAGGGAGACGTGCTAAATATCTTGTTCATTGATTGGGGTGTTTTGCACATTTAGCAGTCGATACTTCAGTCTAGTTTTGAACATAATCGGCTCGTCTATTAACCTTAAGTCAGTTTTCTGTTTTCCTTGTAATTCTTCCACCATTGAAGAAGTATTTCTTGGATGCCAATGTGACTGAGTTTATTTAAAAGAATATTGTGGAAAATAATATTGAGGAAAATTGCATTTATTTGAATAATGATATCATTTAGATTATAAAAACAATCAAGGTGCACAAGTCCATCCATGATGCTTAGAAAAGGAGCAAAAAAGGAAGAAATCCTCACTGTCATATTTTAAAAGGACCAACTGCAATGCGTCATAGCAGCAGATGACACAGGTCATAGGTTATAGGGGAGTGGTAATCGGAGAAAAGATCTCAGTAATGAAGAAATAGTTGATGCCATAAAACTATTTGTTCCAGGAATAGGAATATCTGTTCGGTGATAGGAAAGGTGTCTTAGTAATGTATTTTGACTATGCGTAATATGTGCAAAAAAAGAGGAAAAGTCTGTAATATTACAAATATTGTACAGATGACAACTCTGGGACACAACAATAACTAACGAGAAGTGTTTCATCTGCAGTTCAGATCGCCTGCATATAGTATTAAATGGGTGAAATCGCCAGAAAATGTACAATTCGCCTTCCCCAATCCTCCCAAATAACCCACATTTAAGACAAAACTGACTGTTTGAATCAGGCTGTTTGAATCAAAGCAATATCAAATATACTCAGTATTGTTCAGCCTAATTTAGCAGAATTTACTAAATGTGTAGAGCTGCCGATTGTACATTTCTGAAGATCTGACCCACATATACCCATGCCATATATGCAGTATAGTGTTAGAAGGGGCGTGGCCAGAGGTACCATAAGGGTGTACTGATGAGCAATATACATTTGTGATGCGTTGCAGGAAAATGAGTCACAAGTCGCAACAAAAGTATTTTGAGATACCAACATATTTGAAAAGACGAGATCAAGATCAAGCTGATTCTAATGATGGTAAACATTAGGTCATCTAATAAGTATTTCTATATCTTATGTTTGATATTTCTATTTTTGAAAAAAAAAGTTTGCAATATTTCCAGGTCGACAATTGCCAGTGATATACTCCCTAGGATGACCTTTGGAACACACGGATGTAATTGACTTGTGACTCATTTTCCTGTAACACATCACATTTTAGTCTCTTTTTGTACATTCTGATCATGGAAAGAGGCGAAGAAAGCGAACAAGATTGTTCAGAGGTTAAATTGTATTACTTCATAGTTGGAGTTAACAGAACAACAAAACAACAGAAATATATTTTAAGTTGATGTAGGACGTTCCCGTTAGTTTGTTTTCCAAATAGGGCTTAGTCCATTTAGCCGATTCTCATGTTATTTCGCGCCGCAGAGGACTCTTTTCCACTAAATTCTATGAGAATAGCATAAGAATCGGCTTAGTGGACAAAGGTCTTGAGATTATCGTAGACGTCAGCCTTAGAACCAGTTGACATCACCACATGACAATGATTTCCGATTTAAATGGCATATTTAATACAGTTTAATAGAAATTAAATAGTAAAAATTCCCCTCCCGAATCTCTGCTATTTTAACCAAAAAACATAATAGATTTGTATGTTTCCACTACTACACAACACGTACAGCCTTGTGAGATGGAAGAGTCCATTTTATTAAGCTAGTGAGGGACATCAATCTGGACATTGTTGGCATTGTGCTTACTCCCCCAAAAAATGACCAACCACAAAGCGTGTAACACCCACTCACTTCTGATAATTAATTAGCCAATCATAAAGGACGTCTCTCTTCAGTTTCCTCTGTCATGCTCAAACGCTAGTCACACGCCAGTTCTAGCCAATCAGGTGGCAAGGATTAGATCATGTGACATGCTCGACTGTGGAGAGGGAGGGAAGATCTATTTCATGGCAGTGTCTATTTAATCCCCTTCATAAACCAAGTCTCTGACTAGGAAGCTATCCATCAGACGGGTGGGATTACTGACTTAGTGTTGGTTAATTTTCTAAATTACCAAGTAAATATGATCTGACCAGTATCACTGTCTCTCTTCTTGAATTTGTCTCTAGTTTAATATAATTTACTGTAACTTTTTTTCCCAAATCAGATATCCTGATTAGATGCATGTGCACTATACAGGTGTCGTTTTTTATTGTTATATTGTATTTGAAATTTAATGATTGGTTAGTACAATCCCCCTTATGAAGTTTGATAGCCAGTTGGTATTATTATTGTTTAACGCACTCTCGTATTTCTTTTTTTATAACAACAGAAGTCACTTGAGTCAATCTTGCTTTTGTTGTTAGAATATGCTTGTGTACAATAAGTGTTCAATTTCGACCATTAATTCATAGATAAAACCTGATGAGAATGTGGTACAAGGGACACTATTGCACTGGCCGAGATGTTACTTACAAAAACAAATACAGCCATCAACCTTGACTTGATTTATGTCGGGACCAGCCTCCCAACACCCAGGAGAAAGCTGTGATCTGATTGGTTGATGACAACAATATGATCATGTGACTGTATCAACCAATAGGAGCGCTTGTTACCTAACGCATAGATTTCCCCAAAAGATTACCACACTACTCCCGCCCATACAAATAGCATGTGGTACATACACCAACGTGGAGTAAAATGATTTATCAATTATCCCTGATGAAACCCATCCCCCAAGGCGGAACATTGGACGTTTGGATAAATAAAACTTTTAAATACCTCCAAGATTGACGCCTTTTTTTTGACAAAATTTATACAGGTAAACAGACAGTTACAAAAATAATTATATAATTGTGATTTTCATCATGTCCTGACTTATTATGCTATTCATACAATGCAGAGAAGTATCTTTTCAAAACCAGTCAAATAGTTTTTTAGATTTTTAACTTTAACTTGTTATTGGAGAAAATTTTATAAAAGATTTTAAAATAAAAATGATGATAGATGAGATGAAGATTACTGTCTAATAATACATACATTTGCTATTTTAAGCGAGTGTCATTGATATATAATGGATCCTGTGATACAGAAAGCATTTGCTTATGCGTAAAAATAAGAATCAATCGATCAGTGGGATCATATACATAATGTGTACAACATTTTTCAGGTGTTACGACAACAAAAGGAGAAGCCAAGAGTATTGTCTAGACGTGTTGTATCAAGTCACCTGTTTAGTGACAATACATTCAATATACACATAATATAATTTAATAATCCGGCAATTTAGACATTTTCTCGGGAGTTTTGAGCGTAGGGTTCGTCATTTGAGAAAAATCACCTTAGTGACAACTAAATAAATAAATAACTCAATTGCTCAAATAGATATATAGGGAGAAGGAATGAACAATACATTTACATTTGCAGCGCAGTGACGTATAGGAATATTGAGAAAAGAAAAGATATAAATATAAATAGTAGACTCAACCTAGATAAGTTCACAAGCATATAGCTTGGAAAAGTACACACTTGAATGATTTCTACACCTTAAATTTAATAAATCTCTTAATCTTAGGTATTCGTAGACCAATGAGATAGGTATTGACCCTTTAAACAATACCCAGATTAATATATTTTAAGATTAATATTTAGTTCTTGTACAATAAC
The DNA here is from genome assembly GCA_942159475.1 of Sthenelais limicola. Taxonomy (NCBI): domain Eukaryota; kingdom Metazoa; phylum Annelida; class Polychaeta; order Phyllodocida; family Sigalionidae; genus Sthenelais; species Sthenelais limicola. The sequence continues at coordinate 42,849,543 of OW804097.1, read as the reverse complement.
ATTTTTTATTTTTTATTTATCAAGAGTATTTTTCAATCGATACAGGAACAAGTACATATATAAGTAAATATAACAAAGTCAATATACATAAGATATCACCTGTATACAAGAGGTAGGAAATAGCCTCAGTCCTAGTGAAACTAGGTCTGGTATGATTGGCCATTACCTGATGGTAAAACATAACTATAAATTGTAGCATACACATAGAAAGAAATAGGGCTATCTAGGTGGCTATAAGAAAACTAGAAGGATTAACAGGTCTTTTCAGACTATCCTCAAGAGACTAGAATAAGATAAGATAAGACAAACAAAATAAAACTGACGTTACATAGAGATCATGCGATATATATTTATTCCTAACACCAACCGCTTATATCTTTATGTGGCGATGTAAACAGCTGGCAACGTTAGCCTTTTCTACTAAAGTACCTTCCAACACACTGAATTAATCCCATATTTTTTTTGCTGTCTTTTTATGAGGTACCCTATCCCAATACAAACGGTCTCATGATATGGAGGTTTTACTCTAGTTTCATATCACTTGTCTGGTGAATGTATAGGCATTATTTATAAAATGACTAGATGCATTCAATGCGTATATCTGTTATACCAAGAAATATGTTAGATTCGATTTCGTAGGAAATGGACCAAACAGATCAAAAAGGCTATATTATTGAACCGGTTTATATCTCAACCCTAGGTGATCAGCATTATTTATGAGAACTTGGTGAAAGTGGTATTGACGTTCTATCAGAAATGATTTCATTGATAGTTGTCACACTATACCAATGAATGAAGTACTGTACCAACTAAATTTAAATCGCTTTTCAGATTATGAAAGACTCTTAAAGGATTAAGGATTACTCACCAGTTGTTTGATAGATGACACAGGATTACAACATTCTTCACTTGTTTCATTCATCATTCCACTGCCCTTATTTATAAATCGGCAGTAAATAATATTGCTCGATTTCGGCAGTAAATCGGCAGTCAATCGGCTGTTAATCGGCAGTCAATCGGCAGTAAATAAGTATTGCTCGGTAAGTATTGCTGCGGTAACATCACCTAGGATTGAGACAAAAACAATACAGGCGACTAAACTTTTTTAAACTTACAATCGACGTTGTTTTACTTATCTTATCCCTGAAACCATATATATATGTGAGCGGTCACATTAAAAATATTTCATTAAATTTGAAAAATGAAATTTCGCAACATATGTTTGATGTGACCCCTTAGATGTTATCAATTGTTTCACTTCACTCCACAATCTAGCAGTGTTTGAAGATCTGCAATTATCTTTTTACCATGCACTTTACTATAAGATTTCCTCACACATTAGTTTCAGCACAGGAAACACACGTGGTCGAGTCTCCTACTGCTCTCCAACCCAACCCATTGGATACATATCTATAGTTCCACTCAAACTCACCAGGTGTTTGATAGATGACACAGGATTACAACATTCTTCACTTGTTTCATTCATCATTCCACTGCCCTTATTTATAAATCGGCAGTAAATAATATTGCTCGATTTCGGCAGTAAATCGGCAGTCAATCGGCTGTTAATCGGCAGTCAATCGGCAGTAAATAAGTATTGCTCGGTTATTAATTTGGAGCAATTAGAGTGAGCAACCCCCTAGAGAAAGATCGGACAACTATCGTAAGTCACCAGTGTTTTGTGTGCGATGCAGAATTAGGAAATTCATAGCCCGTTCCAAGGTCATTCACAAGGTTATATGTTGGCAATAAATAGTAGGTACTACGAAAAATTAATTTCGAGCATTTGAGAAGAGCAGCATCGCCTAATATAACAAACTTGACCCTGACTGGTCTATTATTGGAAGTCCGCAGGGGTTAAATAAATGGTGTCGGATTACGAAATCCATCAACTATTTCCCCCTAAAATATTATCGCAATCAAAACCCAGTTCGCTGGGTAGTTGATTGGCAATAAATATAGGATTTACACTTCATATATTGCTCAGTGGTTTAACAAGGAGCACCTCGACGGAGCCTCCCCAATAAAAAGGATAATTTCCCTGGATACTTATTGGACCGTTATTGCCCTACTTCAATCGGAAGACATCAACATTTAGAATGATTTCAAACGTTCAAGGAGGACAGTCTAAGGAAAAGGTAAATGTTTTAGTACCTTTTGTGTCACTTTTACATTTGTTATTCATAACTCGCCTCATTTTGATATTTTTTTTTAACTTATCAACGACTTCTCTTTTGTTTTTACTAACACTCAGATTTGTTCAATTCTGATTCTTATTTACTTTTTCCTTTCATTTTTTCTATTTGATGCTTAATCTTAAGCCCTAATAAATGTCATATATCTTTTTATGAAATTAATGAAATACTTTTTAGCCCTTTTTAAGAACAGGTAAAAATAATTGCAGCAACGGATTGTGTTTATTTATAATGTTTGAATAATGCACCATTTCTGTTTCATGATTTATAGGAATCATTTATGTTCGGAACTAACAATATCTAATCTGTTTGAGTAAACAAATACATAATTATGTGTCTAATACAAGATCTAAGACTTACATGAACAAATATGCACGTTTGCTTTATATTTAATATATTACCACAGTTAATTTTTCATAGCTTTTTGTGGCAAAGACAATTTTTTATTGCTATTGTTAATACTTTTGACAGATATACCAAGATAATTTTGCTCTCAATGACAAAATTTTACCATTTTATCTGCAAACATTACCGCTAATTGTCGTGAAGAGAATCATTGTTAAAGGTTTAACAATAAAATGCTGTACTTTGCATGTAATAATTTCATCAACTTCCATGAAGAAATTATTACTCATTTCCATGAAATAATATTGTTCATTTTTTCACTTATTGTCCACAGTCTAAATCTAAAAGCACACAGGTAAAGGATTCAAATGTCTACTATATATGTGGATCATGAAGAGGGATATTACTTCATAAGGACGCCTTGCAATGCAATGAACCTGGCTTATATTTTTGAGATGGTGAGATACTTGTGTCCCGAATAGAAAACCCAAGGTCGGTATCAATCCTATATTTCAAATTTCACATTGAATAATAAAGAAAAATGAACTTGACTTTTTGGAAATTAAGATTTTCAAGAACATCGTAAGTGGAAGTACATTATACTGGGTTTTAATGAGAATTTGATTTCAAATTTAATTTCGATCTGGCAAAATGTGAATAGCTTTGCCTGATTTAATCATAAAATGTCCCAACACATTTAGAAAATACAAATATTAGCTTATGAAAATGTAATGAATTGCACAAAAAAGCGATATGCCTCCGGATAAGCATTTCAACTCTTCCAGCACATACTCGAATTAGGTCATAAAATATTAAATTCAAAACCTGTCTTACAAGACCCTATTCAGAACCAAAACACTATTCTACAAATTGTTAAGTACATCACAGGGTTAATTGCTCAGCCAGGTGTGTTTATGAAGAAGGCCTCTATATACCATGCTTACATCTGTGTACTCAATGTTACATATCTGCTCAAAGTACTGCTAGGCTGTGTACATGTATGTTCTACTCATTTAGAGCAACTCGAATGTCTCTAATGCATCTCTCGGCTTACAATTCTAGCGCAATACTACTACTACTACTACTACTACTATTGGGTCAGCTCTTCAGAAAATATAAAACTTGTGTTCACCAATCCTCTGAAATAACCCACATTTAAGACAAAAGTAAGCTTCAAAATGCAGTTTAGCATAACAGAACTGATACTTTAATAAATCAATGCCATACCAAATATACTCAGATATTCCCGCTATTCACTATTTCTGTCTAATTCAGCAGTACTTCCTAAATGTATAGAGCTGCCAATTGTACATTTTCTGACGATCTGACCCTACTACTACTGTAGAGTCTGCCTAGTCAGTATACAGACGCGGTCTTACTAACGATCCTTGATAAATGCTAAGGGTAACATCTGAGGGATAAGCATCAGTACATGAATGCCAAATTACAGAGATAAAGCTGGCATAATCTGAAGTGGTACAGGAGTTCATTCCCCCTATTTGCGTTGCATACAGTAGGAGGTAGATATAGGATAAAGGCAGTAGATAAAGATGCTAGCCTTGGACCTTTACCTTTATAAATTCACAAGAGCTTTATTACATAATGTAAGTAAACTACCATATTTAATGTGTTTCAGGGAAATGAGTCACAAGTCGTAAAATTAATATTTGTCAAAGTATTTTGTCTACAAGATCTCTTTGTAGGAATATTCTACCTTTTGCGGTAATACTCCAAGTCGTATGAATACATGTATCAAATTAGAAAACCGTTTATTAAATGTATCAATGCACTTCGAAGCTCATCCTATAGAATATATTTAGCTACTTTGCTAGTAATTGTCCACCTAGAGATATCATAAACTTTGTTTTCAAATATTAAAATATCACACTTAAAATATAGAAAAACCTACTGGTCCTACTATCATTAGAATCTGCTTGATCTCATCTTTTCATATATGTTTATATCTCAACAATGAAATTGTGCGACTTGTGACTCATTTTCCTTTAACACATCACATATTCCTAACCATACAGTCTCATGATGGGATATGGTGCTCGGTTTTACACAGTTCTTCCGAATCGACCCTTGGTAATAACTAACATAATTCAACGTCTAAATTTCATTAGAAATAATATCCAAATATGTGTGCCATCTGCCCTTGTTTTACTTTTCCATGACCATGACAAGATAGTCACGTCCTGTACACGTCATGTTACAAGGGAAGTGAATACATGTCTTAGTGATGGTCACTTGGCAATCTGTCCCTCATACTTAAATATAATAAGACATAAATGCAATAGGTAATATTGATATCATGGAAGATTATTTTCAATTATATAAAAGGTAGATAGTTTTAGTACGATTTTGATAATATTTTCACATTTTCCAAATGTTATTGCCTTTAACTCACACTCTCAATTCAATCAGATTAAAAGATTGCTAATGTTATATGACAATCGCCTGACATATATTCTCAAATTAACTTTGGTGAAAGTAGACACAGAGAATCTGGTAGATGGTTTCGGCTTTTAACCAAGAAGAAAAGAGCACATTATTTCAGATTCGATCCAGGTAACTATCAGATTAGAAAGTTAGAAAATAATGGACTCAAATAGATGGAATTTAACATTTCGGCCGTAATTAGCTGAAAATGCAGATTTAAAGGTTTCTAATCTACCTCCTAGAAACAGTAGCGATTGTGACTCTGATATGCACTTGTCAATTAAACAACCCCACTCAGAGGAATATTTGTTCATGCAAATGACATTAATTTTTAATTTCATGATGGGGAAAGATAAAGAGGATCACGCAACTCCTTTTACATGAATAATCTCTGATACACACAGGGTGCTTTAAACCTCCCATAATGCCATGTGAAACAAGGCGATAAGTGATAGCTATGTAGATATCAAATTGACCAATGCATCATCATAGTTTTCTTATTTGTCAAATATATAAATAAGGAAAGAATATCCTGTCTCTACGTCAGATGTGTGCCATACAGTTAAACACATACAAATGTATTTTCAAGTATGAATTAAGCTTTTTTTTAAAATTCTTTTTCAATAAAATGTTATTTGACAATGTGATGCTTAATAGCACGGACCCACGTGGTAGTTTACCTTGTGGAATCACAGTGGAATAACTAAAGTTTAGGTTGGACAAGACCCTTGCACTATAGGCACAGTAGCAACAAGACCATAATGCCTTTATCATAATCCTTTCATAAAAAATACCTTATCGGGAACGGGAGCTGAAAAGCAGGTCTTACCATTAGAGTAAGTTCTGTTCTAAATTCAATTTTATTACGATTTTGACGAGCAACAATATAATTACCATTATGACGTGCAACTGTATACTCTGCACTTGGCACTATCATTTGAACTAAAAGCCAGATAAGGTCAGATAAATCTTATCTTTCAACAAAAGAAAAGAATTCATATTTAATGGCGCCATTGCCGATTTCTGTGGTCGCCCACTGTGATTCCAACTGCTGCAAAACTGCTACGTGGATCCAATCAATCAATTAATTAATTAATTAATTAATAATAAAAGCATATATCATATATAAGATGGCTGCTCATCTCTCCTCCAGTGGTTTCTTACCACTAACTCCTCCTCCTTCATGTCTTCTCTCCTCTGTAGCTGCAGTCTACATGTGATGGCGTGTCCTCTGGACAGAAATCTCTAACATTTGTTTAATGTGTGAATGCTAACTTTGCAGTAAGGCTTCTACCCATTATACTGCAAATATACATGTATATTATCTACATGAAGCTAAGTCTGGGAAATTAAATTTTCTGGTGGATTCTTATAATTCCAGAAAGTCTAAACTGCAAAAGACTTGGGAATCAACACTGTCTTCTTGGTTGGTACCAGATTTCAGATCAAATCAGATCAAGTGTCAAAAATTAAACATACTAGTGTCTGGAAGCTTCAAAATGTTAAAAAATGTTAATATCTAAAAGAACGATACTAATGGTTCACATGCCCTTACTGTAAAAAGCCTGTGTAGGACAAAGTATAGCTTTGCTTGCATTGTCACTATGATATACTTATATCTGTATCTCTGTCTATATCTATGTCTAAATGTGTGTCTATATTCATTGGTGCATATTTCAGGTGAAGGATTGTCCATGTGTAGACATAATATGGCCTTTACTACCATTATGCACACTGTAAACATATATCAGTGAAGAATTAGGGTGTGTTCTGAGCTCTGAAGAGAGGTATTTTCAGAAATGAAAACTACCCACCGTCTGTTATCAATGTTGGATGACTTTTACTTCTAAATTTTAACATCAGAACGGTTCATAGTCAGTTGATTTCTCAATCAAAAATTGGCAATAAAATCTACATTTGGATCAAGTTCTCAAATCCATAGATAATATGCAAATATGATTGTTCAATCCAGTTATTTCGATCTTAGAAATTAACATATATATTATGTTTTGCATTTGTATGTAATAATTGGACACTATGTCTCAAAAACATCCATAAACATAAAAACAAATTTAAAATGTTTATACAAAATGCTGAAATCACAAATCCGGTCTTCTTGATGTGTGTATAAATGGTAGTAAGGCCCATCTTATATAACCTAGACACAGTAATATCTATTCTCAGTGCATTGAACTACTACTACTACTAATGTACATGGCTGCTGTACTCATTGTTGCTACACTAGCTAGTCATGCCGTCCCTCATGCTATAGCTACAAGACCTATCCATCTTGGCATCTTGGATTGCTGAAACTAAACAGTACATATCGTGAATGTCTTTTCCTTTCAGCTTCATCATATTAGGGGTCAAGTTGAAACTATTTCGCGAACATTTGGAATTCTTTAAGATGCCTACGACCAATTTATAAGCTGGTGGTGGTTTGCGAATTTCGAATATGTTCGCAATATTCACAAAGTTATTTTGCCTTGACCCCTAAATAGGCATATGCGTTCTTATGAATGTATATCTTTTCTAATACATTTTCAAGTCCTATATTTTTCTACGTTCGTCTTACATATATATGGTCTTATATATCTGCATGCAAGTTGTTTGTTTGGATCTATCAGTATATGTGCTTGTTTCCGTAAGTGATGGTTGAAATAAAGGCAGATGGGTCAATCAGAATAAGGTAAGTTTCGATGGCATTACAATGGAAAAGGTAACTTGAAACAAGACATTCCACATTCAACTCACCTGTAGATTCTCCAAAGTATACTTCTTCAGGTGTTTTTATGATTGATTTATAGCGAATCCAAGGGAATTTGCTCATGACATCTTTGACATATCAATTGTTGTATACAGGCGCAAGTCCACTAAGCCGATTCTCCTGCGATTCTCACAGAACTGTGGCACAAATTGCATGAGAATCGGCTTGGTGGATTAGGCCCTTTATGGTTGAACGTACTGCGGCAGTAATTTATATAGGTAGTCCAGGTATACAGGGCCTAGTCCACTAAGCCGATTCTCATGCGATTCTCACAGAAGTTAGTGCAAAAAAGACCTCTGCGGTGCAAAATCGTATGAAAATCGGCTTAGTGGACAACCCATTCCTGCTTTTATCTTGGTTGTAATGAGAATTGAAAGACTAACACAAAGGGTGCTGTCACACTTCTACCCTGGTATTGTATGTCAATGATTAGACCCCTACTTCGCTAAACGGTTTGCTGGCCTAAGACTAGGCGTTCTAATCGGAATACAATGCCATTTTGCGGTCTTGTGACATTTAGCGGTCTTAATTGAATTATAATGGCACTTTCCGGTGAGAGGTGAGAGGCTTTTCCTCCGTTTGAAGGTACTCTCTCATCTTTGGGCCTAGACTGCCCATAATATGCCCCGATAGGGGCAGTCAAGACGTGTCAGCATGCCAAAGAATATATATATATATGCCTTGTAACTATTGATTTCCCATTATACATTTCTTTTATTTAAAGATCTTTATTCAGCAACAATTAGTATGCAACAATCAAACTATTTTCAGAATGCGCTGTTGATTACAAAATTAAGGACATTTTACAATCGATAGTCAGAGTACATCTTTTGATTAAACTAGACAGTTATTAGTATAGTAATATTAAGAACAAGGAGAGATAAAACCCACACCAGCGTTGTGTCGCTATTCCAACAGTCTTAAGGGTGTATTTTATATATATGTCATATTAATATCTAATATTCCAATACAAATTTATAACTCGTCGAGTAGGGTTATCCTCTCTCAAACACCTGAATCTAATAAACAAATGTGTATTATCAACTTGTGTAAATCATGTTATTTTAAGTTAAAGGTAGAACTTGAATTCCAATAAAAGAGAATTATTAGTATTTTTTGTATCTAAAATCATCAGACACCCAACCAGGGAGGTTCGTATCGTGGTCGGCTATGGCGGCTTCTTTATGAAAATATGAAATAAAAAAGTATGAAATAAACAATTTTCAGTCATTACCATATGTACCATCCATTCATTTGATCAGACACATCATTCTGAAACTTCAGAAATTACATTTTCCGAGTTTCAATTCCATACATGAAAGAGAAAGGAAAATAATCTGGTCTCACATGGGACTACAACATCGGATCCCTCTGTATCATCCATCTTCGTTTGTCCCTCAGTTAATAAACGATACGAATCACGACGGCATGTTTTAGTAGGTCTGGGAGCCAAGCAACACCCAGCAACACAATTTCAGTGAAATAAAAATGCATCAACAGTGGCGCATTTAACAAAGTGAAAGGTCCTGTGAGGTTCACTACACTCATTGTACAGCACATTACCTGTTAAAGCTGCAGTCTCAGCTATTACGACAAAGCAAATCTGACCAAATTTACACATTATTATGACTTACACACTGTTATAATTAAGCGTGCGTCCACGCGAAAGAGCGTGCTGTGCCACGCGTCTAGACGAGTGTTACACTAATTCGAGTATTCCCACGCGCCCCAGACATAATTCACATGCTACCACCCGTCAGCCCCAATTCGCTTTATACCAGGTGACAAACCCGTAGTAGAGTAGGGAAGTCGGTAGCTATATTAGCTAGTTGTAAACTATTTCAAATACTATAATGGATGATTATCCAGAATTATATTCCATTGAAATAGTATCGGCAACATTTTAGTCAATCTAAATTGTTTCCTGAAAGTGCCAAGTTCAAATAGGACTCTTATATGCTTCACACATGTTTCCAACCAAAATACCCATCCCATTTGTTTGGCATTTACTATGGTCAATGCCTAAAATGAAACCCTCATTACTTATAACATTGTTTTTGTACTCGTAAATAACGAGTATATTTTGCTGTGGACGAGTACCATTGCTGATGCACTCGTCCACACTTACAAGTACCAACACAGGGCAAATTGAAAGATTGTAAATTCTTACACAATGTTTCATTGAAAATAAAATCGAAAAGAGGCATTAAGTTGTTAAAAAGAAATCTTAGAGAAATATTGGCCGTACTACTTTACAGTAAGTAGAGTAAACTTGTACACATTTGCATCAATCATTAGGCCGACATTAGACAGATTTTCCGTCCCCTAGCATTGCCAAGCGTTGCGTTGCCAAGTTTTGAATATTTAAGAAATAATGGTTAAATAGTAAGTACATATACATGGTCCATTCCTACAAAATGGGCCGGCCCAGTAGCCTAAACCTTTGTGCCCCCAAAAATCTTTTTAATGTTTTCCACATTTAGGGAACTTAAAATAAAGTATTGGGACCTTTCGAATCTAAAAAAATTGATCAAATAGTTTGTATTCTACATAAAATTAAACTACTCTGGACGTCCTGTTCTTCAGATATAAGTCTTCCGTATTTTCAGTTTTGGTGCTCACTCAAGGGCGACAAACCTTTGTCCATGGCCCGGCCAAAGGCTTGCACGTCGGCCCAAGCATCAACAACAACAATGGGTGTGTGTGTGTAGGGGGGGGGGGGGGGGGGGGCGGCAGAGACCTAAGGGACCGACCTAGACAGCTATATTCTATTTATATACCTACCAACCCTTTACCATGCAAGCTGCACCTGCTGCTTACACTTTCATTACTTCTCCGACCACTGGGCAACCCACACCAAAAGTAATTGGATGTGGTCTTAGGTATACTAGAACATATGTATCCTAGGTAAGTATGATGCATGCATCTCTTTTATTTCACTCTAATTCATTAACTATGATCTTTAGTATCACTTTTCATGAATAATCCATGTTCAACTTTGTTTCAGTTTTGTGGCATTCATTAAATCATTAGGCACCTCAGAAATGTACAGATTCTAAGGTAAGTTTGTGCGATGTAAGTATATTTATAGCTATTTGTGACACATGTGTGAGTGTGGGTGAATTTGCGCGACATGGGCTATCATAATAGCATTGTCAGGTGCGCGAAAATTACCGGCATTTACACCTTCAACCTCTGTCAATCGGCGCGCAAAAATGAGCCACATTAGTGACTACCACAAATGAATGGGTTTGTTGGTGGCCGAGTTTCCCCCCTCCCACTGTGTGAGTGGTCAGCCAAGCGGTCCCACCGGTCACTCACTCTCACCTCAGCTCTCACCTGAGACACACGTTTTTCTTGAATTAAATGAATTAAATATTGATGCCTTGCATTTGTCAGATATGTACATGCTTATCATCCCTCATAGCATTGAAATGCATGGAAGCAGCGCTCCTTTATGCTGGTTTTTCTCAGTGAAAGTAAAAGCTCTGTTGATAGTAATTATATTCGTAAATGATTAGTTAAAACTGTACCTCATCTCATTGAAATGACCAGCAAACAGTACACATCTCATTGAAATGTACCTCATCCCATTGAAATGGCTGACTGACTATTGTATTTTCTTGTTACAGAAGCTGGCATGAGGAAGAAACACATCAACAAGAAAATCATGCACCAAAATGATGAAATGATGATTTCCTAAGATAACAATTATTTTACCCTACAAAGTCATTGAATGAATAAAAAAATAAATAATTAACCACTTTTTCCGTGGGCCAGTACAGGCCTACAAAAAAAGGATAAACCCCCTCCCCCACCCTGGTCTGGGGCTACTGGTTGTAGTGAAAATAATCACCACAGCATGACGGGGGCGCTGCGATCGCGTTGTGACGTCATTACCCACTCGCGGCCGCCAGTAGAAATGTACGCGAAAAGCCAATATAGACAAGCGCTATGAGCGTGCAACAAGTTGACCCGCCTTTCGCGTACTTTCACTAGGGAAATGCGTGAACACTTACCACAGTGCAAGACTGCATTTAGCAATATTCTGCTGCTGTTATATGTTTATACAACTGTTACCCATAATATTATGACTTACACAAAGTTCTGCATTCATCAATATTCTGCTGCAGTTATATGTTTATACAACTGTTACTCATAATATTAGGACTTACACAACTGCATTCATCAATATTCTGCTGCAGTTATATGTTTATACAAGTGTTACTCATAATATTAAGACTTACACGACTGCATTCATCAATATTCTGCTGCTGTGATATATCTATATATGAAGCCAAAACAGCAGAGGATCAAAAACGGCCTCCGGTGAGCGATAATAAGGGCCTGTCCTCCAAATACAAAGTAAAGTTAGCTGAAATTTCTGGCCGGTTTTGATATTTCAGAGTTATTTACCCATTTGTAGTTAGCCCCAGGGGAAATGGCAGGCCTGTTTAGGCGGGGATGGAACAAGTTACCCTCGTTTTCACATGTCTGGTTCCACCCACCTTCTGACTACCACAGCTGTGTTTTCACAAGTTCCAATCAAATAATTATGACATTTATGCGATCACTTGCACACAGACAAGTTACTGGACTGTTGAAAGCAACACCCTGTGATCACGAGTGATCCAAAGAAAGTGCAAGTGGTTGCCGATTATACAAGCGATTACAACTGATTGCATGTCAATACAAGCTACCACATGCATGCGATTACAAGCGATCAATTGGTCTCACATGTGGTGCAATCGACCAAGGAATGTAACTATACAAAATGCGATGTGTTACAGAAAAATGAGTGACAAGTCGCAAAAATTGGATTTTGAGATACTATGTCAGTAAGTTATGTCTTAAGATTCCTAGGCATTGGTGCTGCCCCCTGCCCTCCTACCAGTATACTATTCCTCCCACAAACCCACTCTCTTCCTTCTGCTCTAAGCTTTCACAAACCAACTTGTGTTTAAAAATTCTCTCACGCAAAAACCTCATAATTACTCAAGAAAACAACTAAACAAAGGAGGAATAGCAAATACTGATAGGACAATACCACCAGTATATGTGAAAACACCAAAAACAGCAAAGAGACAGAAGTTAGGATATACGATTTTAGACACTGTGTATTTTACTGATTGTCACCGCACAAAGCATTGGACGCCATATTGACATAACCGGCAACACAGAGTGTCGAAACAATGCCACCAAAACCGGACGCACAGAAACTAGAGGAGAGGATGGCAGCCATAGAAGGCACCATCAACAACATGGAAAGTACCATGAAGTCATAAATAACAGATGCAATATCCCAGGCGTTGGAGCAACTAAAATTCAAAGAATTGGAAGACATGTTTATTATCACATTAAACTTTTATCAATTTGCTCATACGTTGTGTCCTCCCTTTTCGCTTAGAACTTTCACCTACACATTAACAACACATTATGTGTCGTCCGTTACACATTATGTGTAATGGAACTACACATTTTATACACATAATTTTATACACATAATTCTCTTCCACCGAATCTAAAATTCAAAGAACCGGAGCAACTAAAACTCAAAGAACCGGACACTACCACACAGAGTCAGAAAGAGGCCATACCATCAACCTCCGAGGCGGACACACACACCGAGAAGCCGAACCCACTACCGAACTACAGGGACGCTACACCGGTAAACAACCGCCCAGATTTTGGCTACTACCCTCGCCCACGGGAACTCATGGCCGATCAGATGTCACGAATGTACATAGATTCTCAACTGGAACTCGGCAAACCAATCTTCGCATCAGGAAACATAAAAGGTATGACTGTTTTCGACCCTAGAGTAACAAGAAAAATAGTTAAACCTCACCTGTACATGGAGAGAGAAGGCATCATATCGGTCACAGATAAAATGGAAGCCAAGGAATCACTAACATATCCTGAATATATACATGCCTATACCGCCATGCTTCTCGACGTCAACATGGTGCGACCGGAGGACAAGCATCCAATGCTACTACATCTACACCAAGTGGCGCAAGATGCCAGGGAGCGCCCATGGAAAAACATACTCCGCTGGTCAAACTACACCTATGATAGGATCGAAAGAGGGGACATCACATGGAGCAGCACAGATCAGATTCAGTATGATCGAATGCGAATGTCATTGGCCCCCAACAACCATCAGCAACATTGAAAAACAGAGTATACCATGTCCTATATACAATGTGAAAGGAACGTGTACAGAAAAAGATGGACACAGCCTGGAACCAATGATAGCAAATCACATCTGTGCCTTTTGCTATGCCATGAATGTTCAGAACAGACACACCCATCCCCAGTCTGAGTGCATGAAAAAACAACGTGCAAAGAATCCTACTAGCCGAGACCCGAGCCCGATCAGATCACACTACATGTTCCCACCACCTGTAGCACTGCCCCAGCACCAACAACAAGCAAGCCACTATGTGCCACGCCCACCCACCGGACAACAACAAACCCAGTACACTCCATACTCAAAAAACTTGTAGGCCCCGCTCAGGGACAGTGAGTATGAATACACCGCAAACTGATTATAAACTTGTTGAGGTTGAATGTTTTAAATCGGACGACGACTATGTTCCCTATTATGATGAACTGTATATGGTCGAATCCTATGAAAGTGGTGCACTTTTGGAAAATTTTGATATCCGAGAATAGCTTTTATTTTTCATCTATTCTATAGTCTATTCTTTGAGCGTCCATGCTCAGAATCATATTCACTAAATCCTAATATTGGCAAAGATATGAGGATTTAACTGAAAAAAACTATATTATGCGTAATGCTACGAAACGACCACTGTTGTGGCTGTTAAACTTTAAATTAGCTATCAGATATATTTTGTCTAACATTCTGTGGTGTTCCATATTGAAAACAAGTGCTTTGATTATATATATGGCTTATAAAGATGCTAGCTTTCATAAATTTAGATGCCAGATTTTAAATTTTGAAAACAATTAGAATATCTTGAGTCACTTTCACTCTGACTTTATGTGTTATCTTTCTTTTGTACTATTTTATATATGGATTCTTTTGTAAAGCTGTTATTTGATCATAAATGTCCGAAAATAGCCTTTCATTTAGTGCATTGTTTGTTGAAACTGACCCAATAGATTTGAAAATAGCAACAAATGAAAAATCGTTTCGTAGCATTATGCATGGGTTAATCATGTCTTGAGCATTTTATATTCTACAGTATAGAACTTGAAATGAAATGAATGGATTGCTGGAATATTCATTAATTGGATGATATTGATAATTGGTGCTAAATTCTTACATATATAGTTTAAAGTTCACAATTTTGTTGAGTTTCCATCTCACCAGGCCCCCCACATAGCAAATCGAAATTGAGAGTATCTATATAAAGTCAACAGAAATGCAATTATATATTAATACATTACAAAATATCTTGTTTATTCCAAAGTATATTATTAGGATGAGCATTGCTGACTGAAAAAATCAATAAAAAATGATTAGTTTGTGTCAAAATACACCACAATATATGCGTTTCGTAGCATTACGTCGTTTTGTAGCATTACGTCGTTTCGTAGCATTACTCATCCAGGTTAATATTTCAAAAAATGTTTTAATTTTTTATCTTAAAATTATGTTTGATTTATGACCATTATATAGTGAAAATATTTTTCACCAATACATACAGGGGTGTTAAGCAAAGAGCAATCACATTTCGTTTCGTAGCATTACACATACCCTGAGGCTTTTTAGAAGATTGTGAATTCTAGTTTGGAAATATCAAAATCTCCTTCATTTTTTACCTTTGGCAAATATATAATATGCTGGAGCTCAAATGAAGCTGGGTGAGAATAGATTTCAATGATTATTAATATTAATGCAAGACATTCAAAATGGCCGTTTCGTAGCATTACTCATGGGGCTGGACAGAATACTATATTAATAGGGTAGTTATGCCTCACTGAGGTTAGAAGTTCTGAGAAATATTTATTACCTTTATCCTAAAATGATGTTCTGTTTAGGGGCTATATTCAGTGAAAATATTTTTCACTAATATATATTAGCAATGGGCAATCACTGGTCGTTTCGTAGCATTACGTTTTACCCATTTTGCCCATACTTTTTGAAAGATTGTGAATAAAAGTGGGAAAGAGTGAAATCGTTGGAATTTTCATAGTGATGACAAATAAATAACATTCTGAAGCTTCAATGAAACTGGGAAAAATAATATTTAAGGGTGGTTTAATAATAATTACAAGCCATTTAAAATGGCCGTTTCGTAGCATTACGTTTTTAAAAAATAATCTTAGTGTTAAGTTTAAGGGTTTGAAAATGCTTCGAATTTCATTTCACATATATCATTTTAAAGAACTAATTCTAGAGTATTATTGAAGTCTAATAAGAATGGTCTAAATTTAGGTATTGAATCAAAAATGAGATTGAGAAAAAAAATGAGAAAAATGCACCACTTTCGTAGGATTCGACCATATATACGAGTGCAACGAGGAATGGTCACACCCACCATCACAACAGAAAGGAGGAACCGGAAACACCACTAACCTCCAAAGAGAGCGACAGCCAATGAGAAGCCATTGTTACATGAAGATTGGGTATCTATTAGGCTTAGAACTATTGTATACTACAGAGAGAATAAATGAGAAGGTGTAAAGGGTATGATCCGAAGATCTAGAATGTATATTTATTGTAGTCTAAAATACAGGTAGGTGCTTGGTCCATGTGGCTATTGGTGATTGGAGGAATATTGAAGTAGGTAAAGGTGCTACCTGAGTTCTTACATGCTACCGTATATATTGCAATAAATTCCTGGGTACTGGTGCTTTATGGAAATTAGTCATAGTTCTAGATTACCATCGTAAATAAATAATAATTAATGATAATTATGATCATAAAGTGGTTACCCATTGTTACGTCATCATTACGTAACATGATGTAACACCATGACACGCGGCCACGGCCCAAACAGCCAACCACCAGCCAAGACACAGGGCACAAAATGGCGGCGCCCATGAAGGAAACAAAAACATATGAATTGGACGTATCGCATGACTGTTTTTCACGTGAAAACCATGAAAATGACCGGCAGGGCAACCACGAACCGTTGAACAATGTACATAATGTGTATCCACATGTGGATTTTAGTAGTATAAGGACCATATGCCAGACAAAACCCGGAAAAGTACCAGACAACGAGGCTCCATCGCCATACGATCTCACAGCATATAGAGCCGCGGGGTTGCCAAATGTAATGGGGGCACGAATCATTGTACCAAGCAAATTGAACTTGACCAACTGGGAACACTACCTAACGCGCATGATGAGCGAACAAGAGCTACTGGACTGTGTAAAATATGGTTTCCCAATGGGATACATGGGGCCGGTCATGGACACAAGTGACCAGGACAACCATTCATCAGCAAATGAATACCCCAACCACATCGATGACTTTATCCAATGCGAAATAGACAACAACGCAGTACACAGACCGTATACAGACCATCCATTCCTAGAATGGATCCACGTCAGTCCCATGATGACACGCCCGAAGAACAACTCAGAAAAGCGCAGGATAATCCTAGACCTATCATTTCCACACGACCAGTCGGTAAATTCCTTCATTAAACAGAACCTAGTGATGGGTCACACACGCCAACATTCACTCCCAACAGTGGACATGTTGGTGGAAAAGCTGCTTCAACTGCCTCTGGGTAAATTCCTCTACACGTTGGACTTACAACGCGTCTATAAAAACTTCCGATCCTGTCCAGGAGACTGGCCACTCCTGACACTAAAATGGCGACAACGGTATTACTTGGATATCAGTATGCCGTTTGGCTCAAAACAGAGTAGTATGCATATGCAAAGGACCGCAACGGCTATAATAGACATTGTACAGAAAAATGGACACAACGCCCTAATGTATCTGGACGATATAGTGAGCTGGGCGGACACGGAGAAAAGTGCACGAGAAAGTTACATCGACACAACCCTATTGCTAGAAGAACTGGGCCTCCCAACAGCGGCAGACAAGACTCAACCGCCGTCAAACACAGTAAAATGGCTGGGCGTAATCATTGACGCCAAAAACATGACGTTAACTATGCCAGACGACAAACTGAACGATCTGAGACAGGAGGTCATACAATACAGAAAGGCAAAAAGCACCAAGAAGAAGAAATTACAATCAGTAATAGGAAAAGTGCTACATATCTCGAAATGTGTCCCACCAGCCAGGGTGTTTGTACAAAGGCTGTTAGACGCACTGTGAGAACACAGCAAGAAGGACACCATACCAATGTCCCCGTCCATGAGAAAAGACCTCAAATGGGTGGCAACCTGCGCAAAGGAGTGGAACGGAACCAGCATGATACCAGACTACTATGTCAAAATAGCCATCTACATCAGAGAACTGGACACCAAGATAAAAGCCACAACAGAAAAGGAATCCACTACATGTCACCTGCCAGCCATGGGAGAAAAGGACCTGAACTATATAGCAGCGAGGGCACCTGATATCGTGCAAACTCTCATGCCAGAAGAGGCTTAAACACACACAATAGCAATCAGGATGGACAATAAGGAGGCCGCAAATTTCCTCAAGTATGGCACAAGAGGGGAAATGAACATGCAAGGCCCGAGAAAAATGTGGCTGATACAGGCGCTTAACAACATTCGAAAAGTCTATCACATCGAAACAGCTACAGACATAGAAGCTCACTTCAACCGACAGACCCATGAAAAGGAACTGATAGTAGCCCCAGAGTACGACATCTGAGGCCACAACTAAAATAATACCTAATTGTTTTTCCAGACCACGAGATGCGCAGGCTGCTCCGGATGGCAGAGCACACACAGAGCACATCCAGAGCTCCAGGGACGCTGGCCAACCACAAGACCGCATTAAGAGCTTTCTTAGCCTTTACCAACAGATTCAGAATTGACCCGGAAAGCATCACCGAACCACAGACATGTGCTTATATAGAATACCTGCGATCGTTCCTAAAGAGCCCGAAGTCAATATCAAATTATCTGTTGGCAGTCAGAGAACATTACAAGAAAAGAGACATCACAATACCCGCACTGACAGCATACCGAGTCCAACTTGCCCTTGACGCTACAAAAAGGGAAAAGTATCATATAGTACAGCAGAAGTTACCATACACAGTTGACCAAGTCAGGGAGATAATAAAACAAGGCGAAAGATTCCCGGCACCACAACAGTACAAGCTAGGCATCATAATCCTGTATACGACAGGATTCAGGCAATCAGAAATTGCCCCACATAACCAGACAGAATATGACCCTACAAGGCACACGCGCAGGGAGGACGTCCATGTAGAGGGAAACAGCCTAGTTATAATACAAAAATGGGCTAAAAACCTCCAGAACTACAACCAGCGCAGGATGATAAAAATCCCATCAGCCGAATACAGCAACCTGTGTCCGGTAAACGCATACAACGCTGCCCTAAAAGAAGCACCAACTCAATACAGGGATCAACCTCTGCTCATCTACCCATCAACAAAGAAAGTAATAACAACAACTGACATGGCAACACACCTGCGATGGTCGAACATAAACATGGGACTCGACCCACAGCAATACTCACTCCACTCCATCCGCCGCACCTCCGCCACTCATGCATTCGAAATGGGAATGTCTGAGAGTGAAATCAAAAGATTCGGAGGATCGTCAAGTGGAGCGTACAAAATATATATAACCCAACAATCCGCTACAAAAGTCTCCAAGGCTCTCGTCAGGAACTTGAGCCACAGCAAGTGACAAGAGGGCATAACCCATCCCACAACATCCCTAGAGACACTTTAGAAACTCCCCCATCTCTCCTCACCTAATTTAATACACTCCAATACGTGGCCCCACCCCGAATATTAAAATATGGACACGAGGCTCACCTCATAGACTGTCGTAACGACACACTACAGGCACTCGCCTTATTTAACTCATCACCACGGGTACACTAGCCTCAACCAATATCAAATACAATTGAACTTGAGGCTCACCTCATGAACTGTCTCAACGACACACTACGCAGGCACTTGCCTTTTAAACAAACGGTACACTACCGTATACATTTCTTTTACAATAAGGCCTATTATACATTCAACTTTACTATCAATATCAAACTTAGCAGTTCATAACTGCCACACCTACCACACCTTACAGGCATATTTGGGGCTTGGCGGCTTTATATAATTTCTCCCTCCATCATATAATCTCTCAAAATTATATCACATACTTTACCAATTTTAAACACTCATTTAATAAAAAAAAAATTCTTAACAAATGTCGTCGCCCAAATGTCGCCTCACGTCTCATTTATTTATTTAATTATTCAATCTTTATCTCTAATTTTAAATTATGGGGGGTCACAAATGTTGCAGGCATCTAAGATTCCTAGGCATTGGTGCTGCCCCCTGCCCTCCTACCGGTATACTATTCCTCCCACAAACCCACTCTCTTCCTTCTGCTCTAAGCTTTCACAAACCAACTTGTGTTTAAAAATCCAACCCACCCACCCAACATTATCCTTCTCCCCTCCGGTAGGAAGGCCTCAATATATAAAAACTCAATTATTGTATAAATTCAAAATATAAGTTCTCCCTAGCGCTTCATATAATTTCTCCCTCCCTCATATAATCTCTCAAAATTATATCACATACTTTACTAATTTTAAACACTCATTTAATAAAATAAAAATTCTTAACAAATGTCGTCGCCCAAATGTTGCCTCAGGTCTCATTTATTTATTTAATTATTCAATCTTTATCTCTAATTTTAAATTATGGGGGGTCACGAATGTCAATACAAGCTACCACATGCATGCGATTACAAGCGATCAATTGGTCTCACATGTGGTGCAATCGACCAAGGAATGTATCTATACAAAATGCGATGTGTTACAGAAAAATGAGTGACAAGTCGCAAAGATTGGATTTTGAGATACTATAATCATATTTGAAACGATGAGATCAAGCCAGTTCCAATGTTGGTAAAGATATTAGAACAGCTAAAAAGTATTTCAATATTTTAAGTTTGATGTTTTTATTTTTGAGAAAAAAATAAAATAAAAAAATGTTTGCAATATTTCTGGGTGGACAGTTGCTAGTAAAGTAACTAAATATACTCCATACATGATCACCTTAAAAACGCAAGGATATATAATAAATACACAGCCTTCAAATTGGGTCCATGAATTCATACGAACTAAAGCACTAGCCTTTCCAAAGATGAGAACATACCACACACATATGACTCATTTTCCTGTAACTCATCACAAATAGCAATAACTCACAGAGATCTTGCCACATAGTGGAGGACCCCCATATTGAATAAATTACACAATAATGAAGTGTTCAGGTACTTTCCCACTTCATTCACAAACATTAAAATCAGATTCAGAAATTTGTGGTTCAAACTTTAGCATGGGCCCTCATTCTTGTGCAAAAGCTGCATGATGGCAGCTTTTAAAAGGTAGAAGACAGTGAAACGGAGTCTACAAAACAAGACTTCCCTCCAAGACTCATACAGTGTCTGGTACAAAGTAAAGATTGCCAAATCTCAGAAAGGGAGCCAAAGTCAATAATGTGGGGATGCCTTGCCAAGGATTGAAAGTCTTGATGGTCAAGTGTGGTATGTTACAGAAAAACAAGTCACAGGTTGCAAAAATCGATATTTTTCAGAATGTTTCATTTACAAGATCTCTTTGTGGGAATGTTTTTATTTGTGGATATGTCCTGTTGACCTAGCACTAATAATGATGGACGATAAGGCAGGAGTGGCCAGGAAACCAGCTAACAGCAAGGTTTATTTCCCATAACAAATACAGATACAATAATTGAATAATGAAGAAGGAAAAAAAAAAAAAAAAGTGTGGAATAGGAAGGTGTGCGGATGACGTAACAATTACATAAGAAGGTGAGGTGCCGCACAACCATTATGACGTCACAATAAGGGGGCGTGGCTGTGGCGTGGACAGGCGAGGTCTCAGGAATATCTGTATCGATGGTTCGATGATATATATGTCCTGTTGACCTAGCACTAATAATGATGGACGATAAGGCAGGAGTGGCCAGGAAACCAGCTAACAGCAAGGTTTATTTCCCAAACAAGCCAAACCAACGAAGAAGTTAGATATTATTTAAGGCGTCCACCACCATCCTTTCAGACCGATCTTGGTCAGAAGATGAAGG
Organism: Sthenelais limicola; assembly: GCA_942159475.1. Lineage (NCBI taxonomy): Eukaryota > Metazoa > Annelida > Polychaeta > Phyllodocida > Sigalionidae > Sthenelais > Sthenelais limicola. The sequence continues at coordinate 42,827,574 of OW804097.1, read as the reverse complement.
AATAATGTAAGAATTCACAATATCGGATTTCCAATTTCCTCTCAGCTTTATTTGGGCAGTAGGCACGCCCAAGGAAGACAAGAAGCTTGCCCCACCGCGACGAAAAGAATGAGAGGTGAGTGGCACTTTAACATTTGCCCTGACGATGAGATCCGATAGGTTCGACGACAAGTGTTCGTAGATGAATCTTGGATGCATGGGGCATGAGAAAAGCTGGGCATGAGCTGGTAATCTAGCTGAGAGTAACTTCTTTATCCAGTATACTGCACATAATGATTTGACGGTGGCAGGATACAGAGATAGGTAGAAGGGGGAGTCCGAAGTTTTTGAAGTGTTGACTTTCACTTTGCAGATTACACCAGAGAAAGATATATCCTGGCGTTTAAGAGAATGGGGAGACATCACAACGTGCCCCACTCTAAGGAGAGTTCTGAACATGAAGATGTAAGCAGCCCAACATAATAATTGAAGTGGTGACGAAGAGTCCACATGGCGATACATGACCATGAGGATTTGTGGCGTGACTGGAGGAGCGGGAGATGATGTAGATCCAGGCTGAGCACTAATACCCTTTAACACTGCTTTAATACTCGGATGAGAGAAAGCAGGGGCATCCAGGTCTAAATGCCTGGCGTGTGAGATAACGCCAGAGACATAGGTAGCTACAGAAGAATGTTTCATATAGGAGGCTAGATAAGCAGCGAAGGCACACAACTTGCTAGGAGTGATAGGAGTGATAGGCGTAGAATGATCCTGGGTGAACTTGTCAAATAAACGCCATTGTCTCTCACGTTGCATTCTAGTAGAAGGTGCTAGGGCACGATTCTTCAATTGTATTACTTGCTCCTTCCATTTCGCCAATCCTACAATAGTCGGAAGAGAAACAACATAACCCAGTGTCTATGAGCAAATTGGGTACAGAGTCATGTTCATTTAAATATGGGAGTCTCGACAAAGCGTCAGCCACAACATTTGAGTCAGTTTTGATGTAAAGAGGGTTCAAGGTTATGTTGAAAATGAAGCACGTCCAATACAATTCGTATAGCCATTGCATGCACTGGTTGCTAGTACTTGTACCGTTTCTAAGCATAGCAATAACCTGGGTATTGTCAATATAGCAAGTCACAACAGTATTTCTAAACAACTGAGCCCAACGCTTAACACCAATTACTACTGGGTAGAGCTCTTGAATGTTGATATTTGTAGCTAGTTCGTCCTCCATTGGCGTAGGATAAATATGAGTAGGAAACCTGGCGTTGAGGGGCATATTATATTCCTTCCATGTCCCAGCTGCCCAGTCGCCGCCTAAGAACACACCGAAGCCTCTTGAAGACGAGTCTGATATCATAGGAGTAATATATTCTGGCTTATTTATCATGCTAACACCATTAAAAATTTTAGAAAAAGCCAGCCACCATAACACATCTTTTCTAGCCTCATCGCTAATAACAATCCTCTTCAAATGTTTCACTAACATGGCCTTGTACAAATCGAAGAATCTTCTGCAGAAGGTTCTGCCTCCCTTGAACACAGTGGCACAATGTGAGATATACCCACAAAATTTTTCTAATTGATTTTTAGAAAAATACTTAGCATCTTTCACATCCTCGATGAGATTACATAGCTTCTCCACCTTCCCATGGGGGAGAGACACAGTCATTTTTATGGAGTTGATGCAGAATCCAAGATAAGTAGAATTTGTAGACGGGGAAGTTACTTTTTTCCACGCCACATGGAAGCCAAGGAATCTCAAAGCACATATAACCGTATCACGGTGTTTTGTACAATCAAGATAATCAGTATCACACACGAAAAAATCATCCAAATAGTTGATGACAGGAAATTTAAAAATGACATTCATACATGTTGCAAAAAAGTTGGAAACATGGTTAAATATACAGGGCCCAGTCCGAAGACCGAAACACAAACGGTTATCAACAAATACAGTATCGTTACCAGCAAAATTCCATTTAAAACCACAATATTTTCTATGTTCTGGATTAATCGGAATGGCTCTATAAGCTGACTTGATGTCTATCACTGACATATAAGAACCTTCTTGTACGAGTTGTATCGCATCATCCACCGACTTGTAAGAGAATTCAGTCACTAGTGAAGCACAATGGTCATTGACAGACACGCCCAGAGGTCTGCTGCAGTCTGTGATGGGGCGTATTCCACCGTCAGGCTTAGGGACAGCACCTAGAGCGTGTATACAGGTGGGGGTGTCTTCAGCTATAGAAACAAACCCCTCACACAGTTCATGAGCAATAATATCATCCATTTTACGCTTAGAAACATCATCTAAGATAGAGCTATAATTCTCACATACATATGGTTTTACATCAGTATCAACTACATCAAATCCATCTACAACACCGTAAAAAACATCGAGGTAAAGTGCAATATCTGTATCACATAAGCAGAAGAGTAAACATGCAAACCTACACGGTTTTAATTGAACGGCATTACTACCGAGGCGATGTACACATTGACAACGACCCCGGGCACAAGCAGCATAAACATTTACGACACGCCCCTTCGGAGAGGAAGGGCAAGCAAAAAGTTGAAAATCGTCGGTATAATCACTGTCACATGTACCAAAATTGGTCAAAATATTACGAATATCATAATAAACAGAGTCACCTTCGAAGTTCTCATTATTATCACTGGTCAAGGGAACGACGGGGAATAAACTGTCTGTCGAAGTCAAGTTGAGTTGAGTTTGAGGATCCACGGCCGCCATGACAGTTCCTGAAGAATTTACTTCCGGCTCGTTACCATGGTATACTTCCGGAGTGGAACCATAACAAACGACGCCATCTTGGGAGCCTTTGCTAACCAATGATTTATCAACATACACATCCTCATAAGGTAATTTTGTAACCACACAACCCGATTTAACATTAAACAGTTGTTTAGTCAATTCACCACGACCCTCCTCATCCTATTTGTTAGACTTAGGTGAAGTGCAAGCACGAGCACTATGATCGGCACTTCCACACGCCGAACATTTATGGGGGAAATCACAGGTTGTGGCGGTCTTCGGACATCCACTCGGATTGTTAAATTTAAAACAGACCTTGCCTTTTGCTGGTTTGACAGTCTTTGACACTCCAGCTTTCTTCGAATTCTCATAAGAGAAGTGCCTAAGTACCTCCTCCTGTCTCACTTCCGAGAAAGCAGACAAACCAACATTATTTGCCCGGGTTCTAACTGCCTGGTCGTAATTTATGCTGGCTTTCAGTGAGTACACATTAGAAGCAGATTTGTCACAGATCGTAATGCAATGGTTCAAAACCCCTAACAGTTCATGAGATGGACGATCATCAACAGCCAGTTTAGCCACAAGTTTCAGATTAATCGAGAGCAATTTTTCAATAGAGTCTATCGAGTCACCTTTTTCCAAGTCCTTCTTTGGGTCGAACGGCTGGAGACGAGCCCTAGATCTAGAGCGAGATCTGTCCCTTCTCGAATGTCTTGCATGCACAACATCATAAATGGATTCAGCAGGGCTAGAAGCACGTTTGGTATTAAACTGAACAGAGTCATTTGTGGACGTAGTCGAATCAGATGACTTGGCCTGCAAGGTCGACAAAATGGTTCCCACCATGGATTCTAAACTAGACATCCTAGTCTCGATAGTAGAATTATCCGTACTTCCACTTGCAGCTGGCACTTTCTGGCAATTATCACCAACTGGAGGGTCATGAACAATGCCACACTTATCGCACATCTTTGCTTTACCCATCTTGAGCAAATACGATCACAACTACAACTTTCAAAATTTTTCCCAACGGAAAACACCTCCGCACAGTGCGGAATCAGTAGAAAGTGTGGAATAGGAAGGTGTGCGGATGACATAACAATTACATAAGAAGGTGAGGTGCCGCACAACCATTATGACGTCACAATAAGGGGGCGTGGCTGTGGCGTGGACAGGCGAGGTCTCAGGAATATCTGTATCGATGGTTCGATGATATGTATTTTACGCCTTGAGTCGTATGAATACATGTACCAGATTTCAAGACAGTGTATCAAATATATCAATGCTGTTCTAAGGTAATCCCGTAGAGTATATTTAGCTACCTTACTAGTAATTGACCACCCAAAAATATTGCGAACTTGTTTTCAAAAATAAAAATATCAAACTTGAAAATATAGAAATACTTATTAAATACGGTACCCTTATGTTTACCATTGTTGGAATCCGCTTGATCACGATTGTTCGATATGATAATACCTCAAAATCGTTTCTCTACGACTTGTGACTCATTTGCCTGTAAAATATCACAAGTTTGAACTATGACCTCATCTTTCATTCCACCTAGTAATGTCACCCTTAGCTATTGGCACTGGGAGAAGTATAAGGAGGTGCAGCCCATCCCTTTACATGCTATATCACTGCATTTATTTTGGTATCTTAACTTATTTACGTTGTTATCTAACAGTATCTAATTTGGAATAAAAGGTTTGAGGCTATAGTAACTTTATCATTGGGGAAATGACTGACAAGCTTTGGCTCAGATTATTAAAAGTTATTTTATAGTTATAAATACTATTTACATAATACGCAAAGTTTCTTAACTATATTTGTCTTTTAATATTATATTTAGTATTAACTTTCATGTTCATCCAAGTCCCCATTATTACAGTATTGAAACAATGCGCCTGGTATACTTTCATTGTTGGATGGTATAGTATCGTCCAGTTTCTTATGGCCACCCAACTATAGACAGGCCTGCTGGCTCGAACATCACATAGAATATGGACTCGCTACCGGATCTTCTTGGATATAAGCACAAGATGAGAGAAATAGGAACAGACATTGTGAGAAAGGCAAGGAGAAATATGGTTGTGATATTAGATAATAAAAGAGGGAGAGCCCCATGACAATTATAGCAGAGATAACACAGGTCTGGAGTAAGACCTTCTCCTTGTCATTGTCTCTATTATGCGTTATTATAGAGGGGCATACAGGCATTTATACAGGGGGCTGAGGGGGGATGCTGAGGGGGCTGGGGGGTGGGGCGGGGGGGGGGGGTGGTGGTGAGGAGTACTGAGGGGACTGAGTGGGCTGAGTGGATTCTGGATTCTGAAGGGTGCTGAGGGGTGCTGAGGGGACTGAGAGGGACGGAGGGGGGCTGAGGGGAGCTGAGGGGACTAACTGGCGGGGGCTGGTGTGGTTGTATCGGGTGCTATATCATTCATTTTCACACAGGATATTTTAACTCTATTCATTAATTGTTATCATTCATAGCTATAAGAACTATAGCTATATTTCTTTTTAGTTATTAGTTACACATCCTTTTTTAAGTGAGTTCCCCCAATAAAGGACATATACAACAAGGCTGTATACATACAATATAATGCATGTGTTCCAGATACTGTCCGGGACATTAGGACATCATCAATCATGTTTGTTACCCAATATTTGGCAATGACTATGGTTCAGGGGGGAGATGAGTGTTGCTTATATAATTCGACCTCGCATGGACTTGTTTCATGCTCACCAAAAGCTACCATTTCCATTGTAAAAACTCAATATTATATTATATTATATGGTGGTTGCACAGCTCGAGTGGTACCACATATATAGTATGTGTGATATTTAGTCTGTACCACACGCACATGCTTGGCACACAATGAAAGAGACCAAAGCCTGAGCTATGGGGCTCTAATATAGTCCCATGTTAAATTAAGTTGTGTTGATTGTGAATTATACCAAGAGAGAGAGGCATGATGCCAATCTCTTTTAGTTCCTAACAGGGGCTTTCCCGTGCTAAAAATAGTTGTATAGAATTCAAGTAAAAAACTAAAAAGGGCTTCAAAATCACATTTCCACCCGAGATACCTTCACAAATCACAAACCACATCCTCCAGAGAGGGTGGACAGAACTCTACAGATGAGTAAAACGGTTTGTAAAACAACAAATTCCGAGAACATGTGAGACAAAGAAACCCCTCTTATCTACCTCTTTTCGTAGAAATCGCTCTTCCTGTATATTATATGGATTTTGTATTTGTGTTATCTCCTTTGACAAGGATTACTGAAATATAGTTTTATTCTGACTTCTGTTAATTTAAATAGACCTGAGGTTTATTTAGTACTTACTTCATCACTAGTGTAAATTATAATGGTTTAAGCAACATCTCTGGAGCATTATTCCTTTCTTAATATCTGGCTCTTTGGCTTTTTGGCCTTATTTTAATTTACTACTTCCAGTATGTAATTCCCTGCATGAAAATATGGTCTAACAGATTCCTCACATTAGAGATACATACTATATATAGTATATAGTATACCTCATTGGAAATCATGCAGCATGGTAGTACAAATTCCAATGGTGAAATAATCTAAGCCTGTACCACATGTATATGTGATAACATCAATCTGTACCACATGCTCAAGGCCTGGGCAGAAGACGAAAGAGAGCAACCGAATAAACTGGATTTCCACTGGCTTGTTCCCCTCCCTGTCATGTCAGCCGACTCTAGCAGAGTCCCTATAGTAATTACATTTGAGAGAGGCCTGCCCTCCTTGTCCCTGCCCAGTTTCTCTAGCGATTGGTCAGTGCACAGAGCGGGGGATGGGATAGTCACCCTAATTATGGTGACCAACCCATACTGAGGGGCAATTGGTATTATTCCTACATGCAGCGGCCAATACAAGGAGGTGGGGGTGGGTGGTGGAGTGGGGGAGGGGGTGGTGGAGTAAAGATAGATCGATACAGGAGGCTAACGAAAACAATCGTTCCTCCATATGTGATGCTTACAGGAAAATAAGTCACAGGTCGCAAAACAGTGATATTTTTCAAGTGCTTTTCCATGGAAACCCTTGCTCGGAAACCATTATTTTGCTGTGTTTAGTACTGTTGGTGGTATGAACATAATTATATACCGAATTTCAAGACTGTCTATTGAAGACGGCAGGATGTGATGAATACAACCTTTAAAAAAGACTCTGTTGAATATGTCAATCTATATCATGAGGTCATCTATTTACTATATAGTTACTACTATTATAGTGAGTGACCATCCCATCAAGGAATATCGCTATTTTTAATTTTGTTCATGCATAAATAAATATAGAATTACTTATGAAATGTCTTAATGTTATACCATCATTGGAATCGGCTTGATTTAATTTTTTTAAATATTATGATATCTCAAAATCCATGTTATGCGATTTATGTTTCATTTTCCCACCACCCGTCACACAATATGACGGGTGGTGGGCAGTGTCTTTGAAAGTGAGAAAAACAACAACTATAAGGACAAAAACAGAAAATAAAATAATATCCTCTAGGCCTATCTAGCCGGCTCATTTCTGGATTGATAGAAGGAATAGAATAGAATAGAATAGATATGTAGAGCCTTACACATTCACAATTTCATTATACTACTTTCATGTCTTGGTATAGAGTGCATACATGTGCACTTACGCCTCTATATGTGTATCCCTTGCGTGCGGACTCTAAGTGCGTAATAATCACATATTATGCGTGTATTTTCTCGTAATAGTGTTTGAATAGTATCCAGATGGTGGAGCTGCTTACTGCGGCTGCTACTTCTATTACTTCTCCTTTACTTCTGTAATACTTCTGTATTTAATACACCCATTGATGTGTATGTATCATCTGATCAGTTCTCGCCTCGAGTTCTGAATAAATTATAGTAAAAATAGTTGACTTTGTCTTTACAGATAGATAAACGAATATAAGCCCTGCTGCCAAAAGTATCATCTATTAAAGTTGTACATATATCTATGGGGTTTATTCAAATCCATTATAACTCTTTCTCAGTATAGATTAAGACAAACAATGAAATACATCGTATCAGGAAAATGGAATCAAATTATATTCATTTCCTAAATCAGTATTTGGCATCTTACATATTGTATACTTTTGGGATTTCTGTATCAAAAAAAGAACCACAAATCCTCCATTCTTCTCGTTCTTTTCACCCAAGGAGCAGAGACTGTACTCTGAGGAGAGGTAGTATGAAGGAAGAGTGTACGGTGCAGGATGGCATAAAGTATGGGAGAGGAAGAGCTCGTGAATGTCAATGAGGGAAACAAATTAGGGAGGAGGGAAGTGAGGGCAGAGGGGGAGGTATTAGACAGATATATGTATAGGGAGCAGGGAAGTGGGTATAGGGATGGGGGAGGGGTATAGGGGGAGGGGGCTACAAACAAGCTACACCTTGAACAGTCCGGGGGTTATAACAATCTCAAGCAGGGACTAAACAGATTTATAACCTCTATTTCAGGCCTACTGATGCATTGTTTGTGCTTCGCCTCGGGATTATACACCAAACATTACACCAGCAGCCCCTCAATGTTGGGCATTTTTTTTTTTTTAAACATTTTTATTTCGATAAACAATTCCACACAGGTGGTACGTTTCAAGTTATCGAGTGAAAAGAAATGGTACAATTTAAGAATCTACAATATAATATTTATCAATATCCGTAGTCTGCAAGACTTTAGTGATTACATATATCATCTATATCATCTATATGACATTGAAAAACATTTATAGAAATACAAATTATTATTTTACAATAGTCATTTCTAGGTAACATACTACCAACTACATTTTATAGAGGCTAAAAAACTCGACATTTCGACATAATATAGTATGACGACAAGGAGCAATACACATTTTTTTTTTTGGATTTTTTTGCCAACTAAAAACAAATACATAAGTCTATGCGCAATTTATAAAACTACGAGGTTTGCGTTCATTTAACCAGTTGGTTTCAATTAACTCAGGCCATACCATTTTACCGTTATTCAGATATAGATAAACGGGCCGTATTTCACGTTATATAGAAACAAAATTGTTTCGCTTCAAAGCATGTTCTTAAGATAAATCTTAATTTCCTGCCACGGTTTCACTCTGATAATCGCAGGAATGTTATTCCACATCATGGGGCCCTGACATTGTGGGGAAGAGAGATATTTTGCGGAAGAACAAACCGGTTGGATGATGTTGGGACCTTCAGCCTGCCTAGTGTTGCGAGGCATGATTTGTATATATATTGGATCTAATGATCTTCTAGCCATTATGCTTAAAATGGCGATTTTACCTCTTGCTATTATTTCATTGATGTTGTACATGGTTTTGATCTCTTGTGTGGATAGATCATGATTAAACGATATCAACCGAATTGAGCGATTTACCGTACTTTGCACTTTCTTAATAATGTTGGCATTTGCCATATTGTACATAAACAAACCATAATCCGCAAGCGGTAATATGTGTGCTTTCACAATCATCTTTGCTACATTGTCATCAATAAAGAATCTTAACCTGGCAAATTTGTTTACCTTCATCTGAACAGTGCACTTCATTTTGAAGAAATGCTCATTAAAGCTTAGGTTAGAATCGATACAAAAACCAAGATACCTACAGTGCTTCGCTTTTGTAATGGCATGGCCATTTATATAGACATCAGCAAGGTTATTAAAATTAATTCTCTTTAAACGATGCCTTGTACCGAGTACCTGCAGCATACATTTCTTGGAATTGATGGTAAGTTTATTAAAATTCATCCAATTAGACACACAGTTAGCAATATCTTGTGTTACGGCTATGCACTCATTCAAATCTTTACTAGTAACAGTGACAGCAGTGTCATCTGCATAGATTGACATTTTGATTTGCCCTGGGCTGTTAAGACATCGTAAACAATTTGGAAGGTCATTAATATATATTAAAAATAAGAGTGGTCCAATTAAACTTCCCTGCGGTACACCATTTTGTATGGCAATCGAATCTGAGAGCAAATCATTGAGAAAGGTATTCTGTTTCCTGTCTACAAGATAATTACACACAATATTTGTTATCATGGGATTCACACAGTAGTAATCTAACTTCCTCTTTAATATATTATGGTCAATCCGATTAAAAGCTTTGGCGATGTCAAAATAGCTTGCCACTGATAATTTCCCAGTATCCATTCCCAATAATATAGGTTCAGTAAACTCAAAAAGAGATAAGTTAGTAGAAAAAGCCTTTCTGAATCCACCTTGGCACCTAGTAAGAAGATTGTTAAATTCCATATGATTTCTCAGTGCTACACATATGAAATTTTCTAATATCTTTGAGGGTAGAATAGAATAGAATAGAATAGAAAAATCTTTTATTCATCAGAGCTTTTACAATTATGTTGACGAATAGGTCGACAGGCCTCTAGGTACCGTTTAGGATTTATACCTAGTTCTTCCGGCCGTTCCCTTAAGGAAAAAGGGTAAAGGAACAAGTGGAATTGGGCGTAGATTATTAAAGTAACGAAGGTTTCCACTCTTGGGTATGGCGACAACATTAAAGTGTTTCCACTCTAGGGGCATCGTACCACAATCAATACACATTTTTAATAATGGCGTGAAAACATGTGATAATTTGCTGAGGTATAGCTTTAGGATCTTTGTGTTTACCCAGTCGAATCCACAATTTTTGTTTATGTCTACTTTATCAATGAATTCTACCACCGGTTTCTCAGAAATGTTTATTCGTGTGCCAACAGTAATATCCGGACTATCATTTAGAAAGTGTTCGAAGCTTCCTCTGGGATGTTCAGTGTTTACACCCATATTCCTAAAGAACTTATTTAGCCCATTACTGGCCTCTAAGCCTTTTAAGATTTTGCCTTCATGTATGAAGCTTTCAGGCATGGATTTATTTGTTTTTCCTAAAAGATTCCCTATATTACGCCAGAACTTTTTACTGTTACCTCCACATTTGTTGAAGGAAGATGTAATCTTCTCTTTCTTAGACCTGCGTATGGCTTTAGATACCTCTTTCCTTGCTGTCCTGGCAGCTTGCCAATCAGCCGGACTGTTCGTTCTTTTAGCTGTTTTAAATAACCGATCTCTTTCCTTAATGGATGCATGTACATCTGCACTCAATGATAACTCCCCTCTCGACACAATGTAGATTTTCTCAAGGGGACACTTGATATCTAGGTAGTTTGTCAGGTACCTTTTCATGTTGGCCCAGGTAATTTCGGGTGATACATCTTCAGACAAAAAGAAATCTTTTTCCCCAGCCATTCTATCAATATATTTCTCCAGATCATCCATATCAATTTTGTCGAACCTACGGGTGAGCTTAGATTTCTTTACAACTGGTTTAGAGATCTTCTTAAGAGTTATATATATAATAGCATGATCTGACAGATTGACATTTATTACCCCAGCGTCCTTTATGTGTGGATGGTCAGTGGCAATTATGTCTAATAGGCTAGCAGTGTTATGCCCATACCTAGTGGGTTTAGTGATACATTGAGATAGGGACAATTCTTTGATAGAGTGTGAAAAATTTCTGACAGTTTCATTGGATTTTTCCAATAAATTGATATTCACATCACCACAAATCAATATGGGTACCCCTTTATATCGATCTTGAATATGTTTCACGCAGCGATTCATTTTGTCTATGAAATCCTGCTTGTTGCCCGTCGGGGGGCGATACAAATTTACAAGGAAAAAACTTTTCCTGTTACCAGGCTTAATTTTTAACGTTTGCACCTCAATATCCCCATCACATAAATTTAGTTCCTCCATTATCCATGGATCAACTATAAATTCATTACTGACATAGCAGCATAGACCTCCTCCGGATTTTGTTGAACCATTTATCAGAGTCGTCCTATCAGACCTGTATAGCCTATACTGGGTATTATGTATAAGTTGGTAGTCAACATCCGCTTCGTTAAGCCACTATTCCTGAATCGCTAATATCTTTATATTGGCCTGAAGTATTGTGTCAAAGATTTCAGCCACTTTATTACGCAAGGACCGAACATTTAATGATGTGACAATTAGACCTTTCTCGGCCCCCAGAGATTCTAGGCTATCCGATACCATTCTTTAAAACACTACAAGTACATCGTTCTAATTCAAAGTCAACCTTATCAAGGAGTGTAATTACACTGAGTACAGTTCCAGATAGCATCACTTTAAGGCGGATATTAAAACATAAGAGAAGTGGCATAAGTAAAACATCAACATTTGTCCCAATAGTGTGGGTTGACAAGGGCGTACGGTCCATTGGACAGCAAAAGGAGCGACTCGATCAAGTTTTACCTATAACTTGTGAGGAACAAAATACAACCACATTACTTCTTTAATAATGCATTTTATCCCATGAACTAGGATACAGAGTTATGTACAATTTGAATCATTGTATATTATTGATGGATTCATATTTTGTGTCTTTTAAAAAAGGTTACAAGAAGAAACAGATTCTATGTGCAATTAAATCATTGTTATTACACCCCTCATACAGCATGGGCATATGATAAAAACGTATTGCTTATCTTAATTGTCGTAGCTTACATTGATTATGGGAGTACCTATCAATAACACGATATAAGATCAGCCAGGCTGATACTATATGCTAAATGATTATTATTGCTGTAGTATAGGTAATGCGATAATTATATGTAAGATAGCTCGTAAAACGTGCTAGGTGAAGCGATTCCATGAGTAAACTGGCTTATCTAATATTGCCTAACTACCACTGGGTGATTGGCAAGCTTTTAACGATGCTCAGCATGGAATACTGTCCCTATGTTTTGTCTCCCTTACAACTCGTCCCATTACTAAGCAATGCAAGGAAAGAGCACTCATCAAACTGATCTCAACAGGGTCAGTAAAGCTGGAACCACCTTTGGGTATTTGTCCGGTTCACCAGTTTAAAACCGCTCCTCGGGGGCCTCTTCTATAAGCTAAGAAAGAGAATTTTTCTGAAGGGAGATGGAATTCCTCAAAGACAATTCACATTTGTAGTTGATTTTATTTGTGGTCTCATGTTCTGACATGTTTCGACAGATTGACCGCCTTTATCAAAGGATATCAATGGATTAAATATTTACATCTGAGATCAAAATTAGAGTCAATTTTTCAGGTAACATGCATTGAGGGTTACAAATTTACTTTGGTACAACAAGTTGTAAAATGGTTAATGCAATAGTTTGGTAAAAAGAAATTGCAAACATACAAAAAACATATATCATGTTAAGGCGAATCAGTAGTAATTAGATCTGTAATTATTACGTGGTTTAGCATAGCCCTTTTTTACCATAATACTATAGCATCGGCCATGTATTATCAATAATGTTATACAAATGAAAAATCACCTGGCCTCTACTGAGAAAAGAATTTTAGTGCTAATTCCTTCGCCTGTAGGAAGGATTAGTCACTGCCGCGAGCAGTCCAGGGTTATCACAACCACAGGCAGAGTCTAAAATGATTAATAACCTCTGCGTTGGGCCTGTTGGTACCACGTTTGAGCATTAGCCCTCGGCTTTGCCTCAGGACACCAAACAGAGCACCAGTAGCCCCTCAGTTGTTGTCATTAATCCTTGATTGGTTCAATGTCACTTTTAGGACAACAAACTTTATGAATCCATAAGTAGAACACCCATTTATTTTACCTCCATTCATGACTTACTTATAGTCGCTCACAGGCACCAATTGAGAAAGTTATCCTCTCCCGACTTGTGTGTTATGCACATTGCATGTTCATTTCAAGATTTCGCTACCTTGTGACATGGGCAAACAGTGGCGCTTTGAATGGAGTGTTAAACTGCGGAACTCCTTTTTCTGTCATTTAAATGAGTAAATCTCACTAAATGTTTGGTTTCATTAAGTAAAACTGGGGCTGTTACATTTGAGTCATAGCAAAGATGTTGATTTTCTCATAATACTTTGGGGTTTAGTTGACTCTTTAAAGATACTTGCGGGTGTCAACACACACGCCACCTAGCGGCTCCTATTTTTCTTTGAAATATTTCGTTATTATCATAAGTTGAGATATATTTGTGTACAATTTCCAATATCTACAGGGTTTATTTTTACTACAGCAGTTTTGAGTCATGTTTTTTAAGATTCATTTTCATTGATTATGCTGCTTGATTACTAAATTTGGGTGATGTGGTCAACTTCAAATGACCACAACTTTTTTTTAACCACTTCAATGTACAATTTTTCTTTGGTAAATCTGTAGCATTATACACCAACTATATGTGTAGAAAGTTTTGATGAAAAGTCACCTATCAATTTGTTTTTATATAGTGAAACGTGAAAAAAAAACACCTTTTTCCATAGATTTCAATACTAAAGCACTGCTATTTTCAAGCAGCTGTAGAAAACAAAATAAGTCGATGAGATGTACTTTTTTTTTCATTTCTTGCTTTCTCATGTAGTCAGAAACGATCCCTGAACGTTTCATGAAAAAGTCACCGACCAATCTTTTTTCCATTGAACACCCGCGTATACCTTTAACAAAAGTTCTATATGGAGGTGGGTAGGAACTTGTATTCCTCCCAATGCACACACACACTGCGATATAACAGCGCTTTCTGGGCGTTTTAACAGTCAGCCCGCGATATACGCTCTTCTCGCGCTATCACACCTTGCCTTGCTTCCCGCTCAGGACTGGTGCGGCCGCTATATATAGCGTCGCTCTGCAATATAACATGCAAACAACAGGGAGACATGTCGCGCGCCAAAACAGCGATATCTTACAGCACTGAGCGCGCGCCAGAACAGCATCGGTAGACTGTAGTCACATGTACATGTATATATAATAGCCTATAATATTGTTTGCAATGCCCACTGAAGTGATAGGGTTACAGGAAATTATCTATTATATTTTTTTATGTTGTTTAAACAAACAAACTCTTTCATGCCCAATAGCCTGATCATACCATCATTCCTGTTTAAATTCAAATCGGATCAGGACTGTATTTCAAAATGATAATTTATTACAGTGCTTAATTCTTTATTCATATATTTATGTGCTTATTTCATTAGCTTGTTTCAATTTCAATTTAGAATGTCAGTTCTTGTTATCACACCTCAGGGTGAGTTTGAGGTATCAGTATAAAGAAGCTACACATTGGACACAGTGGTTTCTGTTGCTTATAAGCTATGGGCTTTGGGGATACTTTAAATAGAATCCCAAACAAACTAAATGTTAGTATAGAGGCTATTTCGTAGCCATAGGCCATAAATACATTTCAGCTATCTAGAGGGCCTTAAATGTTTCAGAATTTCTATTATATATATCAGGAGCTTTCCATCGGGAGGTCGGGACGTCGGGTCGAGCTACAATCCCAAAAATAGTGGGAGATATCAAGCCTCTGCTCCCCACACTAAATGAAAAGACAGGGACCATCAATACAAAGTCAAATATTAGGAGTGACACCGGTTGCTGAATTAATCATGAAGTTACGTCTTTTAGGCAAGCAGTAAGGCTACCGTATTTCCTCAAATTAGTGCAGGGCCTTGAATGAGCGCAGGGGGCAGAGCATGATTTACTAAAAAGCGCCGGGCCTTGAAAAAGCGCCCAGCTGGTCTAACACATATGAATCCCAACATAATGATGCAATACCACTAAGTTTTTAATGTAGAAAAACATTTTCTCCCAATGTAGGTCTACATGCATGTATAATCTGCATGGATACAAGATGGCTGTTCTGTGTGTTCTTCCAATTATTATATATAAATGAATGGTTTAATATAAAATCTTAATGGGCTGCAATGTTGTTTAGCATAGTTTGGTATGTATCACTAGGACAAATAATCTATTGTTGCTTCACGATCTGTGCATGAACAAAATCGGTCGTACCTCTGTAATTCAGTTTTGGTACCTCTGTAATTCTATAAACTGACTTTGTGGCAAGTACCTCTGTAATTCACCCAGTTGGTCAGAAGGTTCCAATCTTTAATGTGGGGGTCTCCTAATCTCCTAAGTAATTGGTATCAACTAAAAACCCATCCCTTATCCCTTGATTTGATTTTTGTTTTTTGTTTTATTTAAGATATTCTTGGCGTATACAATGTTAAACCTGGTTGTTTGATTCATTTTTATAATGATATTTATTTTAGTTTTTTCCTGGGTTTCTTATTATCTACACACCTTAATGCTAGCTTACTTCGTAATTTGGTAAAAATTAAACTGCCTACAGTAAGCAATTTATCATGAATGATATAATTATGAACAGATATTTGACAATGGTTAAAATAATATTATTACCTAAAGGGCTGTCTAAATTCCCTCCAAGGTTTGATAGAAACTTTTCCTGCCTATAACTAGGCCTATCACTTAATTTCATTATAGGCCTAGAATAATATTTTTCAAGATTCAGATATATCGCCACCTCGATCTCTTTTTCTACCTATAGCCTAGTAGGCTAGACACTTGAATTACAGTGGTACCGGTATTAAAAGTGAATTACAGAGGTAGCCAACCTTGAATCGGCAAGACTGGAATTACAGAGGTAATTTATTTTGGCTAATTTCCGAATCCATTGGTTGTTTGCATAAATACGGTCATCATGCAGTTCTTTGCCCAGGCAATTCTCTGAAATAGGACAGAACACCACCTAGCGTATTGGACTCGTACTATAGTCTAGCGTCAACATCCGGGCACTAGCGTTAAAAATGACCGGCAATTTTGGAGGAAACCGTACTCAATTTCTCATCAAATTCCATTGCATCGGGCAATCTACTGCTAAGACACAAGATGTTTGCACAGGTACCAATGTTATTAAGTCGTTTCAGGTAAGTAGGCTATGCCGCATCAATTGCTAATCTTATCATATGTACAGTAGGCCTAGTCATTGTTGTTCATACACCAATACACAGCGCCTGGCACAAAGGTTACACAGCTTGTCCACCATTCGCGTTGTCTGCCAGTTCCCACCCACCGGTGTTACCCATGATAAACAATGATTGCTCCATTTTATCTGGCTAGATTTAGTTCTCAATTGAAATCCAACTTTTAAATGAAGGTTCTTTTAAAATTTCAAATTGGTTTCATTAACACCTGGTTATTTTACTAGATTTTACCTCTTAGTTTACCTGATGTGGGCGATAATAGAAGCATACAGTAGAAAGGGGGTTGCGACGGAGGCGCCCCGAGATCGAGGCGCCCAGATCGAAGCGTCAAGCGCCAGGACCCAAGCGCCCCGGTCTAAGATCGAGGCACCCACCGCTTACATCGAGGCGCCCTGCCGGTGTTAGATCGAAGCGCCCCGGCCTTAAAGATCGAGGCGCCCACGGCAAGCCAAGCATCATGATTGCTGAAGCATGGCTCCGATTTAGCTAATGTTATCAAAAGGACTTTCTTCGGGAATGGTGACAATACTTATGATGAGTAGATTTCATGATATAATATATTTTGTAGTTATGTTGAAAATCTCCGTATAAACAAGGACTCCTGTAGTTTCTGTATATGTTGTTTTATTGTTGCTAGATGAAATAGGGCTGTATCCCTACGCGTTTCGGTCTAAGCGGTGACCTTCTTCAGGGGAATCATATAATATATTTTTCCTGTGCATATTAATTTCAAAATATAACAAAATGTGATGGTTGCTAGACCCAAATCGCTACCAGTTACAACGTGACACGTGACCGGCAATCGCCGACCCGACCTGATGAATACACGAATATAAACAATGAGTCCACTACTGCCTTTACTGACTTAGGACAACCAATTTAAGGTTAGGGTTAGGGTTATTATAAGGATTTGTTCAAATATCCGGCGATTTTATAACGACACGTAAAAAAACGGCCGTCCCTACCCTTATAGCTGGGGCGCTTCGATCTAAGCCCGGGCGCCTCGGTCTACGGGCGGCAGGGCGCTTCGATGTATGCGGTGGGCGCCTCGATCTTAGCCGGGGCGCTTGGGTCTCGGGCAGGGCGCCTCGAACTCAGGGCGCCTCGATCTCGGGGCGCCTCCATCGTACAATCGTGTAAAGTATGATGCTAAGGCCCCAGGACGGCAGTGCCCCAGCTCGGATGCTAGGGCCCGAGCGTTGGATCCTAGGGCCCGAGCATTGGATCCTAGGGCCCGAGCATTGGATCCTAGGCCCTGCAGGATCGGTCGCTAGGGCCCGGTGTAGCAGTTCTAATGTAAAAAAATCGTAAATTCCAATCTACAATATAGTCCAATTCAATTTTAAATGTGGGGTTGTAGCATAATCCTAATTTGAGGCAAGTAATGGAATCAATAGAATTTACAAAATCCAAGATTATCAAAGAAACAAAGGGGGGTAATTTGAACCTAGAGGGGTTATATAAACCTTAGGTCTAAATTACCGGGGGGGTACATTAGATCGGGGGGTAATTTAGAACTGTTACACCAGGCCGTGGACGTGGGTCCCACAGCTTTCTACTTTGGAATAACGTTTACAAATGAAGTTTAGCAATTATTTCTCCCCGAAACTGGGCAAAATGTCATAATTCCGCTGATAATTAGGCCTACCATTTACGCAAGCAAGAGAACCGCAAGTGAGCATGAGACCGGCCTCATGCTACCTTAGTTGGCGGTACTGCCTCGGCCCTTCTCCCGTAATTAACCCATGCCTCTGTCGTCCTCTGCACTTTGCTAGGTCTCATTATTTACATGATTTGTTTAATTCATTGATTTAGGTTAATTTGTTGATTTAGGTACAGATGATGTGTGGCAAGTCAATTTCAGATTCCCTAATAAATAACCAATTTCAGATATAGGGAGCCTAAAGCCAGTTCACGATCCCAGCATCTTGGCCGTGTGATAAACAAGAGCAACCTGACCAATGGCTACCCTTATTATCGCCCATGCGCCGATCAGGTTATGTGGACACTTTATTTATAAATGTTAAGTATGGAGGATCAAATGTGACTATAATGATTTATTGCCATGTCGCATAAAATATCACATGTATTTCTATACATTTCTATACATTCTATTGCGATATCAATGATACAGGACCCGAATTTTGCTTTGCAATACATTCATTTTGTTACATCTTAATTCACAAACTGACATCACACTGTCACTTGCAATATCGCTTCATCCCCCCTCCCCCCTCCACGATGTCATACTCTCATTCCCACTTGGGTTGTAGAGGCAGTTTTTTCTACTTCAGGAATCCGACCATTTGCTAAATGTTTTGGAGGGGAAATATAGGAGATATTATTGCCACTTTTTGGCAAAAAGAAATGGCTAATTATGATAGGGGTAGGCTATGATGTGCATATAAAGGCTAATATTGATAATATTTATTGCTGTAAGGCTTAAAATGACACGTGTTACATTACAGTTATCAATATGGTAAATTGTCATAATATAATATATAATTATTTCTGTATGTAGGATTGATATATATCCTTTATATTTCAGACTAACATGCAAGACATGGACAAATGTAACATGCTTTCCCCCATGAAGACTGGCTACATAACAGAGCCATTGAACTAGAAGGTAAACATATATTATATGGAGTGTGATTGATATTAATTTTGGGACCATATTCTTAGTTTACACATCCGAATTATTAATTAGTGATTTTGGACGCCTATTTTGATGTTGTATAACAGATTCATGTTTTTCATCAGTCTTCATAATGGCCTATGTTAGCAAGAATATTAGCCTATTTAATGTATCTTTTTATTCACATAATATAGCATTTCGGCAAAGGAGTGAGTGAGTGAGTGATGGTTGCTCAACTTGCTTAATGCCATCACTCACTCACTCCTTTTTCGGCAAAGGTTTCTGAAATCTTTTCATGACTCAGAAAAACTTGGAAAGTACTCAATCTAAGCTTCTTATTATTGGAACATTTCTATTAACTTGTCGGTAATTGACAAAATTTGTATATATATATATATTTATGTATTTATTGGTATCAAAAAATCTTGATCTCAAAACAAGGTAACAAAAACGTAGTTATAAGACATGTCAGCTCCATACTTCAGTAACATAAAATGATATAGGGCTACTCTTGTTGGATATTCAAAATTTAAACTAAAATAAGTTAGCTTGTAATATTAACCAAAGGATGGACTCAATTTAACTCAACCCCAACGTTATAATAAAGTTGGGATGCCAACAATGATTTATGTATACAACTTTCTTGTGGAACCCAACATCTGATGACATGGTGCTTTACTGTGATGGGAGAGAATTAAAAATTCTAACTGTTTGCAGGTTCGAATGCATAGTACTACTGGAGACTGGCCAAGGTAACCATGGTTTCACTCCTTACCCATGAAGATCAATTGACAGGTATGTGTATTAGTGACTATTAATATTAAAGTACAAAATAATGATTTTCATATGAACAGAATGTCGCCCATATACATGTGCTGATGCAGGGGTTCAGGATAACCTAAAATTCTTACTAGTCCGGTGAACTAGTGACCTTTATCTTCCACTAGTCCTCCTAAGTTTTCACTAGTCCTCATGAAATATGGAGCAAAAAAGTCCAATGAAATCCAGTTGTATAACCCCAACTGTCAATAATGAACTGGTTGGCGAGTGGGGGTATGAAAAGATGAAAATGTCTGGAATTTGCACACCAAAAATATAATTTAAGGCTTGGAAACCAGTGTTTTAACCAGAAAGGTTAGTCAGATTGGTGGAATTTTGTAAACACATACTCTTTTTAATTAGAGTATTCTTGTGGATTTGGGATGAATAGATATATATTTTAGTGCCTGTTATTAAGGATATTTATATACAGAAACAAGCTCTAAATCTCCCAATGTCTGTTATGATAAAATTTGAAGATTTCTAGACCTGAGATACAGCTTTTCAAGATCCTAAGAAGCGACACACTCTGTACAATAATTGTTTTGATTTTGATATATTTATTAATATAATTCTTCCCAATCTCGTCAAGTGTTCAAGTGATAACTATGTCCCTTGTTAATGATGTTTAATTCATGCCCTGGCCTTATTTATAGGATGCATTCTTGAGCTGCTGGAAACAAATCAACATCATGGAGGTGCTGCAGGCAGCCGAGAACACTTGTTTGGACTTGTTTGGTCAGAGTTTGATCAGTGATGGCAATATACTCAGGAATGTACTCATGAACCTACTTGGCATGGCCATTTGAGTAGAGAAACTGGACTATCAGGACTTTCGAGCCTTAAATCCTGAGGAACTATGACAACTAATACCACCGCCCAATGGCACAGGATCCCAACTTCACCACCACAGGATCAGACATCAACAATATGCCAAGGACTCTTCTTGAACTCAGGGATCTGTAATATTGTATTGAAGTGCAGTTAGAGCTAGCAAAGGTGCATCGGTTAGAGTTAACTTACAGCTTTTGTGTCCAATGCGCTTCGTTAAGAAGTTGCATTTCCATTGGTTTCCATGTCCCAGATATTCCATTTGCGTGATAGTAGCCCCCTTTGTACATGCATTTGGCACAAAACACCAAATTCTGATCAGCTAGTCTGATCCACTATTTGAAAATTCCTGTGAGAATGATCCTGTAAAGCACAACTTGAATAACTTCAGTGAAATTCCAATGACACACGTATATGAGCTGCTCTGTGGGACTTGTGATTACTTGAAGTTGGAGAAAAATCGGCGACCAGTACCACTACCAATCACCAGTCAATTCCTAAGATATTTCCAGTCATTGTAACCAATTACAGGATGATGAGGTCATTATAGAAGTAAAGTCCGGTGAAACTGGAAGTCCATGAAATAGATGTGTCCAATGTCCAATGTGAAACTCAAGAGAAGGTCGTTGGAATTCGTCCAGCTAATCACTAGGTGGATATTTCATCTAGGGATGTAGTTACGTCATATAGACGAAAAGATTGAAAAATTATTCTAATATTCAGTGATTTTAGAGCCGCCATTGTTATGCCAATGCAATTCCTATGGGCACGAGATTTAGGATTTACCCAGAATTTCGGCGAAATATTTTTAGGTCTGTGCGAGCAAAGGGGGTCATATATCTTTCCAAATGGCTTCCTTATGATTACCAAGGTCATAATTAAATGGATTATTGCATGAATTTCATTACCACATCTGATGTCATAGCCTTTTACGTATAACTCTTAGGCTTCATCGATTTAAAAAATTCTTTCACTGGTTATGTGGTCTAGGGGACTTCTCCCACCATATAGACGAAAAGATTTTAGAAATAATTATTTGGCGTTTTTACAGTCACACCAACGATCGTTGGTCACATAGAGAATTCTTGGTATATATCAACTCTATGGGAGCGAGATTTATCCGATTTATCCGGAATTTCCATGAGAAGATTTTTTTAAATATTTTGAGTGGTGTGACATATTGCGTATTTTGTATGTAGATATGTAGTTTAAATCAAATCTTCCAGTCTTTGAGTACAGGCAATGTCATTCGAAATTTCATGAATCATTTATGTATAAATGTGGTATTTTGTACAAGGTTTAGGTAGTTTGCTTATATGTTTAATATCATTGGATTGCTACGTTTTCAATGTATTTATGTATGTATGTGCACTTTCATTGATGTTTCCTGATCCATAATTTGAATGAGGGTTATGTTGTATTTGTGTTTTTATTTCGATTTTTCTCTCAAGAATTATCTTCTTTATAGGAACTCTTGTTTTTATGTTTTCTTTTGTGCTTCTATGCTGATAAATTGTATATCATCAACTGAATATCATGTTTGATGAATCTAAATGGGATTTCCATCCTGTAGGAGTAAGCTGTCTGTACCAATTACGGGGGTCATATATCTATGGAGATTTAGTTTTGATTAGATTAGAAAACTTTTATTGTAATGAATTTGCTATAAAAAGAGCTACTCTCCAGCTGGCGGGAAGTTTTCGGCCTCTTCATAGCTTTTTTTACACTCATCTCTTGTAGAGGACAATATCACCTCAATCATTGACTGAGATTTAATACTGACATCTGATCATGCTAATGATTAGATATTAAGCTGCCAAAATTTGACGATGAATTCTCTTTTATTCCAGTCATTATGAGCTTTGTTGTGTGTGTATTTTTATTTAATGGTCTCCATGGATGATCTGCATAGCAGAGGGGATTTTACATGTGTAAAATGCAAATGAAAGTATTATATATAATATGTGACTGGAGTGTGAAATGGATAATAAAGAAGTAAACTGTATATAATGTAACCATTGTCTTGTCTTCTGTTGCTTCAATTTCGCTGATAATAATGCATCTTTTTTCATACAGCATGGTACAGTACAGTACATATATATGCAATATAATATCGGATATAAACCACAATTAAAACCAATATTTTCCGTTTTCACCCCGCCGCCCCCCTAAAATTATGAACCATAGTAACACCATCCCCGTCCCCCCCTTGAACAGGGCCCTACCACCGCGAAATAACCTGCAATAATGACCGCGCATAACGCGCGTCACTGCACCGCGTCACGCAATTTCGCGCTCCATGGAGTAACATCTGACGCTGTTCTGACGCGCAAAAATCGCGGCCGATTTTCGCGCAATTTATTTAAGAAAAAAATGCGTTAGTGTTCACTGGGCTAACATCTGTTTGGTTATGTTCAACTGAATTTTTGCCTTAAATTAGTGTTATTTGAGAGGATTGGTGAAAGCAAATTATACATTTTCTGGCGAATTCACCCAGAAAGAAAAAACTTAATAAAAAAATTAACCTCTCCATTAATTCAATTGTGTGTCTGCCTCAAATGCTTTCCTCCAGTCTTTCTTGTTGTTTAAAGATAGAAATAAGTATGACAAGTATAGCATTTTGTTCCTGTCTGAAATGTAACATACCACTCCCCATGTATCCTTGCAATTCAAAAGCTAAGATGAGGTTAGTCCAAATCAGCTAATATTGATTAGATTTCAGGAGCCCCTGGCTCTGCAGACCACTTCTACCAAATTGGAGAGAGGCTGCAATCAATTATAGAGTTGAATGATGGGGATACAGGATAAAGCAATCGCAATGTAAGGGATCCTTGAGTTTTTAGAGTAAATATGGCTTGGCCATAGGAATATGTATGCAGTATGGGGAGGGTGATGGGGGGGCGAGGGGTTGACAATATTGTATGTGCCACATTTTGAAGCGAGGACAAAGTATTTTGCCAAATATTACCTGGTTAAGTGATTTGTTACATAATGCAAATACAAAATTCTCTTAAAGGGTTCTCCTCATTGCAATTGTGTAAGGCAGGATCATTACAGGCAGGGCTGACAACCCGTTATAACAACCCCTCACACCACCTATCCACATCTATAAAACCACCAGTATTCAGTCAACCGACCTCTGTCTACTCTCACCCCTCACACGCATCACCCACCCTCCCACACCTTTCATCAATCATCACTCATCATCACCAACTGTATTATTTCAACAATTTATTTCATCAACTAACATCAATTATTTACCGATTTATAATTTCAATTCTATTTTACAAGAACTTTTATCAAATGAATAAAACTTTAAAAAATCTATAAAATCAGTTTATAATCCCCAATTGCCTCTGAGAACCTTCTCCGGTAATGTTATCCGATCACCTACAGTTGAGACAGAGTACAGTCAGAGCAACAAGGCAGTCTTAGTAAGACGGGCTGTGATGTACACATGGGGGTGTGAGTTCGATCTGTGTTAAGCCTATTCGTTCTATCATTACATGGCTCAGTGAAAGTCATGGTGGACTTTCGCATAGATATGTGATCTACAACTATTGATCAGTAGATAAACTTGTCAGAATTCTCAGCATCAGCAAAGTGCTTTCAACATTATTATTGCAAATGCACTATCGCCAGACTTCAAACATTACCATATTGAACATTTGCTAAATCATAACTTGTTCTGTCTTCTTCTGAAGTTATGGTGGAGATTTCGATTTCCTGGGCCTCTCCAGTGTGCTTACAATATAGGAGAGGCTGCAATCAATTATAGGGTTGAATGATGGGATATAGGATAAACAATTGCAATATAAGGGATGGGTTCACTATTTTTTTTAGTAGATATGGATTGGGTCATGGATATATACACATGATTATATATGCACAGTAGATGACGCTCAGCTTATAGTACCTGTTCAGAAGATTACATGAGTGTATGACAAATCTTCACTTTTATTTAGTTAATAACCTACATAGACACTTTTATCATTTCAAAAGTCACCATATTTCTGAGAAATATTCGTTTCCAAGGTTATGTATAGCCAGATATCTCCAATGTTATACCAAATTAAAAAAAATATTCATATCAGATCTTAACCGGGGAGGCACTTAGCTTCAATTTGGTATAATATGGTGTTGATATTTCATGCAAGCTAACGCCTAAAATAATGGGGGTTTAAGCCCATATCTACCCTACTAATGGGTCAGATTGTCAGAAAATGTACAATTGGCAGCTCTACACATTTGATAAAAAATGCTAAATTAGGCTGCAAAATGATAGATACCCTTTATATTCAGCATTGGTAGATTATTTCTCATTTTCTCTAAAAACCCTTTGAAATTAATTTCTCATTCATATTCTCAAGAAGCATAGTGTAAAAATCACTCATTGTTTTTCTTTTTCATCAACAAATATATTTGCGACATGCGGTCGCAGGGAATATACAAAATACACACAATGTACAAAACTGTATTACAGCAAACCCTGCTATTAGAAGTTAGCATATCACTCAATGAACGACTCATGGAAATTCCCTGAATTCTGTGGCCACTCTTCTCCATGGAGATTATGGGAGATTATGATAGACAGATTCCCTATCGATGCAGTCATGGGGTAGAAAAGCATACAGTCCTCTATATTTATCGATCACGCCAGTTTCTGGGTTACTTGAAAGGAGTGTTAACAACAGAATGGACAAGCAGTATTTTATATCTGGTGTCTGTTTTAGATCATGTTTTATTCAGTACTCATGTGTATACACACTGTAGATATCCACATGGCACAGACATGTATCATGCATAAATCTAAATACCAATGACCCTACGTCTGAATTTAACAGAAATTAAGCACTATGGGTGAGATTGGTGATACAAGAATGCAGAGTAGCCCTCTATACATTTAGAAAGGCTTTTGTACGCATATATTATACATATCCTATCGAAAAGGTTGCAGTTCAATACTGAGCCTGCTACAACTAGTTTTGAAACTATTTTTTAAACGGGAATGATCAAAAGCGGTTATTTTGTTGTCCTCTCCCCTCCTCCCCCTCTCCCTTCGTCCTTCTCCCTCCTCCCTCCCCTCTCCCCTCTCCCTATACTCTCCCTCTCCCCTTCCTCCTCCCTCCCTTCTCCTCCTCCCTCCTTCCCATCTCCCTATTTCACGTTTATATATAGCGAGACATCAAGTGTGAAACCGATGTTCTAATCCCATCTGTCGTATTCCCCCAAACTCTCCTCCCTCCCCTCTGCTTCTTCTCTCTGTCTTCTCTTCTGCTACTCTAACTCTTTCTCTTTCATGAAGCTGAGACATCAGCTTTTAGTGAGACAAATGTTGTAAGCCCATCTGTCGCTCTCCCCCAGTCCCTCTCCGTTCTTCATCGATCGCTGGTTGCCTGCTAGTAATCCATCTTTCCTGAAACACTTCATCCAATCCCATCTTTCTCTCTTTAACCCTCATTGGATGTGTACAGTCGTCTAGGCAGTCAAGTTCCTCCATACGCTACAAACTTCTACATCGCTTTAGTCCCCGTTTGTTGGTCTGGCGGGGACGAATGGAGAGCCATAGAGGGACGTCTAAGGCGGAAGTCGTTTTTGCTAGCGGTGGCGATGGTGCCGCCACCTGAGAGGGTGGCAGTGAACTGACCTGACGGGTCTGGCCACGCATGAAATTCGCGGTCGTCGCAGCTTTTGGAGGGCCTAGTATATTCAGTTCAAGTGTAATCGTATTAAAGAAATGATAGTAACAGCCCAACAAAAGGGGACTAAAGGCATTAGAGCATTCGGTTATGGTGCTTCGGGTTGATTATGGCTGCCGGAACCAGAACTCGGCTTCGCCTCGTTCTGGTTCACGGCAGCCATAATCAACCCTCATCACCATAACCTCATCCTCTAACCGCCTACCATATCTCGCTCTTTTCTTAAGGGTAGAGGAAGAGGAAGGGGGGTGCAAAGGGGCAGTGGTGTGTGTGTGTGGCGGGGGGGGGGGGGGGGGGGCGTCCGGCGAGGAGAAGGACAGGGGAGGAAGAAATTGATAAAAGAGGGAGGAGCAAGAGAAGGAGCAAGAGGAGGCGTAACAGAAGGAGCAAGAGCAGGAGAGTAAGAAGAAGATGGGATTGGGGGCTAGGGAGATAATGGAAATAAGCGGAAGAGGCAGATTAAAGCACTAAGGGAGAAAATGAGGGGGAAGTAGAGGATGAATAATTAGAAAGAGGGAAGGCTTCGCTGAACAGCATCCATCTACACACAAATAAAGAGACTGATACAGCTGATCTTTTTTCAAATTCCAATGTGGGGCCGGAGTGATAGGCAGTTGCTTTTCAGGGACTCTTAAATCATTAATGGTATTAGGGCACTATTTATTCCCAAGGGAATGTAACGACGTGACTTTGAAATCGATCAAATATAACCGTTTATCTCAGAAGCATATAATATATATATGTATACGCAGACACATGGCATGTCGCTGCTGGGATATGACGTTTATATTATTTGAACGAACCATCTGGACCTTAATGTCGAACATACACAATGTATTCTTTTAATCTAGTCTGTATCTAGTGTATTTGCATAGCCACCATTTTGAATCTTGATTCGCTTGGAATTACTTTTTTTTTTTTTTTTTTTATTTCATTTGGAAGGCCAGTTACATTAAATTAAATTGATAAGATGTATCTATAAAGAAAAGACGCAAGTGAGCCCTACCCAGGTGTCTTAGTGCATTGCCTTAGGAGACCATAGGGGTCGAACATGTTTTACAATCACCGAAATGTGACTAAGTCAGTAAAGAAAATAATAAAAGAAAATAAAACAATCCAGTCCATCAAACTTTGACTTACTCTTTTCACCTTATATATGGATAATTTATTTTCTGGTGAGGTAAGAGCATCACAATAATCATATGAGTAATTCTCCCAATCGGGTGTCATTTGGTTTTCCAGCCTAGGGTATCTACAACCTTTATTTGGGATAATCACACATAATTATAACCCTTTTATTTGAATTCTTTGGCAAAAATGAGCCTTTGGGAACCCCACTTTTAAAGCTCTTATGCCAAAATCTTCGCCGCTATTGTGATAATAGAGCTTTTGCAGGCTAGAAAATATGTAATAATTATGGAATTTGAATATAATACACAGCCTGATTTAGAAATTATATTACTTCTGCTGAAGAAAAATGGTTTCTACCCATGCACACATGTTCATTATTATGAAAAAACACAAATTTCAAGTTGTCATATATTTGAACTGATCTAGAATTGGAAAATATTGTTTTGGAATATGTGTGTCAAGTTACGACATCTATATGCTTCTAAATAATGAAATAACCCAAGTCAAAACATTAATATTAAATTGCAATTAGTATTTTTTGACGAAAAGATGCACATATATGTATATTTTATTTAAAATAAAAGTTACTAACCCACGATGTATCTGAAACCTTGTATTCCCTTAAATAAAACTCCTTGAACTGGTATGGGAATATTTAATGTCTCATTACGACATGTGATATATCTCCAATATTTTTTCTAAAAAACATTTATATGTAATTTCGACCTTCCTAATAATTGTTTAGGCTTGCTTGAATTTGGTGAAAAATATGAATATGATTTAATATTGATGTAGTTAAATTGAGGTGAGTTTGTGTAGTAATGTCGCCGTTACGCCATAGCGTCGCCGTTACGCCATAATTATTACAAAAAAAGAGATCCTCCTGTTCCAACACCATGATTTTATAGTAATAAAATGAATATTTTTACAAAATCAAGTCAAACTTCTGGCTAGAACTATAGCCTTCATTTGCCAACAAACATCCATTCTCTAGCTTTGAGTTTTCATTCAGTTTTGCTAGACGAACTAGTGAGTAATATATCTCATTTTTACACTAAATCATTTGGTTAATCGGGCTTAATGAGGCCGAAATAAGGCAAAATAATAGGGAAAATATAGGTATCTGAATCATAGGTTTAGGATCGAAATATTGGTCCCACCCTTCCCAAACTTCACCTGCATTATACTGATATTCTCTGCTACATATACACCAAAGATTGTAGAGATTCAACGAATTTTATTTTTTCTAAAAAAATGGCCTTCTGAAATCAAATGCTGCCCGTTTGGGAGAATTACTCATATACTGGATAATTATATGAAGAATTATAACCTCCATTAGAGGGTTGATACGACTTATCTTAGACGTGTACAACATAAAAAAAACAAAGAAAAACAACATACGATTGGATATCAAAGTTGGGATACTTTCAACCAGGGTTATCAGTGTTTTAGTTCTCCCAGTATTTCTTTTTCACCTCTTTAATAAAGGTCTCTCTATCTCGTTCCAACCTTAGCTGTTGGGGAAGGTTATTCCATACTTGTTTACCTTTGTAAAAAACGCTCATTCTAGCCTTTTCACTCCTCACCCTTCTCAATTTAAACATTTTGTCTTGCCTATTTCGGAGGGGCCTATCACCAGCTTCCAAAATTTCATAGTTATTTTGTCTGTCGAAAATCAGTTTGAGAGATGTGATTTCGGCTCTCTTTTCAAGTGGCAAGAGCCCTGAGAGCCTCACTAGTTCATGATTAGATTTATCATGACCAAAGGAAACTCTAAGAGCCTTGTTCCAGATTTTTTGAATTTTCTTCCTCATTTCTTTACCGAGGTTCAGGATTAGAAAGTTGGAAAATTCCAAAATTGGCAAGACGTATGTCTTCATGATCTGACAACAAATCGTATCGTTCATGAATTTTCTTCTACGGCAGATAGCCCCAATCTTCCAGTTCACAGTTCGTAACTGTTTGTCAAAATGTTCTTTGCACGATAGACTTTCATTTATGATCGTACCCAAGTATTTGAACGAACGAGTTCTCTCAATGACCACGCCCTTACACAGAGGATCCTGGAAGTTTTTCAGAACATTATGGGACTAATGGCATAGTGTAAAATCTATAGAGAACATGCAAGGTTCAGCATGGACTATTTATCAATGCCACAACACAAGTTCCCATCTTTCCCATTATGCATTTGGTTTTCATAGATAATTCATAAAAGATATTTTTTTTTTAAACAAATTTTATTGACAGAAGTTCTACAGTTTGCAGTAATTCTCATTCGTCGAAAAAACTTAGATATTAATAGCTGATGTCATTGCAATTTGAAGTATACATTTGTGATAATTTAACAATCATTAATTAATTTAATTTATGCAATTATTACTAGCCATTACATTACTGGCTCATTCGGTCCACTCTTCTCATCTTACAACATACATTTTTTTGAGTTTTTTGCCCAATATAAGAACAACATTATGTACATTAATATATCATCTACCGCTTCTAGTACATTACTAGATAAGAACACATAGTACATCTTTCAAACATCCCTATTTCAATCCGACTCTACTGATTCTGGTATATCTCGAGTTAACTATCACATACAATCATTTGAATTTCTATCAGTTGAACAGTACATATCATTTGAGATGCCAGTCATTTTTGGTTTTCAGATTTCCTTTAAGATTAGGCCAGGTTAGGCTTTTATCCCTGGCTTCCAAGTTGTTCCACATCTGTGGACCTAAGACATGGGGACTCCTCCTGAACCTTTCGGATCTGGGACGGGGTACAATTAGATTTATGCCCTCGGCCTGCCTTGTGGGTCGAGGCATGTCCTGCACATAACTGTCTATATCTTTTAACCTAAACATTAGGCCCATTACTGCGATGCCACCTCTTTTCTCCAGTAACATTATTTTGTATCTTACCATAATCTCAGCTAGAGTTAATAGTGCATTTCGATTTATTAATCTGATGCCTCGGTTCAGTGCACTTTGGAGCTTTCTGGCATTAGAGGCGTTCGCCATGTTTAGAAAGAGTAGTCCATAGTCAGCCAGAGGCATAATATGGGTTTTGACAATTATAGAGGTAATACGATCTGTCAAATAATACCTAATTCTAGATAATTGATTGATCTTCCCTTGGATAGTATTTCTAACCTTAGTGAAATGTCTGTTAAAACTTAGATTGACATCTATTTCGAACCCAAGGTACCGCACGTTGTTTACTTTTTCTATGGCTCTTCCATCAATGTATAATTGACCTAAGTTTTCTCTTTTGATTTTCTTCAGTCTTCTACTTGTACCTATAATTTGATACTGGCACTTTTGTACTTTTATCTTAAGCTTATTAGCCGACATCCAATTAAAGACCGTACTAGCTATATCCTGTGCTGTTGTTAAGCAGTCATGTATGTTCTTACCAGTGACGCTTGTCGCAGTATCATCTGCATACATAGTGAGCCTAGTAGTCAAGTTTGTCTCTATTTGGTCCATACATTTCGGAAGGTCATTAACAAATATAATAAAAATCAATGGTCCCACCAAACTTCCCTGAGGAACACCGGTGTTGATTGATATCGGGCCAGAAGTTATGCCATTTAGAACTGTTTTTTGTTTTCTATTGTTAAGATATTCCTTAATGATGTTAATAATTGACGGATTGATCTTGTAGTACCTAAGTTTGTTAAACATTATTTCATAATCTAAGCAATTAAAGGCTTTCGCCACATCGAAATAAGTTGTTATAGATACATGACCATCGTCCATACCTTTCATAATTGGTTCGACGAACTCATAGAGAGACCTGTTAGTTGAATGGTCCTTCCTAAAACCGCCCTGAACGGCGGAGAAAAGTTTATTTATTTCCATATGGGTTCGTAAAGCTTTACAAATAAAGTATTCTAGTATCTTAGATGGTAATGGCACAAGGGCTATTGGACGTAAATTAACAAAGAGGCGTAAGTTTCCGGACTTGGGCAGAGGTGTAACCAAATATTCCTTCCATTCTTGTGGTATTATGTTGCCACGTATACAGAAATTAAGCAATTTTGTTAGTAACTTATATTTTCTTTGGAAAAAGAATTTTAAAACCTCGGAATTCACCCATTCGAAACCACTGCTTTTGCTTGTATTTATGTCTCTCACATACTCCAATACTTCTTCTTCCCGTATGACAATTTTCGTCGTCGCTTCCGTATTTATTTCCGCATTTAGGAATTTGTTACTGTTATCGACCTGATTCCCAGCCAGCATTCCAAGATTTTTAAAGAACATGTTCAGATGATTGCTAGCTTGTAAGCCTTCTACTGTATTTCCTTCATGCAGGAATGAATCTGGGAGACTACTGTTCACTTTACCCACCAGGTTACCAATTTGTCGCCAGAACTTTTTAGAATTGTTATTGTTGTTCTCCAACATTGAGTTAATGTGCCTCCTCTTGGCATTTTTCACTAACCTACTACTAATTTTTCTGCTTTCTCTGGCAGCTGTCCAATCAAGATCCGAATTTGTCTGCTTGGCTACTTTAAACAATCTATCTCGGGTGTTGATTGCGTTTATGGTCTCCCTATTTAGAATCATTACACCTCTTCTGATTACTCGTTTTTTCACAACAGGACATTTCATATCAAGATATCTCAGGATACTCGACTTAATGTTATTCCATACTCTGTTTGGGTCAGTTGTATCACCCGGGGTAAGAGCTGCTTGCTCTATATATTCTCCAAAGTTTTCCCAATCTATCCTACCATAATTTCTCCCTAACTTTTCAGTGACATTTCTTGGGGCTGTGCTTTTCTTTACATTCATATAAGTAATATAATGGTCCGATAAGCTGGACTCTATTATACCATGTTTAGCTATATGCGGGTGATCGGTGGCTAGTATATCTAAGAGGTGTTCAGTGTTCTTACCACACCTTGTTGCTTTTGTGATTAGCTGTTTGATCGCTCCCTCTTTTAGCACGCGCATCATTTCTTTAGTACAGGCATCATTAGTGTCTAACATGTTTATGTTGATATCCCCGCATAATATGATGTTGCAGTTTTGTGCATTCATTTTAATATGCAGGAGTGCTTCATTAACCTCATTCAGGAATATATTTTTACATCCCGCCGGTGGTCTATAGACATTGACCAGTATTATTTGGCGTCTGTTTCCCGGTTTTATCTTCAATACCTGTAGCTCAATATGATCATTGCATAGGTTTCTGTCATTGAAAGCCCAGGGGTCTACTGCGAACTCGACATTGGCAAATACACAGAGGCCGCCTCCTCTCTTTGGGTTACCATTATTTTGCAGATTCCTATCTTTCCTAAATATCCTAAACCGTGTATCACACAACAGATTTCCATCTAGATCCCCATTATCAAGCCACGATTCCTGAATAGCAAGTATTTGAACATTTCCAGTAAGTACATTGGTAAAGATCTCAGCAATTTTGTTACGTATCGACCTTGCATTGAGAGAACATATGGTTAAACCCTTTGCATTGGCTAAAACCTTCATGTCATCCAACGCCATTTCTGTCCCAGTACAATACAGCTATATTATATTCTCGGCACACTTTAGAGGTTTGCGCAATGCACAACAAGAATCTATTCGACATGTCAAAACAGCGGCTATAAAAACAGTGACACATGGGCTTAGATAAAAACATAACATTTGCCCTGCGACGGGCTATGACTGCACACTCGCAGCACTCAGACACGCGGGTAGCTAACTGGTTAACATCCACCATTCTACTCAATTCGAACACCACATATACATAAAACAGGTTTCAATCCCTACTATACAGTCAACTTAACAACTCTGGTTTATTTGAGCCGGTAACATGAATTATTATTTAGTTACATACCAAAAGTGCTCTTCCCGTTAGCGTAAACTCCGATGCTCCGGTCATGGTCGGCCATTTTGGAGCCATCCGCAGTTACTAACACATATTAATTTACAGAGAAAAACATCGAGCGCAGTTTTAGGATCATGTACCCTTTCTTAACATACCAAGTCGCATTGGCGATTATTCTACAACCCAGTAATATTTATCTCACTCTATGGCTCATAATGAGACAACCACACAAAATTCCATTCGATGCTGAACTCATGCACTGAGTGACCTCGCTTACCTCTGCAGGGCAGAAGCTCCCATGATGTTGTTTACCTCACAGACATACGAGTACCAGGCCGACAATCGAGTTGAAACATATATACAATTGGCACATTTACATATAAGGTGAAACCTAATTTGCTCAGTCAACGTCATATCAAAAAGACTTACAGTTCATTTCCGCTATTATGGATAATTTACTATCTGGTAATCTCTCGAGGCAATTCGCGGTCGCACGTGTTTGTGTTGACATTCAATGTCTCACATGTGCGTGCTGTCAGTCTTTATTTGGATTTCTTGCTTTTCTTCTTGCATGTCCTCAGCCGCATTAAATCTTGCATTGATTCATCAAGGCTATGCGCAAAAGAAGCAGAGTTTAGACGCATAATGGTGGTCGGTGTACTCGTCTTCGACCTCGAAAGGACCTCTTCGTCCAGGGTTACCGAGGCAGTCATGTTGGCCTCAGCAGTCATATCCATAACTCCTAGATCATCATCCGATGGTTGGTCTTCCTCGTCAAGGGAGGTCTCCAATAAGGACATGTCGGTAAGTTTCCTTGCTACTGCCTTTTCTGCATTAGACGGGTGTGTGTCAAAGAATCTGGGTGCGGTTTTATTCTTAGACCTAGGTGTGAGCTTAGATGGAGTGATTGGTTTGGGGGGTGGCGAGATAGGGGTGATGTCTGGTACTTCGTGCTTATATCTCTCACGTAGTTCCTCCCTTATGGCCATCAATAGTTGACCCTGGAGGTTTCCTCCAAGCCAGGTGTGCATTTGTAGTTGCACCGATCCAAGAAAACATCCTATACCCCATTTCTTGTCCCCGGTCGCTTCGGCTAGTTCCACATCGTGTGTACTTAGTAGTAGCCTACGTAGTTCCTCACTTTGCTCAAATTTTGCCCGCATTATGCTTTTCATGTAGGATATCTCATGTCGTCTCCAGTCTTCATCCGTCTTTAATTTGCCCTGGGTATCCTTCAGTGCAAAGGGGTCTCGCATATTCAGAATTCTCCTAGAAGCGGCTATATGATCATTTTTAATCGCCTTCATATATGCAAAACAGTGCTCGACAGAGTAGAACCATAAACCTTTCACTTGGAATTTGCAGGCATATAGATTGCTTGGCCAAGCATAGGGGCTCTGGTACGCCAGACACCCCCCGATTTTCTGGACTTTTAGAGTTTCTGGTCGCAAGTTTTCTGGTATTGAGTCCATCTCATGTATTCCATAATTCTTCCCATGGACTTGTACTTTATCACCCTTCAATTTAGCCCCTCGATCAGTTCCTGTCTCGCAGGCCTTTTTCGCAATTTGTCTGAGGATGTTTCTATTCCGCCTGACCTCAGTATTCACATCATCTTCGAACCCCCAGAACCGATATGATATTGGTGAAAACATTGTTGCAATTTTCGATAAAAATGTTGCTAATTATTTGTATCTCAAATTTCACCTGAAATCCCCTATTCCTCCGTTTGCATTTAAAAAGGATTACTGACTGACATAGAAGGGCTGCTGGTGCAATGTTTAGTATATATAATCACTGAGGGATTATACATGCACGTGCACCAGCAGACCCGAAATGGAGGTTGTTAATCTACACAGTCCAATCTCTTCACGGTTCCCTCTCCCCCTCCATCCCTCCCACCACTATATTCCCCCACCATTCTCCTATTGCCTTCTCAGCATCCCCTGACTCCCCCATTACCCCCTTGGTCCTTGGTCAGACTCCCACAGTATTAGTACATGATATTTTTTCAATCGCCACACTGTTAACCCCCTTCATTTCCATCCCATCCCTAGCTTTAATACATCCCATCCCTATCCTCACCTCCACACAATTCTCCCCTCTCTCCTTCCCTCTCCTCCCCTCTCCTTTTCCTTCTTTCCTTCTTCCATCCCCTGTTCCCGCCCCCTTCTCTCACCTTTTTCATCCCCTTCCCCCCACTTTCTTCCTATCCTCCTCTGCCCATCCCCTATCCCTACCCACCGTCCTCTTTTCCTCCTCTCCTCCTCTGTCCACCCCTTATCCCCCTTCCTCCCCGCCTCCTCTGTCCGTCCCCCATCCCTATCCCCCGTCCTCCTCGCTTCTGTCCATCCCCTATCCTTATCCCCCTTCCTCCTCGCCTCCTCTCTCCACCCCTATCCCTATCTCCCTTCCCTCTCCCCTCTTCTGTCGACCACCTATCACCCCTCCTTCCTTCTCTCCTCCTCTGTCCACCCCTTCTCCCTATCCCTCTTCCTCGCCCCACCACCCTCTCACCTACAAATCCCTCCAATCTGTATATCAACTGCTCCAGTATGCTCGGCCAGTATCTCAGTATAGAGCGGCCAGTGATCCCTTGCCAGCCAAGAAATAGGGCAGATATTGACTTACAGGGTCTAGGGGAAGGAGGCGAAGGAGGAGGTCCAGGGGCAGGCATAAAAATACCAACACCTCACAATGTCCACCATCACTATCACCCCACCTCCACCCCTTCACCCACATCAGAGGGTGGAGGGGGCAGAGGCACTGGGGAAGGCATGACCATACCCACTTCAATAGGGGACTTGGCATGTGCGCCATCTTGAAACTGGATTCGAATGGAGAGTCACAGATTCAATGCAATAACGATTACAGCTTGAATTATCAATAAAATCCATCAACATCTATATGTGCATTCTGTATCGCAGACGACATTTCTAAGGTCAAGGTCATTGTAGGACATACACTCCCAAACTTTGATCAGATTGTTGCTAAAAATGTGTATGTCAGAGATTACCTGAAAGTGTCCCTTAGTACTATGTGACATACATGCACAGAATCCCCCCGCCTCCCTCTCCCCCACAACCAACTTCCTTTCCTCCCCAACCACCACCTACCTCTCCATTTCTTCCTCCACCATCTCCCTCTCCTCCTCCACCACCACAACCTCCCCCTCCTCCCTTGGCCAGAATGTCATTAGTCTCACTTACATTACAACCATATCATGTTGACAAAATAAATCTACAAATTTAGTAAATATAGTAATATGTATATACAAAGATACTTGGGTTTGTTTTTTCACTGACTAGTTAACCTTCCCACCTACTACAGACACACGCAAATAAATAGGCCTTTACTCTGAACGAAATATTGATATAAACTTCTAACTTTCTTTTGCTTTAAAATTTCAAATCGAAAAAGCTATCTAGGATTAGGCCTAGTGAATATCCCTGGGCGTAAACTCATCCCATAAATAAGGTTTAAGGGTGTCAGCGTGGGATTTGAACCCCCGACCCCTGGTGTGCAGGTGCAGTCGTTGATTAAACTGTGCCAGAGCGAGCCCAGCTGATGGTCGTGGTGAGGGTGGAGTACGAGGGATAGCCCAAGTGTGGCTAACTCAGCCTCGGGCTAAATATCAGATCAATATTTTGTGATTCAGCAAATCTTATAGTGGGATGAGTGGGCGGTGGTGGTGGTGGTGGGAAATTGGAGAGGTGGGTGGTGGTGAGGGGAGAGGGATATGAAGGAAGTGGGTGAGTGGTGGTAGAAGTGGGGTAGGAGAGGAGGTGGAGGTGAAAGTGAATGATGGGGAGGAAGAGGGAGTGGAGAAGTATGGGAAGAATAGGAGGAACAGGAGGGAGAAGGTAGAGAGGGTAGCAGAGGAGAAGGGGAGAAAGTGTAACACTGCTAACAGGAGAGGTAGGGGGAGGACGAAGGGGCAGGATGAAGGTTGGGGGGAGGGAGTGGAAGTGAATAT
This sequence comes from Sthenelais limicola, assembly GCA_942159475.1. Classification (NCBI taxonomy): domain Eukaryota; kingdom Metazoa; phylum Annelida; class Polychaeta; order Phyllodocida; family Sigalionidae; genus Sthenelais; species Sthenelais limicola. The sequence goes on along the minus strand of OW804097.1, from coordinate 42,790,000 downwards.
GAAGGAAGGGGAGGTGGAGAAATGGAAGGTAGAGGAATATAAGTGGAGCAGTAAGGGGAGAGGAGGAAGAGGGAGCAGGTAGAGGGGGTAGATGAGGGGAGGATTATACGGCAAGAGAAGGAAGGAGGGGCAAAATGATGGGAGGTGGTAGAGGAGGTGGGAGACCTTGAGGATGAGGTTTAATCTCTCCTGAGGATGTTGTCCTTGGGATTAAAATGAATAAACACATGTTTTTAGTTGAGTTTGATTCTTAAAATGCTTTATTCTTAAAATGCTATTCTCAGCTATCACTGCTAGCATTGGTAACAAATGTTTTGCTAAATTCTAAACATTATGATTCTTTGTTATCTAATGATGGTTTACAGTAACTAGTGTAAGTCATTATGACATGAGTTTCCACCCTACTCTTTTCTCTCATTATATAATGTCTCATTTGAAACTACGCTATGAATTTTTTAATGTTTAATATCATACATACATGTGCTGTTGAGGAGAACTATCCAAGAGCCTATAGTGAGCGATAATAAGTGATGCCAGAGCAGGTATGAGCGGGCTACGAAATATCTATATGCATCTGTATGCATCTTTATCATCCTGCGTCAGAAAAAATCAACAAAATCCTGCAAAGTTTTGGACAATGATGGATTGGAAAAGGAACATGTTAACTGAGAGTTGAGCCTTAATAAAGGCTAGACTCACAGTGTGTGAATGTATACATGGGCTACAGCTGCCCAGGTGTCCAGTCTAAACCATTTCACACCCCAATATCACACGAGACTCTAGGGGTGCAAGAACTATAATAAATCCCTAATTCCCAATTCCCCTTCCTTGGTCATTAAGGGACCAGGGTTCTATACTCTCAACCAAAGGGATCATAAACTACTCAGCTGTTTCGGGTACCCACTGGAAGTGTCATAAACGTGTTTGTTCTATTATAGCTTTCCCTAGACCTGAATCAGAACACGTTTAGAAGTTTGGTACAAGGAAGTTCAGTGTAGCTGAAAAAGTGTAAATATGTCTTTAACCCTCAAATTTGTGCACTTATTATAAGGGCCTGAATACCTCTGAAGCGGGAGTTTAAGTATCAGAATTAATGCACATTAATGGAATATTCAAACCCCCAAATTAAGGAAAAATACCTGATGCTGATGCTTTTAAATAAATGCAAATTAAACATACTAAAAAATGCCAGGGTGTAAACTATGCAAATATTGAATCCAATTGATCTATATACATAGTAAACTGCCTGGTAAATTATCTTGCTCAACATAATGGTAAAATCAGACTAGCAAATCATTCATTGTATCTCCTTCTACATCACTAGTTGAACCTCTGAATCATGATATTAATTTAAAACCTTTCCTCGAATGTGTCTACACCTACAGCGTCTTCAAAATGATTTCCAAAATAAAAAAAAACGCAAAACAAGTTATAAGTTTATTAAGTTAATCAATCATTTAATGAACTATTTTTCTGTTTAACTTTATAATCAGTTTAAGTTAATGTATATATTGTGCGTTTCCAAAGGAAACGAATTCTACGGTCAACTATTTGTGCGCAATGGCTAGATTATGAATATCAGACGTACTGTAATCTGGAATGCCTCGAATGTCTGTATTAGAAGAACACAGGAGTGGAAGTAAAATTCAGTTTATTAACAACTAAAGCTCGAACCACTAAATAAGGCCCATAAACATTATGTTTCCAGACATCTCTCCAATTGAACCCTGATAGCTTTTTATTTTTTTATACGAGTTCTGAACAAGTATATATATTATCAGAGCTTACAATGTGGGGAAGGGTTTGGTACAACTGTCACTTTTTAGAAATTATGTTTGATGGTCAAGTTGCCATGGCAACTGTTTCTGAAAAATTTTGAAATTGTAAAAACATAAGGACCTTGTGGCAATCAAATCTCTCTCATTTGATGAAAAATTGATGAAAACTAATTTTATCTCTGCAAGTTGTGATGAAGAAATTTCCGCATCTGATGATATATCACATGTGTGATTCCAATATTGTCCCAAGGAATAAAAACAGTAGGAGTCAAGCGATGAAATGGTAAAAAATGACCAATTTTGGCCTGGTTTGGGGAGACATCAAAGATTAGGAAACATCTTGTCTTTAATCAGAATGATAGACCTCCCAGATTATTTCATAAGGCTGATGTCCAAATTCCATTGATGATATGATTTATTGTAGATATTGAATTCTCAAAAAATTAGCTCTAAGAAGAAATGAAATGAAATTAAACTATTGTAAATTCAATTGGAATACTAGTTAAAAGGCAAATATAGCCCAAAATATGGCCAGAGTGATGACATTACCAAATAAGGGAGCATAGTTAGGCTTAGTTGGTCGCCATGGTTACATCAGTGATTTTAATTAAGAAAAACATTTCAAATCTCAAGTATGGCTCTAAAATTATAAGTATACCAAATTATAAGTCACACATTCCAGATTAAAGCACTGAATTTTATATTTCTATAGGTGTTCACATCATGGGCCTTATTTAGTGCAATTACCTACTCCCTGTTTACAAAGGCAGTTGGATAAACATGAAAGTACAATGCAAGGGAATTAGACATAAGACATCAAACAACATATTGTAATCTAATAATACACAATTGTCTTTTAGTCTTTGCAATTCCAAGCTTGTCTGTCTCCAAGACTTGAAACCCAGAAATCCCAAAGGGTGTAGTAGGTGTAGATCACTCAGATTCAGTCATCGGTGGTCCTCTCTAAATGGGTTCCTCTCAAAACCTATACAGTGGCCTTAAGTGGCAACTTGTTAATCAAACCAAGATAGCCAATAGAATACAACAAATGTCAACCAATAGGATGTCACACTGGCCTTCAGGGATTTACTGCAGAGATGGTAGAAGGTTGTCAATCAAGCAGTCCTTGCATAAGTGCAAAGTTAGTAGTGTTGGCGTGAATTACATCACACAGAGATGGGCATCCAGATATCCTCCCAGATAAGTGTCCACACTCCTCACACCAATCCTCAACCAACACCTCAAAATGTATCACATGAACTTGCTACTCAGGATGATTGACAGAATGGTACCCAATTCACTAACATTCACGAATTTTTTTTAAAAAAAATACCGTAGAATGTACCAGTTCCCTGATGCAGGTAGTCAGTGAGGCTATGGATTATTTCTGCAAACTGGTGAGTAATACACATTGCTTCCTGGGTTGGTGTCTGCAGTTGTCTATGCAGGGAGTCACTGTAGTGAAGCATTCAGTAGGTGACAGACAATAGAAAGATTGGTGTGGCTGGCCCACTGCGCCCGCTAGTATATGTACAGGTGGTACTGGTTAAGCATGGATAAAGCTCAAGAGACATTGCATGGCAGAACAGAGGCCACTATTTAGTTAAAATTATATGAATTCATTTGATGAAAAAAGCAAAGTTTTTACAAATTGGCAAGCTAGTTTGCTGGTTGGTAACAGCTGCCCCTATCAATAAACCTTATGTAACCTTGACCTTTTGACCCCTCCCTCCTTTCCACGTGTAGAAGATTCTGCATCCCCTTCGGGCATTTCTTTGCAAAACAAGGAAGACAGGTGCTATCGACTCATGAATTAATAACAACCCATGGCTACTTACATATAAATATTACTAAAAAATAAAAAGACAGGCATGATTCTGACAAGATTTGAACTGGCACCAGTCACTGCGACTGTTGTGTCCAAATGCTATTTCACACACTACACTGCTATACCAATGACATTGGTCAGAAGTCAGATTACCTCTGATCGCCCCAGCGTCGGTGACATGCTGCGGCGCGTAATATCGGGAGCTGCAATTACCCACACGGTGGGGTAGGGGAGGGGGTTCGTCATGCTGTGGTGATTATGAGTGGGGTAGGGTAGGGGGTTCATTCCTAAGGGTTTAGTAATAATTCTTTTAGAAAATCATTTTGGTGCATTATTTCCTTGAAGTAATTCTTCCTCACGCCAGGTTCTGTAAAAAGAAAATACAATACCTATCATATATCTATCAGTATGAACAATGATAAGATTGTGGTTTATGTTGGGGACATGGGTTCGAATCCCAGTCCTGGCAGGTTTGTCAACAGTCCAGCCTGACCACTATGTCCTAAGATATGCTAAGAGAGCGTTATCCACACCTGTTTTGGTGCTCATAAATTCTTAACTTTATGAGGGCTCTGAGAGTACTCTGAGAGTAAAATCGTATATAGTGCAATGCAGCTTTTGCTAAGAGGGAGTTACAAGTCCTCTAAGAGTGGTTTAACACAGAATCGTATATAGTGCAATGCACCCTATATATCTCATGGATTAAAATTCAAAGAAGCAAATTGCAAATGAGGCAGACCCTAGACTGAAAATATTCGCCTTACATGGGCGGGCAGCGCTCCAAGGGACGAGGTAATATAGGCACTGACTGGGCAGTGAAGCCGGGTGGCGGTGGGGTCAAGCCCCCCACGCCCATGGAGCGCGCATGCAGTGGTAAGGTGGGTGCGAGGTAGTCTCTCCACAGACCCACTATCCCTAGCGATTGTGGGTCCGGGTATGGACTAGGTGTGAGGAGGACGTCATGAGAAGGGATTGGCACCACTAGGTATGGGACCAAGGTGGACACTGCTTTTAGGTGGTAGTCCAGTCAATTTATGAAAAAGGTCAAAAAAACTAGAACAGAAATGCGGTTTTCACCATCCTTTCCCATAAGGGCCCTGTATTAACATACTAAAAATGTAGAAAAATTTATCGTTGGGAAATAGGGTAAAATAGCCATTTTCCAAAATGGCTGCCATGGGGTAAGTGCCTAGCTAAAAATCAATGTAACTTTTGATCAGAACATAGCAAATGGATGTATTTGGTGTCTATAATGGGGTTTTCAGGTATGCCCAACACACTGGTGATATTTAAAATCATGTTGGACATTTCCTTATAACAGATATCCGAGATGGCTGCCACCGAAAATCTGACATTTTGGAAAATTTCATAACTTTTGATTGAAACATGGTATAAGGCCAGTTTTTGGGCCTATTATGGGGTATTCAGGTATGCTCAATGCTGTGATGACATTTAAAAACATGTTAGACATTGCATGACAACTCATATCCAAGATGGCCACCATTGAAAATCTGAAAATATTGGAAAAGCTCAAAACTTTTGATAGAAACATGGTATAAGCACCAATTTCTAGTGGCTATTATCAGGTTCTTGGGTATGCTTCAACACAGTGATGACATTTAAATTAATTTCAAACATTGCCTGACATATATCAAAGATGGCTATCCCAGAAACTTAACAAATTTTATTCAGGTATTTGGTCTGGCATAAGCCATATAGGCCAGGACAGCTTGGGTAAACATGGTTTCCTGGTCCTCCGCTGTCTCCTGAATTTACTAATCAGTCCTTTTGAACAAGCAGAGAGAACAGATAATTAGAGTGAGGTTTCAAAATATCAGTGGTTGCCATTATTCAATCATATGGTGGTGGTGAGATGAAGTGTGATGGTGGAGATGGGGTATGAATTGGATGATGGGGGAGCAGGGTTGACCGGTGTTTGAATAATTCTCAAAGTTTGATAGAACTTAGTACAAGTTTTATTTTGGTCTGTAGTCAGAACATTTAATTACATTTAATCATCATCAATAGTTAATCTGGTGTTGGTGACTTGCCCATCATTGCTGGATACATCAGTCCTTCTTTCACTTCCCACCCCTAGTCTGTGAGCTGAAGGCAGTAGTTGCCTAACCATAACTGTACACTAGTAGGCTGTGGATTGGGCTACTGTGGAAGTTGGGGTAGAATCTTAGTCAACACACATGTATGCTGTCCTTCTCATAACTCTTTGATAAAACTGGTGGTAACAAAGTTTGTTAAGGGGATTGTTTTGGCCTCCCAGAATCAGACCTGGATCTTTGTTGATTCATGCTTTTACTTCAGAATGTCCTCTGTTGTTACTGTTGCCCTGGCAACATAAGAAAATAAGTATGTATGTGTCATCTGCAACAACAATTCTTTGTCAGCAGCAACCATAGGAGTTTGGCAATGAATGACAAGGTCAGCTTGTACCAGCTTGTATCTATATGTTGTTTACTATTGAGAAATGTGATGCCAGTATATCCGTGTATACCTTGGTTTAGTTGAGAGCAAGTAGGAAGAGAATTTCCCCAAACCAGCCTTTGTAACTCTTACATACTCCCCCCACTAGTGAGATAACCAGTTTAGATGCTGCATATCAATACCTGTTCAATAGCCAGGACAGTGGAGAGACCACCCAGAATCTGTAGGCCATCCAAGTATATATCATGGATATCAGGGTCATCGTCTTCTAGTCTGGCCATATTCTCTAAATAGGAATGTATTATTTTGTTATACATGTTGGGCTCCGGGTCAGCAATGGTAGGAGAACCTTTCTTGGATTGATGCAAGGTGATATTTACAATTGCCTGATTTTTCTGCTTTCAGAAAGCCCTTGAAAGTACCATCTTCATTATACTGCAGCCAGATATACGTGATGCAACTTGTATCACCAGGACAGTTCTCTGTGGAACTTTCTCCTGGTGCAGAGGGACTCTTTGGCCATTTTTGAATTTGCTTCTTCAAAAGATGTTTCAATCATTTGATCTGCATTTGGCATGGTTAAAAATCAGTAATGAACATTGCATCCGGAGCCAGATAAAGTTGTATAAGGCTAGAGGGGAACTTTCTCTATTGAGAAAGAATTTCTATAGTTTGTCATGTATTTGACTGTCTAATCTATGGATTGATGTGATATTTCCTGCATATAGACATATGAGATAGTTGTCTATGTACATAATATGATCATAAACAAAACTATTTAATTACATAAGGAAGTTATCCTATCACTTGCCATATTGTATTCTTTGAGTAAATGCGATTTAACCATCAGTAAAATAAGGACTGCCATCAAGAGAATAGTGTCTATGAGCTCTGGGCATTGCTTTGCCACTGAGCATGTGTCCTACAGCATTACTGCCATTCACCATACATGAAAACTCCATATTAGACCCCATAGTTGGTCCTATACTATGTTTTTTTCAAAGGTTTTGAACTTTTCCAAAATTGTCAGAATTTCAGTGGTGGCCATCTTGGATATGGGTTAGGCAATGAATAACTGGGTTTTAAATGTTCTCACTGTGTTGGGCATACCTGAAAACCCCATAATAGTCAACAAAATTGGTCCTTATACTATATTTCAATCAACAGTTTTGAACTTTTTCAATATTGTCAGATTTTCAATGGCGGCCATCTTGGATATGAGTTGTCATGCAATGTCTAACATGTTTTTAAATGTTATCACAGCATTGGTCATACCTGAAAACCCCATAATAGGCACCAAAATTGGCCTCATACCATGTTTCAATCAAAAGTTATGAACTTTTCCAAAATTGTCAGATTTCCAATTGCGGCCATCTTGGATATCGGATATTAGGAAATGTCTAACATGATTTTAAATATCACCAGTGTGTTGGGCATATCTAAAAACCCCATTATAGACACCAAATACATCCATTTGCTATGTTCTGATCAAAAGTTACATTGATTTTTAGCTGGGCACTTATCCCATGGCAGCCATTTTGGAAAATGGCTATTTTACCCTATTTCCCAACGATAAATTTTTCTACATTTTTAGTATGTTAATACAGGGCCCTTATGGGAAAGGATGGTGAAAACCGCATTTCTGTTCTAGTTTTTTTGACATTTTGGGTTTTTTGAGCTAGATTGCCTGGACTATGGGGTCAGTCATCTGGAACATCTATGGTGTGAGGTCCCTGGTCTGGTTCCTTAATTAATTGTCCTAATTAATTACTGGTGATTGAGATGGAACCATTCCAAAGAACTCTTGATACAAATTGGGCTGCCTGAAACCATTGCTGCCAGGGTGCTAAGTTGGCTGGTCTTCAGTACAGTCAAGTTGTACCAAATAGAATATAGAAGTCCCCATAGGTTGGGGTGTAGAAATAATGTGGAGTCCAACTACATGGTATACGGTTGAATGTAGAAGTGGTTGTGTGTTCCTGGGTGGCCAGGACGGCTTTATTTATATTCTCAGTCAAGAATCAATACGTGATAACTACAAGTACAGGACACAATATGCGCATGCTGATGATGTCACCTTTACGAGTTCACATGCACCCTTATTACATGGCAGATCATACCAGATCCTGACATGTGACCTTTCTGCCTTTGTGCCTGGATCCCTTGTCTCTCCTCCGTACCAGTTGGATGGGAATCAGGTGACCTGGGGTCAAACGCATGTTGCCAGAAGGATACAACCCATATCCAGGTGATCCAGGGTGAGATGTATATTGTTAACCGGATTTAAGTCCGGGGACATGTTCCAACATGCCTCCGGCTTGATCTATATTTTCATATACCAATGCACAAACACATTCCAATGTGAGCTATATAACTCTTAGTAAGGATAGGTTATCATTGTATAGGCTTAAACCATAGTGGCTCATTTAATATGTTTTCATTATCTAATCATATCTAATTATTATAGGTCTATCCCAATTACCTAATTACAATCAATTAGTAATTTATTAATGACCTCCATACTTTACATACCCCCCTTACTTAAGATTTTGAGCCGGCTGATACCAAACGTATCTAGGAGTACAGCAAAAGAATGCCCTATTATGCAGTCAGATAAGGAACATTTCTGTCCTTGTGTAAGAGTTTTCATGGTTAAAAGTGGCTAATATCGACGCATCCAGAAGTTCTACCACAACAATGCTATATTACGCTGTAATTTAGGGAACATCGCCGTCCGTGGTGTAAGAATTTGGTGGGTTAGGAGACCCAAAAAGGTACTCTGATATCAGTGATCCAGAGGTTGTTAAAAATAAATCCACCAGGAATTGTTCCTTGGGTAAGAGATTTTGTGTGGGCTAAGAGACCCACGAAGGTATACCAATACCTCCAAACAAAATCTGAATCTATCCCGACAATAGGTCTTAGGGAACACAGTCCGTTCCCATAAGACTTGGTAAGAACTTTACGGATCGTGAAATCCAGAATAGCACATTGGATGGACCAATGCGCCACAACAGGGAGTGCGACCCGCACGACTGACCGTCCACGGTCCACGCTTTAAAAGAAGGCCAAGCTCTAAGCATATGGCGCACACGAAGAAGGAAGGCACTTGACGCCTTTTCCTTCGGCGGCCTTTATAAATAAAACGCGACATTTTATTTGTTGAGATATATTCGCCGCGCTCGGGGCTAGTTGCTACAGTGGCTGGTATCATCGATCCGGGGGCTATCTCGCATGTGTCCGCGAGGATTTCCACAATAGAATCCGAAAGGGTTTTCTTACCTTTAAAATGGGCGCATTGCCAAAGTCTGTCAGAGCGGAGTCCGGCCACGTTCAGAAGTGCCGCTACGTAACGGTGGACTCCCTCTCCCAAACCCTGAGCTAATACGTAGACAATGTCTAAAAGATAATTTTCGTTTAAGAAATAGATCATAAAATCGACATAGCATTCTACGTCCCCCCTCCGGATCAATTCCGCCAACGACCACAAAGCCACATCCCTTTTCTGAGTTGCTAGGATCTTAAAAACGGTAACATATCCAGTTAAATCGAGAATCGGGGGTAAGACAATCTCGTCCGCCCAACCATCTCCCGCATAGTGCTTTAATAGCCGGAAATACGGCGAGCAATACATTAGCCGCTCAAAATCCAACTCGTCATTAGATATGATATACTCCTCCACCATAGTTATATAGTAGATTATATTTTCTAGGGTTAAAATATATATATATATGTAGTGGGTCCGCCACCCGGAATACAGCGAGGCTGTTGACTATCGCCAAACACCATCCAGGCTACGACAGCGGGGGCACTTCTACCAGCGCCGGAGACGACTACCACCAGTTCCGGCCAGTTCCGTCAGGGGGCGACATACGACCACCGTGCAGACGACACTGCAGACACCCTCCGACGGACGGTAGGCGGAGGATACTACTACCTCCGCAAGGGGATCCAGGCTTGGCTTAACACTACGGACTCGAGCCGCGCCGCGGACCGAGATACTTCTGTTGTTCAAATTAAGCACCCTTGCTTCAGTGACAATACCTTTGTAACTGTATACCTTTGGGAAATAAACCAGGTTCAAACGAATCTCCTCGTATTCGTGATTCTTTACGGAATTTCGTAACCTCGCGCCCACAAATCTGCGGTTCACTACATTGGTGCCGTGAGCCTAGGGCCGAGTAGGGAAGTTCCCGAAAGGATCCCCGATGCTGAGAGTCAGACGATGACTCTTGGCGACGAGGAAGCAGCCAAGGCCGCGGCCAAGGCTGAAGCCGAGCAGCGAGCATGCGAGGCTCTCGCTCAGATGTTAACGAGACGTCAGGGCGATGCGCAAAATTTTGCGAACGACTCATTTGCTCAACTAGAGCAAGTAGTTGCACACATAGACAATATGCGTGCCGACGGATTGATCGTCAATCCGGACACACAAAGCTTGGTTGAGAAACTAGTAGCTATTGTTTTAGGGTTGCGCTCGTGTTACAACGAGGACAATCTTCGCAAGCTTGTAGAGCGTGCGGGTTTCAGCGTCGAGACAGGCGAGGCGGATGGGTCGGAGCTTTCCGACGTTAAGCCGCCGGAAACCGTCAAAACAGCAGTCCCGCTGGGACAGAGCGATGACGCGAAGGTCATGATGGACCAGTTGACTACCGTTCTTTGTTCTTACGACAAGACGGGAGAACCACCAGGCGAAATCGCTGAAGGTGAAATTCGAGGAACACTCGACTTACTGTGGGTAATGCACGAACAACTTCCGTTGAAGCGTGTGCAGCGGCTGTATCATGGTCTACACGAACATGCGGTTTGCCCTCAATATCTGATCGATATGTTGGATCGGAGATATCCTGCGATTCTGCCTCAAGGTAGCCCGGATCCTCAAGTGCAACAGCCTTCGCAGAGTACGGACAGCACGGAAATGCGAGCCCAGGGCTTGCCTAGCACTCCGGCAGGTTTCAAGACTGCAGGAAGAAGAGTCGACTTCGTAGATTCGTCTCCTTCGGACAATGGTCTCAACTACTCGTTGACTAATGTTTCGATTCCATTGTTGGACAACGATTTACAGCCAAAACGGGGTTTGTCAACTGGTCACGAACCAGACTGCCGTTCGACGGGACCAACGAGCACTACTAAGTGTAGGCGTTCGATGATGCCCGAAATGGAAGCTAGTGTTGTGTATAACGAAGACCGCCCTGCGGAAGTTCGTTTATACGGATCAACGGGCAAGGGAGAAAATCCTAAACCTAAAAATCTCAAACCTTTTCGCAATGGGGAGGATTGGGAAGAGTATCTCGCATCCGCGATAAACTATGCCGAACTTTGCGGTTGGCAGGAGGAAACGCTGATGCGCGAACTCATTATGGCGACTTCACGACATGTGAACCAGTCTACTTGGGGAAATTCTAGGTCCCTAACGTTAAGTGACGTTGTGACGAGGCTTCGTGTCATCTTGGACACAAAGACCGAAGAACAACGCCAGGAGGAATACCGCAGCCGTGTTCAACAACCTGGCGAATCACTTCAACACTATGGTGAGGCTCTACTGACCTTGTGCAAACGTGCGTACGAGGGACAATACCTCAAACATATGAAGAAGGAGTCTATCCGAATCTTCTGCACGGGCTTAGAAGACAAATTTCTGGGCATGTGGGTGCAAACTAATCGCCAAAAGTCTATGCAAGATTGCGTAGATCTCGCAACAGATTTCGTGCGAGCAGGTGGCCCGGAAGCATATCAGCGCGTCTTGGGTTCCACGCCGGGACAGTCCTCTAAATTTAAAACTAGAGGATATAAGTTCTACGGACAGAGAAAGGACAAGGAGCGGAAGGCTTCTTACGCGGCTGCGGAAGCAGAAGCGCAGTCCGACTCTGACTCGTCAGCGGACGAGACTTCGGGGGCGTCTACTGCGACGGAAGTCCCGGATTCTGATTCGGAATCGGAGTTAATAGCCGATTTCGCGGCCTTCCAGGCTATGCGGAAGGACGTGCGAAAGGATGACAGTAAAAAGTCGGACCGTAGCACGAAAAAGGCTTGGGATAAAACCAAGACTTTGTCCAAATCTTCCAAGAAGATAGTCACGAAAACTGACTACAGGAAGAAGGACACGAAAGCGACTCGTCCAGAGCCAGCTTGTTGGCTTTGTGGGAAAACTACCCATCTGCAAGCCAATTGTCATTACCTTAAAAAGTTTCGCGCTTTCGTCGCGAAAGAAAATGGTGAGGAATCCAACTCCCTGGAAGATAAATCAACTAAGGGAAATTGACGTGGGTCTCGCAAGGAAGCGGTGACGAGACCCGCAAGTTCGACGGAACTCATGACGGGAGGGGGAAGCCTTCCGTAGCCCGCTCGGGCAAAAGACCTCCAGAAGGGTCGTACAATCTGGGGAGGTCAGGTAGGCAGGCAGAACGGAACAAGGAGGAAACTGGGGTGATGGAGGGTGAGGACCCGACAAGGCCCGCAGACACAAAACCTTGGTCTAAGGAGTCGGTTAGTAGCGTTCGAGCCATTCCACGCGATCGTGGAATGTGTTTGGACGGCCGCTATACTGACGCTGGCACGGCGCTGCTCACGGTTAGCTCTACCGTGGGTGGGGAACGCTGTGTTAAGAATTTGACTAGTTCTGCGGCCAGCCGGGATCTCTCTATTCCTATCGACGTGGTAGCGATAGTGGATAGATGGTACGTACCTGTCACAGTGGGTACTAGGCGAGGAGAATTTTTATACGACACAGGTGCAACTACCTCACTAGTGTCTAAACAATTCTATGAATCGCTAGCTCGCAAGTCCGACCTGCTCGCTTCGCGGGTCCGGGTAAAACCACTTGCGGGTGGTACTCCAGTGACGATGGGGTATGCGGTCTTTGACTTTGAGATCGCAGGGCGTTCGTATCCGAACGCCTGTCTCGTAGTCGATGGTCTAGGCGGCGGGGAGGAGGCCGTGCTGGGCCAAGACTTGATGTGGTGCTATGATACTAGCATGAAGGGGCCTGGGAAGATGCTCTTGGAAGGAGGCAAGAATCACGTATTCTGTCGACGGAAAGGAGCGATATCGACTGCATTCCTACGGGAGGATGTGCGGTTGGCCGCGTTCGAGGTAAAGGTCGCGTCTGTGGATGTGTCCTACCCGAGAACGACGTGGGCTATATCATGGAGTCAGATGTAGGGTTACAAGTAGACGGTCTCGTGGAGGGTTGCGATACATATGTATCGTCTGCTCACTGCCACGAGCTTCCTATTATGAATCCAATGGGACTTGCAATAGTCATGCCACGCGGGACGCCCGTGGCATCCGCTTATGAGGTAGCGGCAAACTTCACGGGTGACTATTCGCATCTGGCGGATGCGAGAGCAGAGTCCGTGAACGGGTCCAGCACGGGGGGTAAGCGAAAGCTGACCTCCGATAGCTGTTCAATTACTAGCATCCCTGAACTGGAATCTATCATAGAGGGCGCTGAAGTAGCGGATACTGAAACCTTGAAAGAGGTGCGCGAGTTGGTATACGCGAAAAAGCGGGTGTTCAGATTGCAAGGTGAACAATTGGGGTTTACGAACAGGGTTCTACACTCCATCGACACGGGTGACACTAAGCCTATAAAGTTACCTTTTCGTCGAGTTCCCTTGGCAAAACAGGAGGCTCTGGACTCTCAGGTCAGTAAGATGCTAGCGGAGGATAAGATCGAGGAGGGAAACGGCCCGTGGGCCTTCCCCACGGTTCTTGTTCCGAAACCGGATGGTTCAACTAGGGTTTGCGTTGATTTCAGGAGACTGAACAATGTGACACGAAAAGACTCGTACCCACTACCGCGGATAGACGACTGTCTAGAAGCGCTTGGTGGCAATGCGTGGTTTTGTACCCTAGATCTGGAGAGTGGCTATTGGCAAATAGCCATGGATCCGGACAGTAAAGAGAAAACAGCTTTCACTACTTCCACGGGGTTATACCAGTTTAAGGTGATGCCGTTTGGTCTTTGCAACGCCCGGCCACGTTTCAGAAAATAATGACGGAGGTTCTCCGGGGGCTTAATGGCAAGATCTGCGTCGTCTATCTAGACGATGTGATCATTTATGGTGCAACTATCCATGATGCGATTACGAACACAGGGTTAGTGTTTGATAGGTTGATGGCGTACGGCCTTAAGTTGAAACCGAAAAAGTGTCGCCTCTTCCGTAAAGAGGTACAGTACTTGGGTCGCATCGTATCTAAGGAGGGGATACGGGCGGATCCGGAGAAGACGCGAGCGGTTGTAACTTGGCCTATTCCGTTGACAGTGAAGGACATCAGATCATTTCTGGGCTTCGCTTCATATTACCGTCAGTTCATTCCGAGTTTTAATGATCTCGTGCGGCCATTGCAGGAAACTGCAACAGCCGGGCAGAAGGTACTACGGTATAAACTTACTTGGAATAGTGAGCTCGATGATGCATTCGAGGCTACGAAGAAAGCCTTGCTGTCCACGTCCGTCTTGGCGTATCCACGAGCGTCTGGCCAGTTTATTCTGGATACGGATGCGAGTGGTACGGCCATGGGGGCGGTCCTATCGCAGGTTCAGGACGAGCAAGAGCGGGTGATCGCATACGCCAGTAATTCGCTCTCGAAATCGCAGAAAAACTACTGTACTACGTACAGGGAGCTGCTAGCGGTCGTATATTAAGTGCGGAAATTCAAACATTATTTATACGGCGCAGACTTCATAGTCTGTACGGACCACTCGTCTCTTACGTGGCTTATGACCTTCAAGGAACCAGAAAATATGCTGGCTCGTTGGTTGCTGGACTTACAGCAGTACGGGGTTACCAACAAAGGTGTTATTCAACACCGCCCGGGCAAGAAGCATGAAAATGCGGACGGCCTCTCTCGTAGACCCTACAGTCGTTGTAAACGTACAGATTGCGATGATTGTGGGGCACACGAAGCGGCTATAGCTGGTTTCGTGGAGGAGGGGACAGGCACGGACGACAATCTCGTATCTGTAAACCAGACTATCCGTGAGCAACAGCGCACGGACGATACTATCACTCGTATCATGGGTTTCCTGGAAAATAACCGGGAACCCGCAAATCTGACTAGTGAAAGTGATGAATTCAGAACAATCTGGAGTCACAAGACGGATTTGTGTTTAGAAGAAGGGGTACTCACTTTCAAGTGGAGAAAACCTTCGACTGGACATGTTTTCCCAAGGATCATGTTGCCGTTTGACCAACGCCTACCTATGTTCAGGCGATATCACGGCCCTGCCTCAGCGGGACACTTTGGGCACGCCAGAACAAAAGACGCTTTACGAAGAAGGTTCTTCTGGCCGGCTCAATCCGGGGACGTAAAAAGATGGATTCAGTTATGCCCCGAGTGTAATGTGCGAAAAACACGAAAAGGTGTCAATAAATCGCCATTGCAAAAAGAGCTCACGGGAGAGAGGTTCAGTAGAATCTCGATGGATATCCTTAGTGGCTTTAAGACTAGCACGAGAGGAAATGCTTGTGTATTGGTCATCATGGATTACTTTTCAAAGTGGTCGGAAGCATACTGCTTACCGAACCATAAGGCGGCGACAGTCGCCTGGACAGTATTTCGCAATTGGATCCTGCGGTTTGGCGCGCCCCGAGCGATACAAACTGATGGGGGCCCAGAGTTTGATGGAGAATTATTCCGGGAACTCTGCAATCTCTACAACACGAAGAAACAGACAACTCTCCCGTATAGGCCACAGGCAAACGGGCAGGCAGAAAGGTTTAATCGTGTTCTCGTGGAACAGCTCTCGTGTTATGCGGATTATGGCGCGGATGATTGGGACACTTATATCCCATGCATCGCGGCGGCATATAATAATACGATTAACGCGAGTACGGGCTGCACTCCTCATTCCGTGGTTTTCGGAACGGAGGCATATACACCGCACGAATATGTGCGTCGTACAAACAAATATGGTGCGAAGTGGGATGGTCCGTTTAAAATAACCCGTGCATTAGGAGGCAACTCCTATGTCGTAGATACCGCGGCCGGTGGTGTCAAGTGGAGTGGAGATCTGATGAAATCCGTTCTAGACCCTGATAAGAGGGGAGAGCTCCGCAAAACGACCGGGTTGGAACAAGCTCCTGAGTATAGGAGGCTTGTGGCTGCTGGTAGAGATGTGGTGTCGCTGGAGAAGGGCAAGGCCGTGGCCGGCCAAGAGCTCGCTAAGTCGTTAGAGAAAACACTTCACCGGAAAGTTAATCTCGCGAACAGGCGTGGCCGACCACCAAAACACAAAAAGGGGTGTACAAAGGAGACCGTGTCCCCTCCAAAGCGACCAACTCCTCTACCGAACCAGCAGAACAAGGGTAGGAAACCCTTGGTACCTAAGGCAGACAAGCCCGATAAGCTTGTACAACGGGGTTCGGAGGTGCCGAATCCCACGAGGCCGCCCGATGTCGCGACGCGAGGCATTGGCAAACGAGTCTCCAGGCGTCCGGTCAGGCTTGGGATCGGATAGCTCGGAGCGGCCGTTAGAGCCTCTATTTCAAATGACGAACACAAAAGGTCTGTTAACCCGGTCGTGTCTGTCGAAGACATGGGTTAAGAAAAAAGTACACAACGAGAAGTCATTTTGGTCAATACGCTAGGAGAGTGGACACCTCTGTAACGATCAACCCTATACGGCAATAGCTGTACGAAGCGGATAGGTTGAAACTGCTAGTATGGATCCATGATGTGGACAGTACCGATATCGGGCTGAAATCAACCATGTTCGCTAACAGTAAGAAACCTGAAGCCAAGTATGTTTCCCTGATCATTTAAAAACTGCCATAGTACCTTGGAGCGGCCCGTCTAGGGCTGCAGATTAACATATTTAACACGAAGGTGTTACTAACCGTGGTTAAAGACCACATATTTACATACGTACAACATTCGTATAGATCAACTATACGGAAGTTATCCGGTTTACGGGTAGCAATGTTCGTGGAGGCTGGACCCGACCAGGGCGCCACCTTCAGGCGATCTGTTGAACACATGACTGATCTTAGAGCATCTGCCTCCAAGACAGTCAGTCAAGCGAGAAGCGAGTTGGTGGCCACACGTAAGTGGCTCACATCAACCGCATTTTTGGCTTTTACACAGAGCAAGGAGAAATCCAGTTCACTGTAAGTAACTTTCATTGTTGGATCATTGTGATATTGAAAATGAAAACATGTCATTATGTTACCATTGATGAATTACGATTGTTGAGATCTGGCCGCTTCCATATAGCGTGCTAAGACATTACGCCATGTGCATCGAGAGAACAAGAGGAGGCTGGTGCCAATGCCGACCATCTCAATGAAACTCTTTCCGATATGGGATTGGATCGTTGAGAACTATCCTTGATGTTCGCTAAATGTTGCCGTGGTAAAGCGATGAAATAGTAGATGGGAACTTTTGATTCCCGGGGGAAAGCTGTTTCGTTGTTTAAATCTGAGGGTTTCGATTGTCAACTCGAAGGCCGCCATGTGCGTGGAGGTGACCTTTCTGCACTGCCGGTGGTTTCAGTTGCTGACTTTTCTGTCGCCAGGTGGGGCGTATCTGGTTCAGTTTCGTGTTTTCGTACGGGCACCGGCTACATTGTTAATAAAATGCCGGGCATGGATGGATACACGAATGCTACCGGATAACGCTTTTCGCGAGTAGTGTCAGTCCCTATCGCGCAGGCGGCTCGTAGGGCTGCCATGGCGCGCGAACTTTTGCGAGTGGTGTCAACTACGCAACCGGAACGGTTGGACACGGCTCCTGGGAGTTCGCGAGCGATGTCAACACCTCGGGTGCGATTGAGTTGTTTCATTTGGATGGCCCCCTATATAAGAGCCCCGAGTCTAAGAGAGAGGTAATTAACTTCGGCAAACACTCGTGGTTTGCCGTACTCCTCTATCTCGGCGGACTACTGGTTAGGCCATTCGCGTGCGAGATTTCATTGTGACCCGTGAGTTGAGTGTTTCACTTTGTATTACAGGGTACGGACTTCGTGTTCGGGGACGAGACGAGGCGGACGGAAAAGAAAGGATTGGGGACGGTCTCTGAGACGAGCCCCCTTCTACAGTAGGGTAGCATTTCGCAGTCACGCTCATCATGAGCGATGACAGCGGACACTCGGCCGCAGAATCCTTCGAGGAGACTGCAGCCAATCGCAAACGGCGTGTTCGTCGTGAGCGCGACCGCCGCCTCAAACGTGAGGTGGAAGTCACTCGGATGACTCGGACGCGAGCCCGTCGGATGGCCTAAAAGACCCCGATGCGGCTGCCGGCAAGTACCGCCGGCACAAAGCTCTCAACGCCGCGGCGAAGAAGCTCAAGTGGGGGGATGGAAAGAAGCCGGTTCTTTCTCTACTCCCCGCAAACGAGCGAGAGCGTAAGGAGGCGGTCCGTGACCCATCGGAGGTCGATCGTTTCCCCGACTACCCGGAGTACCACAAAGCGGTCTCCGTGGAAGAGTACAAACGGTTCTTTGAAACCTGTACTAACCCTCGTAAGGTCTTGCGAACGGCAGACCTAGCGTACTCGTTTGAAGCCGACCATAAGCTTCAAATGGCTATGCTCCTCTACGAGGAGGGTTCGCGGTGCCCGTTCCTGCTCTGCAGAACGGAGGCGCTTGTCGGTAAGCCGCAGATATTTAAGTCGCGGCTTCTCTTCACCAGACACGTGTGAAGTGCATACCCCCGTGACACCGGTTTGGCGGTGTCTGATTGGGTATTGTCCCGTAACCGGGGACCATCGCTCCGACATCGTGGCCCACGGGTCAAAGGAGCCGCATAAGATGGCCCGTAAAAAGGCTGTCGATAAAATTATGCCGGTTCTTGAGCGCGTGGGCGTTTCGTATCTCCCACAGTGGGGATACAAAAGCACGCTCCACCTTGCCTCTGCAACCTCGGAAGCCATTCTGAGGAACGCAAAGGAGCAAAACTTCACCTCCAAGTACCCGTTGGAAAAGGACATTACTAAGCCTAAACGAACGGGGAAGACGAAGAGGAAGAAGAAGGGTTCTGATAAGTCGGACAAATCGGACCGTTCCGACACGGAAAAGCGGCCCGAGAAACGTCCGAAACTCGTGCCCGCGCCGATTCCCGACAGGAACGCCTGGCTGGACGGGTATAAAATTCCGTCCACAAAGGAGAAGGAATTTGCCACCTTGCCCGCGCCTACAGGACTTACGGACCTACAGAAGTCGCGTCGCCCCGCACCCGCAGCCGCGGAAGGTAGAGCACCTAGTGCCACCGTGCCGGACCCTCAGCCGGGTCCGTCACGACCTACGGCTGCCGCAAGGGCACCCCCACCCGAAGTCGATCGGGCGGGCATCGCCCGTACCCGAAAGGTGGTGGCTGATCGCGCAGCGGTCCTCCGGCTGGCTCTACAAGAGTCGCTGGAAGGCGAACCAGGAGCTGCATGCGGAGGTCACTCTGCTGCGGGCACAGGCCGCGCAACGGGCTATGCGACCCGCGTCTCCCATTCTTTCCTTCAATCGAGCTTTGCGCGCAGAGCCGGCCATTCCTCCGGGTTTCGCTCCGGGTGATCGTCAGACCGCCAAACCTCTTTTCGGAGGTATAGGTCGTGGCACTCCCACCCACGCTCCAGCCCGCGCGCCCACACGCGTCGCGACTACGAAGGTGCCCTCTACCGCGGGGGCATCAGCGCTCGCTAACGCGACCCCTCTCTGTGGTACGGAGACAGAGATGGAGGTAGACCCACACGAGGGGTCAACTGCTCGAAAGGAGGAGGAGAAGGCGGCGGCACAGCGTCGTTTCGAGCAGGGTCGGGTTGAGGCAGAGCGGCTCCGTGTCCAACGGGAGACGACCCTAGCCGAGACACGCCTGGTCAAAGAGGCCTTGGAGAGGAAACTCCGGGAGGAGGAAACTCTGCGACAGGCCGAAGAGCAGCGACTCCGGCAGGAGGAGGCTGCTCTGCGGCAAGCGGAACAGCAACGACTCCAACAGGAGCGGCGGGCTGGTGATCGGAGAGCGGTTATCGAACAAATCAATGAAATACCACAGTCTCCTAGCGCGCCAAGAGCGAGTCAAGCGTGACTAGGACCGCAACCACTGTACGACCGGCCTGGCTTCTCCCATTCTCCCATTATCCTCCAACCCTCTGTTGAAACAATGCAACCTGGCTTTACTTCATATATTCTAGCTTTACTAACGGATTCCCGAGTTTCCTGTTTACCAAGACAATGGATTGACATTGTCACATTTTCTCGAGCTGAAAGGAGATACAAATTATTAGCAATTTTATAGGCGTCACTTTCACGATCATCTTCGAACAGTAGCACTCGGCAACTGTCGAATTGTCCTTTATGTCCTGTTATCACTCCTTCGATACACAGTTCATGTCTATGGTGCACAGTTGGTGGGCATACCACCGGATCATCACCTCTACAGAATTTAGTGTCGATAACACCACCGCGTCGCGTGTTCCATCCCACTTGTTCCGGAACGTCGGTGAGTCTTCTCCAGATGTTCTCTTTACCCGTGTATACAGGTACAGTTTTGATATTGTAGATAATATATTGTTCGTTATTAACTATTGGTAAAGAAGCTCTATAAACAAACTCACTGTCTTTGTACCACAGAAGTCCTATTCGGGTGTTCCGGTAGTACCAGCGAATCGGTAAGGGTCGAGTAGAAAGTGTCCCTGATTGACTCTCAAGAATCGAATGTAGCTGGTAATCGAATGTAGTTGTGCGCGTGTACAAGTCCTTCAGTTGTTCCTCGTACGGATTCAACAATTCCTTGTAATTCCTTTACTTCATCCACCGTGGCTGTGCCGAACAGCCAACGACTAAGGTGCCCTATGCCGTTTACCAATCCTCTTTTGGTTCGGCTAGGTGAAGCCGATGAAGCGTCCCTCATCCTATTCAATCTCCTTAGCCAATCGTTGTAGGTAATGTTACCTACATCCTTCTTCATTGATTTCAAGCGCTCCTCTACCTGTGGAATGAGTGTCCATACCTGGCTAGGTGGTGGGGCCCGTACCGTAACGAGTACAGTCCACGTTCCCACTCTCTCACGTCCTTTCGCAGCTTCCGTGATTAAGACTCCATCATTCCGTAGAAGTGACCCAGTCACTAAGTGCAGGAGGCTTAACAGACACAAGGACCAATGCATCCAATGCATTGTCTCTTTCCTTCAGGCTCTATCTCCGCCTTTGTATCTGTTTCTGTTTCAGAATGTCCTCTCTTCTGAATCATTCTAGGCAACACAGGTGTCCAGTCGGGATCGTCTTCGTACCGAGGCGGGTTGCGCTCCTTGACTGCTCTGGGCAGGTAGGGTCGAGTAGGTTTGGGTTCCCTCCGAGGTGGAATAGGAATGTCCCAAACGATGTCCCTCGCCACAGGATATACCCTGCACCGATTGACGATCTTCATTTTGCCTGTCAGTTGATGATGACACCATATCACAGGACCGGTGACCCGAGTGACCTCGTACTGCGGTAACCACCCGGAATCAAAAGCCTGATGACGTGTGTTCTTTACAACCACGGTGTCTCCGGGCTGTATCTTGACCTTAGATGCCTTATCTTGTAACCTCTTTGTGTTATATGTACGTGACTCAGATGTATTACGGGCTGCATCCTGTAAGGCTGTTGCCAAGGTATCCAACTGATCACTCACTACCGTGGGATCATCTCCAGGCACTCTTTTCAACATAGAGCTGAGCGGTATCCTTGCCCGACGCCCATATAGGAGAAAATAGGGCGTGTAACCGGTAGTTACTGACGTAGATATCCCATGAGCCAGGAGCGCTTGACCAAGCTCCTGCTCCCATCGACTATTCTGACCTTGCACTAATGACCTGATTATCTGCTTGATTGACCTATGTGCGCGTTCCGTACGGCCGTTAGAGTGTGGGTGGTACGGGGAAGTCCGGCGGTGGTCAATTCCTAAGCTCTTCATATATTCTGTTATGACATGGCCATTGAATTCTCCTCCCTGGTCCGTAATAATGACCTCCGGCGTGCCATACCGTGGAACCAATTCTCGGTCTAAGTAGTTGAAGACATTTTCCTCATGTTTTGAAGGAATGGGCTTCATTTCGACCCACCCACTGCAGTGATCAATAACAGTCAGTATATATCGATTTCCATTATCTGAACGTTGAAAAGGGCCTGTCAAATTCATGCCAATGATTTGAAAAGGATAAGTTGCAATAGGCATCTCTCCTGGCGCTGCATGTTGTTGGGTATCGCGTTTAATGGCACAGTGGGCACACTTGGCTAGGACAGTTTTGATCTGTTTCGTCATTCCCGGCCATTTGTAAGCCTCCTTTAGTCTCCATAGTGTTTTAGAGACTCCTTGATGACCTACTTCGGTGTGCGCGCGTCGGATGACACGCCACCGGCACGAGGGCGGGAGTACCAACCTCGGGTACGGTGTTAGTTGATTTTCTTCTGTGACATCATACAAAAGCCCTTTACATAAGCTGTAGCGCTCATCTCCTTCTAGCGCTGCGGTATATTCGGCCATAGTTTTCTGTTCAGTTATGACCTCATCAATTTTAAGGCCATCTCCATCCCAAGGAATAGACACGCCTTCTTCCTCGGCATCATCTTCCTCGGGTTTGATCCAATTCACACATGTGTCTAATATGCATACTTCTGGTGGTGTCAATCTTGAAAGCATATCGGCCCGGACATTGTCTTTCCCTTTCCGGTGCTCGATCGGTGCTCCGTGCTCTGCTAACAATACTGCCCATCTCTGTACTCTGGTGTTAGCTACCTCACTTAGAAATAGACTCTTCAATGGTTTATGATCCGTCCGGATGACAAAGCGAGCGGAATACAGATATGTTCTCAATTTCTTCAGGCAATAGATTATCGCCCAGGCCTCTTTCTCGATGGTAGACCACTTCTTCTCGCTAGAGTTTAGTTTCTTCGAAACGTACTGTATCACTCGTTCGACTCCGTCTCTCTCCTGAACCAACACGCCCCCTACGGCGACATTCGAAGCATCCGTATACAAGATGTATGGCTGCGCCAGGTCCGGGACAGCCATTATCTCCTGTCCGCACAATGCTTCTTTCAATTTGTTGAACGACTCCGTACATTCGGGTGTCCATTTGAATGTTGCACGTTTCTTTGTTAACTCATTCAGGGGAGCAGCAATTGTTGCGAAGTTTTTAATACATTGTCTATAATAGGACGCCATGCCTATGAAACTACGCACCTCTGTGACAGTCTTTGGCTCCTCTAACTGTTCAATGGCGCGTACTTTATCTGGGTCAGCTGCTATTCCTTCTGGTGTCACAATATAGCCCAGAAGTTTGACCTCTCTCGCTGCAAATGTACATTTTGATTTCTTCAATTTGACACCGGCCTCCAATAGGCGTTCAAGCACTGCCGACACATATTCCTCGTGCTCCTCCTTTGTTTTGCTATATATAACTACATCGTCTAAGTAGACCATTGCAAAACGTCCGAGCACATCATATAGAATTTCATTCATCAATCGCTGGAATACAGCTGGTGCATTACACAGTCCAAATGGCATGACATTAAACTGGTACAGACCTTTGTGAGTTATGAATGCTGTCTTCTCCTTTGATGCTTCATCCATTGGCACTTGCCAATAGCCACTTTTAAGATCGAGGGTCGTAAATAGGTTACACCCTCCCAACTGATCAAAAATATCTTGTATTACCGGAAGTGGATAACTGTCTTTCTTTGTATGAGAATTTAACTTCCGGTAGTCAATACAGAAACGCTGCTCTCCTCCTTTCTTAGGCACCAGTGTCACGGGTGATGCCCAAGGGGATTTCGATGGTTCTACTACACCATCTTTCAACATTTCTTCCAAAGTTTCCTCGATTACCTTTCTCTTGGTCAGGGGAGTACGGTAGGCTTTCATGCGAAACGGTAAGTGTTCTCCCGTGTCAATGGCACACCTAGTCGAGACGCGTCCCAGCGGTTCCTTAAGAGTCGAGAATACCTCCGGGTAGCGCCCTTCCCAGTCTACCACCGCACAAGAGTAAACCACCGGTACCATGGAAGCACCGACATAAAATGTTCTTTTCCATCAATAGTTACTTTCTTTGTTATGTAGTTCACAACTCCTCCGTGACTTTCAAGATAATCATTCCCAATAATAAAATCGTGAGGCAATTCTCTCACCACCACTACATCTATATCGGGACAACAATTTAGTGGCAATACAGTCTTTCCTACTACCTCTAGTCTCGGTCCAGATACACCACACAGTCCTGGTGTATAATAGGTTATAGGTTGTCTATGCGATCGTTTACAAATAAGAGAAAATAGTTGCTCACTCATGAGAGAACATGTTGACCCTGATCACAATTGATGGCCGCCTCAGTGACACAGGTCCTCCTAGTTTCCCTGCTTGTTTGGACATTCGCGTGCAAAATGTCCTTCCTTTTGACACGCGAAGCAGACTTGCTTATCTCCAAACCTACTCGGCCTCTTTTGATCCGTGGATCCTCCAACTACATCCTTTACATGAACCGTTGCATTTTACGGTCAATACCTTTGAACTGTCGCTTTAAATAATCGACATCCTCCCGAAGCGTATACTGCTTCTCCTTGGCCGCGCCTGTCCCACCTTGATCTCAGGTCGGGGCAGGGCGAGGAGCTCGCGGAGCTTCTGCTGCGGTTTCCATGGGGGTCTCGTGACGATCCAGGGTAGTCTGAGTCGGATAACTAGGTCCGGCGAAGTTCTGTGACGCTATTGAACTCATCTTGTGGGCGTTGGAGATATCCAGTGCCCTAGTTATAGCCAAATCCAGAGTCTGAGGTCGAGCGCTCAGAGTCATGAAGCGGATATCACTATTCATGAGCCCATTTATAAAATGATATATCACCCGATGTGCATTGGAAAATCCACCAGTGCATGCAAAAGTGCCACTGACCAGTCACAAAAGTGCAACCCTCTCAAAAAAGCAGTTTTGCACCTGGTTCTGCACCTGATGCAACGTGCATCATCTGATGCACTTCAAAATGCATATCAAAGTTATGTATCTAAATCGGGTGTAAATGCACAAGCTGCATGCAGTTGAATTATTTATCAAGTGATAAACATGTAAATATTTGTACTGATGTAAGAATGTTTGGTCCTTTACTGCATATCCCATATGTGATGTGTCACAGGAAAATGAGCCACAAGTTGCAAAATTCGCCTTTTTTAAGGGCTTTATTAACAAGATCCCTTCTTTACTGGTAATTGCCTGAATTTATATATAAGATAAGATAAGATAAGATACTACTTTATTTATCGAAATTCACAGAGTACATAATAAAACAGACAATGCAAATAGAACTGACAAAATCGACAAAACAGGTAGGCAGACATCTAGATAGAATCCAGCTCTCCCAGCCGCTACTATGACTCAGTACAGAGTATATAAATTTTGAAATGAATCGGTCCAATTATATGCGATTCAATTGGTGGTGAGGCAATGATACATATATATGTATATATATATATATATATAAATATACGTATACTCAGAAATAAATTATTTGAGTACAATAAGTAAAATACAGTAACATACAATAAGACAGTAAGACAGTAGAATAGTAAGATACTATATGATATTGGTACAGTAAGATACCTATATGATATTGGTACAATCGGAAATTCAAATATTTTGCACTTTAATATATTGATAGGAAAACTCATTAATCACAGTGCCTCACTGACTGCATTGTAACTGCATTGTTTACACCTGGTTAGTAGTGCATTGTTGGGAGCATTAGAACCTCATTTATAAATCGGGTCCATTGAGCATATTGTATTCATTTACGAATCTCAGATATATTTCTCTGTATAACCTTAACAATCTTAATACTTTTATCAGAAATAATATTTTAAACCAAATCCGCACCCACAACTAACATAAAATTATTCAACACAATGAAGCCACAACAGGCCACAATACCTGGCACTGCACCCTCACCTGGCATTCACAGCTCACTGTCGCACTTCTGACACTGCACTGTCTGACACTCACACTCAGTCTCTAACACTAAATCATAGAAACCCCTCTTCACTAAACTAAACGATGTAATGCTACCTGTATTGTCCAAATATTACTTCCCAAATTCTCCCCCGGATTTAATCCATCCTTTTATAATTCCTACCACATTATAAATCTGAGATCACCTGCCTTCCTTGGCAGGTGAAGGAAAGTGAGCAAGAGTCAGATCTAGAGACAGACAGAAAGAGTAGATATTAGCGTCCATTGTGATGTGTTTGAGTGATTCTGTATTTAAGTATGTTGTAATTATTATATTGTAAGATGATCTTGCTTAAAATAGTATGGTGAAATATATGAAGATGCGTAACGATTACGCGCGGCGGTAACGCATGCTTGCTACTAGTGAGATCATAATGATGCATATGGTTGAATTCCTTATTTCCTCAGCTTTCTGTAGATATAAAATGTGTGCATGTTAAAGAATATTTGATATGATAGAGTAGTTACCAAAGATAATCATTTATTTCTTTTGCTGGAGAATAATAAGGAATAGCATGGCGAACATGCACCTGGTGAGATTACACAGGATATATGTGATGTGTTTCAGGAAAATGCGTCATAAGTCGCAAAAAATAGATTTTGAGATACCATTATATTTGAAAAGATGGGATCAAGCCGATTCCAATGATAGTAAACAGTCTGATAAAATAATAAGTATTTCTAGAATTGAAGTTTGATATTTTCGTTTTTGAAAAAAAAAGTTTCCAATATTTCTGGGGGTCAATAAACAGTAAAGTAACTAATGAAGTCCATATGAGGACCTTTGAAACGAAAGGATATATTACATAGATTGTCCTGAAATTTGATACATTGATTGATATAGCTATCAGTGATCAACCCGCCAAAAACTAGAAGATTCCAATAAGGTGATCTTAAGGTGATTTTTCAAAAACACTTTGAAAAATATCAATTTTGCGACTTATGACTCATTTTCCTGAAACACATCACATATGGTACTTCAGAACTTAAGATTCTACTACTGAGTCTTTTCGAATTTTGTTTTGTACACAAATCAAACTGGAGTTTTCTCATTATATATAACAAATGTGATGTGTTTCAGGAAAATGAGTCTTCTTGTCATAGGCTCCCTACTTTGTGACTTGATCTCACCATGTGGCAGTACTTGTTTTTCACTAGGTGGCATGACAGGTCACTGCATTGTATTTATAATTTCTTTAACAATAAATGTACCGCTAATAATACACTAATGTGGCATTTATACTTATGAATATACTTATAAATATTATGAGTGATATTCTTCAAGAGTTCATATGTATAACATATATATGTATGATGTTGGGAATCGACCTGATCAAAACACCCATATAACTGTACATATGATTGTGGCTACTCAGCTTGGAGTGTCTAAGCTCACATACCACCAACATGATTCAGGTCTGTGGGGTTATCTAACAGGATAGAAATAATGATGAAATAATTGATGAATTTCCATACAAAGACAGGGTAACATACCTTGATATACACTCTTTGTTTTATATTGGGGAATATATTTTTGTGAGAAATTCACCAGCCTTAATACCATTGACATTCAGAGGTATGAAACTGCTCTTGCTGAGTGCAACAGAACTGATTTTTATAGCCTGGTCAGTAGTGCATCGTTGAGTGCTTCAAAAGTGCATTTTTTAACCTGGTAAATTGTGCATCTCGGAGAGCATTAGAAGTGTATTCATAAATCGGGTCCATAGAGCATTGTAAAATCATGTTTGACCCTCAAAATCGTTTACGATTTCCACCAGTAAAGCACCAGGTCAAAATCAGGTCAAAATTTCCAGGTCAAAACTAGGTCAGTAATGTAAACATGCACATCGGGCAGTTGCTCTCTTACAATATCATTCACTTGTCCCGGCCGATAGGCTTGGTTTACCATATCTCTAAACCTTTGGGCAAATTCTCTTACTGATTCATATTGCCTCTGTTTAATGTAGGATATCTCTAGTCTCCTGCAGAGATATTCATTCTCCTCCATGAAATTAGCTTCAATTTCCTGCTTTACCCTAGCCCATGTTATTGGGGCTAGCTGATCCGGATGTTTCGGATCTCTTGGTTGGGCTGCTATGAATGACTGAATGGAATCCCTCAAATTCCCTTTACATGTGTACCCCAAGATAGGGATCAAATGGTGATCTTGTATCCCTGTCCATGTTTTCAAGGCATCAATCTCTTTAATGAATCTTTTAACATCCTCCTTGTTTCTACCATCACATTCTCCAATCCTTCTAACCTGCTCTTGGATTCTCTTTTGTAGTAAAGGATCCATGTTGAATTTCGATTGTATTGATCAAATATACAGTCTCTATTATCAATTCTGATTTCCTTGTTATACAGTAGACCTTTCTTTATGATTAGATTTCCTCATCTGATGATGGCAATTTATCTTCTATTCTCATTTCTGATCTCACAGTTCTCATGCGCCTTGCATATTCATCTGAGCTTATTTCTTCTTTTACTGGACTTGCAAATTTGAAAGGTTCAATAACAGATGGAACAGTTCTTTCTCTTCTTGTAATAAGGCCAAAATGAAGTTCAATATTATTCAGTTTCTTCTCTATCTTTGTCAGACGTCTCTCAATGGTTTGAAGGATATTTTCACACTTACTGTTGCTGTCTGTGGTCTTGGAGGTGTTCTCTAGTTCTGTCATGAGGTCATCCAGGTCCCAACGTCTGCCTCTTTTCTTTGCCATTCCGTGGGCTGAAAAGTTTCCTTTCCAATTAACTCCATAGGAAAATGTATCTATCCTATCTGTTAAATCCCATTACCTCGTCGCCATTTATGTGAGGTCCCTGGTCTGGTTCCTTAATTAATTGTCCTAATTAATTACTGGTGATTGAGATGGAACCATTCCAAAGAACTCTTGATACAAATTGGGCTGCCTGAAACCATTGCTGCCAGGGTGCTAAGTTGGCTGGTCTTCAGTACAGTCAAGTTGTACCAAATAGAATATAGAAGTCCCCATAGGTTGGGGTGTAGAAATAATGTGGAGTCCAACTACATGGTATACGGTTGAATGTAGAAGTGGTTGTGTGTTCCTGGGTGGCCAGGACGGCTTTATTTATATTCTCAGTCAAGAATCAATACGTGATAACTACAAGTACAGGACACAATATACGCATGCTGATGATGTCACCTTTACGAGTTCACATGCACCCTTATTACATGGCAGATCATACCAGATCCTGACATGTGACCTTTCTGCCTTTGTGCCTGGATCCCTTGTCTCTCCTCCGTACCAGTTGGATGGGAATCAGGTGACCTGGGGTCAAACGCATGTTGCCAGAAGGATACAACCCATATCCAGGTGATCCAGGGTGAGATGTATATTGTTAACTGGATTTAAGTCCGGGGACATGTTCCAGCATGCCTCCGGCTTGATCTATATTTTCATATACCAATGCACAAACACATTCCAATGTGAGCTATATAACTCTTAGTAAGGATAGGTTATCATCGTATAGGCTTAAACCATAGTGGCTCATTTAATATGTTTTCATTATCTAATCATATCTAATTATTATAGGTCTATCCCAATTACCTAATTACAATCAATTAGTAATTTATTAATGACCTCCATACTTTACATGGCTATGGCTATGCACTTTCTGTTGGTTTGAGTAGGAGTTATGTTTAGCCTGCTCCCTTTAGCATGGCTTCTATATTGTCCATCCTTTTAGAATATCCACAAGTAATTATGGGAATTACTGTACTGATGATGATGTTAAAACCTTTCTTTTAATCACCATGATCTATAAATCTTATAAAATGTTTACAAACATTAAGAGTAACATGAGAGTAAGTTACCAATAGATCCACCAAAATAATTATAGATCTACTTACAACCAACAAACCTTGGCTTGCTCTTGTTATCATTTCGTTCCCAGCTGTACAACACAAAACTAAAACAAAATTGAACAAGGATTATTGCTGCGAAATAATGCTAAAGAGCATGTTCAATGAAATAGAAATAAAAAATGTGTACATGATACATACCAGGGCATACCAAGAAATACTTCCATTGACTTTTGGTGTCTCCTGCCCAGATGTTGAAGAAGCTTATATCGATATCACTGAGGTTCAGTTGCATCGTTGGGTCCCTTAGCTTCTCCCTGCCGCCACTTCTCCCTGCCACCACCCATATTACATAACAGCAAAAAGCGCAGATAGAATAGAATAGAATAGAATAGAAAAACATTTTATTCAGTCTTTAGACTGCTCTCAAGGGGAGATCTCCAGCAGATGGGAGGTATTCTGGCCCTCGGGCATAATACACATTCAGTAAAGTAGAGAACATGACCAAAGCGTTCAATGAAGGCTAAGGCTCTCTACTGTTGGTTTTCACTTTTTTAATGTTCTATTACAATTTTGTTAAAGAATATGGTCTTGCTTTTACAGTGGTCTGAGTAACCTCGACAATACAATTCTGTAAAGATAACAAAGATAATATATCAGTGCTGGATAAAATAATCATCATTCCATATTAGGGTGGACCTGGCTAAATTCTTAAACCTTTGCTTATCTAGTTCCAAATGGGCCATGGTTGGTAGCCGATTCCACGAGTAAGGAATTGTATTAAGAGTTGATCTTCTTATTTGCTCGTTTTTGGGCGGGGGATGTTTTAAGATTTTTCTACCCTCAATGAAGTTTCTTGTATTAATAAGTCGCAGATCTATGTTTTGGGGGTTCTGTGCTTGCCTATGGCCCATTTGGAGTAGATGTAGTCTCCTTCGGTATTTTAGAGGGAGGAGTCTCTTCTCGATATGCAAATCTTTGACACTATCTCGATTTGGTATGCGGTAGATAATCTTTAATACCCTGTTCTGCAGTATTTGCAGTCTATGTAGGTCTGCTACGGAGTGGGATTCAATGAAAATGTCAGATTGGTCCAGGGTTGGTAGCACCATAACTTTATATATCATAAGCATTGTTGCTTTCGGTATCTTATCTTTCAACTTTGAGAATTGCCAACATTTGTAGTTTAAAGTGCTTGTCATTTTAGTTACTTGTTCTTTAAATTTTAGGGATGCGTCAACTATCGTGCCTAAATACTTATATGTATCTACATCTTCCAGTTCTGCATTTCCCAACTTGATGACATGTTCTGGTAGTGCAGGAAGATTTTGGGTTTTCCATCTCGACCTAAGGATAGGCCTTGGGAATATGGTTTGGACCTTGGATTTATTGTAATTAAGTGAAATCTTATACTTTTGACACCAGTGACTCAATGAGTTTAGGTCGGCTTGCAGCTTTTTTGTTGCTTCATGGGGGCTTTGGCCAAAACTATAAATT
Organism: Sthenelais limicola; assembly: GCA_942159475.1. Taxonomy (NCBI): domain Eukaryota; kingdom Metazoa; phylum Annelida; class Polychaeta; order Phyllodocida; family Sigalionidae; genus Sthenelais; species Sthenelais limicola. The sequence goes on along the minus strand of OW804097.1, from coordinate 42,758,672 downwards.
ATCGTGTCATCCGCAAACATTTGAATTTTGCAGTTTTCAATGAAATTTGGTAGGTCATTGATATACAGGTTAAATAATACCGGTCCAAGGGTTGTCCCCTGGGGGACTCCACATGTAACCGGGAGCTGCTTTGATGTTATCTTATTTACGTTTACTTGTTGTTGCCTATTGTGGAGGTAGTCACAGAACCATTTGTGTTCTTTCCCTTTGATACCAAATGTCTTGAGTTTATTCAGGAGATATTGGTGGTTTACTGTATCAAAGCAGATAGCCGTGAATATTTCACATGTGTTATCTATGCGGCTTGTGGTGGTTAAAAAATAAGCAGATGTCCATACATGTATGTTTGGGATTTATATACTTCTCCCAGACGATGCCCATATTCTGAGATTCAGAGTCCTCCAGGAAGATCACTACTGTGAGGATCGTGTCCTTCTCTTGATTATATTTCTCTGTACATGTAATTTTGAATAAAAGTTCTATATATGTTGATCAGGGGCAATACAAGAGCAGACACTCAAATCCCCTATTGCAACATATATGGCTCAACATACCACTCCTCCCACCACCTCCCTCTCCTTCTTCACCACGCCTACCTTCCTCTCTTCCTCTACCCACCTTTCACACTTCTTCCCCTACCACCTCCCTCCATCTTCTCTCCTTCTCCACCACGCTCACCTTCCTCTCCTCTTCCCCCACCACCTCCCTCTCCTCCTCCACCACCTCTCTCTCCTCCTCCACCACAGCGATCTTCCTCTTAAATCAGATCAGAGACCAGGCCCTTCCCATCCAGCACCTCCCACTCCTTTCTTACTTTAGCACTTCCTTCGATAACTGAAAGAACATATAATAGGCCTGTGTAGAAGAGACTAATTGGAACAAGAACGGAATTCAGGGCCAGGTTGTTCATGTCCATACAAATCTCCTATCACTATAGATGTTATCCCCTATTTGTCAATGCTAGACCAGTGGTCAGTCCCCCATTGCCCCTTTAACACCCCCCCCCCCACACACACACACACTCTCTCTTCCATCCACCCAGTAGTGTCCAGTCATGGGTAGGAGAAGACTAATTGACATGATGAACGGCTGCACTCTGGGGAGGTTTCCTATAAAATGGCCAACAACAACAAAGGACTGCCATACGGTGCAGAATACCTGATGTACAACCTGACTTTACTTGCTTATAAATCTGCCTTCTAACTAGCCTGGGTCTTATCAGCAACCCATGTACAATTAGATTCTGTTCTTATGTGTTACAAAGAGTCTTCACTTTAATTGGGTGGTTTTCTCATACTCAATGTATATCTACTTGGCTATAAATCTACCTTAAATAGGATCGCCAGGATGAAATCCAACCTGAGATTTACTTGGCTGTAATTCTACATTGAAATACTGGGGGCTACAATTTTACAAACAAATAGCTTGTTCTGAAGCCTTACAAAGATAAACTGAGTTTATTTATCCCTAAATATACCCGAAATACTGTGGGTCATTCGATCATCAAATATACTATCTGTGGCTAGAAATAACAAAGGTTTTACACATTTAATACATCTGTACTGCTTCGTCTCCAATGGACATAGATTTACCAAGAAATAGATTTTTCTCCAGTTGCTTCTTGGAAATATCCTACATGTAAATAGGAGGGTGAGGAATGAAATATAGACTAATTTTCCTTGGTTAAAAATCTACCATGGAATACCATGTGATACTATCATCAACTAATGTATTTATTACAAAGATTTTGTCCCTCTTTATCAATTGGTCTCACCTAGAATGTTTATATATATCACCTATAATAAAGTATGTCAAGATATATCCAATCTCAGTTTTATATGGTGTTTAATCTACCCAGGTATTATTTAATGCGGTTCCTTAACTATATATATATGTTCTCTCAACCTCGGTATAAGGCGACAAATAAATAGTATGGCAAGTAAAAAAATCCCCCCCTACCACATAGTCATTGATCTAGCATGAAATAAGGTAGGCCATTCCAGCAACCCATTTGCTATGAGTTATAATATAAACTTTGTTTATTTATTACATTACATCGACTCAACCTATAATTAGCAAGAAACAAACATGTCATACAAGCATCTCAAAGTAACTTGCCTATAAATCTACTTATAATAAATAATCTGGGTCAAACAAACAACCCATTTGATGAGGTGCATGTGACACCTGATTTTGTTCTCATACATTACACAGATTTGTCACGTAATCCCCTGGGCTATAAATCTACTTATAAACATAAATAAATAAAAGGTATCTTGTGTCGTTCAGATGATATGTTATACCATAATTCATTTAAAAGACAAGCTATGTTTCACATATGCCGAAGTGTGTAGTGGCTACCTGGTGCCTTCTTCACCTAGTGAAATACTATAGTTGTGTTTTAGAATAATTATAGTAGCAATGATAGTAATAGTTGGGACCTACTGAAAACAAACGGACCATCATTCATTATGGACATCTTTTACCTTTAATGTTTCTCTCTTAATATATTTTGTCTCTACGTGGGTATACACATTAACAAATGAATACATTGGCAATAATAAGCCTTACACACAACCTGGCATTAGTTGGCCATAAATATACCCAGAAATAATGTGGGGCATTTGTGAAGCCAATATACTATTATGTTCTGTTCTCATATATTACATACATTTTTCACTTCTAACAATAGGTTTTTTATTACTTTGACACTAATGGCCATAGACTTAGCAAGAAATGGCATAAGTCATGCAAGCAATCCTACTGACTTATTAATCATCTTTTATCATACATGCATTGCTCTGGAAACAACATAATATCTAGGGTGAGTCATGGACAACCAATCTGGTTTTTATTTCATTAAGGTTTACTGATGAAATTCAAATTTATGACTCGTTTTTTTCTTTTTTCAGGAAAAAGCATATATTTAATAAATCTGTTAACTAACTCGTTCGATTCAGTCACTTAGAACATTGCACTAGTTGCTTCACAACTCGTACAATATTCACGCTCCTTCAACCAATTCATGAGCCTGTATATAAAGAGAAACCCACAACTCATGTATTACCAAATTGTGTAATTGTTTGTTACCATGATTTTTCATTTTTAATTATCAGTACTGTGACTGTTGTGTCCAAATGCTATTTCACACACTATTTCCCAAATGTCGATCAGAGGCAATACAAGAGCTGATAATTATTGGCCTTGAATCAACATATAAATAGCATCAGATTCGGTTATTTTCACTTTAACATAGCTTTCCTTCTTAATTCTATATATCTCACCAATCACTATGTCCTGGAAAGGCTGACCTATGGTTTTCATAAAAGGGCTGCCCATTTCCAGATTTGATTTTATCTCATTATTACTACTACTATATGTATAATTTTGAACATGACAATAACAATGTACACTCAATTAATAGAATGGGGGTATACCCTGACCGAGTGTTGGCACTGAGACCACACTATGCCTGAATGTACATTAGTTGCTGATACGGAGCTAAGTACAGCCTAGGAAGAGCCGTTTAGCATTGAACGTGTATGAAGCATTGACTTCTGTACTGTATAGGGGCTATTGCACAATGGACAGTGGTGAAGGTGGACATCTTGGGTGTCTGCCGGCTTGTATATATTGTGGTGGCACTATACCTAGATATAGGATAGCACTCTCAGTGATAGGGGCCACTTATATGCTATATATTATTTCTACATGCATTCATGAATGATTAATAATAACGACTATTACAGTGGCAAGAGGGACAGTATTGTGATGGCATTATACTTCATCTTTTATGGGGAGCGGGGGGAGCATGGTTCACCATGCATTTCATTCTAAAAGGGCCGCTGCGGAATTTCCCGCAAAACTCTTGTCCACCACCGCGATAATTGCCTATTCTATTCATAATTTGAATAGCTCGTAAAAAATATCGCATGGCAACCGCCTTGGTGGACCAGGCGCTTTACTCTCTTTGTATTCCTCCTCCTCATTTTCTCTCTTTCCCCCTATCTATCATCCTATATATGTTTACTATTACCTTTCCTCTGTCTCTTTCCGATTCTTTCTAGCTCTCTCTCCTGTCCCTGTAGACATGTCTACCTCGCTTTCCCCTCTCTCTCTATTTTGTTTCTCTCCTCTGTTAAATCTCCTCTGTCCTCTCTGTCCTCCATCCTTCCTCACCCTCACTCCCACCCCCACCCAACCCCCACATATATATGTACATACACCTCCACTACCTCTCAACATATCTATGTATTTCTAATTCGTTTTTTACCTACAACTAGTTTTTTTTATACTAGTCCATGCCTAGCATTCTGTAACCTTTCCACCCTATTTCCACTATCCCACCCCACACAATCTCCCTCTGTATAAATGTACATATCATTATCCTGTCCATTGACCTTATCCTCGACACATGAGTCATGACTCCTGAATTCAAACAATGCCCTGCTACTTCCGCGTCGGCATCCGATGCCTGCAACCTCAAAATTGGCACACGTTCACTTTGAAGGGTTCCCCCTCTCACCAGTACAGCTCTCTTATTGCTGCATTCACTGCGTATCACTGGTGTTGTACATATAACTGTCTGTTTCGCTTAGTTAATATGTCACCAGATGTAAAGAGATGAAATAGTATCAGGCCATTTAACTAATGCTTTTGTGTTTGCCTATTCAAACGAACTCAAGCTTTATCAGATGTCATGACCAGACTAAACAGAACTTGTTGTATTATATTTTTTCACGGTATAAACTGTTTGTGCCTGATCTGTAGCTTATTTATTTTATATTGTTAGCCTTGGTCGAAGTGCCGCCATTTGTCATGGGCGATCCTAGGTCCTGCGGGCCAACGTTGACTCTGAGGGTGACCTTGGGGTCAATGGCAACATTACAATCGTTGTCTTTTTCGTGGATATATAATAATAATCGATCAATCACGATTTAATGGTAAAGCAACCGTAGGATGTAATTTTAACAACTCTTGGACTAGGTGTTACTTTTGTTTGAGTTTCTCCTCACGTCGACAAGGAGATGTACATTATTATTGTGCTTATTGTAACCCAATCATGAACACGCTTACAAGGAACTTCCTGCCATACATCGCACCCAGTCACAGTCTCCAATGGTGAATATGTATAATAATTCATAGTATAACTCATAGTGAATTATTAAGGAGGATGAACTTATTTAACATTCTCCAAACATGAATTTTGTGGCTTTACAATAACTCGTTCTCTTTGCTCTGGCACTTGCCTTCAGGGAATTAGACTGGTAATGGTCAAAAAGGACCCTTCCTTCATCATAGTCTTTCATGATGCTGTGTATAGCTCTCACAAATACATCTGAAAAATCTATGCATGTGCGCATGCTTGGGCCTTTTGTTATGCTCTGTACCACTGCCATTGCATCAATGATGCATATCCTGGAACATTCAGTATCATTCCTGTTTTCCCCTTCCATTTCAGACTGTAAAGAAGGCAAATTTTCAATTTCTTTCATGAAGGAGCTTTTGTCATTTGGAATGAGAAGGGTTCCATCTGTTGAGAAAAGTGACCTCGGTATAACAGAGAATTCATATCTACCAATAGTCAGAGGCATCTCTTGAACCAAAGCAGGGCGAGATTGTTGTATGATCAGAAAACGTGCAAGCAGTTGGCGATCCTCCCGAAGCTTTATAACCTTGTTCTTCACTACAGATGGTGTTTTCTTCATCATAGTACTGAAACTTTTTAATTTCATTTTCTTCATTGGTTCCCATACTGATACTTTGGCTGACTCCTTAACTAACCTATTTGAAACAAACTCTACAAATTTTTCCTGTCCTTTTCTGTCCCTGTGAAGGATATCCAGCTTTGCATCTTCTGGAACAGAACGATTTGTAGCAATATTCATCAGTTCACAGTTGTTGACAAAAGGATTTCCTTCACAGTGTTCTTGAATACTATTTTTTATCTTCTTGCTATTGCTGATAATCCTTTCTGATGCTCCTCCTGTGAGTTGGTAATGGTTCTTGGCAATTTGGCTGGAGTCATCTGCATGGGTGGCTTGGAAATCTTCCACTATTTTTCCAAGTTCAGGTGCTATGAGGAAATATCTGTTTAATGCTTCCTCATTTTGTGTGATTCCAGTGACTCCTCCAACAGTTTTTAAGTCTCTTATTTTTTGTTCCAATGCCTGATCAACAAACAAGTCACTAAAAGGTATCCCTGATTTTCGCACTGAAAAGTCTCCATTCTTGAGGTCTCTCAATGTATCAGGTGCTGTTTCTTCTAGAGCCCGTAACTGCATGATTTGAACTGGAATCAGCCGAGCGTATTTGTACAAATCATGTGCAAAATAGTACTTGATTTGATCCTCCAATGCTGCAAGATAGAGATCTAAATTTCCTTCACGGGTGGCTCTAACTAATCGTAGAAATGAGAGGACTTGCTGCATATAGTTGTGGAGATACTGTGCCATTTCTCCTTCCTTTGGTTTATTCATTTCAAAAAGAATGTCGTCTGTGAAAAATGAACACAATTCCGAGAAGACATCCAAGATATTTTCATTTGGAAGCTCATTTGCCTTTTGAATGGTACATGGCATGGTCTCAAAGAGCAAGCTGATACAGGCAAGGAGATAGGTCAAGTGATACTCCATCCCTCTTTTGTACCACTTCCCAGTGAGTATCTGACAAATTGTTGCTGGAGAATACAGTCCAGTTTCAACAGCAAGGGTCTCCAGACCACTATCCTCTATGTACTTTCCCAATGCATGGAGGGATGCAAAGCATGTATGCAGCTCTCCAACCCGTAACACCCAGTTGCTATTAGCTGTTGACTGCTGAAGCTTCATTGCTCTCTCATATAAATCCATATCAAGAGTGATGACAGTTTTTTTGTTGGGCCCAGCAACATAGGCTGAAATACATTGTGCCTGCTTCAATGCAGTATACAGAGCTGAGTAATCAGTTGGGGGTTTTCGAAGTAAAGGTGCAACTATTCCAGTATTGGTTTTATTTTGGTTGCCTCTAGTTTCATCACTTGCCAGGAGCAGGGAATTTGTGGCTGCCCAAGTCGGGGGTCCTCTAGTCGTGCTGCCTGCTTCAGAGGATTGTAGGGCCTTATGGCATGCAAGGAGCCATGACATATCTTTCCTCAGCGAATCCTTCACACACATTTCATCTGATGTTTTCCACTCATTACATGTAAGCATGCCAAGATTTATCTTGGGACAGCTGAGATATTCTTGTTGGAGCTGAAGGGGTTCTGGACTAGCTGGTAGTCGTAACGGTTCATTGAGGGGTTCACCTGGCTCACCTGCTTCTTCCTGATTGATAACCAATAATGTTCCATGGAGTGTATTTTGACCATCTACTGTATTTTCAAGGAAGTCAATATTGTCTGCTGCAAAGTAGAGTGATTTGCCCTTCTTCACAAATGATGGTAAACAAAAGCCTCCAGTCTCATCCATTCGTTGCGCAACTGCATTAGCAATTCTCTTCTCTATGTCCAGGACTTCAGCATAAGGAGAACCTATGTGTAATTTAGAAAGTTGCATAACCAGTTGTTTGCTTCTGGACTGTTCATGAATTGACAAGGCCATACCAACACTCAGTGGTGTTTGATAGCATGTTTTCATGCCTGCATCTGATTTAGGCTTGTATTCAGCTTGTCGGTCGGTTACAAAATTATGAATAACAACCTGACTTGTACTTTTGATTCGCATTTCCGTTGATCTGTCTCTTTTTCGGGTATCATCTATCTCCTTTGGTCCAACCAAGAGCCACTTCATGAATGTTCCAAGCTTTTCAGGAATGTCAAAATCTTCCCAAGAACCAGAAAACTTCCACTTTTTTAATTGCTTTAGTTCAGTTCTTAGTATTTTTGTTGCTTTCGCTAGCACCTTTAGTTCCTCTCGCTCAAGAGTTTGAAGTTCATTGGCATCAGCCACAGTTTTGGCTAAGGAAGGTTTACTTATTATACACTCACTTTCGTTCATTCGATGAGACTTAACAAATTCTATCCCATCCATATTTTTACTGATAAGGTTTTTGAGATACTTCTTCCCTCCTCGTGGTGGCTCAACCCCATTTTCAGACAATATATCTTGATATGCTTTATAAGCATCATTCATGGTTATGGTATTGCCAGATGATATGGAGCACATTATGGTATTAATGATCTCAATGTCACTTATATAACACTGAAAGGAAGTGCCCTCAGAATCATCAATTTCAACTGATTTATTTCGCCTTTCATGATCACGAAGACACTGTTTATGGTAGAAGAAGTCAAATGCAACACAATCAAGAGCAGTGTTAATAGGAGCTAGAGCTACCTTTATTGAAGGATCTGTTGTTGTTTCTTTTATTTTTAAGAAAATCTTTCCACAACTTTCTGATAATACACGATGGAGTTTGCCTTCTTGAGGATTTTGACACTGGAGAACACAGGTTTTGATCGATATAGCTGGTGCTGCACGGGATGCTCGTTCCTCATTTCCTGTCAGATTTTTGTTTTTCTTTGCTGGGCGTCCTAATTTTGGTGGTTGTACAATGCCTTCATTGAGTGTGGTACCCTCATGAAATCTTTTTCTTGATCTTTCTAGCTTTAGGGTATGAACAGCATCTTTGTAGCAGGCAGAATGGTAAATGCATTCTTGGTAATTCCCTGATAGTTTCTCGATTCTATCACAAAGAGAGGCAAATTTTGTTTCTCCATAATCTCTCCTTTGCGAAGCATTGTCAAAAAGTTTGTCAATCATTTCTGGTTGTGGATTTTTTATAAGCTTTCCTTGCATTCCAAGACAAACGATACACAGAACTTGGTGTAAAGCCATCCTAGAAAAGTATTAACAAGTATGTTTCAGATATTGGCCACATTTTGACTGCCATAATCATTATTATTTATTGCCATGGATAAATAAAACAGGAAGTAAAAATCAGTTCAACATGTAATAAAGACTTTTAATCCAAACATATACATAAGTCATGTTTAAAATTATGTTGATATTTGGCTTTCCATAGTTTGTGTCTAAATTAATTGGTACATGTCTTGACATACATAACAAGTGACTCACTAGTAACTCACATACCCTAACCAATTAGCAAGAATCAATAACTGCATTATATGTCATAACCACTACACAAGGTCAATACATCAGACACAAAAATCGCAAGTTTTTACCTGAGGTTCTAGGGATTTTCATGGAAAAAGTTCGGTGTTATGGTCTGCTTCCTTCAGCTCAGTCTCCGGAAATTGGCGGGAAAAACTTGTTGTATGGCAAGCCATTTGTTCACATAATTTGTTCACATCATTGCAACATTCCTTTGTTAGTGCAGCATAAGATTATATTCCCATAGATAGTTCCTTGAAATATTACTATGTAATTCAATAAAAACGCATGAATGAATGGGGTTGCACCACATTTATTGAAAAATAACAAGTAACAGTTTTTATTTCTAAATATTGGGTGTGACCTTGACCTTTAGTAAAATGTCTGGCAAGATGAGTATGGAATCGATGAATGCATTAATGTCTTTAGGCAAAAAAAAAAATAGGTGTGTCTCCGATTTAACTGGCTGGAAAAAACTAGGTAGGGGGGTGGTAACTTTTTTTTTTTTATTTTTTTTTTTTTTTTAAAACTACCTCCCAGGAACTGAAAAAAATGTCTATTTCATAACAATAGTTGTTTTAAACATGGAAAATGTGCTTTTTGACAGTTTTGGGTTAGGATAACCCGTTTTCCTGCTATTATAAGCTTTTTTTGTCAAAAAATCCAAAAATGATGAAAAAAAATCAGGTAAAATTGTGTTTAGGTAGGGTAAAGTTTTTCTAGGTAGGGGGGGAGGGTAAATCGGAAACACACCTATTTTTTGGGGGGTGCCTTAGTCATATACATTCAATAAATCTGACTGTTTGAAGAATTTCATACTCTTGCATGCTTCCATCATTTATAAGCATTGGTGTGGAATTGAGATTTAAAACAAAAAAAATCATGAAAACTCGAGTTTTTCACAAAATCACTATATATTTATACCAAATGAAAGCTCTGTTTACGCTCTACAAAATATTTAATGTTGACTTAGTTGTCAGATACAGCGTTTCTGAGTTACGAGTGGTTGTTTGGGGGGTTATGCGAATTAAATCAGAATTTGAGTAAAATGGAAAATATTTGAAAAATCATAAAAAATCACCTAATTACTCGATTGTATCATATGATACAGATTCGGAAAGGTCTTTTTATGTACTTTAAACAATCTAATATACTTAAAGTTGTATTCTAAATAATAAACATGTCAGGGTACAAAATGTGAAAAAATGGGTACAAAACGCCCCCTGGTGGCACCTAAAAGGCTGAGAAAAAAATGGCACCCATGATTTCCTAAACCCTTGGACCCTCACGGATTTTTATCTGCAATAAAATCAATTTCAGCATGAAATTCCCACGGGACTTAAATTTCCTACATTGCAAACCCTACTAATAGCTGAGAATACAGTTTTAATGTGCTACTCATAATACCAGAGACTCACTTGGGTACTAGGGTACTGGGTTAGAATCTTCCAAAAATGTCATATCATTTCACAGACCTTAGTAAATCACTGACTGGTGCTAAGGGCGTAATACACTTTCACCTATGTGAGATAGGATTTCCCAATTTGAGATTCCCCAAATTTCTGTTTGAATGGAGATGAAAAAGGTGAATGGGTTTAAAGGTTTATGTTAGAAAGGGGTTCCCCAGAATGAGCAATAATTAATGATTATACCAAGATATTACGGGGGATGCAGTACCTCAAAAGGTCAAAGAGATGCTCAACTTTTGAGAAAGTTGCAGGTATCCTAACGCACAGCAGGAGCCTGTTGCATCAGGTATCACTAACCTTCCTCTACTCTTCCATCACCTTTCTCTTTCAACTTCTCTCTGAAACTCAGAACCTGTAATGCCATTGATGTCTTAAATGGAACCCTTTGAAGATGCTCTTTTTGGTCACTGTTGTGCAACAGAGGCAGATTCAGAGGCAATGTGAGATACAGAGTGCTCAAGACTGAGGCAAATAAAGAGAGAGGATGAGACAGGGAGAGAGAGACAAAAGAGAGGTCTGGACTGTGGGAAAGACAGGGAGAAAGTCTAGAGGAGACAGAGAGTGTCAGACAGGGAGCCATAATAGCTTAGGCCTGGGCCTGAGTTTTTTCCTTATGATGCAGCATCTCCTTCCCCCATCTCTCTCCTTTCCCCTCTCTCAACTCCCTTTCTCTCTCTATCTCTCCTCCCCCTCTCTCTATCCCTTCCCCCTCTTATGATCTACTGCCCCACTCTCTCTCATCCCCCTGTCACTCTCTCGCCTCCCAGCATTGAAGACTTTCTGAACGTTCTTTCTTATGATGCAGCATAGTACGGAGGCTTAAAGCCCATTTTGAGCAGAATTGTTCATTTTGTGATAGAGCTAAGAGATTTGGTACACAGGTACTTTGACCTATTACAGTTCATTTTCAAATGAGACCCCAACTGGATATGGCTTGTGGCAGCTGTGGCAGCCATTTTCCAAAATGGCACCATCTGAATATTCAATGTATCATATCTTGGCTAATAATAAAGATAGAAACCTATTTTTGGTGTCTATACCTATATATTCAGTGGCAAGGACTCCAAATGTGACAATAGTTTTTTATTCCCTAATGTCGGCCATCTTGTTTTTTTCAAAATCCTTAGGTTTTGTCCGATGTTTAAGTGTGATACCACTATACTGGGGTTTTCATGGGTGTAGATTTTTGGAAATATTTTAAGACAATCATCATTTCCATGGCAACCACTCAAAGCATAAACTCTTTGGGGCTCTTAATTTGACTAGGACACCTTCTAGTTCTAATGGAATAGCGCTAAGATGATTGGTTTCCTACTACTACTGCTACTACTAGTTCTGGGCACTAGAGTGCTTGCTAATTTCACAGTTGTGGAATCCATTCAAAAGATTTCTGACTTAGGACAAGAAAGGAGTTTAGATTTCTTCAATGAACACTTAATTGCTTGTACTACGCCTCTTTCTGCAGTCATTACAAAAACCAAACTTAAACTCTTTGGCAGGCATGTCCATAAAGGTAGATCCTGAGAACAAAATTGAATAATATCTATGAAACAGGACAGGACCCTATTTTCAACACTGTACATTGTCTGTCAGGTACAGCAAATGAATATGGCAGAGTTTTTCTTGCATACGAACCAGTCCTACCAACCTTCACTCTCCGATTAAGGAGCCATGAGGCATGGTGCCAAGGCAGATGTTTTAGAACTTATTGAAGGACTAATACCACATCATGATGTCAACCCACAAGAGGCACAGATAGTTGTCCTAGATGGTGCTGCCATCATCAACTTTATCAAGCCAGGACCCTCTAAGTCATTTGATGAATACATCACAGAGGTTATGCATTATATCCATGGGCAGTTTCATGGAGCAGGGCAGTGAGTTGATATGGTATTTGATGTATGCAAAAAGGATAGCCTGAAAAGTGGTACACAACAGAAGAGAGGTAAAGGTACCAGGAGACATGTTGAGGGGAAAAACAAGGTACCCAGTAACTGGCCAGATTTCTTATGTGTTGATGGCAGCAAGAGTGAACTCTTCAGTCTCCTAGATGAGCGGGTTGTATAGGAAGAATTCCCAGGAATGGTCCTTATTACGTAAGAAAGCGTTGTCATCTGCAAGGCAAAGGCAAAAGTACAGCCTGGTCTGCATGGAATGCCTTCAATGATGCCACCCAAGCTCTGTGTACACTGGCTGATAGACCCACCAGCAAGGATGTCATGCTTGTTCTGCCCACAATTGAGAGATTAGTAATGATAATGTATGAGCATGGGAGTTGTGAGAGGAGTGTGAACAAGGAAAGGGAGATCCTATTCACTCAGAAAGATTGAGAACATTCCCCCAACACAAGATGCAGCTCAGCACCTATTGTGAGTAGGCTACCAGGCAGGGCCATCAAATCATTACCAAATCCAGAAGACTTTGCATGGATTTTGGATCCAACCACATCACAGTGGAATCCCAGATGGATAACACTTCCATCTGATGGTAAAGGCTGTCGGGAAGTCATTAAATGTGGTTGCATCAAAGGCTGCCGGGGCAAAAAGTCTGACCTAAAATGCACCAGTCTTTGCAAATGTGGGGGATGTGATTCAGATTAGGCTTCCCAATCCTAGAGCACACCTATATATCTGCCAATTTTACATTCTATGTGAGTTGTATGCTGTTTGTACTAGGACCAGCAAAACAGGGTATCAATGGCGTAAAAGTGTTTTCTTAGATGGTAATTAGCTATTTATTTTTTCTTTGTGGACTTTGCCCATGTCCTAGTTTAATATGTTTATTTGTTTACCTCATGGAATAGTTGTTCTTTCAATGAGATTGCTTTTTTGATAAACAATTATCTTAATTTATTTTTACTGTTGAGTTTCAGATTAGATGAGGTGCTATGCTTGTTGATTATGAATGTTCTTTTAATATATATTATATTGGTATCTATTACCGAAACTGTGGTAGAATGCCTTAAGCATTGAGTGCTGCATGAGCATGTTCATACTTAAGTAAGATTAAATCCAATATAAGTTGGCTTTATATAAATAAACCATCCACATTTGAATTGAACTTCAGATTATTTCCCAGTTAGAACAAGAGGGGGCTTACGACTTGCTCCTCTTCTCTGTTGAGATTCTTACCTTTAGAAATTGATCGGTTTATTGAGTGGTTGCTATGGAAACGTCAATTCTTCTAAAATATTTCCAAAAATGGATTAATAGTCATGAAAATGGATTCTACACCCATGAAAACCCCAGTATAGTGGTATCACACTTGAACATCGGACAAAACCTAAGGATTTTGAAAATCAAGATGGCCGACATGAGGAAATAAAAAAATATGGTCATATTTGGGTTCCTTGCCATTGAATACATAGGTATAGACACCAAAATGAGGTTTTTGTCCTTACTATTAGCCAAGATGTGATACATTGAATATTCAGATGGTGCCATTTTGGAAAATGGCCGCCACAGCTGCCACACGCCATATCCAGTTGGGGTCTCGTTTGAAAATGAGCTGTAATTGGTCAAAGTACCTGTGTACCAAATCTCTTAGCTCTATCACAAAATGAACAATTTTTCCCTTATCCTCCTTACTAAGCAGCAAACCTATTTGACTCACATTCGCAGTTGTCCAGTTACTGCATTCTTATGGAAAGTCGGACATAAACAGGTGGGCCGAAAAAAGTGGGTGTACGTTGAATTTCAAAACCTTTTTAAACCCCTTTTTTCTGGGAAATCGCTCATAAAACATAGTGGAACGGGTTCCGACTATGCCAAATAGGGGCAATCCCTCCAGCAGTTTCGGGGGAGATGCAGAGAATTACACTTTTCTCTTACAGAATTAATATTATAAGATGATAATAATCTTACAGATAGTAGAGAAATCCAAAAGTCCCAGACAAGTAAGTAAGATTTGATGTAATTTCCAAGGTTTATTCATATCTATATCAGGTTATATCACAATATATAGATTTACCCATCGCGTCTTGACCTGTCAGGGCCTTTGGGAGATACCTCTTGAGGACCATGTTAAAATAATGTCCTATGCAACAAGCTCCTGTCCAAGCGAAAACATCCCTCCCCCAGGCTCAACAACTGCACTCTTCATAGTAGGAGTTAATCCTGACCTAAATAGAATTAAATATTGGGAACACATGGGAACAATTTATTCTGATGAATGGATTCAAGTTAAGGACATATTGTGCTCTTGTCTTCAGGAAATACCAAAGAGAAGAAGACATTTCTATGCCTACAGCCAAAGGTCACACACGGATGGCATTTAATCACTTGTATGTGCGCATATATATATATATATATGGTCAAATCCGGAAATTTTGTAACATTTTTGGTTTGTTTTACAAAAACACCCACAGTTTTTGCAAAATATGTCCGAACCTTGATTTTTTTCTTGCATTGTATACGAAAATATGTATTATATGATGTTGGAAAATTTTATCACTGTAGTCCATGTCTTTAGTTATCAATTATAGCCCCTGATTCATGATATAAATAAGTTTTATACTACGAATCCATTTTCATGGCACAAGAATCAGTAAAATTATTTTAATTATAATTTAATTAATATATCTCTGAGATACCCATCACATGTCAGAATAAGTGTGGCATAAGATTTGTAACCTGGCTATAATATCTTAGGACTGAGCAGGGAAAGACAAAAAATGCCTAAAAATGGACCAAAAAAGCTTTTATACTACGAATCCACTTCTAAATGAGATATCTAAAGAAATAAAAAAGAATAAGAATCCAGCTTTTCAAATTATCATTATTAGATTCTTGTGATGCTATGGGCAAAGTTTAAAAGATTTAGTGTTTATACATTCAGTGTGGTGGGAGCCAGTCTGAAAAAAGCCAAATGCCAAATATTTATACTACAAATCCACAATGTCATCTAGTGTTAGTTTGATGAACAGTGCCACCACCTACCATTTTACTGCTTACCTGACTTATCCAGTGTCAATGACCGTTCAAGCTTTGTACCATTGAAACCAATGTAAGTCTTATTTCTACTGGTTTTCTTGATAGATTGTCTTATAAAGTCGGAAATATTAAAGATCAGGATGATCAATTCAGCCATAATTTACATTTTAGCCATATTTAAGTCAAATTTTCACTATGAATCCATTGGCCATACGGCCGGAGCAATAATAGGAGCTGTTCACCGCTTATTTGTAACTGGTTCTTTTGGTATTGATGGTTAACATAGGTGGATTTGTAGTATAAATGGATTTGTAGTATAAATGTAATTTATAGTTTAAGCATTTTTCACTCAAATTCTTGGCATATTTACCATCATTTTGAAGGAAATGAACGTTGCTAGAGGTAATTTATTCGATTGGATGCCAGTGGACGTATCATATATGCTTTTTTATTTCTATTATTATTATTACTACCATTACGTCTGTCGGATTTAAATGCTTGCTGTGGGAAGAGAAATGCTTCTAGGACAATATGATAAAAAATACCTGAAACCATGCTACAATATCCCTGGTCACCAAGGATGAAGATTAAAATAATTTTAGAACGTACACACTAGATGAAAATCAAGACATTCAATTTCAATAATTATTTTTATACTACGAATCCACTATGAGAATATTTATACTACAAATCCACTTAATTACATAGGAAATAATATTGTTTAACATCAATTTTTTTTAGAAATGTTTTACAGATGCTGACAGCTTCCTCTACACACAGTTTCAGGATTTATACTTGATTGATATTGGAATCAAGAACGATACAACATTTCATATATTTCAAAATTAGAGATTCATTCCAGAAAAATAAATTGCTTTCGCATAGATGGATAAAAAATACCTGAAACCATGCTACAATATCCCTGGTCACCAAGAATGAAGATTAAAATAATTTTAGAACTTACATACAGGATGAAAATCAAGCCATTCAATTTCAATAATTAATTTTATACTACAAATCCACCATGAGAATATTTATACTACAAATCCACATAATTACATAGGAAATAATATCGTTTTACATCAATTTTTTTTTAGAAATGTTTTACAGATGCTGACAGCTTCCTCTACACACAGTTTCAGGAATTATACTAGATTGATATTGGAATCAGGAACAATACAACGTTTCATATATATATTTCAAAATTAGAGATTCATTCCAGAAAAATAAATTGCTTTCGCATAGATGGATAAAAAATACCTGAAACCATGCTACAATATCCCTGGCCACCAAGGATGAAGATTAAAATAATTTTAGAACCTACATCACAGGATGAAAATCAAGCCATTCAATTTCAATAATTAATTTTATACTACGAATCCACTATGAGAATATTTATACTACGAATCCATGTAATTACATAGGAAATAATATCATTTAACATCAATTTTTTTTTAGAAATGTTTTACAGATGCTGACAGCTTCCTCTACACACAGTTTCAGGAATTATACTAGATTGATATTGGAATCAGGAACGATACAACATTTCATATATTTTAAAATTAGAGATTCATTGCTTAAAATTTATACTACGAATCCATTTCTTTGGTCTCTCATAGTGAATTTATTGATGATCTCAGCACCGTGAAAAGTTTATGATACCATAGATACAACTCTCAGGTTGGACTAGCATGAAATCTTTATTATCTAACTCCTCTGTCCTATTATTTATTGGGTTTGCCACAACCTAATGTCAATTTCGACTAGTTCCAGCAGCTCCTGATTAAAAATGTCATGAGATGAAAAAATATGAAAGAATGAAGTTCATTAACTTTCTCACCTGTTTTTCAGGCCGCTAAAACATTCCTTTTACTGTGACTAATCGATAAATAACCAGGATCAATTCATAGAGGGTAAAGAAAAGCATAAAAGCAGCATAAATCAATGGATTCGTAGTATAAAAGTATGAAATTCACTTTGTATTTCAACCATCAACCCTCCTCTTAATATAGAAAAATAAGAAATGATATTTTCAGGGATTAATCTATATACTATTGACATTATATGGACAAAAGATGAAAATGATCAAAGAAAATTTTTTTTGAAAAAAAATGTTACAAAATTTCCGGATTTGACCATATATATATATATATATACCCTAATTTGGTAATGTACGTATATAAATGGTGCAGTTCTAATAAACATGTTCAATAGCGGATTTGCTTGGGCCACTGTGCATGGCAGTTATAGTGCATATAATATGATCATAATGTGGTCCAACAAAGCATGACAAGGGATATTACATACTGGCTAAACTGGACCCATAGTATATGGAGGGACAGGACAGAGTAGTATGCAAACCGTAAACTAACAAATGAATCAATTATTAGGATGAAGGACAGCAGGAATAATAACAGAACAGAAAACTACCCTTCTATAAGATATGAAAGGGTCAGGTACAGGAGGAAGAAAGGAGAAAAGCATTAATATAACAAGACTAGTCCTTCTATAAGGTGTGGGTGAGGGACAAGATTATACTGGGTTTTCTGGGCCCATGATATGCGAGGTACACAAAGGCAGAACACCATAAGTCATAGGAAGAACAGTGAAGTAGTAAGTAATACTTATTACCATTTCGGCAGAATGATCCACTGCACTCCAATCATTGATAGGTAGGTTTAGAACGAAGAAAGTATAACCAAGAATTAGAAAGAAAATACAATAACAATGAATACCCTGTGATACAAGTTATGATAGTATAAGTATATGTATATAATATGTATAACATGTATATGGACATGTATTGTTTCTTCCCAATTCACATTGTACTATTAAAATGTGATGTGTGAGTCACAAGTCGCAAAACTCATATTTCTTAATCCTATAGAGTATATTCTGCTACTTTAATAGTAATTGTCCAACCCGAGATATCTCTATGGAAAGCGGAATGCAACTACCGACAAATCGCTAGAAATGTTGGCTACCCTCCATAGACTTACTATAGCGATATTTAAAAATGTTGGTAAGTACGTCGGCAAGCTTTCCGACGCGTCAGCCGACTTTTACATTTATTGGTCGATTTTTCGGGGGCACAAAATGAATTCTAAAAAAACATTGGAAAATTTCCAAACATATCGGCTGTCATTGCCGACATTGCTTTCTCCAGTTTAAATTGCTCTTCCACTTTGCGCATAATGAACTTTGTCGGCCGATAAGTCGCCGATAAGTAGGCCGATATGTCGGTGATTTAAACTACAATTTGCCGACATGGCGGCCGACATGGCGGCCGTCAATCTCCTGGCAATCGTTGGTAAAAATATACTCTATAGGATGAGATATTCGCCGAAATAATGTCTACAATTATGCCTGAATACTTATGCTCATTACTCAAAAACTATTTAAACCTTTTACACAATTTAAATTGTATTAAATACCCCAACATACTCATTTGACTTTCCTAATCTCATATGATTATTGGGCAATTATTTGTACCTCTATTTGCAATCATTGGTAAAGTAGCTAAATATACTATATAGGATGAGCTTCGAAGTAGATAGTTATATTCAATGCATGATCTTGAGATTTGTACATTTAGTAAATTTTGCTAAATTAGGTTGCAATTTAGTCAATATTAGGTAAATTCGAGTATATTCGAGTATATTCGGTATTGCATTGATTCTAGCAATCTGTTTGGTTAGGTTGAAGTGTAATTTGAACTTTATTTTCGTCTGAAATTTGGGTTATTTGAGAAGGTTGGTGAAGTTGAATTGTACATTTTCTGAAAATCTGACTCATATATGTATTAGCTTTTCTTCATGAACAGAATTAAATTCAGCTTGGAATCTGACTTAATCAAATTTGTAAGGTTTGAGGGCAGAGGGTCTGAGGGAGGGTCTGAGGGAAGGGTGACTGAGGGAGGAGGGGGCCAATCTGTGGTCTGAGGGGGCCAATCTGAGGGAGGAGGGTGTGTGGGAGGAGGTATTGAGGGAGGGTCTGAGGGAGGTGGGCCCGAGGGAGGAGGGTCTGAGGGAGGGACTGAGGAAGGAGGGTACAAGGGATGTGGGTGTGAGGGAGGCGGGTATAAGTGCGGAGGGTTTGAGGGAGGAGGGTGTGAGGGAGGAGGGTATAAGGGCAGAGGGTATGAGGGAGAAGGATGTGAGGGAGGAGGGTATAAGGGCGGAGGGTATGAGAGAGGAGGGTATAAGGGCAGAGGGTATGACGGAAGTGCGTGTGAGGGAGAAGAGTGTGAGGGAGGAGGGAGGTAGGACACTTGCTTACGGGCTTGCTACCCATACTAACTGCCCATACAACCCTTACCACTATATCCCTAGCATACAACCTTCTCATCTTTCAACCCTCATAAGTTCTAAACTATTAATTTTCCTTATTAAATTTTCACTCTCATTATGATTCTTATTTACCCCTCTACCATTTTCCATTAAAAATTCTTTAAAATTATCAACCCTCCCTATTATCGCTCACCTTACCACTATATCCCTACCATACAATCTTCTCATCTTTCAACCCTCATAACTTCTAAATTATTGATTTTCCTTATTAAATTTTCACTCTCATTAGAATTCTTATTTACCCCTCTACCATTTTCAATTAAAAATTTCTTAAAATTATCAACTTTCCCTATTATCGCTCACCTTTTCCCGCCCTTCTCAAGGGCCCTATACAACTCCAACCTACACTTACCTACACTACCTCCCATTACTTCTACCATTACTTCTACCATTACTTTTATCTCTATTTCCCCTTTTATCATAACTAGCTATAGTGTCATTAGTGTATCACTATTTTGGGGACTGGGAGCACTGGAACATATGGGGGATAGTGCATGTTTTAATGGGTTGCCCAGCCCTGGAGTAACCACAATTTTCCAACATTATTCAAGACACATTTTCGCAGATTGAACTGAATGAGAGGATGTACTGGAGAAGGTAACTGCAGGATGTAAGTGGAGGAGGTACTGGAGGAGATTACTGGCGGTTACTGGAGGAGGTTACTGGAGGAGGTACTGGAGAAGGTTACTGGAGGAGGTTATTAGAGGAGGCACTGCTGGAGGAGATTACTGGAGTAGGTATATGGAGCAGGTTCCTGGAGGAGGTACTGGAGGAGGTTACTGGAGGAGGTTACTGGAGGAGGTACTGGAGGAGATTACTGGATGAGGTTACTGACAGAGGTACTGGAGAAGGTTACTGGAGGAGGGTATTAGAGGAGGCACTGCTGGAGGAGATTACTGTAGGAGGTATGTGGAGCTGGTTCCTGGAGGAGGTACTGGAGGAGATTACTGGAGGCGATTACTGGAGGCGATTACTGGAAGAGGTTACTGGAAGAGGTTACTGGAAGGAGGTTCTTGAAGGAGGTTCTTGGAGGAGGTTACTGGAGAAGGTACTGGAGGAGGTTCTTGGAGGTTACTGGAGGAGGTACCTGAGGAGATTACTAGAGGAGGTGTCTGGAGGTTACTGGAGGCGGTTTGTGGAGTAGTTAATGTGGAGGAAATGACTGGAGGAGGTTCTTGGAGTAGGTGACTAGAGGATGTACTGGCAGAATATTGGAGGTTACACAGTCATGTACAGTATGGAATACTGTACCTCCTCCTGTTCATCCTCCTGTACCTCCTCCTGTTCATCCTCCTGGATGTCAGTTATATTTATTATTTTGTGTCAAATTTAATTGCGTTTAATTGCATTGGAGGGTGATCTTTCGCCTAAATCATGGTATTTTCCTTATTTTGTCATTACCATTACCATTTGGCATCCCTCATCCCTCATCTCTCACCTCTTGTTCCTCATCTCTCACCTTTCATCCTTCATCCCTCATCCCTCATCTCTCACCTCTCGTCACTCACCTCTTGTCCCTCATCTCTCTTCTCTTGTCCCTCATCTCTTATCTCTCATCCCTCATCTCTTGCCTCTCATCCTTCATTTCTTGTCCCTCATCTCTCACCTCTCGTCCCTCATCTCTCACCTCCCGTCCCTCATCTCTCACCTCTCGTCCCTCATCTCTTGCCTCTCATCCCTCAACTGTTCCCTCTCGCCTTTCCCCTTTTGAGAGGAAAGTTTTGTCACACTAGCAGTTTCTAGTCCCATACTGTACTTATTGACAGTAGCGCCATACCAAGAGCGGCGGAAGACGGCTGAACTATGAGCTGGCAGGTCACAGAAGCCTTATGTATTAACCATAGGCTTCTAACTTTCTCCTTTTTCTACCAGAATTTGAGTGATTGTATAATGATGTCAGCTATCCAATATTATCAAATGACATGTTAAGATTGGTCATGCTTAACAAGAGGACATTTTATCAGCTAGATTTTAGTATATAGCAACTTTCGTAACAGTGTATCAACAAAAACAAGTAAGCGTAGGTGTACGGGCTGCAGGGGGTCACACGTCCACCGGGAGACCGTGTAAAGGGTGCACGGTTTGGCCCGCATAGCTAGGTGAGTCAACTGAACTGCGCATGCGCAGAATGACAGAAGTTCATCCCGCAGTTACTGGTACGCACTGGAGACGGAATTTGTGAAGGGGGCTATTACTTGCATACCTTCGATACTACATATATATGTGATGTGTTACAGGGAAATGAGTCACAATGTTATACTTTTTATTTCCCATACCATTATTCAATGACTTGTCTTTTGGGGAATCTTTTCATTTTTGAGATGTATCTGTACATGTTTATGTCCCCCCTCTCTCTCCCTCCCATCTGCTCCCTCTTTCTCTATATGAGCAATTCCACCAATTGGTTGCCATTTAGCCAACTATTTGGCTGAATTTTTTTTAATAAACAT
Source organism: Sthenelais limicola (assembly GCA_942159475.1). NCBI lineage: Eukaryota > Metazoa > Annelida > Polychaeta > Phyllodocida > Sigalionidae > Sthenelais > Sthenelais limicola. The sequence goes on along the minus strand of OW804097.1, from coordinate 42,736,381 downwards.
TGGACCCAACAATTGGCCGACATAGCGGCCGATATAGCGGCCAACACATCATTTATTTACCGATAAATCGGCCGAAAAATCGGCCGATGATCGGCCAACTTGGAGAAACTTTAGAAATATTTGCTAATGTAAAAAAAAAATTGCCGACAATGTTGGGGCATAATACCGACTATCGGAAAATTACCAACATAGTCGGCTTTACACTCTCTCTGTTACCGATTTGTCAAAGTTTTTACCAACATTTCTAGCGATTGGTCAGTGGTTGCATTCCGCTTTCCATAGATATCGCAACCTTTCTTTCTTTTTCAAAAATATATATATCAAAGATAAAATATAGAAACATTGAAGCAGAGCCGCTGAGATTATGTAGTGAAGAAATGATAGAGAGGCAGTCTTGGGAAATTAAAAGTTTATTTAATTTGATTTTATATAATAATAAATGAATAAATAGGTAAAAATGTATAAAATTGGTGAATAGATTTATATAAAATTGAAGATTTTATGAATAAAGATATGATGGAAGATAAAATTGATAATTTTATGAGATAATTAGTATGGAGGAAGATATGTAGATGAGAAAAAGGTGTGGGTGGGTGGGTTTAAAAATATAGGCATGTGTGTGCGGTTGAAAGTTTGGAAGTGAAGTGTGTGCAGGTGGGGAAAAGAGAGAGGTGGTGCATGACCAGGTCATGTGGGTTGTTAGTAGGTGTGGGGGTGGTTGACTCGCTTCAATGACCGCGCATTGCCATAAGCTATGTGCTCACCATTGAAGCAGAGCCGCTGAGATTATATAGTGAAGAAATGGTAGTGAGGCAGTCTTGGGAAAGACAAATTGGGAAATTTGATTTTATATAATAATAAATGAATAAATAGGTAAAAATGTATAAAATTGGTGAATAAATTTATATAAAATTGAAGATTTTATGAATAAAGATATGATGGAAGATAAAATTGATAATTTTATGAGATAATTAGCCAAAACTGCCAATTTTTTGGGTTTGTGGAGTGATGGGATTTGATATGATGGGGGTATGGGTAAATGGTTGTATTTTTAAAGATTGGTAAAATAGACCCTTATTGGGTAGTTAAGATAGGTGTTGCTATGTAAATGCATAGTCTATATTTAGCCGTAAGCGGGCAGTCTTTATATCCGTGAGCGGACTGTCTTTGTGTGAGCCGATTGGCTTTTAAGAATAGAATTGATATGGTGTGGGAGGGATTTGGAGGGGTTTTATGAACTCGTGAGCGAGCAGTCTTTTGATGTCTTTAGGGCCGTTTGGGTTTGGAAATAGCACTTTGGATTGCCTTGTTGACTCCAGATGTTCCTGAGTCAATATATGTGCAGAATGTAATGATCTAATAGAAGAAGAGTTTTATCTTGTCGAACAAGGCCAACTCAGGCGTATTCGCATCCTCTTCCATAGCTCAAAAACATGTTTTAAATTGAAATGAACTCGCTTTTTGAGAGAAAAATCTCTATGTCCAAGATCGAGCGGGTTGTCCGCCAGTGTAATGATCTAATAGAAGAAAACTAACGAACGTCTGATCTTCATGAGAAGAACGAAGCAACTGTTTAATGGTAATCTCAGATACAGGCTCCTCCAGGAGGTTACATGCATAGCAAATGAGTGGGCGGAGCCCTTACGTAATATCCATGGCATAGCATGTATAAGTAGACTTGCACAGTCCTAGCTAGTTAAGTATAATTAGCGATTTTAAGTAATGTGATAATAGGTGATAATTAATAATAATATAAATATAATGAGGTTACACAATGTTACGTAATGTTACATAACAGGAAGGCGTCCGATAATTTGTAGCTCAGAGCATCCATTTTTGAAGGCATTAGTTGCTGTGGCCTTACGAAGGCTGTGAAGTGAGAATTTTGTGTAGTCAGCTCCTATGTGTATGAGGATTTGCTTCCATCTCTTTGCTACATAAGAAGCTGGTATGGGCTTCCTGGTGTTTGGGAACATGAATGCTGGATCACGAGAATGTGCCGTGGGGGTATCCTTTATCACCCGCGACATGGCTTTTACTATACACATATCCTCGTCGTGCGAGAACTTTAGGTTCACCAGCTTACTCTGGTATGCGGACTGCATGTTTTTGGCGCTCTTGATTGATACGGAGACGGTTTTCTTTGAGATTTTAACATCATTCCTAGTTAGGTGTTTGAGGGGGTCGAATTTTGAGACGGCCGGGGCAAGGACTTCCGACTGGCGGAGGGCTGCGAAGTAGATGGTCAGTATTGCTGCCTTGACAGCGTTGGAGAGAGGGTCGCTAGGTATCGATAGTATGGCATTCCTCAGCATTGTCGGGGGGACTGCCAACTTTGCTCGTGGTTTAAACGACTTGTCTCTGTTCATCGCTTGGAGTGCCCACCTGACTCTTTGGTGGTCCAGGGCCTTCGTGGAGCGATCATGCTGTTTGTAGGCTGTTTTTAAGTGAGAGATGTGGTTTTTAATGGTGCATGGGGATGATATGGTGAGTAGTAAGTTCTCGATATATACACAGATGACTATGTGGGACGCTTTGAATGGGTGAACGCCGATGTCATTGGCGAACTTGGCGAATCTTCTGAGCGCGCTCTCTTGGTTTCGCTTAGTGCCCTCAGCCCAGGCTTTCCTCTGTCTGCCCACTGCTCTTGTTAGTAGAAGCTGTATGCGGGTTCCTGGAAGATTTATGAAGGGATAAGGCTTTCAGTGCAAATGTACATGGTTCAACAAATTTCATAGAGCGAGATTCAACAATGTTTTTAGCTTCGTTTGCGTATCTAGGGTTTAGGTGAGCTCGGCTAAGGCAGTCGGCGAGGGTATTCTCTTCCCCTGGTATATGTTTGTACGTCAGTTTTATATCGTAGAGGGCTTGCATCATCCAAGCGATGCGGGCAGCCTCAAGAATGACCGGATTTCGTCCGCGCCCCGTTTGTAGAACTGCCACGCTAGCCATGTTGTCGCACATCACTTCTATGTGAGATCCCCTGTCTCGCTCGCCCACCAGGGTGTGTAGCGCTACCGGAATATTTATAGCCTCCAGCTCGGAGATATTCTGGACGCCGCGGTCTATTGGAGTGACTTGACACGCGTATGCTGTGTTTTTGTCCGCGCCTCCTATTCCGGATAGGCACGCATCAACTACTATGACCTTGCTTGGCGCGGGGTTTGGTATTAGTGATCGCCCGTTCCATTTTTGGCAGAAGTCTTGGAACCAGATTAGGTCTTTGCGCATTTCGCTGTTGGTGTTAATATACTTGGCCTTCATACCCCTGAGGGCATCGAGTAACCTTCCAATAAACAAGCGCCCGGGCCCCACGCACTTAGCCACATGGATGAGACGTCCTATCAATGACTGGAGCTCACGTTTTGACATCAAGCGCCTCTTGATATATCGGTCGACGTGGTCTTTCGTTTCGGCTACTTTATCGTGTGGGATGCTTAAACTCATAATAACCGCGTCTATATTGATGCCCAACCATCTAACCAACTGTGCTGGTGGCTGCCTCTTATCGACGGCCTCAGGGAGGCCGAGTTCCTCGAATAGTTGTATGGCTCTGTTATATTGCTTCATGGCTGTGGCTTCATTAGGGGAGAGTATAATAAGATCGTCTAAATACATCTTGGCTTTGATTCCATCACGGGCGAGAATGCCCACTATGGCATCGGCTATTCGTTGCATATGGCATGACGACGTGCGTGCCCCAAAGGGCATCGTGACGTCCAGATAAAAGTGATCTCCCCATTTTAAACAAAGTAATGGCCAGTCCAATGGGTCCGATTTAAAATTTTTGTATGCCCTGGAGATGTCGATTGTGGACATGTATGCACTACTTCCCATGTTGACTAACTCCTGGACCAGTCCATCCACCGTGGGGAGGGAGTGGGCCCTTTCTTCCCCCCACACACTATTCTTTAACAAGTATGCATTTACAGAAGCCTCTTGTGGAAAACTTATTGTGCACCTATGGGGGCCGCCATTTTGTGCTCGAAATCTCGTGAGATCTCATCTCGTTCTAAGTCTGGTTCATAGATTTTCATTTCCATTTCAAGATGGAAATGAAAACGGAAATCAAATTCAAAACGGAAATGAAAACGCCTGTGTCTTTTGAAACATACTTTAAAACAAAAGGAATTTTAGTTTTTAAATGAGATGGAAAATGATTTTGAAATTCAAAATGATTTTGGAAATGAAAATGATTTTCTATCTAAAAAATGAAACTTTCCATAAGTGAGCACTCTCGTCTTCCGTAGATGACACCTGGAAAACACATCCTTAATATTTTTGAAAGTTAAATGGTGTATATTTATTGTATAAATATAGGTACAATTTGTCAACCTACCTTGTGTTGATTAATTATAATGGATGTAGGCCCCAATATCCCAAGTCAAAATAATTGATGGCGTAAAAGTAAAAATCCGTGTTTTTTATTTTAGCCCCAACCTAGTTATGTTGCCAGGTGCAGGAGTTGAGTGGGCCTCTTCCACCATCACCTATGGTATTTGGCACGACATGGTTTCGCCCCTTTGATGGGCTCGTCAGGCAGTTTAGGGAATATATTGAAATTACTTTACACATTTCAAAGAGTAACAGAGTTATAATACCGGTTATATTATAATACAGTGGTATTGTAATATCCGTATTTAATAGTCTTTATGAATACCCTAGCTAACGACTTGTTTAGACATAGGTGCATAATGTGAGAACCATATATATGTGATGTGTTTCAGGAAAATAAGTCACAAGTCGCAAAGTTCATATTTTTAAACGGCATTTATTCACAAGATCTCCTTTTTGGAATGTTTTCATTTTTTGAGTATCTAGTCAGATAGGTCTTGTGAATACATCGACCAAATTTCAGGATAGTATATTAAATATATTCATGCATTTCTTAGAGCATCCTATGGAGTACATTTACCTACTTTAATGGCAATTGTTCACCCAAGAATATGGAAAACATTTTTTTCGGAAATAAAAAAATCAAACATAAAATATAGAATACTTATTTAATGTCCTTAATGTTTCCCATTATTGGAATCGGCTTGATCTCCTCTTTTCAAATCTAAATGGTATCTGAAAATCTATTTTTTGCGACTTATGACTCATTTTCCTGAAACGCATCAAGAATTATGGGAGGGTCCCACAGAGGGAGCTCTCAATATAATACGTACACAACTGGTCTTCCATTGCTATTAGTCCATATACAACGATTAAATACATACAGAGCCTATAATACAGACTTTCATATTAGTATTATTCCCACTTCTGATTTGTATACACTATGATGTCGGGGAAAATCAGTCCATTTTCATAAAAGCATGCAATCCCTTGCTTAAAGAGATAAACCATAGTCATACGCACTGCTGCAGGCGGGAGTTCAAGGAACTAATGCATGAAAAATAAGGATTCACAATATTTTTTTCAAACTTTGTCATGAGAAAGAACATGGTTAGGGGGACAACAAAAAGCAAAATAATGGATCTCAGCATATATTTTTTTCATTCTAGAGACCACCAAAGTTAAGTCTTGAAGTATGAGGGGAAAATGGATATTTTCTCAGTTTTTCCAAGATTTCAGACAGACAAATAACATATTTCAGTTGAAATGTCTTCTAAACATAGACACTATACAGGTTTACCCTCATGCATGAAAAAACATGGTATCAACATATTTTGAACAATACTATTTAGCATTGAAAATCTTCAATATTCCTGTTTTTAATCATTAGGAATCAGATTCAGTTGAATAACTTTTTTAAAAGGTCGGTGACCCCCATTTTTTATTGCTTGAAAGGGTAAAGCAATATGTTAGCTACGTCTACAGAGATTTTTAGGAAAAAGTTATTTTCATTTTTTTTTTATACTGAAAAAACGAAAAAAATCGTCCTTTTCTCATAGACTTCTATAGTGAACTCCCCTAAATTTGAGGGCTCCCTGAAATGAAAACTAACCCGGTGACATATTATTTTTATTGGCTTTTTGAATTCACATAACCTTGTTCTTTCACAAGGCAAAGTTTAAACAAAATGTTATTTTCAGTTTTTTTCTCAGTTGAACTGTGGTTTATCTCTTTAATGTTGCTTATCAGATGTGGACTGAATCTTTCTCCTATTCGTATTGTTACAACTCCCCCGTCTCTGAGCACAATGCGATCGTTAATCTTTATACTGGGTAGTGCTTGCCTGTAGTTGATGACCCCCATTCATGCAGTAGGCCCCAAACAGTACGGCTCCCACTGTCACCTTAAGCCGTATGAAAGCCAGAAGTGGCACAGGTTCCCGCATTTCACACAAGAGGGCGTCAATAACTAGATTTGATAGCCCCCTCTAGCGCCGTATGCGGGAATAATCTACAAAGCTGACACCAGAGCTAGCAGGAGGGGGAATGGAGGGGGGAGTAGTGGAGGGGGAAAGAGGTGTGGGGTGGGAGAGAGATGATATTAGATTCACTTACAGGCCAGCTATAAAAGTTTGGGAAAGGCTCGTTTGGTCTGTGAAAACAAGAATCATGATTTAATAAGGGGCTTGGATGGGCGACATATTGGATGTTTATAGGTCTATTGGCGTGGGATTGTGGCAGTCCTATAGAGGACGACTAGGGAACATGTTCATGCTCTGCGTACAGATAAGCAGGATAATCCAGAAATTTTACCCGCGAGTATTTTTGGGTGGTGTTACTTACTCATTTTTTCTGTTTTTGAGAGTTGGGGTTTCTTATTTCAAGGAAAATAGACCCATCCACCCACCCTAGCTCTCTCTATCCCTCCTACCTACAATATCCATTTGATTTAGTGTTAAATAACGTAGACGTACACACCACAACGTGCTGTGTACGCTACGCTACCCGCCCTATAAATACATGTCAACATGGGTGTTATGTAATGATGGCAGTGGCTAGTCCCTAGTACTGTGTGGGGTGGTTGAAGCTATGTAAACATGGTGGGAGTGAGTGACCACAGGTAGAGGGTGCATGAATGTTTTCAAAACAACATTGGTAGACCATGAATGCAGTAGTTTTTCCAGACAAAAGAGTAGCTAACAAAGTCAAGTTTCTCTCAGATGAATTACAGGTCGCAACTTACATGGGATAACAACCAATTTTAGGCCATAAGGACGGGTCGTTATTATATGGGGAGAGGACGCTGATTCAGGGGGCGACAGGAAGAATTTCTGATGTGGGATTCCACCCTCATAGAGGGCGGGTCAGTCGCGCCTCGTCCAGTTGAAAGCATGTTAGTAGTGTACTGTTTTGTCCCCAAACGGAAAGGATATTTATGTGACATAGGAAAAGTCCAAGAGTTTTCCTTTTTGAATATCCCTTTTTCTTTTTGAATATCCTTTTTCCTTTTTGATTATCCCTTTTCCTTTTCAAATATCCCTTTTCCTTTTCAAATATCCCTTTTCCTTTTCGAATATCCAGTCTTATGCTATTCTCACTACTTCTCACCATGTACTATGTACTATGATGTATTCCTACACCAACATCTACATCAGGGGAGAGGGAGGGGGAGGACAGAGTACATGTGCACTAGTAGTGGCTGTAGCTTTGACTGCTTGGGTGGGTTATGTAACACTGCTACACTCACTTGTCTTGGCGTCCAAAGTGTGTGACCTATTTCCGTTGTTCTGGACTCATAAAATAGTCATTGTTTATAAAGCAGGTAAATTGCTGTTTATTGTCAGAAATGAGCAGCAGTTGTCGATTCACTTTTTAGAAATTCAACCTTAAATGCCCAAATTAGTAGGTACTTGGTAAGAAGGGACTATTTCCTGGTGGATTGATATGGAGTGGTGTGTTGGAAAATCCAAAAAGAAGATCTACAAGTAGACTAGCTCCATGCCCCCATAGCCTATTTTATGCAACACATATTAGCCAGCATAATTACTCATACATTTCATTTCTTCTTAAAGAATATTTATTTTAAGAAGTGATATGAATGAATGCCCCCAAATTTGCAGGTGGGTGTTGGTAAATTACATTTTATCAGATCATTTCATATATTCTAAATTACAAAAATAAACATGGTGTACAAGTCTACCCAAATAAGACTGATGTTTCCTTTGGTATGGGTAGAAAAGTAGTGTACCAGAGAAGACACCAACAGAAAAGCTGACCAAATCTAGACATAGGTATCAGAGCATAAAGACATGGCTTTTCATGTAGAGGAAATAGGACATACAATAGGAAACATAGGGAAAAGGTGCAGTGACATACTTTTCTGTGGTGATTATCTAAGGGAAATAGTGGAAAAGGAGGCTGACATGGATAAACCGCCACAGACATGGAACTTTTTTATCTGGAAATAGTCAAATCTGCTCGAACATAGGAAGTTAGCAGTTGGAAAAGAATTTGTAATAGGAGAAATAGCTTGTACCACAGAGGAAAAGTCTGTACGGATTTCATCATTAGTACATATGTCTACTTTTGGACGCAACAAGTGTGGAGAGAGATGAGAAAGTTAAGGGGGAAATAAAAGGAAGGAGATACAGAAGGCGCATGCAAAGAAGGAGAGAGGAGGGAGAAAGAGGAGAGGCAGGCGAGTGACAGAGAAAGGGGAGAAAGGCATACCAGCAGGGAAGAGAAAGGATATGGGCTGGAGGTGAGAAAAAAGAAAACAACGAGACAGAGAGAGGTGCACTTGAGAATTGTAAAGAGAGGTTAGAGACATGAGAGAGAAGGAGAGAGGCAGGGCAAAGGAAATTGAGGCTGGGGAGGGAGAGAGGGACACTCTAAGAAATCAGATGAAAATTCATCTGGATCCACGTAATTACCTGTTGTTTCCGGGTACGAACTTTAGTTTACATGGATTCGAGAGGGAGAGGGAAGAGAGCAAAAGGACGAGAATTTTAGAGTGAAGTGGACAGGGAACATGCAGCACCTGAGACTTCCCCTCCCCCCTCCCCCGTGAACGTCTACTTAACGAAACATAGCTGACCATGCAAATCGAGCTCTCACCAATAAGAGGAGCAGATCAATTCCAGATTGCAGCATGTCGAAGACACGATCAGTATGGAGAACATATGGAAAACCTCTAACATAGATTCCAGGTTAATTATTGGCCAACTTCCAACTGGGGTTTAGTAGAGACTTTAAATGGAGGGAGAGACAGAGGCAGTGGTACATACAACTGCCCTATAGGGGATTTGCATGTCTCACTGCGCATGTCTACTGCAGTGCATGCTGGGATGGATTCTGTTGAAATCTGACATACAACTATTTGGCAACATTTTCACCAATATTAGAGCTTGTATAAATGATCTCTGAAAACCAAATGCATGATGGGGAATGGGAAATCGTGTGTTATGGAAACAAGTAAAAGTTAAACACATGGCTATTGATATTAGAGCACTGATAAATATTACATGCTGAACATAACATGTTTTTTTTTTATAGATTTTACACTGTACCATTAGTCCTATAATTCCATGTAAGTCAAGATTCAAAATGGCGGCTATGCAAATCCCCTATTGGGTGCATTACCATTAGTCCTATAATTCCATGTAAGTCAAGATTCAATATGGCGGCTATGCAAATCCCCTATTGGGTGCACATGAAGATATTGCTGGTAGGGTGTTAGTGCTCCTGATTGCTGGCTCACATGGCGGTCACTTGAGGACACTGTACAACTAGCGGACAATGGGGTGCCAGCAAGATATTGTAGCAGTAATAATGGGGGCGTGGCAGTATGCAGCACAGTGCCGACCATCAGGAAAAGGAGACATGCGGAGAGGTGCAGTTGGTGGGGGGGGGGGGGAGACACTGAAGGGCAAGATGGAGGGAGGGAGGGAGGGAGGGGAAGGAGAGGGAGGGAAAGTAGAGAAAGCGACAGTGAGAGATGGAGGGGGAAAGAGGGAGGGAGGGGGAAGGGGAGCGAGAGAGATGGAGAGGGGAATAGGAGACAGGTACAGTATAGAGGATGTACATAAGGAGGTATACATGTGATTGGGGAGGGAGAGAAAGGCAGAGAAAGGCAGAGAAAGGACGAGAAAGGGCGAAATTCAATTACACACCAATCCCACCTTATTTGTGACTCATTTTCCTTTGACACATCACATATAAACAAAACTGCCCCATATACGACAGAGAGCTGTAGACACTTGATGGAGAAGCAACAAGGGGATGCATTAGGAGAAGACAATAAGGTGAGGCAATAAGACAAGGGGAGAGTATAGGCTACCCAGAACCACAGTGTAAATATGTCAGATATGCTATCACCTTCTGAGCTACACCTCATATAGGGGTAGGAGTATGGGAGAGAGAAGACGAGGGCAGGGAGGGGGAAGGGGAAGGTATAGGTTGATTGAGACATGGTAGAATGGAATGCCATATGTAAATAAGTTACAATTGCGTGTTTGTTTTAGGAGATGGATAGGGGAAGCTTATGATATGAGGGACAGAGACTAGGAGGCAGAGAATGGGGGAGAAAGAATGGGGAACGAAGCTAAAATAAATACATGTAGTGAAAAGAGAGAGTCGGGGAGGAGGAGACGGTGAGGGCAGCGAGGGGGAGACAGCACAGGTCACAGGTCGGGAGAGGGCGCGAAGACAGGGAAAGAAGGTGAATGAAGAGGGGAGGGATCAGGGAGGAGCAGAGGGGAGAGGGCATATATCAGAACATGCAAATATATAAAATCATGTAAAAACAAAGCCCTCCTGACTGCTAGTGACCCTGATGACTGCAGTGAGGTAGACTAATAATAAAACCCAATATGCCTAGAGCTAATGCTCATAAGAAAAACCTAGATACCCAGGCCTGTTACTAAACATCTTGCAAAAACTATAAAGTTTTTGTATGTACAAACGCACCCGTACATAACAACATGATTTATCATTCGTCTTAACTTTAGATTTCGGGAAAGGGATCAGAGTAAAGAGTGATAATTTAGTAGAGAAAGAGAGACAGTGTATGTGTGGGGGATGGGCGGAGGTGGGTAGAGAGAGAGAGAGAGAGAGAGAGCGAGGGTGAGAGGTAGAGGAGAGACAGAGCGGGAGGGAGAGGAGAGGGGGAGAGAGGGAGAGAGGAGAAAGAATTATAGACAGAGAGAGGACATAGAACGTGGAGAGAGAAAAGGATTTAGATTTTAGATTTAAAAATATTTTATTCAGGAACTTCGACATTTTCATACATGAAGCACAAATATTCTCAGGGGAGCCTGAAGTATTAGAATTTTTTTTTTACATAATACAGCAAGCTGAGAGTTAAATTACAAATATTTTAGATAGTAATATAATAACTTTGTGACTCTATCGAACATAGAAAGATGGGTAAATTAAGCTTGTTTTTAAACATATGTATACATAAATCAATGCGAATAAAAATAAGAACAGTGTCCATACTCCTGTTACATAAGGTGATGCAAAGTTGTAGGATGATTAAAATACATGTAATAGAATGTGTTGATGCCGCGCTCTTTCATATTAACCATTAATAATCATAAAAATTTCATATAGTTGTACATTTCTTCAAAGAAGTGATCAGATGTATCATTATTCATAGCAACAGTGATGTAACAGGTGTAAGTCATACCTTGAGAAGCAACCTATACAAAATTTAGACAAGCAGTCCAACATTAACCGTATATATAATTTTCTCATCCATTTTCTATTTTTTTCATTTTCTTACAAGCCTCATTTTATGATTCGACTCTTCCTGTTCTGATAAAGTCAACTAGATATAAATTTTTTAGTCTAGTCTTGAGTCACTTAGGGTCATTTTCAATACGTATATTTTCAGGCAGGGCATTCCATAGTCCATACTCTGGCCAACGTACATCTACTCAGTCCTGCTTTTTTCCACCTGTATACCTCAATACGTCTAGCATTACCATTTCTTAAATTATGTCCATGCGTTGTATTTATGAACTTACAGGTTCTTGGTAGTAAACACAATAGCCTAAGTTCTCTTCTTAGGGAGATAGGTAGTAGCTTACTCAGAACATGTAAATTGAAAACACCTCTACGTTTGTACAAGTCACCATAGATTATTCGAAGAGCCTTATTTTGGATTTTTTGAAGGCGTATATAAGAGGTTTTACTAGCTAGATCGATAAACATACAGGATCTTTCAATAATTGGTAGTATGAAGGTCTTGTACACTAACAGGCATTTTTCCTTAGACAGTAGATGTTTGACTTTGATTAACCTGCCAAGATAGCAACTAGCCAATCCATAGTTGTTGTTAATTTGTTTTGTCATAGACAATGTGGAATTAAGCCATAGCCCAAGATACTGAAACTCCTGAACAAACTCAATCGGATTACCATTCATATAGACAGTTGGTAAATGTCTTGTATAAAGATCAACCGTGCTGCGGAAGAAAAGAATTTTACTCTTATTACTATTCACTTTCAGGAAATTGGTGTCTGCCCAGCTTTTAAATTTATTCAGATCGTGTTGTAATAAAGTAAAGGAGTCTTTGCCTAAAATTGGCATACAAATCGCACAATCATCAGCATAAAGTGTAACCTTACCATGAAATTTTACCTTACATAAATCGTTCATATAAATAATAAACATAAGAGGTCCTAAAATGCTCCCTAGCGTCACACCAGCCTTCATAGTGATCGGATCAGAGGTAAAATTATTGAAAATCGTTCGTTGAGTTCTCCCAATACAGTAAGAACTAAGTAAACTCAAAGTAAGGTCATCAAAACCTAAACATTTCATTTTCTTCAGCAATAATCAAATATTTACACTGTTAAAAGCTTTGGCTATATCGAGAAAAATAATAGCACAGTTAACAGAATGGTCTTTGTAATACAATACATCGTCGAGTACAATCTTTAAAGCTGTATCTGTTCCACAATTTCGGAAGGGAAAGAGAGGGACCGAGGTATGAGAGAGAATATATATTCATAGGGAGAGAGAGAGAGAGAGAGAGTAGAGACAAGGAGAGGAGAGGAGTGTTTGAGAGTGGAGATGTATACCAGTTGGAAGGGACATGACGCATGCATGACCATAAACTATTATTTTCCAAAGTGAGATCGCAATCATCGTGTGATCATAGAATGAACTCTTGATTATGGGATACGTAGAGGCAGAGAGAGAGGGGAGAGACGGACAGAGTGAGTGATACAGAGAGGAAAGCAGATAATCGAAAGGGAAGAAGAGTGAGTAGGAAAAAGAGAAAATGGAATGAAAGAGAAAGAGATATGAAGAAATATATTGAGAGAGAGAAGAGATAGTGAGGGAGGATGGAGAGTAGAGAGAGAAATAGAGAGAAAGTGAAGAGAGGGAAAGAGAAGAGTATGATAGCAAATAAAAGGGAGAAACACATGGTAGAGGAGGCTATTAGTCAGGGAATTTTAGGAGAAAAAAGGCCAATCTGTGAACAAATTCCTTACCAAGAAATTTCTTCACCAATGTATTGGTAAAGGTCTCTCCTAACATATTTCAAAACATTTAAACTCAACTTCCGTAGGAAAACCCGTGAGAGCTGAAAACAAAAATGGCCGCCACTAAAACTCTGAAACACTATAACTTGGGGTAGAATCAACATGTAATCAAGTGGGAATACACTTTTTCTAGGTTTTAAGGCATGGGGAATTCATTGGAACATGACAAAGGTTGATACAGACAATATTTAGCAAGTTAATCTACTGATACTGGGAAAAAATGAGCAAAAGATGCTAAAAAAACCTTCCGAATGTACCCTCTGAAGTAAAAAATCTATACTTCATAACTTGGGCTAGAATAAACATGTAATCAAGTGTGAATGCACTTTTTCTATGTTTTAAGGCATGGGAAATCCATTGGAATATAAATAAATTCAATATGGACAATATTTAGCAAGTTATTCTACTAATACTGAGAAGAAGAAAACAACAAAAAACTGTCAAATAAAGGGAAAAATCTAAATTGGATTTATGAAGGCATTCATGATGAATGACATTAGGAAAGATATTTCTGCAGGTATTGTGATGCCTGAAATAAAGAAAAAAGGCAAGTTGTCTATCTATCTGAACTTCTGAACAATATTTAGCAAGTTAATCTACTGATAATAAGAACAAATTAATAAAAGACCCTAAAGAAATCCTCCCAAATATACCCTATTTAAAAAAAAATAATTCAGGTTCATGAAGGCATTTGTGACCAAGAGTATTAGGAATATATTTCTGCAGTTCAAACTGTAATGCAAATGCTTTTGATGGTTTTAAGTGCGACTTGATAAGGACCAAAATAAAACCAAATGAGGACCAAAAAGAGTCAATTTGTTTATAGTGTAAGACAGCTGTCATGCCTTTCTTACTTTCATCATTAGCAAGTGAGCTGTTTGCATCATCCGCATTGCAATAGCCAGAAGCTGGAGGACTTCCAGGTTAATTTTAACTTTCTGGAAGAAGAGATGAAACTTCTGCATTTGGAGTGAATAATTTTGTACTAGGTGTTCAGGGCCAGGAGGAGATATAGTTCGGAATTGTTGCCTTTGAATGTATTGGAGAATCTTATCCAGCTTTCTCTATATACTTTTGGGAAGCTCTGCCATTGGTAAACATATAAACTTACTTTTGCTATACAAACATTCAAGGAAAATTGAAGATAAACAACGCCTTTTCTCCTGCCCCAAAATACTTGATTTTATATCATAGTCTACTACCACATGGATAAAAATGGTCTGAAGTTCTGCTATTCTAGATTCTTTCTTCCAATGTTTTTCCAATCCCTTCACACTTTGGTTCTCAGAGTTCAGTTGCTGTGCATTTTTTAATCAGTGGCTAAGGACAGGTAATTGTGAACTATTTTGTACCTTGATTGTTTCTGCACACATATATGGACTTCTTCCACTTGAGGTCATGGGATGGCAGCCATCATTTAGAGGGTGGCTCAGAAAGATATATATGCATCACTTAATGCTGTGGTGTGCATGATTGAAGGATATGCCAATTCAAGAGAATGTAGCTCCTAACTTACTGAGACAACCAGCAAGATGATGAAGAGCCCTCCTATACCCAGCTGATGAAATTGCCTCTGAATGTCACTCACAGTAATGTGAAAGCTATGATATTAATTTAATTCAATACATAAATCCTACAGAAATATGGATTGAAGGGGTCAATCACAGCAGGAGAAACTATGTATTCTGATATTTTATATATATACATTCTGAGGTTCTGAGGCACTGCTCTTGGCCAAGAAAAAAGAATCTTTGTTCTCAAACTACGAAGATATTGTTAAAATCTGAAGAAATCTTTAGTATGCTTAGCATATTTGGCAAAAAGAATTAGACTTGTATTCCATATCAGAGATGCTTCCATCCCTTACTGCATCAGCTATGTGAAACAAATTCCAGTTGCCTCTCCAGAATATTAGTGTTGTTGTTGAGCTGGTTATGTAGGTCGAGAGGAGCGGTGAGCTCCTTCCTACATGGTTCACAGGCCTATCAATTTGATAAGTGTCACATGAGTAAATTAGAACAAAGAAATGAATGTACTTCTGTATGGCTAGTGTGTATGAATTCTAAAAGTTTTTTTCACATTGTTTGATGGAGTAATCAGTCATGGGCTGCATCAACTGCCCTTCTAATTGAGCATGTACTATTATGTACTTATATCTTATATCTGTTCATTGAAATCAAATGGTGGCATGGCAAGAGGGAAACCTGAGCTGTTTAGCCAATAACTTTTGCCTGTATATTGTAAGATCAACATTCTTCTGTTCATTATACAGGTGACCATCATTAGAATATATCAGACCAATAAAGTGAGAAGATAGAGAATAGCACTTCTTCATATCTTCATGGACAGAAACCCCTTCAGCTAATACCAGACCTTGATAACTATTGCTACTGGTGTAACATCCCACAAATGTTGCTCCCCAATGTTGATGAGGCACAAAGAGTAGAGAAGCATATTCTGGAGTCAAGGAATGGGTAAACTGTCTCAGACATTACATGAAAAAGGATGTGATAAAAACCCTCAGAGGGTAATTTGAAATTAGAATTATAGGTCATTCAATGTCAATGGATCCCCAACTTGTTTCAATGCATCAGGATCACTGGTAAACTCCACTTTTGGTGGCAACATTGGTTTTGAGCCATGTTACTACCTTCATGCACTGTGTAAAACCATTTTACTCCAAGAAACTAAGGAGTCTACCTTGGCAGGTACTGTTTAGACATAGAAAACTGGTTGTACAAGGTCTACAGGAAATGTTCATGGGCTCATAGATAGATGTACTTTGATCTAGATATCACCATAGCCAATAGGACAAAAAACAGGTCAGTTTAAAAATTTGTTTGTGTGATGAATATGACAATTTAAAGTATCAGTTCTGTTATGTTATATTAAGGATATGACCCACCTAAGTTGAAACAAGGATCCTGCATGACTGCTTCTTTTACATTGACAAAGTATTTTGGGCAAGAAAAAGGGATTTTTCTTAGACATTTCCACCATGCCTGAATTACAAAAGAAAGCTTAGATGTTTTCCAATAATAGAGCTAGAGAAGCAATATAATTACTGGGAATTCACAGATCACAAATACTACCACCTACTTCTGCTGTTAATAAGAACTTGGAAAGGTGTTCACCTTCCTCCAGGGAACCTGGGATGGAAGTTCAGATAGACAACTTGCCTTTTTTTCTTTATTTCAGGTATCACATGTCATGTCATTTATTATCATTAAAAACATTTGCATTACAGTTTGGACTGCAGAAATATGTTTTCTAATGTCATTGATCATGAATGCTTCCATAAATCTGAATTAGATTTTTCACTTTATTTCACAGTATTTTGTTGTTTTTTCTTCTCAGTATTAATAGAATAACTTGCTGAATATTGTTTATATTGAATTTATTAATATTTCAATGGATTTCCCATGCCTTAAAACATAGAAAAAAAGCATTCACACTTGATTACATATTTATTCTACCCCAAGTTATGAAGTATAGATTTTTTACTTCAGAGGGTACATTCGGGGGATATTTTTAGCATCTTTTGTTCATTTTTTCCCAGTATCAGTATATTAACTTGCTAAATATTGTCTGCATCAACATTTTTCATGTTCCAATGGATTCCCCATGCCTTAAAACCTAGAAAAAGTGTATTCACACTTCATTATATGTTGATTCTACCCCAAGTTATGGAGATTCAGAGTTTTAGTGGCGGCCATTTTTATTTTCAGTTGTCACGGGTTTTCCTACGGGAGTTGAGTTTAAATGTTTTGATATATGTTAGTAGACACCTTTACCAACACATTGGTGAAAAAATTGTTTGGTAAGGAATTTGTTCCCAGATTTTTTTAATATTCCCTGACTAATAGTCTGTCCGAAAAGTAGTTGACGCGGGATTCCTTAGTCATTTTAAGAAGAGAGAAAAAAGGGGGACTTTGGAATCAAACCGTTGACCCTTGGGTCGTCGTTTGCGATCGACGATGGCCAAATATACAGTTGTATTGTATTATACTGTCTGTCTGTCTTCCATGTGCAGCAGCTGTTGTTTTCCTTAGATGGAAGGAAGTGCTGGTTATACTGGCCCTGTTTCTCTATGGTTGATTACAAAGAGCGGATCGCTGGGCAAAGTGTTGACATGTCCTTGTCATAAATGAAAGTCAACCCCCCCCCCCCGCTTCTTAAAGGGACGACAGAATTTTGTGTCAACTACTTTTCGCACAGACCATATACAAGAGAAGTGTATATTAGCTCTAAGATTATACAAGAAAGATCGAGCAGAGAAAGTCAGCAAGAAAGGTAGCTAGAGCCATAGACAGAGCTAGCGATCAGAACTGAATAATTGACCCAATAAGGCATAAAGAAAAACTACCTGATCCAAAACGTGTATCACAGAGGTCAACAAAGTGCACGGGCAGGTCCATTGGTCGCCACGCCCCCTTCCCATCAATCACTCTGCTAAGGGACGCTAGCCATTCTATCACGTGACTACGAACGGGACATGGAACGAGATCTCGTCTGGGCGGCTGTTAGATAGTAGCTTCACCGGTGGTGTGACTAGAATACTAAGCTGTGCAATGCTTCCAGATTTTAGATAGTAGTGAAAGGAAGTTGTGGTGTTGGTGCTGGGTTTCTAGGTCCTTAATCCGGTGGTCTTGCTGTTGAATGATAGGAACTGTGACCCGTTCTGGGGTCTTGTGAAAAATCAATGCAAAGCTGGATATTTGTAGGGGAAAAGAGACCTAGGGCTACATAATATTCCAACCTTGTTTTCGAACGATTTGAGTTATATTTTTGTTAGAATTACTTCAAGGGATTTTAATAGGGTTTCTGTTCTACGCGTTTTTTCAAAATTCAATGACAAGCAAATGTATGTCTGGGGCTGATTTTAGGAATAGCTTTTTTACGGTGAATGATAATAAGATAGAACTCAACGAGAGATAGATTTAGGGTGACATATTCACTAAAACAAGAGTGCGTTGTTTTTCCGGAAAAATAACGGAACGGAAAAGGAAAAGTGTTTTGTGTGGTGTTTTTTGTTTTGTAAATGTGTCATCCTATATCCATCTTGAGTTGGGTTCTATTATAAAGGACGTTGAAAAATATCTATTTTGCGACTTGTGACTCATTTTCCTGAAACCCATCACATAATAGCTACGAATATAATACTGCAACACTGAACTTTGCAATAAATCCAGGCTTTAATGGCAGTGGTTAATAATGGCGGTGGTTGAAGTGGTTGTTGTGCAAGTGGTCGACAGTTTTTAAGCTGATGCTTTGGCTCCTGACTATGTATTCAGCCTAAATTTTGGCCCTCCCATACAGTCAATATAAGTTGTTTCATTTAATATCCTGGCCGACTAAATAATGCAAAGTTATGTGATGTGATGTGATATTTTGGGCGACTTGTGACTCATTTTCCTCTAACACATCACCAATGCATTTAAAAAAACATGCTAAGGTTCTGCCCATGACATATCCAATTTCACTAGATTGTAACTGTGGGGATGCAGGTGGTGTGAGAGTTCCTAAGCTTAGGCTTAGACATAAGCTTACACTTCTAAGCTTTTTAACCCTCTAAGGCTTTGGGTGTACCCTGTTTCTCCAAAGCTTTTCGATCGTACCTAATGCCAAAGAAGGATATAAGGGTATGTATTTATCAGTAGTTCCTCACATTTACAGTAATTTCCGGGAGCTATTTGATTGCTATGACTAGTATACTTATACACTCTTATAAGCCATATCGTGTAAAAACAATGGGGCATCGGACATCTTTCCTTCATGGGCGTAGATTCTGCCCCTCGTAGTATAGAGGGCCAGCGTAAGCCACACAGCAAGCTAATCGTAATTGTCCCCGCCCTCGGCGCCGCCAGAAAGCCCAGCGCGGTCATGTGGGGTGGGGGAGGGGGTTTGTCATGCTGTGGTGATTATGAGAGGGGTTGGGGAGGTGGTTCTGTACTGACCCACGGAAATACTGCTTAAATATTTATTCATTTATTCATTCATTCATTTTGAAGAGGGTGAATTTATTCTTCCCTTCAAACTCATCATTTCATTATTTTGGTGCATCATTTCTCTCGGATGTATTTCTTCCTTGTGCCAGCTTCTGTAAAGAGAAAAGTACAGGTATATACTTAAAATTAAACCTGCAATCCTTCGCCACATTGTCTGTTACTGACTTACCATTACATATTTTCCTGTTATCGCCCCTCACTGCATTCAACTGGTGCAACAAATCTTCATACATTCTACATAAATTGAAGTAAGATTAAAGTTTGAGTAGGATGATGTAACAAATAGGTGCAGCTTGGGTGACACTTTATGCATAAGCAGAGTGTGAAATTAACACCTGCCCGCCGCCAAATGCAGGTAAAAATATATGCGGGCAGGTAAAACCCAAAGGTTACCCGCCCTCCTTGGCTGGTGAAGAAAAAGGAGAAAGAGAGACAGAAAGATTAGGAATTAACGTCCATTGTGATGTGTTTAAGTGATTCAGCATTCAAGGATAATGTAATTGTTATATAGTACATGACGATCATGCTTAAAATAGACGAAATATAGATAAAATAAGTTTCTGTACTGAATAGTAGGATATTGATAGCTAGACAACGGATAAAAACAACCTATTAAAAGTTTTGCGTTATGTTGGTTTCTTTAAACTTTTGGGCTTTATCTTGTTCTATAATATTGGGAGATAGTTCTCTATTTTACAATATGATGTATGATTAATATTGTATTCATCAGCAGTCATAATATCACTCCTGGACAGAGACAATCTCTAGATAACTTATTCCTTATGCCAGCTTCTGTAAAGAGAAAAGTACAGGTATATACATCAAATTAAACACATGGCAATCCTCATATCCTTATAGCTGCAAGGCAACTAGACAAAACTAGATTAAATTGAACATGGATTATTGCTCAGAAATAATGCTAAATAGCATGTTAAATAAATAGAAATAAAAAATGTGTACATGATACATACCAGGGCTTACCAAGAAATAGTTCCATTGGCTTTTGGTGTCTCCTGCCCAGTCGTTGAAGAAGCACTGAGGTTCAGTTGCATCGTTGGCTACTTGTCCCTGCCGCCGCCACATGCTATATATAGGCCTACCCATAGAGCTACATACCTGCCGCCCCTCCAACCAGAGAGGGCCAGGCGCCTACTAATGACACTCACAGCTGTGAGGCCGCCGTGGCGGCCACCACCATTCTCATATACGGCAATGGGTCTTACATGAGTCATCGCGGTCCACCGCGCACAACAAGCTTGTCGTAACTTTGGCTTGGGGCACTCCTGTGGAGCTCGTAGTGCCCTATTCTGATCGTAAACTACACTACTACGATGAAATAGTAACATTTATACGATGGCAAACTGCTTATTAACGATCATTTGTACAGTGTACTCAATATGTGATGTGTTTCAGGAAAATGAGTAACAAGTCGCATACAATACATTTTGAGATATCATATTTGAGAAGAATAGATGAAGCTGATTCCAATGAAATAAACGGTAAGGCGTGGAATAAGTATTTCTATGTGTTAAGTTTGATATGTCTATTTTTGAAAAACTGTTTGCAATATCTCTAAGTGGACATTTACTAGTAAAGTATATAAATAAACTCTATAGGATGACCTTAGAAAATACATGGATATATTTAATACACTGCTTTGAAATTTGGTAGATGTATCCATTGTAAAGAAGTCTAAGAGTTTTAGCCCATAGGTTCAGTGTTGTGAAGAAGTGAGACAAGAGTCTGGTGTAGCAGCAGTTCGTCCGGATTCGGCCTAGGCAGGTGTGACTCAGCGAGTACCTAAGACCTCATCCATCCATTTATTTATACTCCAAAATCATGAATTATTCATAGAATCAAACCCAAGAATTATTCCTCTTGCTCTTCCCCCTCTCTCTAATTGGTTGAGGGAGAGAGAGGATCTTCCTTGCCCACACACTGACCTCTGCTCCCCATGCAGAGGCCATGAGCTGAGTGCATGCAAGTTGGATCCCTCTCCTCAACCTTCCCCCCTCCCACCCCTTACTCATGGATCCCAGGGCTCGTGCCTGCCCCCCTCCCTCTTAGCCCTTCCCGCCTCTTGATCAACCCAGAGCAGTGGATACAGTAATTAGGTCGGCTGGGGGTGGGGTGAGCCCTGAGTAGCTCATCTCCCCCTCCCTCCTGGCCAGGCCATGAGTGGCGTGCATGCCCTGACCATGATCAGGGCTAAATAGGTCGGAGCTTGAACCCAAAGAATTCAGTTCTTTACACCATGCTGGAAGCAGCGTAAAGCACCCCAAAAATGAGAACATTCCCCCAAAGCGATCTTGTGAATAATCACTGGGGAAAATATCACTTTTGCCACTTGTGACTCATTTTCCTGTAGAATATCACATATATAATTATATGCAATGTTGGGAGATTACTCAAGGGTGCAAATTATTTATATCAACATCAATTTTAATTTAAGTTGTAAAGTGAAGTGTAAAGGATAAATCTGAATATAACAATTAGTTACTTTCATTCAGCATTTCATCTAAGCTCATAGGCTATGCCGCTATTTTTAATGTTTGATCTGGGCCTCATTGGGTGGCACTGCATGAAGTTAACCTATAGGTATGATAACAATTGTGACATCGAATTGCTGCTGTGCCCCAGCGATGCACGGCAGAGAGAGGGAGAGAGCTACCCGTAGAGAGCAATAGGAGACGTAGGGATAGACACTGGAGGCCGAGAGAAAGCTTGTATTGGATCTTGTTAAAGAACTGGGGAAGAGTGAGGAAAATGGGGAGATTGAGACCCACAATTATCAGTCACTTATTCCCACAGATAAGACACTGATAAGCCAGTGCAATTTACAGATACATACGCAGCTGGATAGCCAATATTAAGCAATCAATGGAGAAAGGTAAACCAGTTGGAGTGAAAGAGACGGAGAAAGAGGGAGAGAGAAAAAAGACAGACATAGACAGATATGTAGAGAGACAGCAGAAAGAGACAGCAACGAAGGGACACAATGACACAGAGTGTAAATGAGAAGAAAGAGAGCAGAAATGTGACGCGTTTCAGGAAAATGAGTCACAAGTGGCAAATTTGAAATTTCCTAATAAGTGATTTATTTACAAGATGTCTTTTGGGAAATGGTCTCATTTGTGGGTGCTTCACTCTGCTTCCAACATGAATATATGTACCAAACTTCAAGACAGTGTATTAAATATATCCATGTATTTATAAGGTCATCTTACAGAGTATGTTTAGTTACTTTACTAGTAAATTCCACCCAGAAATATCGCAAGCATTTTTTCAAAAATAGAATATTTTTATTGTTGAAAAATATTTAACATATTGAACTTAACATATTGAAATACTTATTAGATGTCCTACTGTTTACTATCATTCGGCTTCATCTAATCTTCTCAAATATAATAATATCTCAAAGTCGATTTTTTGAAACTTGTGACTTATTCCCCTTAAACACATCACAGATTAAGACCAACAACTAATAGGCACTTATATGTGCCCAAGACAGCACTGAACTATAAATACATTATCAGACCATCTTTTACCTCAGTGAATAGCCAGCATGTAAAAATCAATGCAGTCATATATACACTGCCCCAGCGCTCCCCAGTTTTAGCTATATTAAGGTCTTATTGATTCGTTATCAAACGAGCGAGAGGCATAACTAGGTAGGACAGAGGGAAAGACAGTGTGTGAGAGTGGAGGGAGTGAACAAGAGGAAGATGGCGGGTTGAGAGGAAAGGAAGAGATGGAATGGAGAGGGAGATTAGGAGAATGGGACATAGAAAAAAGAAAGAAATTAAGATCAACACTTACTGGGTGAGATTGTCAGAAAATGTACAATTGGCAGCTCTATACATTTATTAAAATATACTAAATTAGGCTGATAAATGCCAGGTATATCTGAGTATATTTTGTATTATGTTGTTTTAGAATATCTCTGAAACTGTGTTTTGAAGCTCATTTCTGACTTAAATGTGGGTTATTAGAGAGGATTGGTCAAGGTGAATTGTACATTTTCTGGCAATCTGATCCTACTAACCCTTGTATACCTACTTAAAACCCCATGTTCACTGAGTTAATCATCTCGATTGGGGGCACTCAGAGGAGAAACAAAGGGCAGCTTTGCCATCTTAATATGCATGGAGGATGGATTAAGGCAAGCATGAAACTATCCCATCAAGATTGAATGGATACAATTGTCTGGCCTTCCTTCCCTCAGTTTCCCTCAACTGTCCCCATCAGAAAATCGGCCAAGTGGACACAGGGCTTTTGACTATTACAGAGATAATAGCCCTACCCTGCATTCATCATACAATGAGTACATTACAATTGTTTAGTTAGTAGTAAGAAGAGAGCATTAGGTTTTAATGAATTAATTACATAAGATGGTTTGGTGAAGAATGAAATGTGAGTGAGATTATTCCAGTATGTCAGGTTATTCCACCCCATATTCCGAGGTATGCAAAACTCCTCTTATATTTATCACAGCTAAATATTTATATACTTATATTTATCACATAAAGTGAAATTCATCATTTCTTCGACTAGTTGGTCTGATATCGGGTGCATCTATCTGTATAAAATGATAATCTTCCTGTTTTTATTTTCCATCATAGTTTTACAGAACCATAGTATAGGAAAAGGGCATTGCAATCTGCTAGGAGCAGGTCTTCCATGTGAGCCAAGATACCACCTTCTGTTTCAGTGAATCGCCAAGATGTGGAAATCAACGCAGTCACATAAAATCCCTCAGGTTTGCCCATTTCCACCTATACCGAGAAGGTGGTCCCATTGACTTTCTCCACAAAACCCAGTAGTTTATTGGAGGAGAAAAACCTCCCAGGTCGCCCCTAAAGCAGAGTTGTCATGGATATCACCACGGTGACACTGAAGGATTCTGTGATAGCAGCCTCCCGGGATTCTTACAAATCCGATTTTTCCAACTTCAATAAATTCAGAAGTTATTGTCAGAAGTCAGAGGCTTTCATTTGGTTAAAGCATTCTAGCGCTTGGTGATTTGTTATGTTTAGTAGAGGCAAATCGCTCTCACTGTATATATCTGTTGTAAATAGTGTTTATACAGATTACATCATGTTAAAGATGTATTCTCAGCTATTACAACAAAACCAATCTTATCAAATTTACTCATAGGACTTATAGGACTGCATTTATCAATATTCTACTGCTGTTATATATGTTTATACAAGCATGTGAAGTCTAATCACCGAGAGAAAATTGCCGCCCGTGAGCGATGATAAGTGCAGTCATTGTATGAAAGAATTCCGGCGGGTCCTCAAAATATAAATGAGGATGTTTTGGAAGCCCTGTAGCAAAAACAAAATGCTCCGAAATCTTGGTCCAATCACTTCTAGATGGGTTGGAAAAGAAGGGAACAAAAAGTAAGAACATTTCTTTCGCTTTTTACTGATGTTAGCTGTGAGTGAGTGCAGCTTCAACTTGAAGATGGACATTTTCAACATGCACTGACTTTATCTATGAACCATAACGAAGTATTTGTTGCGTATTCGGGTATGAAATGACTTCACAATATTGTTGGAATAATTTTGCTATTCCCATTAGTGTTCTTTTATAAGATGTTAGAAAACAGGTTACCGACTAGTATTACAAAAATTCTTTTGATAACAATCAGATAATTTTAATGCAAACTAGGAAAATAATCACTGGAGATAATATGTTTCAAACTGCACATTTTTTATGTAATAGGCTCATGGGACGTCAGAATATTCCATTTTAGAACATTAAAATCTGTCGTGGGTACTTTTACCAACTCCTTCACGACATTTCATGTTCCATTGATTTCTGGCAATAATGTCACCAGGAAACAGTCAGAAAGTCAGAAATATTGGAAATATCCTAAATGCAGCAAGTGCTCTTCTCTGGAGAAACATTTGTCATTCTGAGAACAGCTCGAGGTCGATAATATCGGACTTTGCGGTCTCTCTCCCTCCTCCTCACTTCATCCTGGAGTCAACATGTTTTATCCCCGACATCCCGGGTACATATTTGCCCATATTAGCCAGACTCCAGCTTCTCCTGGGAAGGAAAACATCCCCCGATAGTTCCAATGTTTAACCACAGATGGAGACTTCATCACTGGGATGAAATGGATCATGTTCTCTCGAGTGCTACATTATGCTGCTTGATTCTCCGTATCAGCAGACTTGTTAGCAGATTGCCATCTTTGGTGTTCCATCTCCTTCTGTTATTTTGTTCCCCCTCTCATTCACACCCTGGATACATTCTCACTCTTTTCCCCTCTCAATCGTTCTTTCTTTTTCGCTCAGTTTCTCCAAATATACCACCCAGTATGTTTTGGTTTTCTCATATCCTTTCTTTTTAATTCTTACTCAATTTTGTCTTTCTTTTTTTCCTTTGCTTTATTTCTTTCGTTCTTCTATTGCTGTCTCTCTCTACCTTGGACTTATCTATCTCTTTATCATTTAATGTTTCGTTTTTCTTATTCACCTTGTTCTTCCTTCCTTTCTTTTCTTTCTTTCTCTCCCTCTCAGTAAGTCTATTCTCTTCATAAGATCTTTCTCTCTCAATCTATCTTATTTTTGTAGCCTATTTCTGTAGTAGACTGTTGAAATATGTTGAAGACTGTTGAAAATATGTCTTTTTGTCTTTCTTTCTCCCTACTTCTCTTCATGCCTTTTCTACTATCTCTCTATCACCCATATCTCGCCCGTTATTCTGTTTTCAATCCTCCATGTCTCCCTCTCTGTCACAATGTCTTTATTTGTATTTTTACCTTCCTTCCTTTCTCTTTCTTTTCCTCTTTTCCTACTCTCTACCTCTCTCCTCCCTTGCCTGTCACTGCCTGTTTGTCAGAGTAAGTCATCCATGGCATCATGATTTATACTAAAGTCATTAGCAGTCCAACTGGAAATAATTAAGAATAGGAAGTGTAACGTTTGAGCAGGAAGAACTGCTGGTATGAACATTAACAAATTGGGGGATGCGTTATAGGTATTATAGACAGGTTGTGTTCCTTGATCACAGGTGTCCCTAACCATTGCTTCTACCTTTTAGAACTGCAGGTATTACAATAAGTTAATATAAGTGACAAATCTATTCAAGAACAATCAGGCAGCACCTGTGGAAATATGCTTCTGTTATTCCACTTGGAACACCCAGTTCAGATTGTTGGTGCACTTGCTAAATGAGTTACAACAGACCACCACCAACAGGTACTAACGCAGGAAGTGTATAGCTGGTAGAAGAAGAGGTGCTGGTGATGATGGTGACAAGGGGGTTGATATATCGGTGTCATGGATCATGTGCCAGATGATCATGTGATAGAACAGCTGGAGGTGGTGGCAGGAGGAGGAGTATACATAGTAGATAATGGTCCCTGTGTGTTATCTGTTGTCAGGCAACGTTTTATGTCCCTGCATACATGTGTTGGACCTGGGGCTGGTGAGGGGTGGGTGTGTGCCCCCGGGTCGCTGGATTAACTATGGCGGATGGGGAGGCAGAGGGGGTTGAGAATACGCAAAATCAAGTCAAAATCAAGTCAAAATCTATTGAGTTTCAATTGGCAAAACTACTTTTCAGTAGGGGTAATGTTTCGGGCAGGTTGGTAGATTAGAGGGTGATGTTTCAGTCAGGTGATACATTAGAGGGGTAATGTTTCAGTCAGGGTGGTAGATTAGAGCATTGATGTTAGAGTCAGTGTGGTAGATTAGAGGGTGATGTTTTACTCAGGATGACAGATTAGAGGGGTGATGTGCCAGACAGGAGGTCAGAATTGAGGCCAAAATCAAAGAGACATGGTCAAAATCACCTACAAAATATCTAAGATTTCAGTTATTTGTGCAGCGTGTCTTTTAGGCGAATTTGGGGCTGAAATTGGCCAACCGTGTGGGGCACTTAAGAAACCCAAAACCAACAGAATCAATTAGGTTTTAAGTTTTAAATGACTAAGGCATCAGAACGTTATTCACAGCAGCAACTGGTACAGTTTTTATAGTTGTACTGATTGTCATGAGCTTCTGTAGATATGTTGCTCAACGTTGCAATCATGAAGCAGGGGGAAACCCCCCTTGGGTGACCTGGGGTGGAAACCGTATACATACTATATCAAAACTATGTATGTAATCTTATCGTCCATAACAAAGATTTATATCAAAATAATACCCAAAATAATTAATATATAACTTTTATCATGGAAGTAGGCAAAACTCTACATAAAATATACTCATCACTACTCCTTCATACCGATTCACCCTTTTACAGATTATATTAGTATTAAAGAAAGACAGAAATAGCATTCAGTATGAAGCAGTTCCACTGGATTGCATTTTATCAACTGATGTGAGACCTATGAGTTACTTGGTTGATGGATCGCCCCTGTCCCATGGGTAGGACCGAACCCCTGGGTAGCACTTTTTAATAGTGGAGGTGTTCTGCTTGTTGTATAGATGACATTTCTCTCAATGTGATGAATGGTGGTTGACCTTCCCCAGGGTCAACTAGGATTCAGATGCATTCCTCACTATATTTGCTCTCTAGCAATCACATCTTAGATGGTTACCGGCCAAAGAGCTTTCAATTTATAGCTGAAATAAATATCCAAAAGCCATCAATACAGAGAACCTTTCTTTAAATGGCATGAATAGTTGTTGACCTACTCGAGTATTAGCAAGGATCCAGATGCACTGTTACTCTTCTCATTATATTTAGGTTATAATTATATTCATTGTTATATCTGTTCTCTTGGGTAGTAGTGATTTCTTCCTTTTTAAAAGTATTCTGAATGTTATGTCTTATATAGCAGATGCGGGGTGCTTGCCAACAGTTTGTCATTTTATTTGATGCAACCAACAAAAAGTGGGTGTTTCCTCTGAGATGGTTCCATGATGAAACAGGGCACCACCTGCTGGAACTGGTCCTATGTTGGGCTCTGAAAGCAATAGGTGGCACCACTGCATCTGGTCCTGATATTAGATATAGGTCTCTGGGCGCAGTTGTCTCCCGAAGTGGCAAGGATATATATAGAGAATACACTTTCCTTTTGGAAAAGCATTTTTCTTGTCTAGGATATTCCCACATATTATCAACAGGACTGCTTTAGTCAGACATGAATACTATTGATCTTGAAATGTTTGCGAAATAATTGTGATGTGCCTCCAAATGCTGTATTCTAGTTAGATTGACATGTATCTGCGTGCATACGTTCATATGATTATATATTACAAGGGTTTAATACATTCTACTGTAGAATTTGTGTATTGAAATAAATTATGAAAGGTAATTGTAGAATTTTTGTATTGAAATACATTATGAAAGGTAATTGTACAAGTTAATATTTATGGTCTCCTTTACTCATTGACTGCACATAGTAGTCAGAGGATTACATGTATGTCTGGAAGGTGTAGAGGTTTTACATCACGTTGCGTCAATATTTATGTATGTTGTAATATTACGTATAAATCATGAGGAATATGTAACATTATTTTCTTCAACACATACTATTTTGTCAAACTGAACTGTTAATGATAAACTACAAATATGAAATAAAAAGTCTTATAGGGTAATGTAACACATCATTATAAATGTAAATCATATCAATGTAATTTGATTAATATGGTGGGTAAACTCCTTTTTGATATCTATGTGCCAAAAATAAGTATTTTCCATAATGATATATTTTGATATGTTAATGTACTTCTATTGTGTATTAATTCTAGATGTAATGTTCTGTTACAGGTGAGTGTCATCTTAATGATATTGTTTCTCCAGTATTATACTAGATGTGAAGGTAAGCTTGGATTAAATTGATTTAAAACTTATTCCTCACTTGACGTTACATTGCAGGTTTCTTTTTCAAACAAATTTTATTGACAGAATTTTTACAGTGTGATATGTCTCATTCCTCAGGAAAAACGTTTGTGCATCTTCAAGTAATTCAAACTTTAAGAATCTAATTATATAATTAATAGTATACTTATGTAAACAGAATATATTACAAGCTTGTAAGGTGAGTTGGGAATGCTTTGGTTCATTCCATTTCCTCACCTGTAATTGGATAATGAACCTTTTTCTCCTCAGCTCTCCTGGAAAAGCAGCAAAAAAGTAATAGATAGCCTTATCCATATTTCTATTTATGGCAAGATGTTAGATATCATGTACAATATTATATATAAAGGGTCGCCAAATATAAAGAATCCACCAACATTCATCACCATGGTTTGTTTCAGGTGAGTTGCCTCAATTTAACCCCTTCAACCCCAGCCTCCCCAGGGGAATTTGGGGGTAAATTTCCTACAATTAATATGCATATATCTGAATAAAAAATATAATTTAACACTTTCTTTCACCATAAGATATATATATCACCTTGAAGCACTTTCCATAGAGATCCCGTATTTGAAATGATTATGTACTAAAAATCGGTTACCATGGCAACGCATTGTTTTATTAAGATAATTAGTTTATTTTTAGTTTCATTCAAATATTCCTTAATATATGATTTAGATATTGTTGGGTCTAGATTGGTTATGTCACTAGGAACATTCTGATACCAAACACATCAGGGGAATCCTAAAGGTTACCTTGGAAACATCATTCAATAATACCTACCTCTATAGGGTTTACCAGAATACCATTATGGAGAAGGTATGAAAATAGATACCCCTGTATTCAATTTGACGATTTTCCTACTTAATGGGGATTTTTCTATTGTTTCTGTTGCTCAAGTCAATCTAAATGATTCCCCTATTAAACTAAGTTAGTTTTTACAACATTTTATGAGTCTGTTACCATAGCAACCTAATGAAAACAGATGAATTAGAAAATTAAAGAAATGTTCTATTTTGGTCGCCATGGTAACAGAACTACCCCAATTTGAAAATGAATTATATTTCTGAAAACCTTTCTTCTGATACCACACTTGCCTATATCAGGAGATTTCTGAAAAATCATTATTTTTCTGGGAGAAATTAGCCTAGGGTATATATCCTAAGTCGTTTCCATGGTTACCATTGACAGACACCAAGAAAAATGGATTCGTACCACTAATTTTGATATGCCTGGCAAGAATTGAGAGTTTCAGCAAATTTGGGTGAATGTTTTAATGGAAATTATTCATTTCAATTTACAAGTAATTGTGTGTGAAAATTGATGTATTTTGTCAAAATCTGTTTCCATGGAAACGGTTTTTCTAGTAGAGCTATATTTTTTCTTTAGAAATATCAAGGCATCAAAGACCTTCAAATCTAATGTTTTTGTGAAGACAAATTCCTCAAAATAGCTAAATACAAACAGGAAAAGTGACAAAAATAAGCCCTAAATTGTTACATTGTTTCCATGGTTACCATTCTATCCCCCTTGAGTTGCCATAGAAATAAATACTAGAGAATTAATTTCCACTATGTATGCTTTATAGTGATACTAAATACTCCATAATACATAGTTACCCCAAATTTCTATGACTATGTCAAGTTTGGTCAAATTTGCCCAAATGGGCAAAAAGGGGCAAGATTTGCCCACGTGGGGCTGGCAACAATTGTTGCCAGTGGGGGTGAAGGGGTTAATCAACTTATAATAAATAATAATTATATCTCTCTATGAGCCTAGATGCTTACCTATTTGTGAGCCTAGATGCTTACCTATTTGTGTTTGGTATTTCTTCTGCAGTCAGTACTCGAGTTTGTAGCGGCAAATATTAGGGACAAAACGGCAAATATTAGGGACAAAAATAAAGTGTTTAACGATTAATTCGGTGAAATATTTTGGCAACACGTCTTTAAATCCTGTAAGTCTATCATCCATCTAGCTAGCTGGGCTTACAAAATGTTAATCCCTAGCCACAAAGCAGGGTCATGCAGCTTACATTTAGCTTTCACCAGTTGTGTACCTTGGACAGAGTTGCAATTTGAAACAAGTGAGGCTGGTATCACTTGAATAGAAGACGAAAAATGGACACATATGATGTAATGTTTAAATACATGAATTCTTTCTGATATAAGGGGTTGGGATACACCAAACTATATATAATGTTTAGTTTTTGTATTCAGCATTTGTATACGGCCAAAAATAACAGTGATGGAGTATGAAGTGCAGGAGAGTGTACAATGAGACATTATTGTGACGTGGGCTCACGGGATTTATTCAACTAGGAACTCATTCATCTATTGCAATACTTTGTAATCTAGAGTGTGCAGGAGAGTGTACAATGAGACATTATTGTGACGTGGGCTCACGGGATTTATTCAACTAGGAACTCATTCATCTATTGCAATACTTTGTAATCTAGAAGCTGTAAATATATATCAAACTGTGTCTTTTCAGAAGCTCGGGTCATATTTATATATCTGTCTTCTGATAAATAACCAAAAGGGGGTATTGCAGGTCTCGAGGCCGAAGCCTTCTTTTATTAAGAAGAACAAGTGAAAAGAAAAAAAAAAGAAGGTGGCCGTGTGGTCAGTTTGGAGTTGTAGTGAGGAATGACCAGCATAGTCAGGTGACAACCACTGGCGGGAAGCTATTCAGGTTGCGCCACATATATTCCTATATGCATACATATAGTACACATATCTGTCTTCTGATAAATAACCAAAAGGGGGTATTGCAGGTCTCGAGGCCGAAGCCTCCAAGGACCCAACAAGAAACCCTCATTTCAACCCAGCTAAAGACGTAGCAACTAGGGAATCCACATCGCGTTTTCTGTCAAAAGGTGCTACTAAGTATGAAAGCACGGCCATGCTCGACCAACACCCAGCGGCTTGTATATCCGGTAGGGGTACTCCAATCTTGTAAAGCCACTGGGCACCACTTCGTCGAAGGCTATGAAAGCCTACAGAGCCAGCACTCACACCAATTTTAGAAGATAGCACACAAAGGTAATCCAACACATCACGGTAACAGATGGGTGCTCCATCCACCACAAACAAAGGAGCATCAGCAGGGGCTGAACTATGCGCAAGATGATCTTTCAGCAATGCCGCTGCACACAGAGGAGAATTGCTCACATAGCAAACAGGGATTTTGACTTCCTCCTCCCTGTACTTAAGTGTTTTTGAAGACTTGATTAGCAGAATCAGACCCCAGTCATGGAAGGTTACATCAGACCTTCTAACCAGGTGAAGCGAAGAAGACGCTTCTCCGAGCGAATCAGGTAGCAGATTCGACTTCCTCAAAAGCGTGCGAAATGAGAGAATGATAGCCCCCCACATCGCGGATTCCTTAGGCACAGACATTTCCACGTAACTAAACATTTGTAGAAGCTGAGTAGGAGATAAAGTTATTACTTGCTCCACAGAAGTACCCAAACTGCGTTTCAGGCCTTCTAACACCATTTTCACAAGGTACGAGTCTCTAAAGGAAGACTCATAACCATAATATCGATGTAGGCTGATGATGGCACTCAGATAATTATTCACAGTCACATATTTAACCGATCTAGCTTTGTAGACCAAAAATCTCACTACAGTATGAGAAGTAGCAGGTAGAGGGCATAACTTGAACTGATGACAGAAGCTGAAGAAACAAGCCCACTGAGAATTCCGTTGAGACTTAGTATTCTTTGCAGTAGCAGCAGAAATAGCAACAGCAACTTCACTATCCAGCTGGTCCAGGGCTGCAACATAAAGCAGAAGTAGTTGGAGAAAACACACAACCATGATGATTAACACGAGACAAATGGTCAGCAAGATAATTCGCTTCGCCTGGTATGTGTCTAGCTGTTATCTGGAAGTTATAGGCAACACTCAACCAGAAAAGCCTACGAAGAACATCCATACAGTACTCATTACTGCTGGTTCCAGAATTAATGAAGCTGACCACTTGAGTATTGTCACTGTAGAGAACAACATGTTGATTAGACCACACATGGCAAGTTCTCTGAGCTGCCAACAAAACTGGTACGGCCTCTAGGACATTAATATTGTTGGCATGTTTCTCCAGTACACAAATATTACGCCAATGTCCGTGGGAAGGATTCAAGGCCGCGAAATCATCTGGGGTATCAGCAGAATTGTAAAAGCCGGCAAGCCAGTCGTTATCCCAGCTATGATACACACCATACCCTTGCAGACTAGCATCAGAGGTGATCCAGGGTGTGGACTCACTCACCTCCGAGACCATATATACAGTGCCATTGAACAACAGGGAAAAATCATGCCACCAGGCCATATCTTTTATGAAGGCAGAGTTAAGTCTTATTCTGACATTCTTGTCAGGAAGGCCTTTCAACAGATCCAAAATCCTTCTGCTGAAGGTCCTGCCCCCTCTGACTACCCTAGCAGCGTGCCCTAGAATACCACAAAGCTTCATCAGCTGCTTTTTGGTAGCCTTCTTCCTGTTCTTGAAGAATAGCAACTCGTCTTGTAACTTCTGGAACTTGTCCTCAGGCAAGGATAGGGTGCGTTTACAAGAGTCAATAACGATACCAAGATACCTGCATCTAGTGGACGGTGAGGTGCACTTGGACCATTTAATGAAGAACCCTAGGTCCGCTAACAAGCGAATGAGGGCAAGCTGACCATCTAAACACTCTTGGTATGAGCCTCCAAGTACCACAAAGTCATCGAGGTAATTAAAGACCCTCAAATAACCTCTTCTATTCATGCATCTCACGATGAAATCTGTGATGGTATTAAATATATAAGGAGCAGAGCAAAGTCCGAAGCAGAGCCTGGTATCGCTCAAAAAGCAAGGGACATTATCAATGTTCCACTGAATCCCCTGATATGTCCACTGGGAAGGATTCACAGAGATAGAACGGTAAGCCGCAGCTATGTCGAGTGTAGCCATGTAATCTCCCTCCTCCAACACACTACAAACATCATCCACAGAGTTGAAGGAAAAAGGGAGTGCAGTGTTGCTCATATGGGAATTAATAGAGATCCCGACTGGCCTTTTACAATCCGTTATGGGGCGAAACCCACCATCATGCTTGGGCACTGCCCCCAAGGCATGGACACAAATGGGCTTGGAGGTAGAATAAACATATTTACATTCATCGAGCTCTGACCTAATCAGGGCACTCACAAAAGCAGCAGCTTCTCCGGAAGTTACAGACGAATAATTTTCACAATGGTAAGGAACCACCTGCGAATCAGTGTTAATAATATTGAAGCCATTTAAGATGCCAGCAGACAGAAACAAATGCAAATAGGAGTCGTTCTCATATTGTAGCTCCCTCAACCAACAAGCAGGTTTCATTTGAGTAGGAAAACCTCCAAGTGACTGACGATCGTTGATGCGTGAGGAGACATCCCAGTTGAAATCATAGCCATAATCAACTATGACAGGCATGTAACGGCTCGTAAGAGCAGAAGAAACTTCCTCAGGTTGAAGGGAATCGAAGGTAGGCCACGCTGTAAGCCCCGAAGTAAGCCCGGGTGGGACATCGATAGGCGTGTATGGGACGTCGATGGGGGTGTAAGGGACGTCGATAGGCGTGTATGGGTCGGCCGCGAAGGCAAATTCGTATTCTGGGCGATGAAAATCGCCGGGCAAGGCAAAAGCATAAAAAACCTGCCCGATGAGTTAGTAGAAGCAATATATTCAACAGAATCAAGCGTAATGTCATCAAATACCTGTATATCGGCAGAAACAGGTGATCTTGGAAGCTTCGTCTCCAGATTCCGGCTGTCATGTACGCCATTTTGGATGGAAGTCTCGCGCGAACTCTCGCTTGCTGAGAACGCGCGAGCTAATCGTTTTTTTCTGAATTTTTCTCAGAAACACGACAATTTCCAACACGATGGCGGTAACGACAGTCTCTACAAACGTGAAGCCTTGTACATTTCCCGAAGCATGTTTTCATGTTATAATTAAAACAGACATCGCTAGGCCAGTCGTCGGGAATAGCGCCGACACTTGCCGAGTCCTCCCGAAGCTTGCCGTCATTTCCGGCCGACCCACGACCGAAGCCTCTATGGCCGCCACGCCTGTTTTGATTTCCCAATGACGAATTCCCTTTGTTAATATGAAGTGCTCTGACGTTTCCACCATGGAAAAACATACCTATATCGATAGGACTAGGCTGGGAAAATGATTTGACGCCATGGAAATACGCCATGGAAATACAAGCAATCACCGAAAAAACATTCTCGCTCAGCTGGCGTGAGACAAATTTTAAATGGGATAAATATCCAATGGCGTCCCCACCAGAAGCAAGAAGGCTCTCATATACACAAATCATTCCATGAACAAGGCTCTCAGCAGTAAGTTTACGATGATCCATGTCTTTAAGCAACACATTTTTTGCGATTACCTGCGCAAAATATTCCGGCCTCAGTTCCCCACCTTTCTTTGGAGGAAGAGATTGACCCACCGTGAGTGACAGCTGAGAGATAGAGTCAGTCAATACCGTAAGATCAGCACAAGAGGGTTGGATTACTTGCTGTTGTTGCTGTTGTTGCTGATTTTGCTGTTGCTGCTGTTGCTGGGGAATATTGCGTTGACCTGACTGCTCAATGACGTCCAGACGAGCCAGAATCTGTGAAAGAACATCATTGACTGAGGTAGGTGTCCCCGACGCAGATGACTTGCCATTATGCACCGACGGCGGCTCCTCGTAGTCCTCGTCAGTAATTTCCCCCAAGTACAGAGAGTAATTAATAATTTCCTCAGAATTCTCCTTACAAAGCTTAGTAGCAGCTATGTAGTATTTGCAGACAGTAATGCCACACAGCCTTGCGTGGTAACGTTCGCAGCCAGTACACAAAGGCATTTTGAAATATGTATGAGCCAAAGAAGGTGGCCGTGTGGTCAGTTCGGAGTTGTAGTGAGGAATGACCAGCATAGTCAGGTGACAACCACTGGCGGGAAGCTATTCAGGTTGCGCCACATATATTCCTATATGCATACATGTATATAGTACACATATATTAGAAAGGTTCCGATGGGACAGTACAATAGCAGCATCTTTTACTTTTTATGTTTTTAGAAGCAAAATTCTATACAAACAACAGATCATGTATAATGGAAGAAACTTGTCTTTCTTTCTGTGTCTTCTATCCTTCAAGAGTACCGTGCTTGTTGGATTTCTAATAAAATGAACGGGAAAAATGATATTTTATAGAAGAGACTGATGAACTCACTGTTAAGTTATACCTGGCACTAAGTTAATGTATGTGAAAATACCTTTAGTAGAACAAAAATATTTGTAATGTTGACCGTAAATTATTTATATTGAAAGTGCAATATTGTGAAAGTTTGAACTGGAGGTTTGTAATCGATACCTTGGTTTCCATTGATCTTGTGGGTATTCGGCTTAAATAACACATGTATATATATAAGTGCTATCACACCTTGAATCACACCCTCAAAACCACATATATATTATATATATATATATAACTGGCTATATATGACTGGTCCAAAAAACAAAATTAAAAACAAGGTTATCAACTTAATGTTCGAAAATGTAATACTGGAACAAGTTGACACTTATGTATATTTAGGCATAGCTTTAGACACGGGCATGACGAAGCAATTCAACAACCTTATACAGCAGGTGAATTGTAAGCTGTTAATTTACAAAAAGATCAGACCAAACTTAACAAAAAACGCGGCCGTTATCATAGCTAAATCGAAGTTATTATCCATTTTTGATTATAGTATTTTCTCATTAACCCCCCTGACCGTATTACAGCTAAATAAGTTACAAACCCTCCAAAACAGATTGGATTTTGACCTTGAAAATGACCTTGGAACAAAAAATGACCTTCAGAAATGAATTCCTCATACCTAAAAACATCAATAAAATGGTATTATAGTTGAAGATCTACCAAATAGAAGCCAAGATATGCCATATTAACTGTTTTGGGCGGCCATCTTGAATTTTGCAGCTACTGGCCACCAGGGGTGTCTACCAACTCGTAGCTGGTGCCTTTTGAAAATTTCAGGGCTTATTTAACAACATGCCAAATTTAAAAAACGTGTCACAACATGCACAATGTAGACAATTAGGTCCCCAAATATTATGACCTAATCTAAAAAAAATGCTTTTTTCACCAAAATCTGACCGTTGCCATGGCAACAAAATTTAAAAAAAAAGATATTTTGTTGAAATATATATTTTTGGAATCTCCATACGTCCATGTTTACTATGGTACATCACCCTGTACAGTATATTTTATATATGTTATATTCCCAGCAAATAACAATGCCAAATATTCTTAATGTTGGCAATAATGGCCTGAACCAGGTGCTTTTTCCCATAGAGACCAATGCTATTTTGTGGAAAATGACGCAAAAACGTCAAAATCTCAAAAAGCACACAGTCCCCAGGTGGGGACTTTTCAGGGAATGTTCCCCCATGTGTCCCGCATCATATATCCAAAAATCAGCTTTACATTATTTTATTCCGGGTTCCATGCTAAAATGCCTGTACAATGTACTAATATATATATATCTACGAAACCAACCATTTTGGCACAGCTACCATTTTGGCACATATATATATATATATATTAAATACATATATATGTTTGTTTTTTTTACTCAAAAATATTCTTTGGATAAGGACAAAACATACAAATGATATTTCATAAAAAATAGTTAATTTAAAGATAAGTTATGCCATATATACATTTGGTGTGCCAAAATGGCTGTGCCAAAAACGTCATAGCCTTAGGGTCATGCAAAATACCAACCATTTTGGCTCATGAGCCTAAATGGTCGTGCTATATATATATTAGTCAGGCAGCTTAGGCATAAAATCGTGACCGGCTGGATAAAAGCACCAAATTTGGCACAGAGGTAGGTCTGGGGGTACTAAAAACATTTTTTGCAGGATCCGCAAAAAATTCCAATATGGCCGCCCAAAATGGAACATTTTCCAAAATGGCTACCATTTGTAAGCGAATCCTGTCTCCCACTAAAAAAATATCACTGTTAGAATGATTTTAACAACACCTACCCCCACTATATTGGACCCAAGGAATGCATCTGTCATATTGGTGTGTTGCTAGGGCAACTGGTTGCTTAGCAACAGTTATTTCAATTGTTTATTTGCCTAGCAACAGATATTTAACTGGACCCTAGCTCAATTTAAATCATTCCTACCCCCACTAAAATGGAACCAAGGATTCTTATGCTGTTATTCATTTGTTACTAGGGCAACTGGTTGCTTAGCAACAGCTATTTCAAATGTTTATTTGCGTAGCAACAGATATTTAACTGGACCCTAGCTCAATTTCAATCATACCTACCCCCACTAAAATGGAACCAAGGATTCTTTTGCTGTTATTCATTTGTTGCTAGGGGAACTAGTTGCTTAGCAACAACCATTTATATTGTTTATTTGCCTAGCAACACATATTTAACTGGACCCTAGCTCAATTTCAATCATTCCTACCCCCACTAAAATGGAACCAAGGATTCTTATGCTGTTATTCATTTGTTGCAAGAGCAACTGGTTGCTTAGCAACACCCATTTCAAGTGTCTATTTGCCTAGCAACACCGATCTAAAGGGGCACCGGCGGTCTCCTGTTCTAAACAGGCGAATTTCCTCGTCGTAGGCAGGAAGAGCCCATAGAGACGGGTTTCGTTGGTGGAGAACCAGCACCTGGGAGGGGCCAGGCTCTAACTCTATCCCGTGGTGCTTCTGCACGTGCGGCGGCAGGTCCTTTCCTCGAGACACATAACATGCCTTGCCGCAGCCTTTAATCGGGTACAAATACCCCCGAAATGATTGTTCATGGGTGGCCATGTGCTTGACTAATGATGGACGATCGTTGGAATTTTTAAAGCATACCCAACACTGCAGGGATCCATCCGGCCCGGCTATCACCCGCTCCACATCCTGGCGTGTCCAGCTGCGCCTTTCCTCGTCTTCCACAGCTTGGGACGAATCTCTGGATGTCGCCATTTCGTCAGCTAAAAGTACCCGGTCTCCCAGTCTTGGCTTATCCTGGCTTAGTTCTCCTCTAGGTCTGGTAATCCTAGGACTATGGTGGTTATGGATGTAACAAGTATTGTCTGTTGGCTCTCTGTTTCTCACAAGTCCCTGAGATTCGGTCACCGGTGTTGGTGAATTGTTTACATCCAGGTCCCTAACCTGCTTCCGGTCGGTGACTCTTCGTCCATCCGGTCGTGGCGCCACTGTAGCTGGATGGACAGAGTCTCTACGTTGTTTTACCACCGCCTGGGAAACCCTATTAGATTGTTTCGGTCCCATGTCATCCGCCCTCTCCTGATGAATCTCCGGTACATCTTTTACTCCTCTTTTGTCACCTCTCTTTCCCCCTTTGATCCCACTACTCCCCCTCTGTTGATCGTCCCCACTAACACCCTGTCTTGATTCCGATCGTTGTTCGTCCCATCGGCAACCGTCTCTTTGACCATGGTGAGATTTGATAACTCTCCCGGCTACCGTAATTTGAACTGCTGTCTGCCCAGGTTCTGCGGGACATGACGGGAGATGGGCTCTATACCAGGTGACCATCTCTTGGGTGGGGGAGGCCACAATTGTCCTGACAATGTTAACTCCTTCCCTCAGCGGCCCTCGCCCGCCCTCCTCAGGTGATGTTGCCTCTAGTTAGCTACGTTCACCCACTTCGTCCTCCTCCATTCGTCCGCATTCACTACAGGGTTGTTCTGCTACGCCACCGGTTGCCTCAAGGCCTGTCTTTGCCCGTTGTTCTATATGGAAGTCATAGCCCCCTAATTCTTCAACCCAGCGAGCCAGCTGCCCCTCCGGTTCTTTAGTCTGCTCCAACCATTGGAGGGCATTATGATCCGCCCGGACAAGAAATCTCGCTCCTACTAGGTATGACCAAAATTTTTGAATTCCAAAGACTACCGCTGGTAGCTCTTTCCGGGTCACACAATAGTTGTGTTCGGCCTTTGTGAGCGTTCGGCTAGCAAACTGCAATACCTTCTCTTTTCCTTCCACCACCTGAGATAGGACTGCTCCCAGGCCATCTGCTGAGGCGTCGCAGTCCAAAATCATTTCAGCGGTGGCTTCGGGGAAAGCTAGAATAGGTGCCTCGCTAAGAGCCTGAACTAATGCTTCTTTAGCCGTGGTACATTCATGCGTCCACACGAAGGAAACCCCCTTCTGGGTTAGAGAATGCAGTGGACGGGCGATCTTCTCGAAGTTCGGGACGAAGGACCGATAATACGAGCAAAATCCCATGAAGGATCGTACATCCTTCTTGTCTCGTAGCTCTCTCCACTCTTTCAGCGCTCTAATCTTGGATGGGTCGGTCGCAACCCCTTCCCCAGACACCAGGTGACCCAGAAATCCTACTTCCCTCCAGAATAATTGACACTTCTTCGTCTTCATGCGGAGTCCCGCTTCCCTCAGCCTGGTGAATACCTTCCGCACCCGATCAGCACACTCCTCCACCGTTCGTCAGAAGATTATGACGTCGTCAAGATAGACAAGGCATTCGTCCCCCACCATTCCAGTTAGCATGGCATCCATTAGTCATTCAAATGTAGATGGTGCATTCACAAGGCCAAAAGGCATTACCCGAAATTGGTATAGCTCTTTGTGTGTACAAAAAGCTGTCTTCTCTTTGGCCTCCTGATCCATCGTTACCTGCCAATAACCACTGGCTAAATCGATGGTGGTGAATACCTGTGCTCCTGCTAGGCTATCTAATATGTCGTCCATACATGGCAGGGAATATGCATCTTTTCGAGTGACTTGGTTTAATTGGCGGTAGTCGACACAGAATCGCCAACCCCCATCCTTCTTCCGGACGAGCACCACGGGTGAGGCCCAGGGGCTATGAGACGGCTCGGCTACTCCTAGTGTCAGAAGTTTTTCTAATTCGTCCTCCACTAACTTCCTCCGATGGATGGGCACTCGCCGTGGCCGGGTTTTAATTGGGGGATGGTCTCCCGTGTCAATATTATGAATTGCATGGTCCGTCCTGCCCAATTCGTCCTCAAACAAGTCCACAAAGTCGCCACCAGCTCTTCCTTGCCCTGGACTACCAATTTGTCCGTCTGTCCCCACAGGTTTTTGCGTATTTCTGCCTCATCCCGCACACCAATTCGTCTCACATCTTCCGTCGGTGTTTCGTCTGCTCCCGCTCCAAGCTCTTCCCACTGCCACATCCATTCCCCGGGATGTAATTCAATGTCTTGGCTGGTGGGGTTCGATACTCTTATCCAGGTCGATCCGTCCACCACTCGCCCAACCGTCCTGGCCGTCCGAAGACCAGATTCCAGCCAGCAGGGTTCCACCACCACCTCTGCCTGACAACTCCACTCACCCACTGTCGCCAGCAGGTTCGTCCAGGTGCCCGAGGGAACGACCGTACCCTCCCCCACCTCCACAGGTCCCACCTGTATTACACTGTGATCAAACCTCACAGTCTGTTTATCCATGTCCACCACCCCTTTCAACAGGCGGAGTAGGTCCATCCCCAGGATGCCCATGTAAGCCATGTCTACCACTATCTCAGGTACCGGGATCTTCATCCCTTGAAATTCCACTTCCAGTTGGACTCATCCCAAGAAATCCATGGGTTGGCCCCCGACTCCTACCACTTTGATATCTGTGGGCCGCAGGATCGGGCGGTTATCCATCTCCTCCCATACGGTTTTGCCTAGCAGCGTGACACAAGCGCCTGTGTCCACCAACCAGTCTATCCAGGTAGCGTTGCAGTGCCCCAGTACTACCAGGCCCTTGGATGACATATCCCATCTCCCTTGCACGTTTGTCTCTGTGGTGCTTGTGCCGGATGCTGCTAGGACAGTGGCCCGGCCGCCTACTGTCCTCCAGAGTTTTCCGACCCCTCTGGCTGGGGTTTTGGAACACGATGCGGACATTCTCGTTTGAAATGCCCCGGCTCCCCGCACCCAAAGCATTTGTTCCCTAGGTCTCGTCCCCTGACGGGTCTTTGCCATCCGTCCACTTTCGTACACAAAGCCTTTATCATTGCTTCGAGCTGCTTGACGCGTTCGTCAGAGCCCGGCTCGTCCTGTATCGCCCGGATGGACAGACGTGGTTTCCCTTGTTCCTCTGCTGCAAAATGGGCTCCCCCATGAAGGGCGGCTGACCGAGCTTCAGCTAAGGTCTGGG
Source organism: Sthenelais limicola (assembly GCA_942159475.1). NCBI lineage: Eukaryota > Metazoa > Annelida > Polychaeta > Phyllodocida > Sigalionidae > Sthenelais > Sthenelais limicola. The sequence continues at coordinate 42,693,956 of OW804097.1, read as the reverse complement.
GTTTCGCTTGGGCAACCCATCGCCTTAGGCCGGCATCAGATAAAGAGGCTGTAAATACATCTTTCCCCAAATCGTCTAGGATCTCACGGTCTGCTGTTGGGTAGGCATGCCGAGCTAATCTCTCAATCTCGTCGGCGATTTGTTGGATGCTTTCTCCCTCCTTCTGCTTCCTACCTCTCAATTCGGTGCGATATAAGGCGATCTGATCCGCCGGTTGGAATCGTTCATACAGACTCTGGATGAGACTCGTATAAGTGTCTTCTTCTGCAAAATCGATCTTTTCCAGGATCCGTTGCGCCGATCCGGACAAACACCCCCCCAGGTGTAGCCCTCGCTCGTGATCAGACCATCCATTCAAATCAGCCACCAATCGGAAATGATGTAGAAACTCTGTTAGCGAACCCGTCCCATCGAACGTGCGTGGTGTCACTTTCATCTTCTTCTGGAACCCTGGTAGCGGCTCTGTTTTTTTTGTCAATTCTTCTTTCGGAATTCGTCCCGCTTCTCCCTGGCTCAAAACTCCTAACCAGCTCGCCCAGGTTCGTGGGTTTGCGTTGGTCTCTCCTGACGGTGAAAGAGGATGAGGTTCGTCTGGAATCATCCCACCGCTGCCACCATTGTTGTCACCGTCTCGATCGTCAGAGCTTTTATTAAACAACCCGAAAGACATGTTGAGTTACTTTTGTTTCTGGATTCGTCTGAATTCGTCCGCATTCGTCTCCGTTCGTCTTGACCAAGTAGTCGATTATATTTGATGCAGAATTAATAAATATGTGGGGGGAATGTGGACCTAGCAGAGGCTGTAGCCTTCCTGGTGGGGATCACACACACTCAGGGCTCTCTGTAATAGTTAATTATATGAGTTGGGTTGGGACGAATTGCTCAGCAGGGTCGGTTGGCGTCTATCTCCGATGAAGCAGACTCAAAGTCACAAAGAACAGGCTTAGAGATCTTGCTGTATTTATTCTTCTGATGTTCAAAGGGGCTCTACCGCGTTCACTGCCTGGGCACCAACTGCCCCTACCCCATTTCCTACCCCTATTTATACTCCCTCCCCCCATTGACCCGTCCTCGCTCACAGTACGAGACCCCAGCGCCCCGAGCGGTGGATGAACGTACCCGATATACATCGTTCGTCCCCCCGCTCCCCGATCCCTCTACTACATTATATATACATAGCATGACCATTTTGGCTCATGGGCCAAAATGGTCGGTATTTTGCATTTAAAGAAATATATGGGAAATCCTGAATGGCAAGTGCTGACAAGTGCACCACGCACTGCCATCATTGCCCATACAGCTCAAACCAAGTGACATTGTAGATTATGCCAGAGATGAGAGTTATAGCAATAGTGACAGTGATTGTGGACACTCGACAGATTATGGATATGGTCTTTAAATAGCAGTCTAATAGAAAGTAAGAGTTGTTAAATCTTATTTATATTCAAAGATTTTTGTTTATCTCATTGAAATTCATCATTAGAGCATATTAATTATCAAGGCAATAGGACAAATTTAAAAAATAAGATATTTGTGAGCTGAAAGTCAGTGGCGATCTTAGATTTGAAAGTCAAATCATCAAACTAATGTTAAATATTCCCTGACCCCTAAACCCATATAACCATTTACCAGTATTATAGGCCAAACTTGGATTTCAAGATCAAATCAAGGTCAAATCATCAAACTAATGTCGAATATGAATACCCTGACTCCCATTCCCTGACCTCCAAAACCATACTGACCCGTATTGTAGCCTAAATCATTGAAAAAATGATTTCTCTGGATAGGCCAGAGTGGTCATCTTGACGTGAAGGTCAAATCAAGTATTGTAGGCCAAACCATTGAAAAATAGCCTGCACGTTCTCATGAGATGCCACGCTAAATTTTATTTAGCCAAATCCATTGAAAAACGGTCACAGAAGTGCTCCAGATGACCCTACCATGTAGTACAAAGGCAGAAATAATTGTTTAATTCCCCCAAAATTTACATATGCTGTGTTTGAGACTGAAATAGCATACTCTACTTTCTTGGTCCAATACATTCATGCTTTTTAATAAGATAAAAAAATTAGGATAGAAAACTTCTCCAAGTTGTACATTATCCTTTGAAAAAGCAGAAAATGATTTCATGTTCTATAACAAGGGCTCAGATTGTGATGATTTTAGCTGAAATCGGCTTGTTTTTACCCACATACATTGGATTTGAAGCATGATTTGGGTTCACATTATGAGTTTAGGTCGTATGATTTGGTTCAAATAAAAAATATTTTGGTATCATGCACTTGCGACGATTGGGGGAAATGATAGAAAAAATCCTCATATAATCACAAGATTTTGACATACATGAGACAATATATCCAGGACCGTCATGTAAAAAGATTTGTGGCTTCATAAAAAATTAGTGAACATTGTATTGTACCCAAATATCCCCAAATCCCAAATATCCAAGCCTTTTCTTTTTGGAATGTCCACTGTCCTATGCTATTCTCAGTCCTTTTCACCCAAATGTACCATGAAGTATTCCTACACCATCTGGTGCGAGTGAGAGGGAGGGTTAGAGGGAGAGGGAGGGTAGCGGGAGAGGTAGGGTGAGCAGGAGAGGAATGGTGAGAGGTAGAGGGAGGGTGATCAGGAGCAGGAGAGGTGGGAGCGGGAGAGAGAGCAGTAGTTGGGCAGAAGGGGGAGATGGAGAGTGAGTGGGAGAGATGGGAGCCGGAGAGGTGAGAGCAGAACTGTTCTTTTATTCGCAGTTGTGTAGACAGGGCATAATAATACCCCAATCTACAATCTACACAGCTTGTGAATTAAAAAAACTGGTGGGAATCTGGCACTTGTGATCATTCACATGAATGATCGAATTCCTGTGTGAATCGTAGAAATAGTAACATAGGTCTGCAAATTGTCGTGGCTAGCCCAGCACATATGCGAATACATGCAGGAGTATCTGCGATTCCATTTGAAATATTCAATATTTCACCTGCAATTTGGATTTTTGCAACTGCGATTTGGCATATCTGAAATCACAAATGAATTGGTATGTGTGTGGGGCAATATTTGCCTATGTGATTAGTCTCTGATTAGATCTCTGCAATTAGTTGTAGGATTCTGCAAGTAGTCGCAGCTTTCCCTACCCAGGTGCGATTTAGTTAAACAATTGTATGGGAATTCATGTCAACTCGTACAAGTTGCCACAAGAGCCAATTCGCACCCCAATTCACACCTGTGTAGATGGGGCCCATGACCAATTGGGAGCACACCCACACATCTACCGATTTCAGATTCTGACATACATAAATCCTAGGTTCTGAAATCGGCTGTCAAATAAGGGCAGAAAAGCATGTCTAGGATTTCAGTGCTCCTGATCAATCGGGGGTGAAAAGTAAAATGTGAAATCAGGAGTGATTTTTACACCCAAACTTAGCCATTTTGACTCCCAATTCCTCCAAAAAGCTTAAATCGGATCTGTTTGTCCTGGCTTGGTCCACACATACCCAATTCTGGGGCCGATTTTAGAATCACTTCAATGGTGTACTTGGAATGGTTGGGAAAACAGTAGAAATATAAGCTATATAATGTTGGAACTTTTGCCGAGATGAATATGTGATGTGCTACAGGAAAATGAGTCACAAGTCGTTGAATTATTATCAACTCTGCCTCTCTGCCTCAAAGTAATACCCCACGCACACATTCACAAATCAGGAATTTGTACGATCGAATTCACTTCGAATTTCTATTGATTAATTATTTGGTTTTTCATTCCTCAGTTTTTAACTCAGTGTATAAGCATAGTTATATAATTATATAACTGCACAAAATTCCTACTGCTTAAATAAGATATACTTCACCCCACTTTTTACCATCATTGGACTCCACGTGACTCATTTTCCTGTGACACATCACATTTTCTATTTCAGGAATCATACTATGCTATATACAACAGATCCTATCTGAGCCTCTGTGGCCGAGTGGGTAGAGCTTTCAACTCTACTTGCCAGCCTATACTTATGTGAGAGGTCCTGGGTTCAAATCCAGGCCAATCCTAGTTCAAAATTCTTTGTAACAGATACCTGAGCAGACTCTTTAATGAAAGAGCCGCCCAGGGATCTGAGAGGACTCTTAGGAGCGGACTCTTTCATTAAAGAGTCCGCTCAGAATGCTCAAAGAGTACACCTGGAATTCAGGAGTGTACTCTATGAGCATGGGAGTCCGCCCAAGCCAATGCTGGAGAATAGGGGCACCACAGCAAGTGTAGGATAAGCCTTTCTAACGGTCCCCGCCAGACGAACCAACGGGGACTAAGTACTATTACGCTATACCTCTACACATGATTAAAGGATACTAGAGTGGAGCATTTTGGCATTTTGGCATAAAATAGACATACGTTGGGAATGTATTGACCCCCCTCTTAGTGTTATTGACGTCCGTGTCTCAGGTAGGCACGCTAAGAATAGCACACCTAGTCATGACATAGTGCTCATAAAACATACGTTAGCGTTAGTGTTAGTGTTAACGTTGTAGTTGCTAAATCTCCCTAATATCACACATGTCCTAGTGTTAAGAGATCCTAGCCAGTTGACTTTGTTAGACACAGCAGTGTGCGGAAAACCATGGTTATTCCGAGTTGAATAGACCCTGCGAGACCATGTAATTATATTGTATCACTGTATGATCTCTTGCATTTTCTTACTTGATCACTCATATCTTTGACCTTGGTTAATAAACATCCTGAATAAAAAAACAAAAAACGAAGCCATTTTTTTAAATTCCAATTTGGGTCTCCTGATGAATCCTAGGATTTTATTTCAAACCGGGAGACTATTCGGCACATTTTTGTCTCCCGATTGGGTTTTTGTCTCCCAATTCAAGTATATTATTTTGACAAATCCTGGCCGATTAAAGATTATGGCCAAATCTGTTTTAATATTTGAAATCGGGCTGCTCATTTGAATCCGGGGCAGGTCTAAGACTAAACTGTGTATGTGTGGGTTTAGCCCTGATGCCTCGGGGGATCTCCTAATGAATCGGGAGGGCACTGGGACGGATTAGGAGTGCCCTCCCAATGGTGCATATATTAGATCATTGAGGTAACACTCCCGATTTGTGTTAGGATTTTAAAATATTAGTATTTTTTTTAGTTTATTTAGCAATTTCTTCTTCTTTTTTTTTACAAATGTGTTGTGTCACAGGTGTCACCAAAGATGGATTTGTGATACAGCCATATTCGATTCGAAAAGATGAGATCAAATAGTTCCTAATGTTAGTAAACTTTAATACTTGTTTTTAAATATTTTTACTACATATGATGTGCCACACGAATATGAGCCACAAATCGAGAATCAGCCCCCAAATCAGCCGAGAATGGTTGTATGTGACCAATGAATCAGGGTCAAATTCTTGTAATCTTGGTCACAGTGTGTAAAGTTTCATCCAGCTTTCCAAAGCATGTTGTGTGCGAATTTAACACCAGCGATAATTGTCGCTCCCACCACTACCCAGAAGTGATCACAGAAGCTTCAGGTTTCATTTGTTCCACTGTCGTTTTCGTAATCAATTAGGGAAATTCGATGGCCAGTGTGCTGCTGACATCGTTGCAATTCTTCTGATATATAACATTAGTTTATAGGGGTGGACACACATGGCCGATTTCAAAATAGAGCCAATTTCAGGTCCCCCGATCAGGCAGGGGTTCAAATCAGGCGGGGGTTCAAATCAGGCGATTTAGTATTTTCCAAAGTCTGAAATCAGAACCCTTTTTTCGTGTCCACACTGGGTCAATTTGAGGGCCGATTGCTGTAAAATACTAAATCGGGGCTTCTTTGTCGTGAGTTGGTCCACACTGACCCGATTTTGGGGAAAAAATAATTAATCATAAATTATACTGTTTGTTTCTCAAAATATGTGATGGAAATGAGTCACATGTAGGAGGGAATAAATTAGAATGGTTTTAGGAATAAATAAGTCCACTAGCTCTCCCATAGAATTGAAAAAATATATGGCCGTTTCCACCGTTTTGACGTTTTGACTTAGAATCGTCAAAATAATATTATGAATTATCCAGCCTATATGGTACTGTTTATTTAGCTCAAATATCCGTTGTTTAATTGCGAAGTTTGGAACCATTCTGATGATTCAGGTTATTTTGTCCTGTCACTGTCCATTTCCTTTCTATTTCTCACTCTTCCCCTCACTTTACTACGGTGGTCCAGGACTGACATCTTACCCTTTGTCCTGTGCCCATAATCCCACGCGTTTGTCGCACATTCTCCTGCCCCAAACTGCAATTCTTATTCTTGTATAACATAACAATTCAATTCATTTTGAGTCAAGAAAAATTAGGTTGCACTATTATTGTACATGTTACACACCCCTCCTCCCCATACCCTACACCCCTTCATATTCCTTCCTTATCCGGCCCCTCCCCTACCTCCTCCTCCAGGGCAGTGGGGAGAAGGGGGAGATGGACGAGGAGGGAAGGTAAGAAGCAGAGGAAGAGGAAGGAAGGGGGACATGGCAGAGAAGTAAGGTGGGGGGGGGGGGGGGGAGAAGGAGGAGAGAAATGAGTCACACTATAACAAATGGGTGAGAACTAATCTGAATATTCATATGTCTGATCCAGATTATTATGAAATTGTATTTTGGTTTGCTGCTGTGAATAGTCTTAAATAAATAGATTGCGATGTGTTTCAGGAAAATGAGTCACAAGTCGCAAAATTGATATTGAGTGTATTTCTATTTCTATTACATAGCATTTTGAATGATACTGACCACCGAAAACTACAGTTAGTTGGCCTTGAAATCAACAATGGGCATGATTCTGGCATGAACAATGAAAATGGATTCGATTTTATGATGAAGGTGTAGGTTTTATGCAGTAAAAAGACGGGAACAAGATTTATATTTCGGAATGTGAAATACCATTGAATTTCCTCCTATCTGCCCCAGACTGAAAACCAAAGATGACAGATCCAGTCTATGTCTAGGCCGACTGTCAATGAGGGGGGCTATTTTCTGTCCACGTGGGGGATTTGAGAGGAAAAAAATGATTAGACAGACTTTTTTATTAATAGTTTAAAATAGTTTCTTCTCAATAATTCTCATATTTTCATGTAGCTGCATGCCCCCATATATTTTGCATGACCCCTGTTATATTTCTATGTTGCTGCATGACACACACTACACCAGCTGCATGACACCCAATATACCACCTATGTAGCTGAATGACCCTCTATGTTGCTGAATGACCCATATGCTATACCCTCTATTTTACTGCATAACCCATACTACACCCTCTATGTTCCTGCATGACCCCATTATACCCGCCATGTTGCTGCATGGTCACTATTATATTGTTCTAAAATTTTCATGTTATATCAATGACAAGATTTTGGATGTTGTAGTTTAACAAATTCTCCCCTCCTCAGGCATTTATTGTTGTCACTTTTTTGCCTGAGGAGGGGAGAATTTGTTAATATACAACATCCAAAATCTTGTCATAAATATAACTTACAGTGGTAACTATGGAGGTGATCTGTTACTAAGCTACTAATAATATGCTAAGATCCGCATTCTATTTCTTGTAGTTAATTTAGATGGGGGGGATGCTCTAAAATATAGTTCCTATTTGAATATATTTCCTCTGTAGCTGTATTTTCTGTAGCTGAAAATACCTTGTTGCTAAGCAATGAAGGCAGATAGAACAACTTGTATGAGAAAAGTAAATTTCTTGAGAACAATTTAGTGGGGGTAGATGTTATCGAAGTCAATTTATCATAAGACTTACTGCGATATATAGTTCAATTGTGGTCTTTAAATATTGTAGGAGTCCATTGAAAAGGACAAAAATGTGAATGGCGATGTAAAGGCTAATGGCGACGTAAAGACAACATATTGTTGTAGTCTGTCTCAAACCATGTCATAACAAAAGTCTATTGCGACGCATGTTTAACTCATATTAGAAGATTCCGACGCATCAAAGGATACAAACCTGCCCTGATCAAACTTGACTGACTGATTTTTGGTGAGCGTTGAAGTTCTTACCTCAGACTTATTGCTAGAACCTTGGTATATCCTCGGGATATGACCACCAATGTGAATGGGGTTCCAGCATTGGATGCAGTGGCCTAAGTTGGCCTGCGCATTTCTCCAGCTGGTATGCAGGGGTTTAGAAAAACTACTCCTGGCGCCAAGACAAAGAAACTAAATCCGAAGATAGTGGTGACTAGTCCGAAGCTGAATATAGTGGGAGTATTGACCAGCTCATAGAGCAAAATCAAGAACTCCAGCACATGTTGGCACAAGTGACAGATGATTGCCAAGCCACTACATGCAGGTTATTAGTTGAAAATGAGAAACTAAGAGCTGAAGCTTCTAGAGTGGATGATATGTCCCATTTGAGAAATACTTACAATGATGATTTGGAGGAAGTTGAGGAACTGAACGTATGGGGTTCACCTCCCAGGATCGATGGAATCTCTCCTCTATATATGGTGAAGGGAGGCCGGGTTTTCCTAATGAAGGGGGTGGCTCGTATCTTCTCCTTATTCTGAAGCACTTTTTCAGCTAAGAAGGCTGCTCGGATACCTGTGCCAGAGAATCTAAAGTTGTCCGAAGCAACGGGCGGACAAGCTTTGACTGGGCCAGATACTCCTGGTAATTCTAACAAAATACCTGTATATGGTCCAAAACAAGAAAGCTTGAACCGATGTGTTTCTCCTCCACAAGGGGGATAAAGGACACCTGGGGAACAGCCGAAGGAAACGGTGACTCTCACTGCCTCATCTCCTCTTCATGGGGGGAGAGGGGGTAGGCCTTATGCTGGAGGCTCCGTCTCCTGCAGCAGGCGTATCGAGCTAAATTGAATCCTGATCTTCTCGATACTAGACCTATCCGCACACGACAGCATGATCCAGATAAGATTGTGTTTAAATGTCCTATTCCCAGGCTAGAAATTATCAGACGTTCAATCCTGTATAAAATTCCCCTGTACTGGAATCACCTGGGGGCCCAAACCCAAAGAGCTGAAACATCTAAAAGCTTCACCAATATGGTAAAACCAAATGCAATTTGGGAAGACAATAGCTTTATTTATAAAATTCAGAATCTACCCATCTAAAAATAGCTTGTGGCCCCCAGCTTGGTGTCAGTATCAGGTCTTATGGTTCTTCTCTACTTCCAAAATCTTCATCAACTCTTCTCTCAAGACTCACGTTTGTACCATCACCCACCCCAAGGTTCAAAAGTATTAGTTATAACTATAATTATCTAGACGCTATTCTTTAGACCACTCGGCCCCTTGGCCCTTTGCTAACTTGTCAGGGCAACTATTTTTCCAGCTTGTTGTGTCGCTGGAGCCCCTTCTTGCTATAAAAAATGAATTATTACATCATAAACCATAAGAAGTAAGGGCCACCCTCATGTCGTTGATGTGTGGGTGGATTGTTACCCTTACCTTCATATGTCACACCACCTTGTCCGGCAGGGCTTGAAATCCTCCCTATTATATAGGTAGCTTAGACCCACCAAGATTATTGTATGATTGTGCCAAACTCACCTTCACGTATCAGTTCTTGGCAATGCAAGTCAATCATGCCCCTAAACCGGCAATAATTAGAAACTGGGATTCTAAGGACTCATGGCATACACATCTCAGAGAGATTAAGGTGCTGGCCGAAGCTAATAACTGGACACCCAAGCAGTTCCTTATGCAGCTTAAGTGCAGCTGTCGCCATCAGCTTGGAGAGATGGGAGATTTGCCCCCAGGGCTCGATCTAATCGGTTTTGTTGACCATATGGATGCAAACTTTGGCGAGCATTCTCTTTAAAAGAAGCAGTCTGAGTTCTACAACTGTTGACAAACCCCTAAGCAGCCAAGCTGTATGTTTGCCAATGAGGTAGCTAAACAGGCTAGACATGCTTTTGGTGTGGTTTTAGACAATACTCTAGGCACCTTGTGCTTGAGAGTCTTTCTGAACGGCTTGATTAACCAGGAGAAAGCTGCTTGGGTGAAGCTAAAACAGCCATTGGCTGTAGCCATTCCTCTGGAAGGAGCTGCGGCCAAAGCTTCCCAGTCAGGAAAGCGCAAGAAAGCAAGTGCCAAAGGAAAGGCCATGGTTCAGGTTAGCCAGGTACTAGCATTGCAGGAGTCTGACGATGATGATCAGTCTGATGACCTGAGCAATGCAGTAGTGCAAGCTCTCCAGGCCTGGCAGGGAAAGAACAAAAAGACTGGTTCCTCTACCCAGCAAGCTACAAAGGGTTCTGCTGCGGGAAAGGGAAAGAAAACCTGGCAGGTTCGGAAGTGCTACGTCTGTAGTGAGGTGGGGCATTTTGCCTTGGCTTGCCCCACTAAAATAGCTCTTCATGGACTTGTGAAGAAGCAAGGTACTTCTAAAGAGAAGCCTGCTTCTGATAACTAGGTTTGGCCCCTGTAGAAAGCGAGACGGGAGCCATGGACAACACGCTTCTTAGTACCATAGTCCGCAAGGATCTTGCTAGTAGTACAGAAACTGGGAATCCAGCCAAGGCACCGGTGTGTAAGATAGGGTTAAAGCTTAGCGACAAGAAGCTACCCGATCCGATAGCTGGAGGTCCGCGGCCGCTGCCAGATGGTGGATTTCTTCCTAACTGGGTTGAGGAGGGCTCAGGCAAGGGCCCTTGTATCCGTTGGGGACAGCCCAAGTACCAAGCTGAGTCAGGACAGGTTATTCTGGTGGACAAAGATCAGAAGAAATCTGCTCTGATTCAGAAAGTATCTGTATTCAGAAATAACTGGAAACTCGGGAGATCCCTTCTAAGTTATTAGTGAGGGAGAGATGGTATGCCCCTGTAGGCATACATGGGAAAAATGGATTTTTCTTGGTTGATCCGGGTGCTACGACAAGTTTGATCACCAAGAAATTCTATGATTCCCTTCCACATGCGCCACCTATGGTTTTGGTACATGGATATGGCATGCTCGATGGGTAATGGAACGCCTATAACTACATTTGGGAGCGTGCTCTATCCATATGAAGTGTTAGGTCAGACGTACATGATTACATGTCTTGTAGTCAGTGGTCTGAAGGGCCCTGAAGACGGGATTTTAGGTGCAGATTTTAGGTGCAGATTTCTACTATGTGCACCAATGTAATCTGGATTGGTCAGGACAACTTTATTTGGAGAATTTCGGACATTCTGTCATGTGCAAGCAGGTCTATCACACTTGCAGAATTGGATTTTGATAGTGGCTCAGACATCCCCAGGATGCTTGGATGTTAGAGCCAGACCAAGGATTGCTAAAAGACTTTGCCTTTAAAGGGTGGGTTCCAGTGGCCGGCTACTTCTCCAGCTACTGCTTCCGCTTCTTGATAAAAGAAGCGGGAGCAGAAGTGGGAGAGTAACGGGGATGGGTGCTATTGGCTCCTGCTACCAAGCCACGTTACTTCCCGCTTCTTTTGGAGCATTTTCGAAGCATAGAGTGCTCCTGCTTCTATCAAACATGTTTGATGTGAAGTGCCGCTACTTTGTAGCGGGAGGTAGCGGGAAGTAGCGTGGGCAGAAGCGGGTCAATGGCACCACTCTACGCTACTTCTCATGCTACTTGATGCATCCATTTGTATGTGAAAATAAAATGTTGTCTGCTTAGATTTCTGAGTAGCGGTGGAAGTAGCGGTGGAATATTCTAAAGAAGCGGGACCAAAGAAACGGGAAGAGTAGCGGGAAGAGAAGCCGACCAGTGGAACCCAGCCTTAAGGCAAAGTCACATATGTATTCAGGCTCCCTAAGGCTTAGGGAGCCTGAATACATAATGTTTCAGGTGGAGGTTGGTAGCATTTAGCAATCCGTCCGGCAGCCCAATGAAAATTGGCAAAAGTAGGGTGGTGGGCGAGATAAGCCGAGTTACTCTGGTGGCCGAGAACTCTGTTATATCTGGAGATGGCGATGGCAATATTATCAGAGAGGCAATTGATGATCTGATAGCCCCCAACATCTTAGTACCACCAAGTGCAGAGTGTCCGCTGAAGAAATTGGTCAACGATTTGGATTTGTCCGAGCAAAATGAGAAAAAGGTCGCTCTTTCTCTGCTGGAAGAATTCCAAGATTGTTTCTCTCTTCCAGATGGCAAGGCCCTTGGATGTACCAATAAGGTTCGCCATATGATAGAGACTGGTGATGCTTGTCCGATCAAACAAGCATACCAGCGTATTCCTGTGGCCAAGAGAGACAAGGCAGAGGAAGAGATATGGAAAAAAGAAGATATGGGCCGAATCGAACATAGTAGTAGCCCATGGGGTGCTCCTATTGTTATGGTTGCCAAAAAGGATGGTACGCAGCGATTTTGTGTTGACTATCGTCAGCTGAACTGTTACTATAAAGGATAGCTTTCCACTACCTCGGATCGATGAGTGCATAGAATCACTTGGTGGAAACCAGTGGTTTTGTACTCTTGATCTTGAAAATGGGTACTGGCAAGTAGTGATGGATGAAGAGTCAAAAACTGCATTCTTATCCAGTGTTGAGTTATTTCAATTCAAAGTTATGGCTTTCGGATTGTGTAATGCCCCGCTACTTTTCAACGCATGATGGATCAGATGTTGGATGGCCTTTGATGGAAATCATGTCTGGTCTATCTGGATGATGTCGTGGTTTGGGGGAAAACTCTTGATGAGTGCCTAGATAACCTGAGACTCGTCCTTGAGCGTATTCGGAATTATGGTCTTCGTTTGAAACCCAAGAAATGTGAATTTTTCCGCAAGAAAGTGGAATACTTGGGTCGGATTGTGTCAGGCCAAGGCATTCAAGCAGATCCGAAGAAGATCCAGAAAGTCAAGGACTGGCCGATCCCTAAGAATGCAACGGAAGTAAGGCAATTCATCGGATTTGCCTCCTATTACCGAGATTTTATGAAAGATTTTGGTAAATTTGTGATGCCTTTGCAAGACGTTGTAACCGCGGCAGGCAAGGATAGACGATATACTAAACCTATAGAGTGGACTCCGCATTGGCAAGATGCATTTGATACATGCAAAAACTTGCTAATCTCTGCACCTATTCTTCGATATCCCTGTCCGACGGGTGAATTCATCCTTGATATAGATGCAAGTAGTTTTGGCATGGCTGGAATTCTGTCCTAGGTTCAGGATGGGAAGGAGGTGGTTCTGTGTTTTGCAAGCAATAGTCTCTCGAAGCCACAGAGAAACTATTGTGCAACGAAACATGAGCTGCTTGCCGTTCTAACCTACCTGCAAAAGTTCCGTCATTACTTATTGGGTAATAAGAACTTTTTCACACCTCTTCACGTTGGTTGCTCAATTTCAAGGACTCAACTGATATGTTAGCCCACTGGCTACTCACCTTACAGGAGTTCGGATCAGAGCATGATATTGCAACACGCAGGAAAGCAGCATGAGAATGCTGATGCACTGTCGCTTACCGACTAGAAAGTGTGGAAGATCAGACTGCCTAGATTGCGGTGCGCTTGATGCTATTATTGCCACTAATGATGTTTCCTTAGGGACTCAACATAATGTGTTGCAAGAAGCTCAGCAAACCGACCCACTTGTAAAAAGATTTCGAACATTTGTCAGGCATCTTGGTAGTATGGAGGTGAGAGATGGTGTGCTATGTCTGGTTTGGACAAGGCTACCCACCAATAAGAAATACTGGAGGATAAATCGTCCCTGTTTCCATGAGGAAAGAGATCTTCCAGGGCATTCATGGTGCCAAGTCATTTCAGAACCTTCAAGAATGTCTGGTCAGCCAAGATGAGATAGTTTTGGCCGGGTTGGCCGAGTTGATCTGAAGCGCTGGATACCTGCTGGAAACATGGAGGTAGATGGAACCAAATATCATTGGACATTCTAGGGCCTCTTCGGAGTACCCCTAGAGGCAACAACTATATTATGGTTGTAGTAGACCATTTTTCTAAATGGGCCAAAGTGCCTACCCCATGGCTCAACACACCGCTGAAAGTTGTGCAGAAGTTCTTTTTTGGGAGGGGATCTTGAGATTTGGGTGTCCTGTGTCATTGCAGACAGATGGAGCTCCTGAGTTTCGGTCCCAACTCTTGACGAGTCAGCTAGATATGCTGGGAATCTAGAAGCTGATTACTCTTCCTTACAGACCAATGTCTAATGATCAGTCGGAGAGATTGAACAGAGTTCTTGTGGAACAGCTATCTTGTATGACCGATTTGGATGAGGTAGACTGGGATATGCTGACCCCTTGTATTGCTCATGCATACAGAGGAACAGTGCATGCCGCTACCTTATGCACACCTAATTCTATAGTCTTCGGAGAGGAATTAGTAACACCAATGGATATGGTGTAGAAAGAGGAGGTCTAGATTTCCCTTGCAAGGTTGCTTTTGTTGAGAACCTTAAACAGTGGATGAGAAAAGGACACCAGTGCGTGTGGGATAATCTCAGAATATCTGCAGTTCATCAGATAAGAGATTATAACAAGCATTCTAGGCCCGCCAGTTTTGAGGAGGGGGAGGTGGTGTATCTATTCTGTCCCCCCAAAGCAATTAAGAAGCTTGGACCCAAGTGGGACGGGCCTTAATAAGATCTGAAGGTTTATAGGATGTACCACCTGTGAACTGGAGACAGCCGAAGGTCTAATGCGATATCATATTGATTACCTGAAGCCAGCGTTCAATGAAAATGGGCCAATTCAAGCAGTCAACTTGAATCGGGCACCAGAATTCCGAAAGCAGGAACAGGCTGGTAAGGAAATCTTTAGACTGGAAGCTGGTAAGGTAGTGCCAGGGAAAGACTGTCCGAAGATGGTCAAGAAAGAGAAAATTACTATAGGTGTTAAGCCTAGGGGTAGACCTAGAAAAGTTCGAAAGGATAATTCAAAGAAAACCTCAAGTAAATCTCTGCCTCTAAAGAAAAGAGGAAGTAAAAAAGGAAAATCTGTTGCCAAACCAGCTGGTTCCTTAGCAGATTTGGGACCTATGGCTACCAAGCCTGGACCTATGAGGCTACGAAAGGTTTTGTCTAATAGAGAAAAGCCTAAGATAGCTACAGTCTGTCCGAAGAAGTGCAGGAGGCGTAAGGTTAGCACAAATACGTCCGACCAGTTGGTGGCGCCCCCTGTCGTTTTTGAAAAGGAAGCGTGGAAGGCCAAGGAAACAGCCAGTCCAAGTTGTTTCTGTACCTCCAGCACAGCCAAAGAAATGACCAGGTAAGGAAAGGACCAGTCATTGATGTGAAACCACCAGATCCTCCTTCCCCTGGCCTAGTAAGGACAAAACGTTTGCGTAAAGCCCCAGTTCGGTTACAAATGAATTAATTATGGTACTGGACCGAGGTTGGAAATGTCCAAACTGATTTCCTCCCGAACTAAAAGGTGAGCGCGGGAAGGAACACTGGCGCTGCAGTAGTGTGGCAACTGAACGC
Source organism: Sthenelais limicola (assembly GCA_942159475.1). NCBI lineage: Eukaryota > Metazoa > Annelida > Polychaeta > Phyllodocida > Sigalionidae > Sthenelais > Sthenelais limicola. The sequence goes on along the minus strand of OW804097.1, from coordinate 42,678,573 downwards.
AACTCTGGTGTTGCAATGGTTAAATACGCGAGTGTTTCGCCATTTCAGTCAGTCTACTTCCTGCTTCTGCAAAGCAAAGCCTCGAGACTACCTCTTTGAAAGAGAAACATGCAGTAAGTTTTACTAAGTGATGAGCTTTGTGAAATATATCAGCTCGAGTAGTCAAGTTGCATGAATACTATGGGTCGTGCATGATGGGTCCGAGGATGAAGGACGGAGAGCTGGAAGATTCCCCGCTGACTCTGTCTCCTGATCCTGCTGATTCCTCGGCGACAGATGCTAGGGAGAACTTGAGCTCGCCGTCCAAGGGAACTCGGGCATCTGTCAGAAAGGCAAAGAAAGTCCAGAGCTTGCATGTGCATCATGCTGGGGTGAGGAACGAGCAGTTGTCAGCGATGGGCATGCTAACCAAGTTCAATGCTGACATGGATAAGGCAACTGATGTAGTTCTGTTGAACCCCGAGCACGATAGGCCAGGCGCACGTCATCTTGCTGCAGCAGAGTCTGACTCTGAAGATGACCATGCATGGGCTTATGCTTTGCTATGAGTCCACCCTGTATCCAGGGTTGATCAAGGCAGAGAAGCTGGAACCTGGTACCAGTGAAAAGATTCGCCTGGTGTCAACCCTGTGGGAGCCTGGCTTCAGATGTCCATACCTTGTGTGTAGGAGAGTGAAACTCAATGCCTCGGGTGTCCGAGCTTTCTCTACCAGAGAAAGATTTTTCAGGCACCTGTGTGAGGTTCAGTCTCCCCTAACTGACACTGGGCGAAAAACCTGCTTTCCCCTGTGCGTAAAGTAGGTCCTTATAGCACCTTATAATGCAAGCTCTTATCCCATCAGTATTACAGCTGCTACATGGTTAACATTTACACGAGACCGTATAGCAGGAACATGGTGTCTAATTACTAAGTATTAAACTATGTGATTCTTGAATAAACAATAGGGACGCACTGTATGTGGGAGCATTGGGACCAATCTATATCTTTAATCCCTTTCCTTGGACCATATCATACATAGCATGGATAGGGAATTAGACCTACATACCTGCTGGGGTTAAATACTAGCTACTAATTCTATAAACATTCTAACAAATTATTGCTCTTTTTCCTCTTTTCAATTCATGATGTTTGTTAGAGAAACTTTGTTACATAAATATATAAATATGTAATGTGTTACAGAGAAATGAGTCAGAAGTCACAAAAAATGATATCTTTCAAGTGTTTTCTTTCACAAAAAGAAGTTGTAGGAATGTTTTGATTTTTAGGGTGTTTAACAAAGTTAGGCATAGCAATGCACGAACCAAATTTCTAGATATGCTAATGGTTAATATCATTGGACCAATCTGATCCCACCTTTTACAATACAGTGGTATTCAAACATGTGATTGTAGAATGAGTAAGAGCGACCTACTGTTGGTATTATTGTGCCAACACAGGTTCAATTGGTGGCTATCCCGGCCTTGTATGCATGACTGATTTCGCCCAATTTGTCCTCCCTTTGCAAGGAAATACATTAATGTGACTCTCCTCTCTTCTCTTTTCTCCTCTTTCTCCTCTCTCTCTCTCCGCCTCTCGCTGCCTCTCTCCTCCCTCTCTCTCACTCTCCTCTCTTTAATATTTCGAAAATTTGATAAGTTAGCGATTAGAGGCAAGATCAAAAGATATATTGAATGTAATTTAAACTATGAAAACACCTTAAATATTTAGTTCAACTATAAGCAGAAACAGCCTGACACATTTTAATTATTTCCATGAAATATGTTTAGCAATGTTGAAATATATGTTAAAATAAAATTATGATTTTAATCGTTTTAAGAATGTTACACATCCCTGCTTTGCCTTACCTTGTATGTCCTATCCCACATGTTTTACTTACCTATGTATATATCAGTTGCCAACCAACAATGTATTATATTCATATCTGAAATACTTCTTATTCAACCAGCAATGGTGAATAACATCTGTATCAGAAATATGTTATACACAACTTGCCAGCTTATCTTCATCTTCATATTGACTAATGTCTACTGATTTCTGTCAACCTTTAAAAATGTCTTGCATGTATTCGTCAACCTTTAAAAACTACTGTTTAGGGTAAAAGCCAGTGACTCAGAATACTCCTCACTCAATCCATGAGCTGCATGGTATGCTTGGGGAAGGCCTATGTATCCATAGTAGGCCCAGTGGCCTAGTTTGTGGAGCACCTCTTCAAATGCTCCTAACTTCGAATTTTGTAAATAATTTAGAATAAATATCGTACCAAAATGATCTTATAAGGGTTCTCCACCAATGATATAATAGAGCGTTGCCTCTATTAATATAATTCTATAAATGAATGAGTCTTTAGACTCCTTTAAAAATTCGAAGTTCTACTGTACTATAGAGTTGATGTAACACATTGGATGATGTTTCTCTGAGTAACTGTATGCCAGTTACCCTCTTTTATTATATTGCTGAACTCAGTGCTGCTCCGCATCCAGAGAGGGCTCACAGGCCGACCCCCTACCCTCTGTGTTGCTAGGCAACCGGCCAGTGTAACAGTCTGCACACTGGGCGTCCCGGGATCGTTAAAGGGTTAAGAGCCATTGTTTTGATAACAATTAGGGAAGGATCTGCCATTTGGCAGCAAATAGTACATGTGAACCATGTAGCAGCTGCGATACTGATGGGATAAGAGCTTGCATTATAAGGTGCTATAAGGACTTACTTTACACACAGGGGAAAGCAGGTTTTTCGCCCAGTGTGAAGTGTGGATTTGTCCATATGACAACTGTCGGCAGCAGCTTGACAGGAAGTCAGTATTGGTCAGCCACATCATGAATGAGGAAGAGCTGCTGCACAACCAAGGTAGGCCGAAGGCTATGGAGAAGGCTGCGAGAGTGAGAGCCGAGTGGAAGCCCTTCGGAGCTTTCAATCATACTACTCACCTTTCGTTAGCCCATCTTTGGATCCTTGAAGGCTGGTGAGTCAGGTTCTTCCAAGTCTGGTGGTGGAAAACCCAAGTCAACTCCGACCCCGGCTAAGACTAGCAGAGTGGTTGTGGACAAACCAAGTGCTAGCTCTAGCTTGAAGGCCAGTGGAGCCTCCAAGCGACCAAGGTCAGAGAGCCAGCCGAAGGCAGTTGAGTCAACTGCTTCTCCTGCAAAGAGGAGCAGACATTCAAACAAGACCCAGAAATGGGTGGACGGGACTCTAGCTGAGCTGCCTTGTGCCCTGGAAACTGCCACTCTGGTGGAAACATCAGAGACTGGAGTAAACCAGGTGCTCAAAGCCCTGCAAGAAGCTGCAGAGGAGGCCAAGAGGCAGGTCAAATCAACTGTGACCGCCCCTGTGACCCCTCTGAAGAAGCTTCAGGCGGTGAGGGCTAAGGTGGATGAGGTGGGTTCGCTGAAGGAAACCATCAGTCAGTAGGCTCTCCTCATCCGGACTCTAAAAGCATCCAACCAAGAGAAGGAACAACATATTCTGAAGCTCTTGGAGGAGAACACCCGAGCTCCAGGGCTTGTTGTTGGACGACTCGGACGAGTCCAACAACATGCTTGTTCCCTGGGTGGAAAGCCGGCCGCTCGGCCTGACAAAGCAGTCAAGGCTGCTCCAGCCAAACCTTCTTTGGGCTTCATAAAAAATTGTCTTACTTCGGAGATTGTTAATATTAGTTAGGACATTGAATGCTTCTATTTGTCACTGAACCTGAAGTTTTAAGAAGAATTTTTATTGTTCATTGTAGTGAGGACACTTTATGCTCCTGCATGTAGACATTTTTCAACTTTTTACTGCCCTGTCGGGTTTGTAAACAAATTTTTCAAACTCTTAAAAGAAAAAAGGGGGTATTGTGGTGTTATCGGGTATTTTCTACAGTAAGCCTCCAGGTGCTGTCCACTGTGGGTCAATTCTGTCAGCTGTTGTTGCTTGAGTAACAGCAACCTGGGTTTAACCTTATTGTCTTATCTGTGAAGAACATGATGCTTCTCACAGTATTCCTGAAGTTACTTTTGCTTGTGTGTGTTGTATGTTCAATTTTCCAATATTTCCAATTTTCCCCCAGCCCCCTGCCCCTGCCCCCTTCCTAGAAAAAAATTCAACCCACCTAAAAATTGTTTGCCTTCCATTCAATTTATACATGAATTTTGGACCAAAAACCTAATTAAAACTGGAAAACAAGTCATCCTAACCACAAAACTCTGAAAATGTACTATTCACATGTTTAAATTACTACTATTATGAAATAGACATAAAAAATAGATTTTTTTTTTAGCTCTTGGATGGTGGTTCCATAAAAAAATACCACTCCTCCCAACCGAGTTTTCAGCTAGGTAAATCGGAAACACTTATTTGTTTGGCCTATATATAGAAGTAACGTCCTCTGATCCATATCAAAGCAAACCTCTCCCAAATTGATTAATCATATCATGCACATGTAATAATACTCGTTCTTTTCCGGCTATGCATTATTTATCAGAAGCATTTTCAAACACTTTTTCTTTCAATTATAAAGCAATAATCTAATGTGCCTATGTAAAGACAGATGGCTATGTAAATACAAAATCTAACTAATCATGATTGTTTCTCTTGATGAAACTTGTACACATACAGTGTAACATGGTGGGTACAGTGTTACAGGATGGATAAGTGTTTACAGAGTAGTACAGTTACAGGAGGGTATAGTCTTACAGGATGGACGCAATGTTACAGGGAGGGTACAGTTACAGAGCGGGTATGGTTACAGGAGGGCTACAGTGATAAGGGATGGATACACTGTTACAGGGAGGTTACAGGTTCTGTACAGAGTTACAGTTTGGGTACAGTGTTGCAGGGTGGGTATAGAGTTACAGGATGGGTGCAGTGGTATATGTTTGGTACAGTATTACAAATTTGGGAGTGTTACAGGATGAGTACATTGTTCGAGATCGAGTACAGTGTTACAGTATGGGTACAGTTAGGGGTTGGGTACAGTGTTACCAATTGGGTGCAGTTACAGGATGGGTACAGTGTTACAGATTGGGTACAGTGTGGGTACAGTGTTAAAGGTGGGTAATGTTACAGGCCTGTTACACTTTGGGTACAGTTTTACAGGGTGAGTACAGTTACAGGATGGGTAGTGTTACAGGCATATGACAGTTTGGGTGCAGCCTTACAGGGTGGGTACAATTACAGGATGGATACGGTTTTGCAGATTGGTACACCTTAAAGGTGGAGAGTGTTACAGGCATGTTACAGTTCGGGTACACTCTTACAAGGTGGGTACAGTTACAGAATGGGTACAGGGGTTTCCTAAATATACATTTGCTATACTTTATGTATACATAAAGGGTGGTTTCCACTGGCTGCAGTAAGCTCTGCGGTAAGCCTTGTGATGGTGCTGTGATAGTGAGTGACAAGGTCCTGCCTACATGGCCAGTGAACCATGTAGGCAGGACCTCATCATTCCTCTCCACCTACAGAACCAGCACAAACCATCGCAAGGCTTACCACAGAGCTTACCGCAGCCAGTTGAGACCACCCTTTAGTGTAGAAGGAGTCCTCACTGTATTGGCCATATTCTCCTTTGCAACATAATTATACTAATTTGTATACAGTTTTAATATTTAATATATTAAGGTACACCCTAGTACCGAAACGCTGGAATCGTACATCAAAATACTACTTGAAAAAATAAAAACCAATTCACAAAAATTGCTGATACTCTGGTTTTGGTGTCATATCAACTTATAAGAATATTTAATACATTTTCACTTTGTTTTTTTATTAAAACTATATATTTTTGATACATGGCAATGTATGAAGATATCAATGCTGGATATCAGTCCCTCTTCTGCAATATAGAAGTCCCTCTTCTGCATTAGCTGCCGCGCTACCCCTGATAGCTGACCATTGGAATGGACTATGTAATTGAACCTAACTTAGAACAACTTAGGGGCGAACTGGCCCCTAGCAACCAATCATTTCCCCTTCTTCCTCCTAGAAGTCAAATAAAAAATAACAATTCCCACTCCAACGTTGCTGGTAGTGGTAGGGATCGTACCGAAGGAAGAACAAGCCGCTCAGATACAGACACAAGCCCTCTGGCATTGTCACCTTCCATGGAGATACATGTAACAGTAAACCCGAAACTGAGAGAAAGCGGGAGGGCCCCAGCAGACAGACGGGTCAACATGATAGGAGGTGCAGATGTGGAAGCAAGGCCCCTCAGAGGCTGGAGAGGTGCCAGACAGGACAGGGCGCAGAGAGATAGAGTGAACTTGGGGGTTGAAGAAGAAGATGATCGACCAGATCTGGACATGGGTTGCAGATGAGCCAACCCTGGGGGTTATCAAAGAATGCAACGGCAAGAAAGGAAGGTCAAAACAGCGCCAATGCCATATGACGGCTCAACATTGTTGAATGATTTTCTTAATCACTTTAGAGTCGTAGCAGACCTCAATGATTGGTCAAACAGGGAATGCGTGCTGTACCTGGGGGCTAGTCTAGACAGGTCAGCATTGGCTATACTAGATAGAGTGGATATCGACGATGGGGATAGCTTTCTCCAACTTGTTCAAGAACTGGACAAGCACTATCAGGCTGCAGACCAGCTATCTCTGTATAGAACGCAAATTTGGTTGAGGAAACAAGTAATGATGAAGGGTTCAATGTCCTGGCAGATGACCTTGAGAGAATGATGAGGTTGGCTTACCCTAGAGTTGATCGGGAAGTGAAGGATGATCTGAGCTGAGATGCATTGATTGGAGCCCTGAGAGATGAGAAGTTGAGACAATGGATTGTCCAGGCAAGGCCTAGATCTTTTGCAGAGGCCAGAGCGGCTGCATTACATGGAGAAGTGCAGAGCGTGACTGGCCTGGCCCCTCAAAAACCCAAGGTCATCTCAGGCTGGCAGCAGTGGAAGAGTCCTCACCTGTTATTCAAACTCAATTTGAACAGATTCTGGGGAAAATATTAGCTAGGTTGGATGAGCTTGAGACCAGTCCTCTCAGCAATGGCCAGGCGAGCAATTCTTATGCACCTAGACCAAGAGGATGCTTCCTGTGTGGTGATTATGGACATTTCAGACGAGAGAGTCCAAACCGCCCCAATGGTCACACACAAAGGGGACAGGGAAATGAAAGTGGGCAGTAAGCCACCAGGTTACTGTCCAGCAAGTCACCGGTAAGGGGGAAGGATGGATGGCCATATATGGCAGATGGGATCCTTCCACAACAGGAGTGGTGGTTGATGGAAAGAGCAATGGAGTGGTCATTCAGTGGTTGATAGATACAGGTCCTTGCACAGTGATATTGAGCAAGTGGGCCTGGGAACGTATGGATGATCCCCCTCCAATATGGCGCTCAAGAATAAGAATCACAGGAGCTGGAGGAATGCTAGTTGACGTGCTGGGTGAAACTGATATAGAAGCAGACTTCAGACCGATATTAGAAAAAACTAGAAGAAGGAGGCATTCTAGGGATGTATTAGCTGTACATACAACCCATTCAAGTGACTGGGCTGTAGAGCGCCCTATGCAATAATTTCTGAAATCGCCACTTTGTGTATGAAACGTTCAAAATACCACTAGTAAATAGACTCATGCCTATGTCAAAGTCGGAGAATGAGTAAAATACATATTGCGCTATACTTATATTAAACAATCTGACTGACTGGCGGCAAAACCAACTCAGGACAACCATTGAAACAGACTATTGTAAAGAAGTCTAAGGGTTTTTAGCCCATAGGTTCAGTAAGATGAAGAAGTGAGACAAGAAGTCCGAGGTTGTAGTTCGTCTGGATTCGGCCTAGGCGGTGGTGACTCAGCAAGTACCTAGGTCCGAGTCTTTCACTTTATTTTATACTCCAAAATCATGAATTATTGATATAATCAAACCCAGGAAATATTCCACTGGCTCTTCCCCTTCCCTCTAATTGGTTGAGGGAGAGAGGATCTTCCTTGCCCACACGCCGACCTCTGCTCCCCATGCAGAGACCATAAATGGAGTGCATGCAAGTTGGATCCCTCTCCTCAGCCTTCCCCCTCCCACCCCTTACTCATAGATCCCAAGGCTCGTGCCAGCCCCCCTCCCTCTTAGCCCTTCCCCCCTCTTGATAAACCCAGAGCAGTGGATACAGTAATTGGGTCGGGCTGGGGGAGGCGGGGTGAGCCCTGAGTGGCTCATCTCCCCCTCCCTCCTGGCCAGGCCATGTGTGGCGTGCATGCCCCGACCATGATCAGGGCTAAATAGGTCGGATCTTGGGCCTAAAGATTTCAGTTCTTTACACTATAGTCAGTGGGAAACAGGCAATAAGCGCGGCGGTGATAGCACATAATGCATAACCAGGCATGTCAGTAGGTTTACCATAAGTGGCAGTAGAGGCTAGCAAGCTTTGAAAGTGTGTTAAAACATCATTTCTACTTAGTTCATAGCAAGATATGGCTCACATTCATCAGGTTTAGAATAAGAGAGAACTAAGAGTCAGTTTCCCTTTATTTTGGGCATTTTGTAGGCAAAGTTTCAGTCCACTCCACCCAGGCATGGATGGAGTGGACATTTGAGTGTTGCTTAGTGACAAGACGACGTTGTGTCATGACCTCAAATTTGATTGGGTGATGCATCACAACAGGCATGTCACGGGTGTAGCAGAATATAAACAACACTCATTGTTGACAGGACTTGTTGCAAAACTTAGGATTACAAAACTACATATTGTCCCCTGCATTTAGATAATATGCCTGTGCATCAAACTAATCACATAAGATACTACATGTAAAGTTTGCCTGCTCAACTCTGTGCATAAGTGTAGATCTGAGTGTTTTGTATTTATTTTGTATGGGCTGCTCTTCAACCCTATTAATGCATACACAGTAGCACGGTATAGGGTTGTTAATTCGGCTAGGGATGGATATCATCTGAACTAGGTGGTCTCTGGTAGACACAGATACTGGAACGGTGTGGATGAATATGATATGATACGATGCTTGGTGATGTCTGCATCACACAATCTGGAGCAGTAGAGAACAGTAGTCACGCGCAAATGAGCATCACCTGGGACGATGGAGGTGATGGGCAGGACATGTGTGATTGAGGACCCCTGGAGGAGGTGGACCAGCAACATTCTGGTTGGAATGTGTGTGATGGAGGACCCCTGGAGGAGGAGGTGGAGGAGCCATGTCCTGGGAAGGCAGGTAGTAGTGATCAAAGACTAATGGAGGAAGCAGGTGGACAATGTCACACCTTGGCGTATGAAGAGGGTACTGATGTTCAGGAGTTCCTGGAAGGAATGGGAGAATCACCTCTGGGCGGATGTCAGGTGTTGGGAGAGGAATGTCAACAGTCTCTAGAAGAGACATGCAGTCAGGTTTCATCTGAAACCAGTAATGAGGGCAAGAGAGAGCAGAACTGGCTGACGTTACCATGCAGGTATGCTTATGGGTAGGCAGGATGAATATCACACAGAACCCTTCCCATGCTGTTGGTGGAGTGGAACCACAAGATACCCTGGCTGATGAAGGAGCTCGAACCCTCATTATGGAAGATGAAGGACTAGTGCAGGATGTAAGGGTGGCAAGGTCAGTACATTGCCCCATTGGGAGAGAGGGTATAGCAGATGTGTGACCCAAGGTGACAAGGATAGGATACAGAAATTGAATGAAGAGTTCCAGAGTTTATTCCTCAGAAAAGGAGATTCCCTGGGTAGGACTGGGTTGGCTAAACACCACATCAATACTGGTAGCTTCCTAGAGAGATCGGGCCACTCTGATGTCGGACCGTCGTATACTCAGACCATTGTATACTCGACCTGGGTAGGGTCGGACCAGGGGGTTAGTGGACTCGGACAAAGGGGTTAGTGGAGTTGGACCGGGCAGAGCTCGGACCGAGGTAAACTCGGACCAGGGCATGACTTGACTCATCTACTATTTGTTCAGTATTTCTTTCTTCTCTATTCTGATAGTATTATCTAGAGCCGGGATACAGGACTTATGATATCAGCTAATTCCCAGGTCAGACGTGGATGGAGGAGGAAGACTAGGTGGGAGGATTGGACTGTGTGTGGGTCAGCAAGTATAAAGTGGATATTGATTGCTTTGCGACCAGATGATCCCGTTTTAATACATTATCTTTAAACAAAGATTGCGCCATGAGTAATAATACACACGCAACACAAGTGGATTGGCTATATGTGTATATGAGTATTAGGGTTAGGGTTAGGGTTATTTTAGTATGGATTATTGTTAGATAGGGCCTACGTTTTTTTTTAAAGTAAGAAGTTCCGATTGGAAGTTCTTCCAATCGGAAAACTCCCGTTATTCTCGGTAATATTCCTGAGCTTTTCGCTCATCTATACATCAGATTTTGCCATAGTATACGGTATTCCATATTAGTAAACTCAGACCATGCTAAACTTTGGATTGGACAGAGGTGACACTTGAAACACCGTATAACTAATAACCCTAACCACCCGGCTACCATAAACATCAAAATTCATTATTACACTAACCACCCGGCTACCATAAACATCAAAATTCATCATTACAAATCTATCTTTTAATATCATATCTGGTCCGAGTTGTCAGTGGTCCGAGTTCACAGCGGTCCGAGTCCACTAACCCAACCGGTCCGAGTCTACCAACCCGGTGGTCCGAGTCCACTAACCCGGTGGTCCGACTCCACTAACCCCTGGGTCCGACTCCACTAAGCCGCCTGGTCCGACATCATGGTGGTCCATCTTCACCAGTCACCTACTGGTACCAGCCACCCAATTAAGAGTCTGCCTAGATGTGTGCCCATTCACAGGCGACAGATTGTGGGAGAAGATTTGCACAAAATGGAGGAAGGAGGAGTGATCGAACCTGGAAGCGGTCCCTGGGCCAACCCCATTGTTTTGCTTAAAAAGAAAGATGGAGGATGGAGATTCAGTGTGGGTTATTATGACTTAAACATGCTTATCCTCTGCCTCGGATGGATGACACTCTTGACCTTTTGAGAGGGGCCAGCATGTTTTGCATGCTTGATCTGGCGAGTGGGTATTGGCGAGTGGAGATGAATGCGAGTAGTATAGAGAAAACGGCCTTTTGCATACACCAGGGCCTGTATCAATTCAATGTCATGCCTTTTGGCTTGGTAGACGCTCCTTCCACCTTCGAACGGTTGATGGAGACTGTTCTGGCAGGACTGTGGAGGAATGTGCTGATAGACTTGCGAGTGTATTTGAAAGGATGAAGAATGCCAGCCTAACCATAAAACCTACCAAGTGTCAGCTTTTTCAGGCCTCTGTGGCCTTCCTCTGGCATATCATGTCTGGGGAGGGTGTAGCCACCGACCCAGCCAAGATTGAGGTAGTGAGAACATGGCCTTACCCCTCCAGCAAAGAGCAACTCAGAAGCTTTTTTGGTTTTTGCTCGTACTACAGAGTGTTTGTCAAAGATTTCTCTACAATAGCTGTCCCCATGTTTAAGCTGACGAAGAAGGATATGCCGTATGTGTGGGATGAAGCTTGTACCCAGTTTATGGATACAATCGGGAATTTGTTATGCACCGCCCCTATGCTTGGTTTTCCAGATCCTACAGCCAAAATGATTCTTGATAGGGATGGAATCAGGTGTATGTATTGTGTGTCAAGTCTGATGCTGGTAACCAATATGTTCTTGTGATCGGGGATCTGTTCACAAAATGGACAGAGTGTTTTGGAATACATACTTGATATGCTGGAACGAATTGGAGCTCATAAAATCGCATAAAACCGGCCCAGAAGGATAAATGGTACTATAATAAGAACATGAGGCAGATCACATACACCCAAGGCCAGAAAGTATGGGTATAGCAGCCTTTGAAGGAATTAGGTAGATCACCCAAATTCCAGCACTTCTGGACAGAACTGTGGGAAGTTGTGGATGTCTTGAGTGACATGGTATATCGAGTAAAGAAGGGATGACTTCCAAAGGTAGTCCATGGAGACATCATGAAGGCCGCCACCCTTGGTGAGGGCCTGTGTAGTCCAGGGCCTTATGGCCAAAAATTGGCCAAAAATAAAATTTCATGTTTATTTTATTTTTAGAGTTGAATTCTATAGTTCAGGAGGTGCTGAAAATGATGAGATTGCCTGGCATTTTTTATTTTCAATATTTCGGCCATTTTCGACCAAACTTATGCAAATTAGCTGAAATCTGATTGGCTGAGAAGGAATTGCTCCTAACTCAGTGAATTTGAAAGATATTTTGATTTTGATGACACCTACCCCCACTAAATCAACCCCAAGGAATTCAATGGTATCATTGAAATTGTTCTATCTGCCTTGGTTGCTTAGCAACGAGGCATTTCCATGGTCACAAAAGCAATACTAAGGGGGATCAGCCCCTTGTGCTCAATCCAGTTGAAAAATTGCATTTTAAAAGCAATCACATGCCTGAATTAATCTCAATGAGTGGAATGGAGTTGTTGCAATTTATCTATGTACATATTAGTCACTTAGCAACATATCCCATCCATAGTTTAACCATTAATAAACAGTTGTGAACATTGGTGCAGCAATTAGCTCCTCATGAGTCGGGTATTGGTTAAGTATCTATAAAATGGCATCACTCCTGTAGAATAAAGTTTCTTTTTTATTTTATTTTTAAAGTTGAATTCTATCATTCATGATGTGCTGAAAATAATGAGATTGAGTGGCATTTTTTATTTTCAATATTTCGGCCATTTTTGGCCCTATTTATGCAAACTAGCTGAAATCTGATTGGCTGAGAAGGAATTGCTCCTACCTCAGTGAATTTGAAAGATATTTTGATTTTGATGACACCTACCCCCACTAAATCAACCTCAAGGAATTCAATGGTATCATTGAAATTGTTCTATCTGCCTTGGTTGCTTAGCAACGAGGTATTTCCATGGTCACAAAAGCAATACTAAGGGGGATCAGCCCCTTGTGCTCAATCCAGTTGAAAAATTGCATTTTAAAAGCAATCACATGCCTGAATTAATCTCAATGAGTGGAATGGAGTTGTTGCAATTTATCTATGTACATATTAGTCACTTAGCAACATATCCCATCCATAGTTACCATTAGTATACAGTTGTGGAAATTGGTGCAGCAATTAGCTCCTCATGAGTCGGGTATTGGTTAAGTATCTATAAAATGGCATCACTCCTGTAGAATAAAATTTCTTTTTTATTTTATTTTTAGAGTTGAATTCTATCATTCATGGGGTGCTGAAGAAGATGAGAATGGGCAGCATTTTTTATTTTCAATATTTCGGCCATTTTGGGCCGAATTTATGCAAATTAGCTGAAATCTTATTAGCTGAGAAGGAACCATCAGATATCTATGTGAGTTTTAGGGATATTTTGATTTTGATGGCACCTTCCCCCACTGAATCGACCCCAAGGAATTCAATGATATCCATGAAATTGTTCTATCTGCCTTGGTTGCTTAGCAACGAGGTATTGCCATGGTCACAAATGTAGTTCTATTGAAAATCTGCCTCTTGAGTAAATCCATTTGAGAAATAGCATTTTAAGAGCCATCACATGCCTGAATCAACCCCAATGAGTCAAATGGAAGTGTTGGAATTCTTCTATGTATTACATTAATCCCCCAGCAACAGATTCCTCCATAGATACCATTAGTATACAAGTTTGAGAAATGGTGCATCAAATAGCTCCTCATGAGAGGGTAATGGTCAATTTCATCTAAAATCACTCCTCTAGAATCAAATTTATTTTTTATTGTATTTTATCTTTAGAATTAAATTCTGTATTTTAAGGGATGCTGAAATTGATGGAATTTTGCAGCCTTTTCTTTTTTCAACATTCTAGCCATTTAGGGCCCTATTTAAATAAGCTGAAATTTGATTGGCTGATACAGAAACAGCTCATATCTCAGTAGGTCAGATAAAATTAAGGAATTGCTGTCCACCATTATATCCTCTATGTTGCTGCATAATCCCAATTATACCCTCTATGTTGCTGCATATCCCCTAGTATACCCTCTATGTTGCTGCATATCCCCTAGTATACCCTCTATGTTGCTGCATACCCCCCATTATACCCTCTATATTGCTGCATATCCCCATTATATCCTCTATGTAGCAGCATATCCCCCATTATACCCTCTATGTTGCTGCATATCCCCTAGTATGTACCCTCTATGTTGGTACATGAACCACATTATACCCACTATGTTGCTGCATATCCCCATTATACCTTCTATGTTGCTGCATGACCCCCATTATACCCTCTATCTTACTGCATATCCCCTATTATATCCTCTACGTTGCTGCATGACGCCCATTATACCCTCTTTGTAGCTGCATATCCCCCATTATACCCTCTGTGTTGCTGCATATCCCCCATTACATCCTCTATGTTTTTGCATATCCCTAATTATATCCTCTATGTTGCTGCAATCCCCCATTATACACTCTATGTTGCTGCATATCTCCTAGTATACCCTCTATATTGTTGCATACCCTCCATTATACCCTCTATATTGCTGCATATTCCCATTATATCCTCTATGTAGCTGCATATCCCCATTATACCCTCTATGTTGCTGCATATCCCCCATTATACCCTCTATGTTGCTGCATATCCCCCATTATACCCTCTATGTTGCTGCATATCCCTAGTATACCTTCTATGTTGGTACATGAACCACATTATACCCACTATGTTGCTGCACACCCCCATTATACCCTCTATGTTGCTGCATGACCCCCATTATACCCTCTATGTTGCTGCATATCCCCTAGTATACCCTCTATGTTGCTACATGACCCCCATTAACCCTCCATGTTGCTGCATGACCCCCATTATACCGTTTATGTTGCTGAACACCCCCATTATACCCTCTATGTTGTTGCATGACCCCCATTATACCCTCTATGTTGCTGCATATCCCCTAGTATACCCTCTATGTTGCTACATGACCCCCATTAACCCACCATGTTGCTGCATGACCCCCATTATACCCTTTATGTTGCTGCATATCCCCCATTATACCCTCTATGTTGCGACATGAACCACATTATACCCTCTATGTTGTTGCATACCCCCATTATACCCTCTATGTTGCTACATGAACCACATTATACCCTCTATGTTCCTGCATATCCCCATTATACCCTCTATGTTGCTACATGAACCACTTTATACCCTCTATGTTGCTGCATATCCCCCATTATATCTTCTATGTTGCTGCATGACCCCCATTATACTCACTTTGTTGCTGCATATCTCCTAGTATACTTTCTATTTTGCTAAATGTCCCCCATTATACCCTTTATGTTGTTGCATATTCTCCATTATACCCTCTTGTGGCATTAAAACCAAAATATCTCAAAAACTCACTGAGATATGGGTTGATTCCATCTCAGCCAATCAGATTTCAGCTTATTTGCATGAACATGGCCCAAAATAAGGCTGAAATATTGAAAGTAAAAAAGGTCGCACAATCTATTAAATTTCAACATCTTTAGAAACGTTGATTCCCAGCCAAGAAAGAAAATAAAGAATACAAATTTATTCGAGACAAGCTGTATAGTATTATGTTGGGTATAACTGACCAATATGGTCTAAACTAATGTTAATGAGTTCTTTGTATGCTCCTCCAGAGGGGCTTATTGCTATACAATTTTCCACTACAATATGCTAATGGTAACCAAGGAGGTCTTCTGTTGCTAAGCAACCAATATATAACAAATTCAAATAACCCTTGTTCTACCTTTTTGGACTAATATAGGTGGTGGATGCAAATAAAATTTCTCAAATTTCTCAAATGAATTGACACACAGGGCTCAGTTTGATTGGAATTGTACATGTATTTGTGACCATGGAAATACCTCGTTGCTAAGCAACCAAGGCAGATAGAACAATTTCAAGGATATCATTGAATTCTTTGGGGTCGATATAGTGGGGGTAGGTGCCATCAAAATCAAAATATCCCTAAAACTCATGGAAATATGGGCCAATTTCTTCTCAGCCAATCAGATTTCAGCTAATTTGCATAAGTTTGGCCCAAAATGGCCGAAATATTGAATATAAAAAATGCCGCCCAATCTCATCTTTTGCAGCACCCCATGAATGAAAGAATTCAACTCTTAAAATAAAATAAAAAAGAAATTTTATTCTACAGGAGTGATGCCATTTTATAGATACTTAACCAATACCCTACTCATGAGGAGCTAATTGCTGCACCAACTTCCACAACTGTTTACTAATGGTAACTATGGATGGGATATGTTGCTAAGTGACTAATATGTACATAGATAAATTGCAACAACTCCATTTCACTCATTGGGATTAATTCAGGCATGTGATTGCTTTTAAAATGCTATTTTTCAACTGGATTGTCCACAAGGGGCTGATTCTCCATAGAATTTCATTTGTGAACATGGAAATGCCTCGTTGCTAAGCAACCAAGGCAGATAGAACAATTTCAATGATACCATTGAATTCCTTGGGGTCGATTTAGTGGGGGTAGGTGTCATCAAAATCAAAATATCCCTAAAACTAATGAAGATATGGGCCGATTACTTCTCAGCCAATCAGATTTCAGCTAATTTGCATAAATAGGGCCCAAAATGGCCGAAATATTGAAAATAAAAAATGCCAGGCAATCTCATCGTTTTCAGCACCCTTGAAAACCCCTATATCAATTGAGAAAATAAAATAAACATTGATATTTAAAAAAATGGCCATAAGGCCCTGGACTAGTGAGGGAACAGACTTGGACCAGTAAAACAAGAGAAGATGGGTGACCACATCTTCCTCAGCATCTCTAACCCAGGAGAGGGGGAAGGGAAAGTTGCACCTGAAAGAGAAGTCAAAGTCCTCCCATACCAGTAGGGCTGGCCGATAGGAGGGCAGGTAGCCGCTGGAGACAATACCCTCGCCTCCCCCTGTGTTTCAGCTCTCCATGCCCTATAATAGCATCTGTTTGTCTACTCCAGTTCCAAAGAAAAGAGTCTAGTTTAGTCGAATTTTACTAACTTGGGTTCTAATTGTAGTATGGAGATGATTCATATACCAAAAATATGCTTGCAACATGGGAAACAATTTTGAAAGGACACAGTGTGTATGTATAACAGTTAGTATTCATCATATTGTGTTTTACTCTAAAGGTTGAACATGTGTCATTTATTGCCCTCTAATTACCCTCTATTACCGGCCGCCACCACAGATCAGGCCCGCCAACCTAATATAAGCCTGTCACCACATGTGGTCAGGCTGGGATTGTGGTCACCTGAAGTCACAACAACCAGCAATGCCCCCAGTTGTCAGTAACACATCAGTAATTGTAATCCACAATCCCATCCACTGTCATAAAGCATCCGCATAGGAATGAGAGTCCAATAATCAATTCATTTACTTCAGTTTGGTTTATAATGTGTTGTATAACCTATTCATTTATATCAGTTGTGTGTATAACATGTTCTATAACCTATCATTTTCAAAGCCTTCCATACAGCCATAAAAGGGTACAAGTGATATTCACGTCCCAAGTGTACATTATCATCCTACTGAAATCCTATTATGAATACTTTGGGCCAAAGAGTATATCAGTACCCTCCTTTCCGTTAATTTATGGCAAATAATTAATGGCAATTTTGCATGATAACCCCCTAAAAGTGTGACAATTTTAATTACTAACCCGATAGTCTCATGTATACTAGTATTGTATTCTGTAGCGTTAGTGTGTATTGCATTATAACACCAAGAGCAAGGATAGCAAGCTGAACCAATGTAATGCAATTAGTGGATAATAGATGATACTCAAATGAAGACAAAGGACTGATTCTCTTTTGAAGTGCAATTGTAACCATGGAAATAACTTGTTGCTAGACAACCAAGGCAGATATGAGTTATGGGCCAATAACTGACATAAATAGGGCAATTGTAACCATGGAAATAACTCGTTGCTAAGCAACCAAGGCAGATAGAACATTTACAATGATATCATCGAATTCCTTGGGGCCGAGTTAGTGGGGGTAGGTGTCATCAAAATCAAAATATCTCTAAAACTTACAGATTTATGGGCCAATAACTGACATAAATAGGGCAATTGTAACCATGGAAATAACTCGTTGCTAAGCAACCAAGGCAGATAGAACATTTACAATGATATCATCGAATTGCTTGGGGCCGATTTAGTGGGGGTAGGTGTCATCAAAATCAAAATATCTCTAAAACTTACAGAGTTATGGGCCGATAACTGACATAAATAGGGCAATTAGGGCTGTTTACTCAGAGCAACTCAGGGTAGCAATGAGTGAACTGCTTTTGGGGGCCATTTTGTATATTCAATGAAGGAGTGTAATTTTTTTCAATTTTTAATGTCAATAATTTGTAGCATAACAAATTATACATCATGCCAAAATTCGATGGAAAATATATATGTTGAATCTTTCTAAAAATGAGTTTTTGACCTGTGTGCCAAAATGGTCAAGCCCCTAATTACAACACTGAATAACATGATAAATTTAATGGAATATCGTCAAAATTAAATTGGATGGAGTTTAAAACACCCTAAATAATATATTTATAGAATAATATTCTAGTTCAAATGTATACAACAATTTTTATTGGACAAAACGTTTTTGGCACACAGGCCCTGTGCCAAAATGTAGTGGTGTGCCAAAATGGTAGGGTCAAAGTGCCAAAATGGTCGGAAAAATAGAAATATATATATATATATATATATATATATATACATCATGCAAATCTCACAGAATTTAGTGGAAAAGAGTCATCTGCGGCACAAAGTCGCATGAGAATCGGCTTAGTGGACTGGGCCCTTATGTTGGGTAGAATCTTTGAGTCAATTCTTATCTGAATGAAGAAGGCTCATTTAACAATAAGGCGCTGCCCTCAGACAATGGTTGAAGGTTGGGTAATGGGAGGGAGTCAGGAGGTACATGTTGTATTTATATATACCCCAGTCTCATCCATGTAATGGTATGTAAACTAACTATCAATAGCTGCAAAAAGAGAGCAATAACTTTCTCCCGATTCGCAAAAAGATGGGTTCGATAGTTTTAGTTTTGAAAACAAAGTTTGCAATATTTCTGGATGGATATTTACTAGTAAAGTAGCTAAGTATTCTCTACACCTTAGAAATGCATGGCAAACCAATTTTGCGACTTGTGACCCATTTTCCTCTAACACATCACATTTAAAATCCTTAAATGCCACGCATGAATACGCAAGAATCATCACATTGATGCTCCAGGGTGTAGATTAGTGACATACGTATCTATATGGCACATCCACCAACTTAGTGGCACGTGCCCCTTCCAACTATATACTCCCTCTGGTGTTACTGATCACAATTATCAACCTAGATAAGTGTTCAATATACCGTGTAGGTGGCAGTATAAGTTTCCCTATCCTCGAATAATGTTTGCTGAAGCCCAGCTCTCGTAAAACAACATTAAGTATAGATAAGGTTGATTTTGTCTTGCCTGCCTAACCTCACTTATTTTAGAAGACCTCAAGTTTTGCTCGTTTATTTGTCTTAAGTCATAAATGAAAATTAACATAAGTTTACTTCTTTATATCAGCATGGAATAACAGGCTTGCAAAGGTATTGATCCTTGTTTGAATACGGTTTAGTTAGTCACATGTCGCAAAATTGATGTTTTACAAAGTTTTGTACTCACAATATCTCTTTGTAGGAATGTTCTCATCTTTTAGAAATCCAGAAATTCTACCCGCTAGTACTTTTGCTTCCTCTACTTATTTTATTGTCTGTTTTTGTTCTTATAGTTGTCATTTTTCTCACCTTGAATGACACTGCATGCCCACCAACCACCCATCCTTCACTTGAGGCAAGGCTACACACACAAGTGGCAGGCAGTGGTAGGCAGTGGCAGGCAGCGGGAGGGGCAGTGGCTGGTGAGTGAGTGTAGTGTGTGAGTGAAGGTGCAGTGTGTGTGAGAGCTCCGACAGGGGTGGGATTCTAAACCAATCTTTATATTTAAAATTGCAACTTTCCTGTACCAGATTATACATAAGTCGTCCCCTAAAAAGGCATGAAGAGGAACACGACTTGCCGTACAGACAATGTAATGGTACCCATTTAGATGGGAAAACATAAAAAACAGGTCGATGGGTGTGAGTTCTGTCTAACTGGGAATACCAGGGGTAATGGAGCAACGAAAGGAGGTTTAAAGGTGGTCTAAATCCGCCCTATAGGGGGCGGGGGCGGTTGCGCTTGGTCTAGCACAGTAGGTCATATGAATGTACATGTACGAAATTTCAAGACTTCGTATGTTTATACAAATGGGGTATCTAACGCCTTCAGTTGTATGAATATATACCAAATTTCGAGACAGTGCACATGTGTTAAATATATCCATGGATTTCTAAGGTCATCTTATAGAGTATATTGAATTTTGGTTTCTATACAAGTAAATGTCCACCGAGAAATATTGCAAACAGTTTTTAAAAAAAAAAAGATATATAGAAATACCTATTTCTTATGTCCTACTATTTACTATCATTAGCATCGGCTTGATCTCATCTTTTCAAATATGGTTATATCTCAAAATCCTTTTTTGCGACTTGTAACTTTTCCTAAAACACATCTCCCATAATTATTCAAAATGAAAACAAAGAGAAGAGTTGAAGGATATGTAGAGACAGGGACTGGAGGCGGGCTAGCCGTCCTAGCACTGAGTGAGTGCCCCCCAGGGGAGGAGGACCATTTCCCCTGTTATGGATGTTGGGAGCTGAGAGGCATACAAAACAAATTAGGATACCACTGTTGTACTCTAATGGGGCAACACTGCGTGGTGTTAGGTACAGAGGGGCGAAGCAGGAGGAGGAAGCATGATTTGTACTGCCTGTATTTTACCAGATATCTACACAAATACTGCTGAAACTTAAATGTCCTTTAAAGGCAAGATATATATGTGAAGTGTTACAGGGAAATGAGTCACAAGTGGTAAAAAAGTTTATTTTTTAAATGTGATTTTCAAATGAAGCCTTGGTCAGAATGTTTTCAATTGTTTGGCTGCATGAATATATGTACTAAATTTCAATATTGTATATTGAAGGGATTCATCCATATCTGTCGTTATGATATCCTAAGGAGTGTATTACTCTATAAGGAGTAATATTATACTAGGGATTGACCAGCAAGAAATATCGCTAACTTGTTTTTCATGCATGAAAAAGACATAAATCTTAAAAGATGTACTAGTGTTTACCCTCATTGGAATCGGCTTGGTCTCATGTGTCCAAATGTGATATCTCAAAATCCAATCGGTAGATCTTACAAGAACTTAGGTATTATATGTTTTCAAAATTCCACATTTTATTAAGTAATTTTGTGAAAAGTATATTTCAAGAAGTTGGTGTTACAGAATCGGCTTGATCTCATCTTTTCAAATTTATATGGCACAAGTGCCTTCGGCACTTGGAATATAGCAGGTTAAATCTGCAATTCTATCTTTCCCCCCTCTCCTCTTCACTCTCCCCTCCCCTCTTTCTCTGGGTATATCCCGAGAAAGAAAGGGAACGATATCTTCTTTATTTTGAATGTTAGACTTGCCAAATTTAACACTGGAAACCTATTTGAAAACAGAAATAATCAGGATTTAAGATTAGCATTTTCAGAATTTTAGAATTAAGAATTTTAGGAGATGAAAAATAAAGGAGAGAGATGGATAAAGAAGGGAGAGGAGAGAGAACACAAACAATTGACGAGAGGGGACAGGAGAGAGGAGATGAGAAATACAGATATATATAAGAGGGTTTCATTGAAAAGTACTTGCACCCCCACCCTCCACACACACCTAAACTAAAATGATATTTTAAAATAATCTTCAATGTTGATCATTTATATTACCCATTTGTCATCCTCTGACATGTATAATCTTTGACAAATAAAGTATTTTTCAATTCAATTCAATATTTCGATTTCAAATAATCTTAAATCCTAATTATTAATATTTCGATTCTTCATAGGCCTGGTTTAATAATTAGATTATATATTTGGATGATCTACATTTATGAAATTACTAGTACCCGACCTCTGGACAGTCACCCTCCCTCCGCACACTTCCCCCGCTCCCTCTTATTCCTCCCCCTCTTCTCTAACTTTCATACCGGTTTTTCTTTCCCAACCCCAACTCCGATTCCCCCCTCTTCCTCATGCTCCCCCTCCCCGCTTTCTCTCCCTCCCTCTCTCCTTTCCCAGAGCACGAAATTAACTTTTTTCTTTATAAGAGATCCTTTCGTTTGATAGAGTGGTAACAAATGAGGGAGAAAGCGAGGGGGGCAGAAAGGGAAGACATTTACCTGAATAAAATTATTAATCAATGAGAATATTATTCGTCTGTTTACTGTCTAACCTCTCCATCTCTAATATCTCCAACTCTCCCCCCCCCCCTCCCTCTCTGTCATTTCTTTGTCACCCTCTCCCTTTCTTCCCCCCCCCCCCCCGACACACATGGACACACTGTCTCACTCTCCTTCTCTCAGAGAAAGAATGGACCCATCCACACATTACAGTAATTCTCTGAAACGGGCAGCATTCGTTGAATCTCTTTAAATCTTTGGCATACGATTAGAAGGGAATATCAGTAGGCCTATAAGTATCATTTTTAGTTAAACATCTTTCGGTCAGTTTGTTTGTACTGGGCATCCATATCATAGAGGCCTATGTGGGCTCAAGTGGCAAAGCCTCTTGAAAGTGGAAATCTTGGTCTATAAGTCAGAGTGGTTTCAGCTATGTAAAACAAATAGTTGATGTACTTTTTTTATATATATTTATAAATAGCTCTTATAGCCACAGTCCCGCAATGCTATAACACTGATATGCATTGGCCCCTCAGGACAGCCCTATACCATGCATTTGCTTCCCGAATGCAACCACTGAGAGCTCGGCAGTGAGCAGGGTTATGTTACGTCACACATGCATGCTTTGTAAACAGTCTCATACGCCTGGACCATGCGTTGACTATTCTATTTCTATTTTTTTCTATTTTTTGAGCTATAGAACCTGCATATCCGCTGATAATTTCCAAAGATACAGCTGACCGATTTTCATGGAAAGTAGTCATTTTCACGAAATGCAGTTGAAAAAACATCAAACATAGAATTGTTTATATATTACTGATTTTTCTTGTACATACAACCATAATGTCCAGCTGTAATTCTCCGAAATTCGGCAGCTTAATATTGAATAATTAGCTTTCTGTGGCCTGGCCTCCAATCCAGTGAGGGTAGGTGGGCCTAGTGCCTGCCGTGACCTGGCCGTAGAGCATACACACAGTAGTCAATGACGTCATAGACCAGTGAGGGGTTTTCTGGGGTTTTCCCAGTGCATGCATTGCGTAACAGTAAACAATGCGAGGACGGAAATTGACAGAAATGTCCGCTATTTTTTTACACATGAAAACACATCTTGGCAATAATCATAGGGTACAGAATAGGTTTTCACCACTTAAGAAAAATTTAGTGAAAAAATAGGGAGGGACCAGTCGGCGCCCAGCCTGTCTTAAACTGGTCCCCGTCCTTCGTTGCTCTGGGAGTGGTGAGTGGACTGGCAGCCTCTCATTTGCGTTGGTTTGACCTACATAGTGCAGCTTGACCTCAAAACCACAGGTCAAAAGCAAAGATTTAATATAGTAATCTTATAAGTTGATATAACACCAAAACCAAAGAATCAGCGATTTTTTTGAAGTGGGTTTTATTTTCTCAAGTGATGTTTCGATGTAGATTCCAACGTTTCGGTACTAGGGTGTACCTTCATCAGGGAATATTTTACATGTAAGAAAAGTGGGGGTTATATTAAAAATGTGTAACATTGGTTACCAAGGATACTGTCAATAACACAAAAAGCAGCCTTCTGATTGGTTGAAATTGATAAATAGCACAGCTCAGTTAATAATGGGACTTTAAGATAGAGAATAGGTTCGTTGAAACGCTCTTTTATGGCTTTTTAATATGATAGTGTAGTGGTTTTTCCCCTAATACCACCGACCAGATTCACTTTCGACGTTCCACGCAAAGAAGACACAACACGGACGTAAACTACGTTACTCCAGCTCCCTTCTTTATTCAACTCTTATCCGGACATGAAGCTCCCAGAAGCTTGACACAACCTTGGTGTCCGTGGACACCTTACTATTATGGAGTGCAGTCCAAAGTGGTCCCTGCACTCATACACATATTAAGTCCTTGTAAGGAATAAAGAAGGAGAGATCCTTTAACATTGAGAGTCTGGAAGTGTAAATAATAAAGCCCAACATGGCTACTAAAAGTTATAATAAAAGATGATAAAGAGACACAAGGCCTTTATGTAAGTTAAGAATGTAAAACCAAGCATGGTTCACCCCGTGGCGCTTGCTGGTGTTAGTCACCAGAAGTAAAACCCCTGCAATACCCCCTTCCCTTTTTTAGGATTTTTTCCAAAGAACAAAAATCACTACAGGAGGTAAAGTACAGGTAAGTATCAAAAATACAGTAGAAAAATACATTTTCTGGTTACATAAAGGAGCATTAGTGTCCTCACGACATAAGATAACATATAAGAAGTAGTAATACAGGTTCATACATATAGGAGCATATGTGTCCTAGCTACATAAGAGAACAATCTGTAAACTTTAAAAAAGGCAAGAACAAGCAGGACCTTACTGAGTCCCAACTACATATTTAACAATTCACACAAACGTCAAGGTTAAAAAGGTGAAAGAAAATGTAGGAAAAATTCCGGGCACACCGAAAAGGCAAAATGCAGAAATACGGACATCCGCGGACATAAGACATCATACAGTAAAAAAAGAATAAGATTGATTATATCACACACTCCAACAAAACATGGTCATACCTAGGCATAGATATGACAAACAACAATGGGGAGAGAATCAAATTACTGCAAAACAGTTTAAATGTCCATAAAGAATAGATCTAGTCCGTTTCCATTGAGGAACTCTGCTCAGACTTCTTATCTGCAGGCTGAGTGGCTGCATCTGGCTGGGCTGCTCCCTGTGTAGGCAGAAGTCCTTGAGGATTAGGCCTAGGTGGAGTGCCGAAGAACCAATCCGGAATATCATATTGGCCTGTGGGACTCATTCCCTGATGAACTCTGGTAAGGTCCGGGGACATGGCAAACGTGGTTGGTACTGCTGGATTGGCAGTAACCCGGGCCAGTAGCTGTGAAAGCATTAAAAGCTGGGATATATCAGCGGTCCCAATGGTCATTATATTGCCACCAGGAGGAAGAGGTGCTGAACCCTGAGAAGTAGAGGCGGCTACAGATGCGGCTGCAGGTGTAGTCACAGGGGTACTGGTGGTGGGGATGGACACGCTTCCGGACGAGCTCGGACAGGGGACGTTCGGGTCAGCAGCATCTAGAAGAGAGCGTAGTCAGCAATTCTCGTCCTCCAGTTCATCTACCTTTGCGGACTTTGCTTTAACCCGCTTCTCCAGCTCAACAATCAGCTTCTCCCGGTTTCTTAGTCGTTCTTTCATCTCAGCTGCTGCAGAGACCTCCCGCCGGACAGTCTGGATATTTTTGAGGGGTAAAAGCAGACTACGGACGGTTGTCCCTAACTCAGCAGTGGCTTTCGCAGCTACCTCTGTCACAGATTGCAATGCTGTGGCAATAACACCCTCGCTGGTGGTGATAAGGAGGTCAGTCTCTGCTAGACTAGGTAGCTGCGACGTGGTTTCATCGGCCCATTGTCTAGTAGCCCTCGAGAAACTGGTAGCTCTCTTGGGCTTCGGTGCTTGGCTACTAGACCTCAATCTTGATCTTGACCTTCCCACTGTATCTGGCGGGCCGGACACCGATGGAGATCGGGATCTCTTGGAGGTGGTCCTCCCATCTTGCGAAGCAGACTCTACCTTTCTAGAGGAAGAAGAGGTAGAGGAGGAAGAAGATAGGTGCTTCTTTCCTTTCTTTTCCACTGACTGGGAATTGTCCTTCCCATTCCTTCCCTCAGTGGCGGACTGCGTGGAGTTCTTACTAGGTGGCTTCTTGTCCGCAGTAGCTTTCTCCCTCCACCGAATCATGCTCATGTGCATACCGGACAGGTATGTCATCCTCTCAAAAGCCTGATTCGGACGGATGCCGGGGGTAACTCTAGTCGCGTTACGACTTGCGTCTACCCTCTTCTGCTTATGCTGCTTTTCTTCACCGTTCATTAGATGCTGTACAAGCTCCACACGGCGATCTAGAACTTGTTGACAGCCACCATAGGGGCAAACCCACACCTGCACGAAGGGAGCATGCTCCTCGCAAAAATGTCGAAAGAGCCTTTCCCTAGTGTTGTAAATCTTGCACCCTTGGCTGTTCACTCGCAGGAACCTGCAGACTAGGAAGGGGCAGCGGAAGCCGGGCTCCCACAAAGCATGTGCCCCCATCAACTTTTTGTAAGTTCCCAGACCTACGGATTCTTGCTTAACAAGTTCTGGCCACAACACAGTCTCGTACCTGGCCATCTGATTGTCACCAGGAAATTCACGGTCCTCACTGTCGCTCTCTGGAGCCGTGAATATTACGCAACCCGGCTGGTCCATTGCAGGGTTTAGGGGAGCTATTTCGGCCACTTGGCCTTGGCCTTGGCTCTTGGCGAAACTGTTCCATGGGACCCCTTCCCTTCAACTGTAACCAGCATTTTTCGGTCCGATGGTAGTGACGTTTGATGGGACGTCGCTTATTACTACCAGACGGACTGCGAGAGGTGGTAGAACCTGCGCGGCCCTTCCTCTCTACTTTCCCGGACTCACTAGCATGGACATCGGCGGACACTGTCAGCCGTCCGCTAGTCGTTCTACGGACGGGGCTTCGACCCCTGTCCGTCTTGGAGGACTTTTGTTCTCTGGTCTGGTCCACACAGGACCTTGTCCTCCTGGAGGAAGAAGACGGCGCAGCCTTCTTGTCCGGGGACTGGCTGGCAATCCGTGTCGACTTCCGACGGGTAGAAGAGGTAGATTTTGACGGGGTCCGGACTGGCTTGTCCAGCGACTTCTCCTCTCCTCCTTCCTCCATAGGGGATTCCCCCTCTACACCCTCTAAGGGTTCCATTTCTCTCCCTAACGGCTTCGGTTAATCAGCACGGCGGTTGGCTGGGTCAAGGCCTATCAGGAGATCTGCTGTCTCCATCACTCGCCTAGCTTCCGAGTCCGAAACACTCTCATCCCCCGAATAGTCGAGGTGGAGACTGT
Source organism: Sthenelais limicola (assembly GCA_942159475.1). Taxonomy (NCBI): domain Eukaryota; kingdom Metazoa; phylum Annelida; class Polychaeta; order Phyllodocida; family Sigalionidae; genus Sthenelais; species Sthenelais limicola. The sequence goes on along the minus strand of OW804097.1, from coordinate 42,651,435 downwards.
CTTCATCGTCCTCATCTCGCTTACGTTGAGACATGGCGAAAAACTCAAGAGTTGGCGTACTAAATTAAATCTGAAAAAGAGAAACAACTTTTCAGCACAACCTCAAACTTCTCGAATACATATAACAGTTGCGGACACTCTTGACCTGCGTCCGGATTTCTAGAGATGTCCGTAATGACAAAAACCGCCGGTAGCTACACGTGGAAGCTCCAGTGTTCAGTATTCAGCATATTTACAGCAAGGCTTAGCTAGTAAGCCTTCAAAAACAGCAAGACTATGTACAAGTTCAGTTAGCAAGCTGCAGAGTGAGAATAACACCTTATATCTCGCTGCTAGCTAAGTTGTATTGGATAGTGGTTTCGCCGAGTCACCCACTCGCCGTCATGTCTAAGTTTGGTTCCTACTCTTAGAAGCAGAACAACCAAGAAAATACGGCCTGACGAGTTCAATACAATGTCAAAGCAACTAGCTATAACCTTTTACCAACATGTTATGCAAGTTTTCCTGAGAAATTCAACTCACTTTATTTGTCGTAAGGCTATGTTTTCTTTCCAAGTTGCTTCCCGGAAGGCTGCTGGTGAAAGAGTGAAACACAACTGGGCTACACTCGCTGAGCGTGGTAACTGGTTGTTAGTTCCGCCACCGCTACTCGCGGCGCCACCAGAGCCATTCCCGCCTTGCAAACCGGATGGTTTGCTTCTCACATAGCACGTACAACCAGCAGGTTGCAGGCTATTTTGGTCCTCTGTGGAGACCACCAATCCTTCTTCCAATCTCAGGGAACTCGTAGACGGATTGCTAAAAGCCACCACGGACAGATTTCTGTCACCGGACACATAAGTATCCAAGCTTCCCAAGGCGTATTCCTTCAGCAATCGCTGGTCCGGCTCGAACATCAGACCTTCTGATGCGTCTAAGTCACTACCACAATCAATTTTCACCATAGTTACGGCCTCGGATTTCAGTACAACTGCTTCCCTAAGTCTAACTTCCATCCCGTCCGAAAACTTAGTGGCTTCGATGACTTTGGCAGAGGGTTTACTCTTTTCCTTCTCCATTCGTTTCCAACGCCTACATGTCACCGAATGAGAACCTCCATCCAACTTGAACAACCCTGACCAGTCCAGATTACAACGATGGACCCAATAAAAATCAGCGCCCAACAACCCATCCTCAGGACCCTTCAGGCCACTGACAACAAGGCATGTAATCATGTATGTTATGTTCCCTACTCGCAATGGACATAGCACGCTTCCATAGGTAGTAATTGGTGTACCATCTCCCATAGCACACACCATATAGGCTGATACCATTGATGGTGGCTGGGAAAGGGAGTCATAAAACTTCTTAGTCACGAGACTCGGGACTAACGAGACAACCCGTGCCACTTCAGAACGTAACTTCTCATTTTCAACTATGAGCTTCCTATTTTCGAGATTACAATCCCGAGCCACATCTTCTAATGTGTCTTGAAGCTCCCTGTTCTGGGAGACAAGTTGTCGCAACTCCGTAGCGAATTCCGTACATCTTGTCTGTTCCTGAGCATAACTTTGCTTTAGTAACATAACCTGATGTCTAAGCAAAAGGACTTCATTTCCTTCAGACTCATCTCCGGAACTACTCTCACCCCTTGGAGGTCTATGAGTTCTCCACCTCTGACTGAATCTCTGCTGGTCTTCAGTCAGAGCTAGGTAATTCCTCTTTACTGTGACCGGAGCCTCCGGACCACTAACAGAGGGAGTTCCGGACAAGTCCGCCTGTTCCCCTGCATCTGATGTATTATCTTACACGATAATGTAAGATATGTTAAAAAATAAAATGTGAACAGTTTTATCGAAAAAAAAAAAAAAATTATTATACATGTATGTATTATAATAGCACTGTTTTGCTCTAAATAGGGAAGGTTTGTAGTGTTAGGTACAGGGTAGAGGTGTGGTTAACTCTGGTACTGGTAGTAATGCAGTAATCCTGAGGATTATGTCCTATACAGTCCAGGCCCAAACCCTCAGATCAGATAAGAATGGTATGTCAGTGATTGGACAACGTCGGTTTTCTAGCCTAGGACTAGGCGTTCTAATGTGATTATGATGTCATTAATGGCCTTAATGTAATTATAATGGCACTTTGAAGTTTGAGGCGAGAGCCTTTTACCTTTGAAGGGACTCTCTCTCATCTTTGGGCCTAGACTGTATCAGAAATTCCTATTTTTACCAATAATATGAAACTAAAAGAAACAGAACTAGTCAGGCTTGAATTTCAAAATAGTGATTAAAGGATTTTACACAGATCATGCAAACATTAATTGAGTCTTATTAAACAAGGGTCTGCTACTTACCAGTATCGCCATAGACGCACTGCCTCATTGCTAAAGTACGCCCGGCCACATTCAGCGGTAAAAACTAATTAATTCCCTTAATTAATGGAGATGAATGATGGGAGGTCATGACCTCGTCAGGCATCCCAGCGTGCAGTTTGTTATTGATTGTCCTTGACGTAATTATAGAGATACAGTTATATTCTGGGCCACACACCCACAATAGCTCGCTTTGTATGACCGCAACCTTGACTGATTGATTTAGTGGTGAATGCCATAGTAATGGATACATCTGTGGTACAGGCACTGGTTTCCGTTAGTAGACCAAGAAACGTATGGATGTATTTGTCAGATTGTTTGTATCATTAGCAGTTTTCTTATACGCCTTCCATTGGTGAGGTCCAAGGGTGCAATACAAAGTTAATATTAATTTTGTATAAATTTGAATTGGGCTTTATTTTGGCTTTTAGAAGCTTTATGACGATTTAAAACCAAAAGCAAACGGTTATATTTCCATATTTGTCTAAGCTAGGGGCATGTGGCGGATATAATGGTTATCATAATTATATGCTTATAGTGCATGTTTTGTTGAGTTTGTTGAGCTAGGATTAAGTTTTTGATTGATGTTAGATATTATTTTGGATCGGGCTGGTTTCTGAGGACAGAGGGATAGGCTATTAGTAAAATGCCCTATTGATATGCTGATATAAAGTTTGTATACGTAAAATGAACAGTTAACCAAGAAATATTTTAATATTTAACATTGGTATTCATGTTCATTCCATGGAGTCTTCTTGCTGTTCTTTATCAATCCAGAAAACAAAAAAGTTATACAGGAATGGTAAAGCCATATAATGAAGACTTTGACTGATTAAGTGAATAATTATCTTTCCCTTGGATAGCTCCTGTTCGCACTTCTTGTTTTAGAACCATATTCATAGCTACATAGCTACGCTATCGGTATTTCAGCTTATATATATATCAAATGACCGATATTTCTGTCTTGCTGGTTGACTGATAGTGCATACTCCCTCGCCTCGGGAGTATACACCATTAGTGCACTAGCATGCCCGAAATGAAGGTTATTAATCCTTTTAGTCTCTGCTTAAGTTGGTTATAGCCCCTGCACCGTTCAAGATAGGAATTAAAGTCTAAAAAGAAGGCCTTGCTTTGTGTATATAGCATATATATATAAAGGAATGGTGCAAAGAGAAACGGCGAGGGTGAAGAAGGATGGAGAAGGAAGGGGAGGCTGAAAGGGCAACGATAAGAGAAAAGAAGCTACCCTGATGGTAATACCAACCTGTCATGATTCAGAGGTAAACCCCCCTTTCCCATAATCCCCCCTTTCCCATAATCCACTGTTGTATTCAGCACACACGTGACCCCCTACGGGGCTCCCCCGTGGTTTTGCATGGAAAACTACTTTCCATTTCCTGGGAAACTAATGCAAATTGATCACACGAAAATATGACACAGCGATAGTACTCCCACTCCAGATTGCAATCAATTCTAATCTGAAGGCACAGAACTTTTAATATCCTGATTAAGTATTTAAAATGCAATGCTTGTAATAGAGCAGTGATTTGAAAGCAGATTTAGATATAGAGGTTTAAGTTACAATTACTTATATGTGATGTGAAAAACGAATCACAAGTCACAACATTTTTCAAAGTGTTTTAATCACTATAATCACTATTACATACATCTTATTGAAGGAAAAGCAGATTACAGTCCCCGTTTTGATAATTAATAGTTATTTGTGTAGTGCCATTTGGAGTAGGTAGAATATTGTAAAATTGACAAGCATAAATTGTCTAATTTGTGAGTTAAAGTTGTCTCATTCAGCCACACATTCGTCGCGCCCCTACCGGCCAGAAGGCTACCTACACTTTCTTACCGCCACAACGCTCGCGGATTTCTTATCATTCCAAAGTCCAAAGGTACAGGTGAGGTCCAGGTCTGACCGTTATCTCAAAGTCGATCACATGGGAAGGGAGGGGAGGGGCTGACCACCAGGTCAGGAGAGGGGGGAATACTGATTAAAGAGTGGGAGGGAGAGGGGAGGGGAGATAACCCCGTGACCTGGTCACCACCCAAAGAGATTGGTCAGAGTGGCAGTGGTCACTCTGAGCCTCGTTTTAATAATTTGTCTGTCATTGTTATCCTGTGGCTGATTGGATCTCTAATCTAACCTGTCGATTAATTGGTCCAACGAGACCTAAGTCAATCAGCGCAGGACCAGTGTATTCGTTCTAATCTGTCTAGTATAAGAATAAACATCAGCGTTAGTTCGACCTCTTCTAAGGATCATACTGATTTGAAGCATACATCTCTGTGTGTTGCGTTGATTAATTTCTCGCCCAACCACTGACCCGGATAAAGTTTTTTTCTCTCTTTATTTATCATCTATGGGGTCTCTATATCACATTCCTGTGTGATGTGAAGTTCCCGACCTTGAGCAATTTGAGATATTCAAGATGGCCACCACCGAACATGTCAAATCTGTAAACTGGCATATCTCTGCTTCTAATGGGGCTAGGAATATGTTATAGGAGAGGGGAGGGGAGATAACCCCGTGACCTGGTCACCACCCAAAGAGATTGGTCAGAGTGGCAGTGGTCACTCTGAGCCTCGTTTTAATAATTTGTCTGTCATTGTTATCCTGTGGCTGATTGGATCTCTAATCTAACCTGTCGATTAATTGGTCCAACGAGACCTAAGTCAATCAGCGCAGGACCAGTGTATTCGTTCTAATCTGTCTAGTATAAGAATAAACATCAGCGTTAGTTCGACCTCTTCTAAGGATCATACTGATTTGAAGCATACATCTCTGTGTGTTGCGTTGATTAATTTCTCGCCCAACCACTGACCCTGAATTATTACGAAGAATGGCCCGCATTTCTTCAATATAATTAATCATCTTCTATATAATATAACACTGGGATACTCATTTGATGGACCAGAATTTAAGCAAAATTTAAGCTAAAATTGTACTTTAGATGAATAGATAATGCCATGTAATATGTTAGTGTAATGATTCTTCCAATTATACAAACGCAGGAGTATGAACCATACTACTAAGTTTTTAGGCTTAACTACAATCAATTCGCACTTTATTATGACTGAATAATGACATATTCTAAGTTGCATTCTCAGCTATTGCGACAACAAAGTCTTACTAAATTTACTCATTGCTTGACCTATACGTCTGAAGTTATCAATTGTCGCTGCTGTTGTATAAGGTAATAGGTCAGCTCTCCCGAAAATGTACAATCGGCAGCTCTACACATTTAGTAAATTCTGCTAGATTAGACTGAAATTTGGCCAATGCTAGGCATGTCTTAGTATATTTGATATTGCTTTGATTCAAACAATCTGTTTGGTTATGCTCAACTTTATTCTAAACCTCTTCTTAGTCTTAGATGTTGATTGTTTGAGAGATTTGGCGAAGGTGAATTGTGCATTTTCTGGCGATTTCACCCATAAATGCATTCATGGGGTACATTTTTTTCGAGTGCAGAGAGATTAAACATTCATGAGGGAGGTAATGTAATTATATCGTAGAATGATTTCAATCTTGGAAGTGGCTCAGAAGAAGGAGTAAATTCATTCAAGATGAAAATTATTCCTCCTTATGTCTTCTCCTTCATGAAGTTCTAGCTCGAGGATCTCTTACGTTTTGCCTAAGCTGCATATGTGTATAAATGCATTCTGTTGCAATTTGCACGCAGGTCTGACCTTTTTATTTCAACGTTATAACTTCTTGAATTTCGCATCTTGTAAAATATACCTAATCTTATATTTCGATCATGAAATTTTCTACTTTGATTCTGCATACCGATAATAGGCTTCATTATTATGGATTCATATATGATGTGTCAGAGACAAATGAGTCACAAGTCGCAAAATTGATGTTTTTCAAAGTGATTTATTCACAAGATCTCTTAGTTGGAATATTCTGATTCTTCAGGTGGTTAGTGCTGTTTGTAGCATGAATATATTTATCAAATCCTTGAAAAAGGGCAAATGTGCCCGAAACGTCGGACCCCAATAAAACTGAACAAAAAACTCAGATCCCTCTCCTGTCCAATCCGTTCTGGGGCTGAACCCCAATAATTTATAGGATATTTATCAAATATCCATGCATTTCTAAGGACATCCCCCTATAGAGTATATTTCGCTACTTTACTAGTAATTATTCAATCAGAAATATTGCAAACTTTGTTTCAAAGATGAAAATATCAAACTTAGAATATAGAAATACATGTAATCTGATTTAATGTTTACTATCCTCACACCTCAAGCTCAAATACATGATGGGAAAGAAGGGGAATTCTGTTATGGAAACATGTATAACACATGAATATTGACATTAGAACATTGAAATTTATAGTCCATGCTGAACATACTTTGAACATGGCATGATTTCTATCGATTTTATCCTGTGCCATTAGTCCAATAATTCCTTACGACTTAATATTCAAAATGGCGGCTATACAAATGCCCTATTAACTATTCTGGTACTCACTGAAGGATAGTAGTTACAAACGTATACTCACTTCGTTCAGAGCGCCACTGTCGGCTCCTGTCAGAGCTACGCCATCTTTCTGCAGATGTCTTGAAAATTGAAATGCACATGTTGGTCAGATTGTCAGAAAATGTACAACTGGCAGCTCTACACATTTAGTAAAATATGCTAAATTAGGCTGAAAAATAATGAATAACAGGTATATCTGAGTATATTTTGTATTATATTGTTTTAGAATATCTGTTCTGCTATGTTAAACTGTATTTTGAAGCTTATTTCTGTCTTAAATTTGGGTTATTTGAGAGGATTGGTGAGAGGATTTGAGAGAATTGTACATTTTCTGATGATCTGACCCACATGTATGCTCAACATACCTTCAGCGTGGGAGGGAGGGCGGGCGGGGCATGGAGTCTATTCCAGAGAGCAGAAACGTGATGACTATCATTAGTTTCAAGTGGCCTCTTGTGTCAATCAGGCTTTTTAACCATCCTATTTGGCGCCGTTACGGGTTATAAAAAAAGATAGGAAACCGAGACATTGGGGCGTTAGTTATCCCAAAAGTGGTCTGTAACCTACTAACTGACCCTAATACCCTATATACATTGTCTAATGTAGGAGAGAGGGCCATATTCTACTATGCCCATATATTACCAGTAAACCAGTAAAAATGACTCACTAAGAGAGAACCAAAAGTTCCTCTTACTGGTACCGCCTGGAAAGTTCCCCTAATGAAAGATAACTATTATTTCTGCTCTGACCGCCACAAAATATATCACGCTATGCCAGCCTTTATCTCTACTTGCCATGGAACGCTCATCTCTGACCCTCTGCTTTATCGCCCAGAAATGTTAAAGTTGCATTATCAGTTAACTTGACGAAAGCTTCATATAGTCCGGCAGTGGGAGAGCCGAACCCGGAAATCCCGGATAACGTTTTTTTCTCTCTTTATTTATCATCTATGGGGTCTCTATATCACATTCCTGTGTGATGTGAAGTTCCCGACCTTGAGCAATTTGAGATATTCAAGATGGCCACCACCGAACATGTCAAATCTGTAAACTGGCATATCTCTGCTTCTAATGGGGCTAGGAATATGTTCTATGTGTCTAAATGCATGTTTCATTAGCCTTAAAATTGCATTATGGGGTAAAATAATTTAATTTGGCTGCAACCGATCCAGCAAATCTGTAAACAGGCTTATCTCTGCTTCCAATGGGGCTAGGAATACATTCTAGGTGTCTAAATGTATGTTTTGTTAGCCTACAAATGCAATACAGTCATTAAATAAATCATTGGCACAACAGTTTCCAATGAAAATTGCATTATAGTGTAAAATAATTCAATTTGACCCATACTAACCTAGCAAAAATTATTCGTGGACCTTCCCGTGTGGAGGGTCGAAGCAGAATGAAGCTCCTCACACGGTCAACCTCTCTCGCTGGTCAAGTCAGGTGACCAAGCGTAAAGCCTGCTAGTGGCGTCACCTGGTGATATAGGAATCTCAATTCTCGAGATGGCCAAAATATTAATATCGATATTTTGACATTCTCCTCTCGAAGAATGTTTCTGATGATGTCTAAATATAATTGTTAATTTTACTGTTACCACAAACTCCAGATTGATACTCTGGATTGTATTGTATTGATTGAATAATTGTATGTCATTTAATGTACGCATTTGAAGTTCAAATCATCAAACAACCGCAAGCATAACATATTATTAAATCCACCCTCGCTAAGGGATACCTGGAAGAGCTGCGGGACTTTTATGTTTCTCAGAAGGAGCTAAAGAGAAGGCTGTGTGTAGCTTCTCCCCTTTTTCCCTGTCAATGTAAATGTTTGAATGGAAATAAAAGTAATACATACATACATACACACAGGAATGTGATATAGAGACCCCATAGATGATAAATAAAGAGAGAACAAAACTTTATCCGGGATTTCCGGGTTAGGCCAAAATTTGCCTTTCCACTGCCGGACTAATATATTCATTCTATCACTATGATATGTAATCGAACCGGCAGGGGGTGCCATTATGGCATATAAGTATTGAGAATGTTGCTATATATATATATCTATAATGTTAAAGATTTAAATGATTTGATGTATGCTAATAATAAGTAATAATTGTAACTTGAATTGGATTGCTAATTTTTCTGTAATATTTTGGATACGCTGAAAATTATCATTGTCAAAAGTGAAATGCTATCAATAAACAAACAAACAAACAAACTACTGTCTCCTAATCAGTGAGGATTGAATAGTTATGTATGGAAAATAAAAACGGGCACATTTCATCCCTTCTTTTAAAACCGTATTTCTTGCATTGTTTTTTTTTTTATCAGAATTTGCCTAGGATGGCCACGGTAGGGTTGAGAGATGGCTAAGTAGGGGCTGAAGGGGCTGATGGGGCTAAAGGGGCTAAAGGGGCTAAAGGAGCTAAAGGGGCTAAAAGGGCTAAAGGGGCTAAAAGGGCTGAAAGATGGTTAACTAAGGGCGACTGAGAGATTGCTAAGTCGGGGCTAAAGGGACTGAGGGATGGCTAAGGGGACTGCAGGATGGCTACATTGGGGTTGAGAGGGATGGCTACAGTGAGAACTAAAGGGACTGAGGGATGGCTAACTAAGGGTGACTGAGAGATGGCTAAGAGGGCCAAGAGGGAATGCTTTAGAATTACCTTAATTCTCCCATTTTCTATTTCATTCCTCTGGTCAGTGCATGGCATTTTAATGCACACAGAAATGACATATTGGGAGAATTATGAGGCGATGACTCAACAACAATTGTCCAATATCAGTTACTTTCTATATTCTACACTTTCAGAAGAGATGGAAAGGAATATGACAACAAAATAGGGAATTGTATTTCTTCATCGAAATTAGTTGGTTATACTGCTTTAAATTTCGCCACATGGAACTTCTGCCCCAGAAGATCTCAAGGAAAGAAAAAGATTGCAGAAGGTTATCCGCAACCGAGGACTCTGAGACTCGAGCAGAAAGATTAGATTTTTATTGACTCGAGAAAAAAAGAAGCTAGCTGGCTATTTATCACTGGTCCAGAATGGTTGCCATGGTCACCCGGGAGGCAGTGGAATCTCATGCTGGTATCAGATATAGTTCACATGTATTGTCATGTAAAGGAGAGATAAGTAGGAGTGGTGATAAATGTAAAGGTATCTTCAGATCTCCCTGTTGTGTGATGTGTAAGGGAATAAGGGGGTGGGCTACAATAGGCTATATAGTCAGGAGCCAAACGCGACTATGGGGTGAAGTAGTTGAGTCAGTTTAAGGGTGACACAATGGGGGCAGAAGGAGTTGAGTAGCTGGCTCTATTTCTCTTCTTGATATCAGATCTATATAGTTTACATGTATTATGATATATATGTGTAGTAGGGATAAGACAAAGAGGGTCAAATACAAATAAGGAATAAAGCAGAAAAGAGGCCTAAGAATATAGTTGGGGTTAAAGTGGATGACCAATAGTCTGGGATAGAAGGAGAGCAAAAAGCATCAAGGTCGCTACAGGGTTTAAAGAGTCACTAAACTCTCGAAATATCATGAGAAAATCAACTTCTTTGCTATTATCCAAATGTAACCGCCCCAGTTTCATTTGATGAAACCTAACATTTGATGAGGTTTACCCGTTTAAAGGAGGGAAAAAGTAGTTTCCTAGTTTAACACTCCATTCAAGGTGCCACTGTTTCCTTACATCACAAGGTAATGAAGTCTTTAAATGTATGCGATGTACATAACACACAAGTCGGGAGAGGTGCTGTGTACATTTCAGGCGATACTTTGTGATGTCACACAGCACACTCAGTGCCCTTTTGTGCTAAACAGAACTTTTCATCTAAACTTTCTCAATTGGTGCCTGTGAGCAACTGTAAGTTAGACATAAATGGAGGTAAAAAAATGGGACTTGGGTGTTGTACTTGAATCCATGAAGTTTGTTGTATATCACTATTACTTTTCAGTTATGTAGTTACCAGGGGATGGCTAAAGGGGGCTATGTGGGGCTCAAGGCCAAAATCAAGTGTCGCCCAAAAATGATGACCAATTTTACCAAATTCTATCAATTGTTGAATATCTTTTTATTTCCGAACATTACACGTCATAGTGGTTTCACCCTGACCATGGGATTCAAGTTCTGAGCAATATCGTGTTTCCTATTTGAACATCCCACTCAGACACTAAATTAACCTTTAAAATTGAATTTCTGTTTCCCAATTTCTTAACTCGGAGGCAGTATGATTATTCCTTGTCATGCAAATTCATCCTTACGCTAAAAAGCATGGCAAGTTTGAATAAATGAACTGCAATGGATACTACAAGTCTTTTTATACATAACTACAAGTGCCTAACCTGAAGGTTAATGGCCAAATCTGACTTGTAGAAACAAAAGCAAATGCTCTCGACTTAAAATGGTGCACTGTAAACTGGATACCAAGACATACAACTTAAAGCTGCATTCTTAGAAATATCAAGAACTATTATTTTAAAAGTCGCTCACTGACGTTCTCAATATGTTAAGCCTGGGTTTCACTGCCCCGCTACTTCTCCTGCTACAGCTCCTGCTACTGCTCCCGCTTCTTGATGAAAGAAGCAGAAGTAGTAGCGGGAGAGTAACGGAGATGGGTGCTGTTTTGTCCCAAAACTGTCAGGATAAAAATGTGTCATAATAAATATCCAACATATCCAACCTTTTTCTTTTTCAAATATCATTTTCCTTTTCTAAGATATTCCAACACATAATCAAGATGACTTATGGATATCTTAATATCCGAAGAGATATTAAGATGTCAAGGATCTCAAATGCCTGAGGGACTCCCTCATTTGTATATACTACTATGTGGTGTTTGACTATTAGCTAGTAGACTAGTACTAAGTCCCTTAGGCTATGTTCATAGACCAGAAATCCGACCAAAGTAGAGTTAGAATAGAATAGAATAGAGAGTCTTTTATTTGCCGATAATTAATTACAAAGATAGTGACAAATGGGTCGACATGCCTATGTGTCGAAGTTCATCAACACATTTCTTCCTGCTGTTACCCTATTTGGAATATATTATGATTTATATATATATATATAGAATTTTTATTCAGCAAACATGTACATTTGTTGTAATATAAGTGGGAAAAGGACAAGGTTCAGTCTCCTATGGAGTTCTTCCGAGTAGCCCTTTTTAAAATAAATAGCAAAGTATACATGACAATGTAGTTTGACAGTGTAACAGTGGTACAATTTCTATTCAATGATTTAAACAATTATAATTTGGATGGTAGTGGTTTTACGTTAATACATTTTGTTCGTTATTAGCTTATGGCTGCAGTCCCGTTTTTACTTTCTACATCTATGTCTTAGATATTAGTTAAGACGCGTTATTTCTGCAGTTAGTTTTTTGTTTCCTCTCTGCCTGGACTGGCAGTGTGGGTTGCTGTAAACATTGTGTCTCTTCCTAAACTGGTCGAGAGTTAGGTAATAGTATATTTTTAACTGAAATTAGGTATTGTGTCTCTTCCTAAACTGGTCGAGAGTGATTACATAATAGTACATTGGACTAGAAGAAAACTGGTCGAGATTAATTAAATAATAGTACATTGGACTGGAATTAATCTTAATACTAACAATATAGCTGAATTTTCAACTTATATTCCCTTTCCCTTCCCACAATCCACCATTGTATTGGTCTTGATACACAGATCTTACATGTCTGTCTTCTTCCCCCCTTCCCCCTTTCCCCATACGGTTTCCAACAGATGAGATGTGGTTTACAACCATTGCGGTTTACATGACTTTATATTAGGTTTCAATACCTCACGGTTTACTACATTTACAATCTGTTATGCTTGATTACTTATATTTTCTTTCAGGCACACAGTGTCTGTTCAGAAAAGTAATAAATTTACCTCAAATTACTAACCATTGGTTATAACTGTACAGTATTTTCCTGTCCCTGAGGAATGTTTTGTTCTCTCAGGTGGACATCGTATTCCTGAGGGTAAGAGGATTTTAAATATACCTTAAACTCCTTTCTGGTTTTTATAGATCTGGGTTTGGCCGGAAGACCGTTCCACAACGAGGCCATTCTAAATATATAAGACTTTTTGAAACTTTCGTTTTTCGGGTGGGGTACTTTTAGTTTTATCCCCTTGCTCAGTCCCCTCAGTACAATATTTCTGTTATCCAGGTTATCAGTACAATGATAATTTATATCTAACGACTAGGGTGAGGTTTTTATAGTAAAGTACATTACTATACGCTGCGATGGGCGATTATAGAGTTATTCGCTTCAAATGAATGACATGTTTGTTATAGTAGTAGTATTAGGACAAATAGTATCCAACGACTAGGGTTTGGTTCATATAGTTAAATACATTACTATATGTTACAGTGAGCGATTACTTAATTATTCGCCTCAAGAAATGACATGTTTATCAAAGTAGTATACAACTGTTAAAATGTCAAAATCTCCATATACTTTGGGATTTCAATAGTCAAGGTTGTGACCAGTGGTGCTAACATACAAGATTAGCATTGACACAAGAGAGTAGTAAAAAATACATTTTACCAGAGACATTGTATGATCTTGGTCTTTCAAGCTTAGTACAAATCAAGTGTAATACCGGTAATATTCAGCAATAAACGTGGTGAAATACAATATAATAGCAATAATAGGGTAGTAAGAGGGATGTTTCCAGTAAGAGGAAGGTCCACAACGAATAGGGTGCCTGTTGTGGGTTTTGGTTGGTATGACAATAGATTAAAGGAGTTTACTTCAGGCTATCTTCAGCATATATCCTGAGAGATTTCCTTGTGTCAAGATTCTGGATCTCTGCTGGGAGAGCATTCCATGTTTGAACAGCTTTATAAATAAAACTATTTTTAAAAATAGTTAATTTTGGAGGTATAAGTTTTAGATTTTTCCTGTTTCCAGCGTGGCTCCTGGTTGGGAGAGCTCTTTTATCTAGATTTTCGTCCTTTTGGGCCAGATAGTAGGCACATTCGAGTAAGTGGACCTTCCTTCTGGATTCATTTGGTAGTATTTTCATTGAGCTCAGTTCCCTTTCAACATTTGTTCTTTTATGAAGGTTATGAGTAGCTCTTGCTTCACTGTTTAACAGTGCTTGTAATCGGTTTAATAGGCTCTTATTTGAGCTGGCATAGTAAACATCGCTATAATCAATATTAGGAATAATTAGCATCTTAGTGATGTCGGTTTTTACCTTCTTAGGGAGTATGTACCTAGCGTCAGACAGCAGTTTGACCTTCCATCTAACATTATTTATGGTCTTTGCTAGTTGTGGTTTGAAGGATAGTTTTTGGTCAATCAGTAGACCCAGGTAAGAATATTCCTCAGCTTGAAGAATTTGTTCTCTGCCCAGGGCAAGGTAAACATTATCATTGGTAGGGGTGTTCTTACTGATTCGTTTTGGTTTAAAGGTTATATATTTAGTCTTAGAGACATTCATTGAGATTTTGTTGGACTTGCACCAGGTGTCTATGGTATTCAAATTTTGTTGAAGGTAATTATTTATTTGATCTTCTTTTTTGTCACTACAGACAAGGACAGTATCGTCCGCATAGTGTTGAATTTTGGAATTTTGGACTACCTGGTGCATGTCATTGATGTATATTGTGAAGAGTATAGGTCCTAAAATAGTTCCTTGGGGGACGCCGAAGGTTATCTTACCCTGGGCAGAGAGAGTACCATTTACCTTTACACTTTGTACTCTATCACTAAGATAGTGCCTAAACCATTTATTCTCTTTTCCGCATATTCCAATCTTTTCTAATTTATCTATTAATTTATTGTGGTGAACCGTATCAAATGCTTTCTTGAAATCAAGAAATACTGCAGTTGTGGTGTTACCAGAATTTAAATTTTCGTATATGGGCCCCAACAAGTCAATGTGTGCTTGGTTAACAGACATTCCTTGGCGAAACCCATATTGTTTAGCATAATATATTTTATTGTTCTCCATATATAGCGAGAGTTGGGCCTGAACAACTTTCTCTAAGATCTTTGCGGGCATACTTATTCCAGAAATAGGCCTATAATTATTGGGAGTGTCTCTGGGGCCAGCTTTATGCAAAGGGGTGACCACTGCCTTCTTAAAGGCATCAGGGACGGTTGAGGTTGACAAAGAGAGGTTTAGCAGGTGCGTCAGCTGTAGCACTAGAGCCAAAAAACAGTCTCTCAGAATCTTTCCTGGGATCGTGGGGATGCCAGAGTTCTTATTTGAATCCAATTTTAAGATTATCTTTCTTACTTCTAAGGGGGTGACTGGCTTAAAACTAAAGTCAGCATAATCACGATTACCTTCTTTTTCCTTTTGTAAGTCATGCACAAGTTTTTCGGACTCTGTGTCTGGTTCCGCAATTTTTCCAGCCAGGGTTGGGCCGACCTCTAAAAAGAATTTATTAAAAGTATCAGAGACATTGTCAGGGCTCTGTCCATCAATAGATGAATTAGCTAGAAGTATCTCTCTATTCACTTTTAGTTTCTCAGGGCTGACTACTGTCCTGATCGTTTTCCAGACGGCTCTTGAATTATTTTTATTTTGTGTAAGTTTGTCCCTTATTAGATTTCCCTTTTTCTTTTTACAGAGGGAGGTGATCTTGTTTCTTAAGACCTTCGACTCAATTAACAGATCTTTGTCTTTAGTTCTAATAGACTTTGCACATTTTTTATCTCTTTCATTCATGAGGGTAGTTATGTCAGGGGTCATCCACTCCTGTTTTCTTCTCACATTATGAAATTTTTCGAGAGGGCACATTCTGTCAATAAAGCGAGTAATATATTCAATCATGACATCCCAGCAGAAATTAGGGTCAAGACTCCTATAATAGTGGGTCCAGTCCTGGTCGAGTAAAATCTCATTCAGAATTTGTTGGTCCAACAATGTTGTTTTTCTAGCGATAAATGAACTAGTCTGGTATTTGTTTCTTTTTTTCTTTAGTGTAATATAGATTGGATAGTGATCTGAGGTATTGTTTTTAATTATTCCAGTAAACTGGACTATTTTTGAGTTTGTGAAAATATGGTCAAGCAAGGAGGCAGAGGTTAGGGTGCTCCTAGTTGGTTGAGATATTTGCTGAATGAGACCATACCTTTCAAAGACGGGGAGTAAGTCATTGACCTTGTTTCCATTATTTTTTGTATCAAGGAGATCAATATTTAGGTCTCCTGTTACAATTACATCATATGAGTGGTTAACTTTCGACAATAACGTTTCGAGCAGTTTTAAACCTAGTTGAACCTGGGCTCCTGGCGGCCTGTACACGTTAACAATTATACATGGCTTACACTGGCCTCTTTTTACTTTTACAACTTGTATCTCAATATTTTCATTCATGGTACATAAATTAGCAAAGACATCAGGGTCAGTTTAGTGGTCGTCTCTTACATATATTCCGAGCCCACCTCCCCTTTTCTTACCTTGTCTGTCTTGCCTATAGAAGTTATAACCTTCGATGTTGCAAGTGTTGTCATTGGTATGGGGCTGAAGCCATGTTTCTGTCAGACAAATGATATTCAAGTTATTATCTGCTTCGCTAACACAGTGATGGAAGTTGTTGAAATTTTTTAGAAGGCTTCTAATGTTCCAACTCACTAGATTAAAACCTTTTACATTTTTAAAAGCTGCAAATGTTTCTAGGGGTTTCTCAGGCATTGTGAGAATTTACGATCTGGGTAGGTATAATACTGTCCGGTAGCAACAGTTAATACAATGGTGAAGAGTGTGACCAATAAATATGTGTGATAATAGTTATAGTAGTGACACAACAATCGTTAGAGATACATATCATAGGTTATACAAACTTTTAAGATACATAAGATATTCCATCATGGTAATAATAAACATCACAGTAGAATCGTTCAAAAATAGAGAGAGTGCGGTACACATAGGATTTAAGTATAGCTAGGTTTCAGGTGTATTGACACAAAACAGGTCCCCGAGGGGCTAGCCTTGTTAAAACGTTGTGGCTCTCTGTTAGATATACTTGGTTGAGTTTCATCGCACATTCACTTAGAAATACACGCGGTGAGCGATAATATAGTGGTAGGGTTTGTTAGACTCGCTCAGGCACGTAATTGGCGTTCAAATATAAAAATATAAAATAGACTCAGTCCTTTAAGATCGGTAAGTTGTTAGGCTTTTGCGATTAGGGCTAGACGAGCTTTCCTGATCATCTCCCCTTGAATGTTTTTGCCGCTGAATCGCCTCGAGGATACTATGTTCGTTTGCGTGTGGAAGTCAGGGAACCGGAAGCCAGTGCCCCAGTGCTTACTCGTAGTGACCTCGTAATATTTCTCATATTTCTCGTTGCGTAGTTTTTCGGCAAGTTTTTGGTTTTGATCAAATTTTTTCTGGATAAGATCCATTAGCAATTTTTCTTCATTGTTTTTGAAGGCTGGAGTAGATACGATGTTTCTTGCGATAATCTTAGCCTCGTAGGCAGAAGCACTCGCTTCTATCTCACAAGCCACTTTGGGTTTTCCCGCCGCCCGAGCCTTGAGAGCCTGGAAGGCGTGTTCGACCGAGTTGTATTCTTGTTCATCGTGATTAATTTTTGCCGGGTAGAAATTTGACATATAGCTATATATCCCTTGGTAGCCAATGCCTTTTCCATCGTCGACAGTTATTTGAGAGGCTATGTCAGGTGTACAACCTTCTGGGAGAAACTCTAGGTCTCTCACAGCGATAGTATCGTTGTCAAGTATGATATGGTTATAGTAGATGGAGGCCTCTTGTTTTTTCTTTTTCAGTAGAGCCAGGCAATTCTCCATGACTCTTTTCTCATGGGGGTATATTTTCAAACCAGTCTTATTAACCCATAGAGATTTGTAAAGTTCATCAGAATTGTTAATTTTGATTAATTGTTCGATTAGTACACTCCGAGTGTTGTTATCGACTAGTTTTATTAGTACAGGCCTAGTTATGTCTGCATCATAGAGTCCTACTCTGTAGGCATCTTCCAAGCCGTCTTTTGTGAAGGTGGGATCAATAATTTTTATTAAATCAGTTATCCGGTCTTTCACTTCTTCTTCAGTGTGTTCGTGGAGGTCCTCAAGAATTACGATTTTATTATTGTAGTTGTGCTTCTTTTTTGGCTTCCTGTCGGTTTTTTGATCCTTGCTTTCACTTGTTTGTCTTTTTTCCAAGTCAGTATCTTTTTTCTTCTCTTTTTTGGATTTCACAACTTGGAATTCGTTGGTCTGTGGGTTGGTCTGCTTTTGGACTTGCTTCTGAGGAATTAGGTCATTGCTATTGTGTTTGTGTAAGGATTGGTAATTAATTTGACAGAAATGGGCGATAATAAGTCCAATATATGCAGAAATGGAAATACCCAGCTTACTTCACCATGCACAAGACGTGGGGAAATGATGAACTAATACATAACGTTTATTTATGGTTAGTTAAAAAAGCAGCTTTAAGACATTTAGGTGTCAGTTCATGTGATTTTGGCAACATGTGAATATTACATGTCCGGATATCTGTAGAGTGGGACAGCACGGTGTAACTGTTATTGGAACTCTTCAATAAAGAGACTCACTAGAGTCACTCTGCAACTACAAGTTGAGTTGGCTCGTCTTATATTTAACGACACATGTTACCAGGGTGAAAATACTACGAGCAGGACGCGGAAAAGTGCAAAAAAGTAGATATGAATGGAATAAATCCTCCACAGGGGTTGAACCTTGTAGCGAACACTATTTATTCAGTAAAAAATCTACAGAAGAATGGAACAAAATGTAGAACAAAAAGTAGAAAATACTTAGATTTTAATTGACTTTAACTGAGAGTGCAGCTTTAAAGACTAGTAATATAAATGCTGAAATATTATAGTACACTTTCGCTACTTTGGTATAGATACTAAAAGGATTAATAACCTCCAATTTAGTCCTGCTGGTGCACTGATTGGGGTATAACACCGAGGCAAAGTAGCTGATCACATACTAATGTGCATTATATGTATGATGTTTCTATGATTTTATAGATTACAACTTTTATAGATTACAACTAGAAGGTCTACTCCATTGAAGAAGTTGTTTTTAAAAAGATTCATACATTCTTCCCCTATCGTACCTATTAACGTGGAGGGAGCAATATGGCAGTTGAATATGCTGGTGGGTGGACATGATGAGTGGGTGAGGGGAATGTGTTAGATAGGCGAGGGCTGGCTGCCCCATTCACCACTACACAATAAACATGGGGTAATATATGGCCAGTGGTCAACTGTAACACCAGACCACACATGAATTGATTTAAGTATGTGAGGAGGGGGCAGAAGAGGTAGGAGGAGGAGAGTGAGAGGCAGAGGGTAGAAGGAGTAGAGTGTGCAGGGGGAGAGGCGGTATAGGGGGTTGTAAGAGAGAGAGGGGGTAAAAGCGGTAGTGGGGGTGAGCGGGTATAAAGGAAGGTTGAAGGGGATTGTGGATGGTCACTGGGAATGAGAGTAGTGAGGGAGACTTATCGAGAACGATTAGGGTCATTGAAGCGGAGCAATATGGCAATGTAGAGCGTGTGGGGAGAGGAGAGGCGAGAGAGGTAAGGGGAGTGAGGGGAGTGAGGGTCTAATAGGGATTGAGGAGGGTTGAGCCCTGGAGAAGGGTGGGAGTGGGGCGGCTGAGGGAGGTTGTGAGGTTTTGGGTTGTGAGGAGGGGGGGGGGGTAAAGGAGGAACTGAGGGGGGGGGGGGGCGGTTAAGGAGGAGCTGAGGAGGGTTGAGGGCTCTTCGGAGGGTTGGGTTGGGGGTTGAGGATTGTTAAGGGGTGGGGTTGGGTGTGTGTGGGGAAGAAGAGGTAGGAGGGGAGCTGGAGGGAGGCTGAGTTAGGTCGAGGGGACAGTGGGGAAGTGAAGGTGGCTGCGGAAACGCAGGATGACAATTAGGGAGTATCATGGGGAGATAAGGTTGACAGAAGAGATTAAGGAATATTAAAGGTAAATACCAGCATCGTCAGCACTGGTGGGAATTAAAGGAACAAATGCATGAAAAATTAGGAGTTGTTTCAAACTTCGTCTTGAGAAAGAACATGGTTGGGTGCATACAAAAACAAACAAAAAAGGATGTTATAATATTATATTTATATTTTAAGGACAACTGAAGTTTAGTTCCATTCACTATAGAGGTCAATGGGGGAAAAGCATAAATTCTCAGTTCTTACAAGATTTTAGACGGAAGAATGTGATTTGTTTCTTGTAAATGTCTCCAGACATTTTTGTTCCGGTAGGACTTGAAATCCTCCCGAATATGTGAGCTTAGACCCACCGATATTGTACCCCTACATAATAAAAGTGTCAACAACAACACAAATAGGTGACATACTCCTTTGTCCCCACAAATCAGAAAAAACAGGGTGTAAACATACTTGGGAAAATATTATTCAACTTTCAAGATGAGACATGTACCCGTTTTTTAACTCGACAACTCGACATCAGGTTTAGCTGAACAACTTTTTTTGTTATTCTCCTTCTTCATAATTCAAGCAACAGGCATTTGTAGGAAAACAGCATTAACATTGGTGTGTGTAAGCATTATCTAGATATAATTATATGTGATAGTTTTATTTCAATTCATGGTGTTTACACTACGAAAATATGTCAATTGAGATAAGTGATGTTAATGAGTGGTGAAAGAACTGGTATGTTTGTCATCTTTCAAGTCCAATAACTCTTTCTTTAGTTCAATGACCCCCACCCCCTGTTTTTTTTAGTTTGGGCAGTAAAATAATATGTCACCTATATATAAGCAGATTTTAAAGGAAATCGCATTATTCAATCACCTGATATTCTGAAAAAAAAGGAGAAAACCCCTTTTCCACATTGACTCCTATAGTGAATGGTATTAAATGTCAGTGGTCCCTGAACTAAACACTAATCACATGACACATGGCTTTGCATGAGAACCGGCTTGGTGGACTAGGCCCTTAGGTGTGTATAAAATTAGAGTCAAGACCAGAAGTGCAAAGAAATTCTGTGTTTGTAGCGGTCTTTGACAAACGTTACCTCCCTCCCCACTCCTAACACCCCTCTGTGTGCCTCTAACTGTTTCTAAGGGCATTAAACAACAAAATACCAAACCAAACCTCTCACAAAAACTACCTTCTTGCCACTTGCAGCCAAGGAACAGGCTTGGGCACAAGTAATATGAGGTCAGTGATTGAAATAGGAGACAGCTCTGCAATCCCATTCCCTCCTTCTAACAACCCTTCTCTCTCCATCTCAGCTCCTTCTGCCTCCTTCTTGTCCTCAATCTCCATCCTTCTATCATGAAACACATGAGAAATGCGTCATGACTCATCCCCGGATGATATGGCCTAATTCATGAATAAAAACCTTTCCTTGGGCTGCCAATATGAACAGTGATTCTCTATGCATGAGGTTATTCCCCCGATTCCATATACTACTTATGCTACAACTACTCTAGAAGTAATAGCCCGACGATCAAGCATTCCATTAATCTTAACTCTGGAGTGAATTGAAAGGATCCTTTACAGAAAGATGATTGCCAAACGATTAAACGTCATATACCCAGTTTAAAAAATAATAAATCGGGTAAGACTGTTTAGATTATACTATATTGCATTGTATTATGTGATATTCTATATAACTTGCATCGTACTGTGCTGTTATGTTGGAATTTAGTCATCGTTATCGTTTCTTTTTTATTATCATTATTGCCATTTAGTATTAGACTCTTACCAGCGAACCCTCTTCTATGAAGGTAACGGCTGGAAGAGCTGGGGTAAACCCAGAAGCCTGTTGACCTCTTTGTCGACCTTCATACTTATGTATGTATTCAATTGACAAATAAACGATTTTATAAGACAATACAATACAATAATATGCGAAATAGACAATTCTCAGCATGTTCCTTTCAAATTGGAACCCAATCGATCATGCATTCTACCTTTTTAAGCTGCAAGTACAGATACATATAATAATACATGTATGTACAATAATTTATCTAAGATTTCCGAGGATAACTAAAAGGAAGTAGATCGTTTCCCTGGTCCACATAACCTTCCTTTTCTCTTCTCTCAGTGTCTCCAGCCCACTCCCTCTTTTAGCTCCTCAGCCTGTTGTTCCCATTTCTCTCCCTTCTCCTCTCCCTCCTTCTCTCCTTTCCCTCTCCCTCCTCCTCTCCCTCCTCTCCTCCCTCCTCCTCTTCTCCATCCTCCCCTCCCTCATCTCTCTCCTCCTCTTCTTCCTCTTCTTCCTCTTCTCCCTCTTCTCCCTCCTCCTCTCCTTCATCTTCTCTCTCCTCCTGTCCCTTCTCTTCTCTTCTCCCTCCTCCTCCTCCTCCACCACCCACACCTCCATCCTTTCTTCGTCCTTATCTTTCTCCACGTCTATGTCAGTTGTTCTTTCCCCATTTCCCTCTCCACCGTCTCCTTTATGCTAAGCGAGAATGTAATGAGTTGTCTGATGAGCTGTACACAATGCCCATGCGTTTTTTACTGAGTTAGGGATCGACAAGAAGTGACGGGGCTATTGTGTACACCTTCCCAGATAACATGCGATTTATATTCTATCACGATGCTATATTGAGTAGTATAATGACAAACTATTCAGACTTATTTCTCCGATATCACCATCTTCTTTTCGTTTTTGCCAAAGTAAGCTACTCTCCTATTGGCTGAGTTAAGTCACCTGACGCCATTGTCACTAAACGCAGCGTCCCAGCACTCGACTAATAGGAAGCCTTCTTACTAAATTCCAGATCATATGCCTGAAAGCAGATAACTTTATATAATAGTAGGATTTCACTCTATAGTGTTTTGTACAACCACCCATTGTGATATAAATCTACAAATTCAATCTTGCCCTCCAAATCCTCCTCCACCGCCCTGCACCACCCTCCTCCTCGTCCTTCTGCTCCTGTTCCTGCTCCTGTCCCCCTCCCCCTCCTGCTCCTCTCTGTCCTCACTTCTCTTCCTTCTCCCCCTCTTCCTCCTCCTTTTCTTTTACATCCTTCTCTTCCCTTCCCCCTTCCTTCTTGTCTCCCCTTCCCACATTTTATTCCATCCGATTCCCCCTATATATATATATGTCTCAGCTTAACTCTTCTCTCGGTGGCTATTTAATGCATCCCCTTAAAGTTTAATCCACCCCTCAACTATTCTATAAGTTTAGCCTTACGGACTCCACTCCGCCCCCTCACCCCCTCTCTCTTCCTCTTCCCAAACTTCTACTCCTCCCCTTAAGGCCCTTTCATTATCCTCACCCTCACCACCTCCATTTTTATTCCCAGCTCTTCTTCCCGATCCTTTCAGCTCCATTCACTCATCCTGCATTGCATAGAAATTTCGACAACTGTTCCTTCTCCCTCCTCTTTCTCTTTCTCCTTCTCTTCCTCCTCTCCCTTCTACACCTCCTTCTCCTACTGTCTCACTACCTCTTCCACCCCACTGCCTTTGTAATTTAGCCTGCCATTACCTTCCGAGCCATCCTCCATACCCACCCCCTCCTCCTCCAGGGCGTCCATGCTCCTCCACCCATTCCCCAACACAAGAGCCTTCAGTGGTAGAACGACTAACTAACAGTGGAAGGTACTTTGCCTACCAACAAGGCCCAACCCATGGACTATACCACCAACCACTCACTACCAACACCCCTCTCTCTACTTATTATACCCCTCACTAACCAAACACAACCGGATAATTATATATAAACAGCACTAGAACCTGCCTTTCAACCGGCCATGTTAATGTGGATTACTACTGCCAGTTCTGTTATTGTTAATTCTAACGAACCCATGTGTAATACTATAGTGGATACGCTTGTAGTTTTCCAATGTGGAGGAGGAGGAGTACATGGGGCTGAGAGATTGGAACCAATCTGCTGGCAGAGTACATCGTCCAGCTATGGATCCACAGCTAGAATGGATAGTGTCTGATTATGTAAAGTAACTAGGGCCTTTTTTGCATTGTCAAACAGCCAACACTTATAAATGGGCATATGGGCTTATGTTGAGCTTCTTCTCAGAGGATGTAACTAGAATTTGATCAAACTTGATCAAAGTACACACAGGCCCTTTGACCGATTGGCTTATAGATAAGTGCTCACAATGTCCCAGATTGAAAATGAAGGATAACCAAGTTCTTGATAACTCTTGGAACAGTTCATTTCTAGATTTGATTCCGATCAACCTGCTTTAGTTGGGGGATTTATGTGGAGTTGCTTCAACCTGATATGGATAATTAAATTACAGAAACACATCCACTTGCGGACAACTCGTATATCCGGATACCTCGCCACTATGGACAGTTACGGGCTACATTGTCCTTACTGTACATTTCTTCTATAGTGGCCCTTTCTTAATGCGGTCAACCCCTTATTGTGGAAGTTTGAATCCAATGCAAAGGGATATTAAAAGTTCTAATTCCATTAAAGACTGTTTAGGAAGAGACTCGATACGTTTGGATTAAAGTAATAATCAATGACCGATTGATTAATTAGTTTACATCGTTGACAATCTTAATTACATAATCATCTACTATCAATGTCTTATTACCAATTTTAATAGCTGGAAGCCATACTAATGGTGATAAGCATACAAAGGATGAGATCTAATGCTTAAGCCTATGATCATAGATCTATATTACCCACTTAAAGATAAACATATATACTAAGGAACACATACATTGGCATTCTCTGTCATTAAGGAATAACCTAAGTTAGCCATATCAACTGGCCTACAAACACAGGGTGGGATATCAACTCCGGCCTATGGTCATCCGGATTCCCTTGTTTAAGCATTTCGGAACTCTATATGAGGATAAAGTACATAAATTGGGAATACATGAATGGAATTTTTAAACTTGTGCTCTCATCTCATCTTATCAGGATCACCATGTTCCAGAGAGCCATCGTTAATCAAAAAGGACAGCGCTTTAGTTATGTAGCTCTGGCTATATAATGGCCTGGATGATATAGTCTAGTGCATTGTGCTGGAAAAGGTGAGGTTTTAACGAAAGGAGGTATTTCATAATGTGTCAAATAATTATATGTAACTTTGGAGTTTTACGCAAACGATCATGTTTAAGGAATGCATTGATTCTGTAAAAAGAAATTAAAAAATATCATGTTACATGTATAGGGGAGTTGTGTTTATTCACATTTTATCATATATATGGGAGTTGTATTGAGGCACATTTTATAATTATAGGGGAGTTGTATTGAGGCACATTTTATAATTATAGGGGACTTGTATTGAGGCACATTTTATCATGTATAGGGGAGTTGTATTGAGGCACATTTTATCATGTATAGGGGAGTTGTATTGAGGCACATTTTATCACGTATAGGGGAGTTGTATTTAGACCCATTTTTTCATGTATAGGACAGTTGTATTTAGACCCATTTTATCATGTATAGAGGAGTTCCATTTATACCCATTTGATCATATATAGGGGAGTTGTATTTAGACCCATTTTATCATGTATAAGGGAGTTGTATTTAGACCCATTTTATGATGTATAGAGGAGTTCCATTCATACCCATTTTATCATATATAGGGGAATTGTATTTAGACCCATTTTATCATGTATAGGGGAGTTGTATTGAGGCATATCTTATCATGTATACGGAAGTTGCATTGAGGCACATTTTATCATGTATACGGGAGTTGTATTTAGACCCATTTACGTGTCAAATTATTACAGTACCGTTCAAAGGGGTTGGGATACTCAACAATGTATGGGGAGAATGGAGTGACATAAATGATACATTCTGATTAGATAAATAATTTGGCTGCAATTACCAATCCACGATCTACAATTTGGTTCTGCTTGAACCATTTTATTATTGATATTTGTTTTATTGAAACGTTGTATTTTGTAGTTTATGGCGTGGTCAATGGTCCTCGTTGACCAGCGAGGATAAAGTTCTACTTACCTAGCTTTGCCTCTGTATAGACCCAAGGCCAACATACAATGTATGTTGGCCTATATTATAGGGAATACTGAATTATATTTCATAACACAACAATAGTTCATTTCCATTTCCGTGCATACAGTTGACATTCGCCCAAGCATACAGTTAACATTCGATGAAGGCTGGCAAAATGATCAAGCCTAGAGTTGTGTAATTGTAACACAGGTCTTCCAGGAAGTCTTGAATATTGATTTTAAATTCTGCATCAGTTTACTGGACATAACTTCTGCACTTACCTTTCCCTATCTACACCTTGGGTCTAGGCCCACCACCATATCACCAGGCTATACATGGAGTAGGCAATGGGTAACACTGCTAGGCCTGTACTTGATTGTAGATGGATTATAATGAATAATGGATGAATGACACTTGGCTGGTTAATACACGAGGTGTAGAGCAGACAAGGCGCGGGCTAGACAAACAATTGTACTGTCACCACCAAACTCTCAGTGTTATTCACACTATCAAATACTCCATAACAATTCCACACGCAGCACACATATATAATTATGCAATACATATGTTTGTGTGTGAGATATGGGTCAGATTTTCAGAAAATGTACAATTCACCTTCACCAATCCTCTCAAATAACCCATATTTAAGACAAAAATCAGCTTCAAAATGCAGTTATGCATTGTAATTTACGACCAAATGCAATAAAGAATACTTGACTTGACTTGACTTGAGTTAAACATAACAGAACTGGTATTTTAAATCAATGCTATGCCAAATCTACTCATATATACCTAGTATTCATCATTTGTCAGCCTAATATAGCAGAATTTCCTAAATTTGTAGAGCTGCCAATTGTACATTGTCTGAAAATCTGACCCATATATACTGTAAGTGCCCTTTATGGTAGGCGTGCGTGAGATTCAATGCCAGTACAAGTTAAACCAACATTCTCAACTGAAGAACACCAACCTTTCTTGGCAAATGTTACTATTATTGGAATGTTCTATTTCTAAACAAAAAACAGACGAGTTATTTTAGGTTTGTATCATGCTGGCTGCCTACATGGGTGACAAATACTTCTGTTTTTATTTAGCTTAAGTACATCAATTGTAATCTTTCGAATTTTTAGAATAGCTCCTCAAGCCACAATTGCGGTGGCCTTCCCCTGAGACCTGAGCGGACTTATTAATTAATTATTACATGTATTTAGGTGATTATAACGCTGCTATGGACCTCATAAAGTCCTTAGGCAAACTCAAGTTATTGGTTATAACTTTAGACTCATCTTAAAGTAAAGTCATCATAATAATCTTAAATGATGTAACAGTGCTTGACAACAAAGACATTAGGTATAAATATCTATAAATATATAGATATTAAACAAGTATGCTTGTCTTGTTGAACCCTGCAGTATAAGCAAAAGGGCAGAACGCCTGAAATCTTGTTTGTCAAATGACTTTTAGAGTGTTGGCAAAGGAATAAAACTACAAGTGAACACAAGATTGTGGCTCCCATTAAACTAGCCTGAAAAGTCAATGAGCTTAACTCTTTGAGTAATTATAAATACCAAATCAGGATTTGAACTTCAGTAATTGCCACCCAACCATTATTTTTTGTTGTTGAAACAGCTTTATTCAATATATCAACAAATCTTACTTCCTCTGGGCCGATAACACACAAAAATACATCGAACCCCTTTTCGTTTCTTAGTATAGACATTGATAAAGTGAAGAATATGAAGTGTAGACTCATTTTGATGACAACATTTGTCAGAAAAATAGAACATATACACAGATTTATATTTTTAAAATATCATGAGGAGACTATGCTTCCTAAAATAAGAATCTATCCTGTTAAGCTGCTTAGGTCAGCGTGCAACATTCTCCAGGCGTTTTTCCATTCGCTTGAGGTATTAGATATTTTGTTCTGATATAAAACTGTTCTACATCTACTGTCTAATTCTGCAATAAGGTGGTCAAAAATTGACTTGTAAAATTATCCAATTTACAATTTTTTCTCTCGTGTTACAAGACTCCAATCCAAAGAGTAATCACGAGTTGCTCTGCCTTGTCCTGGTCAGATGAAGACGGAACAATGTATGAATTCACAATGTCTGACTTCCAGTTACCTCTAATTTTGATTTGGGCTAGAGGAATACCCAGGGAGGACATGTAGCTAGCTCCGCCCTGATGAAAGGAGTGTGATGACAAGCAGACATCCATTGATGCCTTGCGTGTAAGGGCAGACAAATGGGAAGATAAGTGCTCATAAGTAAATCTTGGATGGCTAGGACATGCGAAAAGTTGAGCATGAGCTGGTAGACTTGTATCAAGGAGCTTTCTAAGCCAGTACACAGCACATAGAGGCTTGGTTGTAGAAGAATATAAAGTTATGTAAAAGGGCGTAGATGATGAACATGATGAACATTGATGAACATGATGAACATTGATGAACATACTTTCACACGACAACCAAGAGGGTTCATGGTAACATCCTGGCGTTTAAGAGTGTGGGGTGAGTCAATGATATGGCCCACTCTCAGAAGGGTCCTGAACATAAATATATATGCCGACCAGCATAACAGATGCACAGAGGATGAAGTATCCAAGTGTCTATATAAAGTCATAAGCATAGGCGAGGTCACAGTATTCCTAAGTACAGTTGGAATATGGTCATCATCAGATAAATATGGAAGCCGAGAAATGATGTCAGCCACTACATTACATTTAGTATCAATATAACTAGGCTTCAAGGTTATATTAAAAATAAAACAGGTCCAATATTGCTCATATAACCACTGCATGCACTGAGTGCTGGTGCTAGTTCCATTCCTAAGCATGGCGATTACTTGCATATTGTCAATATAACAAGTAACAACAGAATTCTTGAATAAGTGAGCCCAACGCTTAACACCAATAACCACTGGATAAAGTTCTTGTATATGAATGTTTGTAGCGAGCTCACTTTCCTGAGGGGCTGGGTAAATATGGCTGGGAAATTTAGAGCATGTAGGCATGTTGAAACCAGTCCATGTCCCGGCTGCCCAGTCACCTCCAAGAAATACTCCAAAACCTCTTGAAGAAGAATCAGAAATCATAGGCATACAATATGCTGGCTTATTTAGCATGGTGACGCCATTAAAAATCTTTGAAAAGGCGTGCCACCACAGCAAATCCTTCCTGGCTTCATGGCTAATAAAGATTCTCTTTAAATGTTTCACTAACATAGCTTTGTAGAGATCAAAGAACCTCCTACAGAAAGTTCTACCACCTCTGAATACCGTGGCACAGTGGGAAATGTATCCACAAAACTTTTCAAGGTGAGACTTGGTGAAATACTTCATATCTTTCACTTCTTCAATGAGGGCACACAATTTTTCCACCTTCCCTGGTGGTAGAGACACTGTCATGTTTGTAGAGTCTATGCAAAATCCAAGGTAAGTAGTCTTGGCAGAAGGAGAAGTGACCTTTTTCCACACCACATGAAAGCCCAAGAATCTCAGGCCACATATGATAGTATCACGGTGAGAAGTACAAGTAGAATAGTCACTATCACATATAAAAAAATCATCCAAATAATTTATGACAGGGAATAGGGCATATTACATATTAACAGCAGCGCCATACAGAGAGCGGTGGAAACGGCCCAAACTAAGTGCTAGGCGGGCAGCACACAGAAGCCTTATGTATTAACCATAGGCTTCTAACTTTCTCCTTTTTCTCTCAGAATTTGAGTTATTGTATGGTACTGTAAGCTATCCAATATTATTAAATGACATGTTAAGATTGGTCATGCTTAATAAGAGAACATTTTATACGCTAGATTTTAGTATATGGCTACTTTTGTAAGAGTGTATCAACCAAAACAAGTAAGCGTAGGTGTACGGCCTGCAGTGGCCCAGAGGCCGTGTGCTCCTAACACCCCTGCACGTCCACTGGCAGACGGGGTGGAGGTGCACGGTTTGGCCCGCATAGCTAGGTGAGTGAACTGGACTGGGCATGCGCACAGGGGTAAAAGTTAATCCCACAGTCACTGGTACGCACTGGCGACGGAATTCGTAAAGGGGGCTATTTAAAAAGTACATTCATACATGTTGCAACGAAGTTAGAAACATGGTTAAAAATACATGGTCCAGTCCAAAGACCAAAACACAAACGAGTGTCAATGAAAGTAGTGTCATTCCATTTAAACCCACAATGTTTCCTGTGTTCTGGGTTGATGGGTATGGCTCTGTATGCCGATTTGATATCTACTACAGACATGAAAGAACTGTCTCTTACCAGGTGTATGGCATTGTCTACAGATTTGTAAGAAAATTCATTTACCAACGAAGAACAATTATCGTTGACGGACACACCCACAGGGCGGCTGCAGTCAGTGATCGGGTGAATCCCTACATCGGGGTTGGGCACAGCACCTAAGGCATGAATGCATGTGGGCATATCCTCGGCTACAGATATGAACCCTTCCGAAAGCTCATGAGCAATAATATCATCCATTTTCAGTTTAGAGTTATCATCTAATATAGATTTATAATTATCACATACATACGGTTCAATTTCATTATCTACAACGTCAAAACCATCGACAATACCGTAAAAAACATGCACACAACAGGGCATGCACACAACGGCAACGACCCCGGGCACACCCAGCGTACACATTTACAATACGGCCCTTAGTT
This sequence comes from Sthenelais limicola, assembly GCA_942159475.1. Taxonomy (NCBI): domain Eukaryota; kingdom Metazoa; phylum Annelida; class Polychaeta; order Phyllodocida; family Sigalionidae; genus Sthenelais; species Sthenelais limicola. Next base: position 42,621,008 of record OW804097.1, on the reverse strand, counting down.
GAAGCAGGACATACAAATAGGCAAAAATCATTGGTAATATCACTGTTACACACGCCAAAATTGGCCAAAATAACACAAATCTTTGAATAATGACAGTCACCTTTCAAATCTGTGTTGAGATGGTTGGTCGGGAGAAAAATTGGGAATAATTTACCAGCAATATCGGTGTTCGTGTGTGGGGAAACATCCATGTCCGCCATGACAGTTCCTATTGCCTTGACTTCTGTCTGGTTGTCATGGAACACTTCTAGTTCTGAATCAACAACAAAGTCACCATGTTGGACTTTCCCACAATCCACATTTACATCAACACAAACACCCTTTTAAGGTAACATATCATCATCAATACCCGATTTGATATTAAACATGTGTTCACTTATTTCCCCATGACCAATCTCATCCTATTTAGTAGACTTTGAAGTTGAACATGTAGGAGCACTGTGATCCGAGCTGCTGCAAGATGAACACTTGTGGAGGTAGTCACACGATGATGCCGTTTTTGGACAACCTCCAGCATTGTTGAATTTACAGCATACTTTTCCCTTAGACGGTTTTGCCACTTTTGTAGTAACAGCTTTCTTTGAATTCTCATAGGAAAAATGCCTAAGCACCTCTTCTTGTCTAACCTCGGTAAAAGCAGATAGACCAGCCTTATTGGCTCGAGCTTTCACTGCTTGATCATATGAAACACTAGCTTTTAAAGCATAAACATTGGAAGCAGCCTTGTCGCACATTGTTATACAATGGTTAATGACACCCAAAAGTTCATCGTGAGGACGGCTATTGATGACCAGTTTGGCGACAAGCTTTAAGTTAACCAACAATAGTTTTTCATAAGAATCGATGACCTCACCTTTTTCTAAGTCCTGTTTAGGGTCAAACGGTTGGAGGCGAGACCTGGACCTCGAACGGGATCCATCCCTCTTTGCCGACCTCCTGGACACACCCACATTGTAGATAGAATCAGTAGGACTTGTACTGCGGACCCTAAACTGGATCGTATCACTGCTAGATGCAGACGCCCCAGATAAATCTGATCTGCTTTGAAGAGTGGAGATAAGAGTTCCCATCATTGTCTCCAAACTGTTCATTCTAGTCTCCATAGTCGCACTCTCAGCAGCACTGGCTCCCTTTTTTTCCACAATTCTCTGGCAAGTTTCTCCCACAGGTGCCTTGTGAGTCTCATTACACTTGTCACACAATTTTTGCTAGCCCATGATGACGGAAATTGAGAATAAATACTCAAAACTCTCCACAAATAGAAAAAAATTCACAAGGAAATACACATCCGCACAGTGCGGCAATGGGTGGAGAAGTGATATGAAGGTGGGGTTTGGCGACGTCACAATAGATATAGAATATACTAGTCGCACAACCTTTATGACGTCATCGTGGGCGTGGCCGTGACGGGCGTGGAAAAGGCTCACTGTTTCTATTTTCTTTGCTTAGTTGCTAGTGCTAACTTCTGGGTGGCGGACATCCAATGAAAACACTCAAAATGAAGTGGAGGGCACTCCTTTTCCATGATGGATAAATGAAGACTTAAGTTATAATAATTATTAATACAACCTCATGAATATCTATATAAAAACATTTATATATATTATATGCTAAACATAATATTTATTAAGTGTTGACTCACCTACAACTTTGATAGATTGAAAAGTCGTTATCACATTTCCTCATCACATACCACCTTTTCTTATGATGATTCCACTTATTATCGCTCACCGGTGGCCGTTTATTTGCATGTATATATTTAATACATTGTCTTGAAACTAGTAAATCTAGTCATGCTACCAACAGCATAAAGCACCCGAAAACATTCCCACAAAGACATCTTGTGAATAAGACACTTAGAAAAATATCAATTTTGCGACATGTGACTCATTTTCCTGTAACACACCACATTTCTGCTCTTCACTGACTGGTGCTCTGGTCACTTTACCCATTATGGCTCAGATCTTCAGAAATTGTACAATCGGCAGATCTACTCATTTAGGTACTTCTGCTAAATTAGACTGAACAATAGTCAATACTAGACTGAACAATAGTCAATACTAGGTATAACTGAATACATCTGATATTGACTTGTTTAAAAAAATGTATTTGTTTATGTTGAACTGAATCTTGAACCTCACTTTTGTCTTATAAACTTGGGTTATTTGGGATGGTTGTGGAATTGTACACTTTGTGGCGATTTCACCCATTATACAGCTACACATAGAGTAAAAGGTTTGGTGGAACCAGACCTGGAAGAGCCCATCTATACCCCTTGCTACACCTCCTATACCACCCCAGTTGTGCGTATTGAATGGAGCAAGTGGTGAGGAGAGGGTACAAGTAGGAGCTGCTCACTCTATACCCGCCATTATGTAGCCCTGTGTTAGATAAGACCATATCTGACACTCAATGTCACTGACAAGTGCCTCCGCCATTATTAAACACTGTCTGACCTGATATTGTTATTGTAGTAACACTCAGTAGAGAGGACTGGCTGACCCCAGGCCAGAGGTCACAACCAGTCTAGGCCCAAAGATGGGAGAGTCCCTTCAAACGGAGGGAAAGCCTCTCGCCTCAAACCAGTGACATTATAATTCCATTAAGACTGCAAAACGTTATTATAATCCCATTAAAACGCCTAGTCATAAGCCAGGAAACTGATTAGTTATGTAGGCTGACATACCATTCCTATCTGATCTGAGGGTTTGGACCTAGTGTAAATCCTGCTTTTTGTGCTCCTTTTGGAGTTTGGTATTGTGTTTAATCCAGGTGTCACAGCTGGTCTTATACAGGTTCCTGCATGGGTGAGTAAACTACTACCTATTGCTGCATGTTGTTTCCCTGGGTATTTCCAGATCAGCTGGGTTTTCCCATAAGTACCTCAATTCTCAAGCGGTAAACCGGGTTACTTCATCTGGAGGAGTTGGGTGATTCTGCTTTTTGAAAAGATTGCATCCTGATCCTAATTTTTAATTGAACGTTTATTGATTGTTTCCATTTAGTCTGTGTAGTCTCAGTCTCCAATCTAACAAATTAACTATTTGCAGCCACTAAGATGATCTATTCCTTATCATGTCTTTAATACTTTATAACTTTAGTTTGATGGTGATTTCAGTTAGGTACTATTGTGTACACAACAAATCTGTGTGCATAGTTACGAGCTCTCCTACTAAAAATAGCCAGAAAGCTAGGGCCCCAATATTGTAGTCTTTCAATAGGCCCAACCCCTAATTTACCCACAAATATTGAATTTTCTCTGATCTTTATGAGACCGGACATCAAATTCACAGTAGATTTAGCCATGAATAGGGGACTTGCATAGCCGACATTTTGAATCCCGATTCGCATGCGAACCCCTGATAATGTGTTCCATGGTCATAGAGCATTATGTAACCCAGTATAACTGTCAGCATTGGCTGGGGAAGTGACTGGACAAGATGATAATTGATTCAAATCCTACACCTTGGCTTCATTGAGCATAGTGACTTGATCACGGAACGCAGTTATTCACGATTTGAAACCAGGGTTCTTTGGGAAGGGGCTGGGGATGGGAGGAGGAGTAACTGAATGATCTCTTTGAGATGTTAGCTATCTATGGGTTGAACAACCTCCTGAAAGAGCTGTTCCCGACGACAAGTCTATCAATCTAATTGTGTTCTCTCCTCAAAGGAGTAAATTGTAGAACTATCACCACTATTCAAAGAGCCCTATTAGGGCGTGTTTGTTTGTTTGTTTGTATAGGTTTACTGATCCAAATCTGACATTACATCTGTTGTATTTCGTCTGTAGCCATAACGTTCCTAATATACTTTTCCAAAGTTTGGCAATTTTAGAGCTTTACAGTATTAGTACTACTAGCAGGTCCTACCTACTATCAGCCATACATGTATATACCGGTTACCGTATTTCCCCGTTTATAAGCCCGGGCTTATATTATTTCAAATGGTGATAGGCCAGGCTTATATTCGGGGCCGGCTTATATTCGGGGTAAGGATTGTAGTGCGTATGTTCCCATATGTACCATAAGAATGTGTTTACCCCCGGGGCAGCCTTATAAAAGGGGTCCGGCGTATGAACGGGGAAATACGGTATTTTGTCAGTTATATTGCCCACCACATTAGATCTGCGAAGGGGAGCTTGAAAACCTCCTATGCTAAGGAGAATACCCCCCCCCCCCCCCGACTTAATAAAAAGTTTATTAATCAATCAATCAGTACCTTATTGTTTCGGTATACATTGGTCCTGCGACAGCGGAATAATACAGTCAGTTTTTTAAAGTTTCATAATTTGGACTTGATTAATTCCAGTTTAAAATAGGTACCTCAGTAAACAGGTACACTTGTTAGCTATTGCTAAATGTTTACTATCGATTATACTTCTATGACCAAATACAATATTAGTATAGGAAGTGAGCTCTGCGCGGAGCTCACTCCCTATAAATATACTACTTATATTGATGTATTTTATTTCAGGTTCTAAGCGTAAAACATGTGTAAATGAATATTTAAGATGTTACATAGACACAATCTGTTTATGAATATAAAACTAAAAAGTAAAAGAGTATAAACTATAAACCTTTTTTTTCTAAAACACATGTATCCCGATAACTACTTACATAGCCTATCTTTACGGACACAACGAACATACTAATAATATTTTAACAAAGAACAAATCCGCGTATGCGAGGTTGAGAGAGAGGGGCAGACAGAAACAGAGAGAGCAGCGGTTTGTGTGCCATAAAACAATTTCATTTATGGTACCCTGGTCCGAGACACTTGCAAAACAAATTCATACATCTCTGCCTTCGGTTGTGATTTCTACAGTTGTCTCTGTCTTGTTATGAATATATTTAAATTAGTATTTAAGATAAGGCTCTATAATTTAAGATATGGTTGATTAAATTAATTGATCGAATATATCATCAACCGATTACAGGTTTATTATAATACTGGATATATATATATATATATCTAAGTGTAGCCATCTCAGACAACCTCGTATATTAGCAGTGTATACTAGGTTGTCAATTGGACGTGCTAGAATCAGGGTAGTAGAAAGTTCTCTAGTTTGCCCAGACAAAATACTCAAGCAACGCCTGTCATATATATGTGTCCTGAATCAGTAACGTTTTGTGGTGCTTAGAGTAGATTCTTGGGAGAGGATGTGCTCCACAAAACAGAGAACTAGTTGGTTTACACCTGATGAAGGGAGTGTTTCCCGAAAGCTTGTGAAAGAATAAAATAACAACTACAACACTCAGGGTTTAATTCCTAATCCTTAACGACCAACATCATTTACCACACCGGCCAACCCGATATACCACAATCTTTTCCCACTCCACTTAGTTGGTTTATTATCAGCAAAACCTCTCCATTCTCAGTCTCAGTGCGCATGCCCAAAAGTATATAAATGAGCTAAAAAAATGGTGCAAAACAACACCGCTACAACTGAACTGCCTTAGGTCTATGGACGACGTTGTAACACCTTTGAACAAATTAAAAACATGGCGGCGTAATAGGATTTTTCTGGAGGTGCCACTGTAAAAAAGCTTGCTGTGAATGAATTGGCATCCATCCACTACTTTTAAGGTAACACGTAGGACGATAACATATTAAAGATTGATTTTATTGTCTTAGTTAGGGGTTAGAAACTTCTACAACTCGACACAAACTGCAGCAAATCCACCTTCCCCATTTCAAGCGCTTCCTTTCCGTAACCCTGATCGTGAAGGGTTATGATCGTAGCTAATCTAAGGGTAGTGTTCTCCACTACTGACTAGGAGCTTTTAGCAAGAATAAAACAACAGAGCAGTTTGCTAAGTTCTTGTGTTTATTCAAGTCTCAGTGCTGCGTGCACTCCTGTCCAAGGCTCAGTACTCTGCACAGGACACCAATCCAGGTGGTCAACACCACATGGTGTCAGACAATATATAAAATCAGTAAAATGTAACAGCAGCACAGAAGTAAATGGATCCAAGGGATCAGAAATGTGAAAGGCACTTCGACCAGAGTTATATAAACATTATGGTGAAAGCACTATATATCTAAGAATGAGACTATAAAGGTGTATTGTCAAATTGACTACCCTGGTAATAAGACACACGAGAACTAGAGATGTTATATACCACTGCATAAGCTTATTTACAAATCTATAATCTATCCATTTATTATGTGTTTCTCCTGAAGGTGCATTCTCAGCTATTACAACACAACAAATCTTACCAAATCCACTCATATTATGTTTTATGTTACTACATTCTGCAATATTCTGCCGGTGAGTGATAATATGTGAAGTCATCGTAAGAAAAGTTTTGGGTGGGTCCTACAAATACAAATGAGGATGTTTTAGAAGCCCTTTAGCAAAAACAACTGGAACAAATCCTCCAAAATGTTGGTCCAATGACTTTTAGATGGGTTGGAAAAGAAAAGAACAAGAAATAGAAAATGTTTAGTTTTTGATCAACCTTAGCTGAGGATGCAGCTTTAACAGAGGAGCCCCGCCCCCTCCATGAATTATTCAATTTGTGCAGATGAAGTTACTTTCCCTCTAAGGTGTCCTATGAGTTGCTCCTGACAGATTCACTCCAGCTAACACGGTCTCAATATAAACTCTATTGGGTGTCTCAGGACAGGGACCAGTATTTCCCATTACACATGAAAAGAAGGCAGCAAGTAAGTTATGATTGAGGATCCCTTTGAGGATATATATGAGGCAGTACATAGATGCTCCTCTTAGATACATTATGGAGCGATATTTGTATACAATAGATTGTATGTAGCCATGGGTTAGACGGAGAGGGAGGGGTTAGGATTGGGGGTGAACAAGGGCCAGAACATTGTAAAAATGGTGGTGCAGTGGTCTAAACTTCTGGCTTTGGACCCAGAAACTTGTAAGGGTTGTGGGTTTTTGCTTCTTGGGTCATCAAAGACTGGCCGTGTGTATAGGGTAGCCATGAAGACCTGTTCAGTCAGTAGTAGAACGCCCTAATGAACCCCTAACCTTTAGGGGTGAGGCGATTCCCCTTAAAACTTTTAGCCTTAGTCTTAGCCTTGTGGTTAAGCTTACCACTGTTTGCGGTGAACTGCAATGGTCCAGGAATGTGGCTTTCTGGACTATACTGTGTTCATACAAAAGAGACCACCCTATTTCCATATTGTAATTTGTTTATACCTGATTAATGGAAATAAAAGTATAGATGTCTGTGGCACACTATGCACATTAACGCTACACTCTCAGCTACACTCTAAGAAAAAAGGGTTCTTTTGGGTTCTAGATAGAACCCCATGGTTCTACCAAGAACCCTAGGGTTCTTCGACACCTAAAAGGGTTCTTTGGGACCACCGGGGGTTCCATCTAGAACCATAGGGGTTCTTCAGCGATTTAAGGGTTCTTCATGCACTTGAAGGGTTCTTTAACTCAAAGTGGTTCTACAAAGAACCTCCTTTATCTCCTTTCTCCACCATTGCTGGCGCTAAATATAATACTTGAACCCACCCACCCACTTCCTACATACAACCGTCAGCTCGCAACAAATATTCACCAAAGCTAGCGGCCGCGTACACGGCAGTACATTAGCATCAAACCCTCTCTAATAATAACATGTGTGTACATGCCTGTTGTCTGTGTCACGCTTCAATGCTCTCCCAAGTGACTAGAGGATATTCAGTTACGCCTGGATGGGGCACGGATCACTGATGTGTGACGGAGTCATACAAACCTTTGGCTTGCTAACACACCCGCCCTAACGGTCAGCCAGGACGGACGTACATTTCCGGGTAATTTCAAATTGGCTACCCTTACACACATGGGATGACAGACAAGCAGTCCTTGCACTCCCCAGGGTAGGACGTTCATTTGAAATTGACTTGTAATGGTTTGAGAGTGAAGGTAAGTTATTTAGTTCTTATTCATTTCTCTAACTCTCTAAATCGATATTCAAAAGTATGTGTTGGTTATATCATACATTAGTCTCTAATAATCTCTAAGATAATCAAACATATTTGCTGGTAAAATCGTTTTCATACTTGTTATTATGATACTGATATGGTATAGGACTTAAAGAATTTACGATTTTGCACCTCAGTTAATTTAGTGACTCTGTTTTCCCTTGACACTTCACAATTGCTCTGTCTACCTGTATTATATCACATTTATGATCACATTATTCAATGGCTTTATACATAATCTTGATTTATATTCTAGGCGACAAGAGGATGTCCTAGCTCTCAAACAGACTTAGAGGGAAGAAAGGAAGTATCGACTGGAATACTCTCTGAAGAATAAGGGAAAATACTGGGCAGTTCACTGATGCGTGACGGAATGGCAAGTCATACAAACACTTGCTAGCACACCTGCCATGCTGTCTCCCGGGGCTGCCCGCAGCAGACCAACGGCCAGAAGAGATAGGATACTTTAAATTGACTGACCAGTATGGGAGTCAAGGTAAGTTTATATCACTACTACGTTTTTTCTCACATCAACTCTATACACAAATTTAATTTCATATCCTAAGTAGTATAAATTAATTTTTGTATCAATTAATTATGTTTCATTTATTCCCAGGAGAGAGATGGATAGTAAGGATTCAGAATAGACATGTGGATTGGAACCAGGTGTTTCTTTTCCTCTATTCGGAAAAGGTAAACCATCAAGTCATTTATAAGTAATTTATATACTAGATCTTTGGATATAATATATATTTTCCCGTTTTTATGCGAATCTTGAATGTGAGTTATTACTATTACTAGGGTTTAGAACATATTGTTTCTGGAAAGGGCACTACAATTCTATTTAGTGCAGGTGAATTATTCTTTTCTTTTATTCCTATTGGTTCTAAGGTTTTAGGGTTGGTGTCCTATCAGGCATTTTATTTTTATTTTCAGGATCTACATCAATGCAGAAGAACGGAAGGATGTATCGACTGGAATACCCACTGAAGAATAAGGGAAAATACTATCCACACCATGAAATGGAATATGTTGAATAATTTGATGAAAAGTGATGTTACTTCAGCAATAAAACAATAATAAAATCAACCCTGGACATTTTCAGATGGAGGGTTCTTCAAATCAAGGGTTCTATGAAGAACCCTACATATTTTAGCTTGAGGGTTCTTCAAACCAGGGTTCTATGTAGAACCCTACCTATTTTGGCCACAGGGTTCTTCAAAGGGTTCTTCAAATCGAGGGTTCTATGTAGAACCCTGCCTATTCCCGAAACGGGGGTTCTACTTAGAACCCTCAAAAAAGGGTTCTAAGTAGAACCCTTAGGGGTTCTGCCATGTCGACAAGCCGAAGAACCCTTAAGGGTTCTTGTTAGAACCCTTTCTTCTTAGAGTGTAACGTTGGTCAAAAACTAAAGATTTTCAACTATTTTTCCCATTCTATTCCAACACTTCTCGAAATCATTTTATCACGCTTTGAAGGATTTTGTCCAGTTGTTTTTGCTACACGGTTTCTGAAAACGTCCTCATTTGTCTTGCTGAATGATTACCACTCTATACTGGGACCGAAACAAAAATTTTGAAAGTCCAACATAGAAGAATGATTTAGATTGACAATGACTAAGTGATACACCAAGAGTCGTAATTTGTCTTTTATACATAGATCTTCGTTATAGGCAGAATTTAATCACAACGTCCCTATAGACTCTGTTTTCAATATTTTACAAAGGTTTGCAGCATTTCATCATATATGTCTAGGTAAATGTATTCCCTCGCTTAACTATCTCATAGCCAGTTCTTACTTAGAAAGCAAAAACAGATTGTTGAGAATTAAGTGCGTGCTCCATCAAAACCAATTTTTGAATCCAACGGCTATCAATTGTGTTAGAATCAATTTGATAAAAAGGTTTTATACCATCGGCTCATTGTGCAATTCGCATGCGATGGGTATCGCATGTATCATAATATATAAATTAATACAATAATTCTAAATGTGATCATTGGTTAGGTCAAAAAGTGTCTGGTGAAAACATGCTTTTTGCTGTGAAAAAAAATGCATTTAGGACAAAGTTCCGACCTCCCCCGACAATCCCCCGACACTCCATGATTTTTTTTGATTTTTTGAAATTTTTTATTCGGGACACAGACATTTCCATACGACAGTATGAATATTCCCAGAATAGCCTGATTTTTAAATTTTATTTTTAAATTACATCAAGATATTTCTAAGTTAACTCCTAAATTTAGTACACAAAAAAGGAATAAGAAATAAGAAATAAGAAGTAAGAAAGAAAAACTGAGTCTAAACAAATTTTACAACACTGAATTTTTAAATTAATCATTATACCTGCTTAGCGACTGATCAAACTATTCTAGTTTACTGTTACTTCTAATAGTAGTACAGTGATACAAATGGGTACATATCTGATTAGCATACAGATAGTTCTAAATTAGATCAGGCTAATTTCTTAAAAACAGTAGTACAAAGAAAAAACAACAATTACACAATGTTCCGCGTCGTGCTCTTACATACTGACCATTGAATATTCCATACCTCGTTAAATTATAGCTTTTACAATCTTACACTATTTGTCATCATCTCTTATTACTTTTCCCATGGGCCTACTCGCGAGGTAATACAGCTTCAGTGCAACAGTTTTATATATATGAAACATCTCAATATTTTTACATTAAGGAACTTTTCCGACATCTGAGAACAATTAGTCAGACAAAAAATATTCCACTACTTACAAGCATTCCATTATAAAATTACCATAACACTCAATCACATTTCAATCATCCCCCGACACTTCCTCCTCTTACCCCAACACCCCTTCCCCTTCTGGTCCTCCAATAAAGTTATTGCAGCCAGAGAATGGAATGTTTGAGGCGGCGAAGTGAGAGTCGGTGTCATTCCACAGTCAAATCAAATATACCAGGGCTCAGAATTTTGTATTTATTGATCAGTTAAGAGGCTGATCTTGTCACATTCTGCCATGATTTCAGCACTTTCCGCCATGTTCCCCTCGCACTTTGCCCATTTGACAAGTCTGAATGGATCGATATCCCCAATAGGGCATTTGCATGACTGTGACATTGGAGTTTGAATCACATTCAAATGGTTTAAATGGAAAAAAATGGTTATATTAAGCCGCATCTCACCTAAATCAATTACTATATATATATATAAGTATTTTTATTTCTCTTTATACAGTTACATCAATCAAAGTTTTATAGAGAAAAAGGTCCTCAAGTCAAACAATTTTGGAATGAATAATTTTATACTTTAAACCTCTTTCCCAAATACCTCCATAACAACCATAGAAAATGAGCGAGATTGGGCAATAATAAATAAATCTGTGATTGGATGCCTACTACGCTAATGGCTCTCCTGGCCCTGGACTATGCGTTCTAATGTGATTATAATGGCATTTCAAATCATTTCAACGTATTATTTATTTGTATATAATATCTGAAAAGTAAATTTAAGGTCTTCCAGTATGCTACTGATCTGCGGTTAGGAGCGAGAGGCCTTCCGTTTCCCTTAATATATAAGACTAGATTTCTTTCATTCAGGAATGACACTACATCTAAGATGCTGTTCTCAGAGAATCCTGTGGTCATTTAAGAATATACGTATGTCTATGCTAATACAAATTTAAACATATCAATGCTCATTTTCCCCATGAGCGCGCCGATGATACAAATTAAACATACCTGAGTATGTTTCATAGGCGTTATAAAATATGTGATGTGTTTAGGAAAATGAGTCACAAGTCGCAAACAATGGATTTTGAGATAGCCTCATATTTGAACAGATGGGATCAAGCGGATTCTAGTGATGGTAAACATTAGGACTGCTAATAATTATTTCTATATTTCAGGTTTAATATTTCTATTTTTGAAAAGAAGTTTGCAATATTTCTGGCTGGACAATTACTAATAAAGTAGCTAAATTTACTCTATAGGATGATCTTAGAAATGCATGCATATATCTAATTAGTACACTGTCCTGAAATTTGGTATATATGTATTCAAACGACTTAATGCACTTGATACCTCAACAATGAAAACATTCCTCCAAAGAGATCTTGTCAATAAATCACTTTGAATAATAACAATCTTGCGACTTGTGATATATTTTCCTGGAACACAACACATATGGTCTAGGTACCGTGATGCATGATAGCGTTAGTTGAAACATCATGTTCAAGTAGACAACCTCGTCAGTGTTAAGGAACGATCTAGTAGTTGGAAGTGAGGAACACTGAGACAGCTGCACGCAAGCAGAGAGCGTGGGTGTAAATTCAATATAGTACATTTTTTAATTCCATTTTTATTCAGTATGTCAGTACATTATCTTAACTATATATTTCTGACAATTTTGTCACGATCATTACTAAATTAAGTAGAGAAGCAGAAGACATAAGTTGAACAGTGTGACAACCACATGCGAAGTCCAGCGATGTCACTCTTCTCATATATATTCTCATTTTGTATTGATTTCTGAAACAATTTCTCTTTTCCTTCTTCTGTCTAGAAGTGCTATGAAATTGTTAATCTTACTGTAATCCGTACTTTTACTATCTGTATTACTTTTATGGAGGATCGGGTAAAGGTGCTGATACTATATTTAGCCTTTAATTCGCCGCCATTCTAGGTGTCTAGATAAGGCTTCTGCGCCACCCCATTTTAACCCAAACTCACTGCTTGAAAAAGGCCACCCCAAATAAGCTCTACCACAGAGATGGAACTCTCTATCACAGAAGGCTGAAGCAATTACTATGCATGCGCCCTCCTGCTGAGCTCTTCCCCTGGCCCTCAGTGAGGGGTATAAACCTACTCACTGTTTGGCGGCACAAACATTTAAAAACTAATTTATTCAAGTTTAATTGCTGTAATGCTTAAAAACCATCTCTATCATGCTCCAGTGACACTGGTTTTTGATGAATATCCAAAACGTAACTGAATAAATTTGGAGCCAATATAAAGTTGGACCAGAGACTGCCAGTAAAGGGCACTGCAGCAATAGAAGGTAGTATACTAACCAGGGCTTATTGGAAATCTAGCTATTACTACTGAGCAAATTGGTAAAGCATTAAATGAGATAAGTAATCCTTTATTGCAAGTGTTCTAAGCATACCAATTTGTATTCTATATTTTCTCAGGTCTTCCTGTGCATTCCAAATAACCACAATAGGGAGTGTAAGTGTCATGGCGCCAGTGAGCAAATTAACGTGAATTAGTCATGCACTTGTACTAATTCATTGACCAGAAATAAACAATTCCGATAGACTTAGCATTGCGAGTGATACATATATATTCACTCCATACATTGCTTCATCAGAGGTTCAAAGATGCTGGTGGCCATAAGTCAAATGGTTTGGTGCTTAAGACGGAATCGGAATCGGAATTCTTAAGACCTCTTAAAATGGTAGAAAAACAGAGAATAATTATGGCCGCAATGCTGAGTCTATGAGAGTTTCGCGCTACATGTCCACTTGGTTTCATTGCTGCCGTGGACTATTTACCATTCCTATAGGTGATAGCATACTACCTGACAGAACTTGTTGAAGCTCAATATGACCAATAACAAGAGCAATGGGCAATGGTCTAGTACAACATCTGTTGCGTCCAAAAGTAGACATTATGTACTAATGATGAAATCCGTACAGACTTTTCCTCTGTGGTACAAGCTATTTCTCATATTACAAATTCTTTTCCAACTGCTAACTTCCTATGTCCGGGCAGATTTGACTATTTCAAGATCAAAAAGTTCCATGTCTGTGGCGATTTCTCCATGTCAGCCTACTTTTCCACTATTTCCCTTAGATAATCACCACAGAAAAGTATGTCACTGCACCTTTTTCCTATGTCTCCTATTGTATGTCCTATTTCCTCTACATGAAAAGCCATGTCTGGATGCTCTGATACCTATGTCAAGACTTGGTATTCTTTTCTGTTGGTGTCTTCCCTGGGACACTACTTTTCTACCCATACAAAAGGAGACACCAGTCCTACTTGGGTAGACTTGTACACCATGTTTATTTTTGTAATTCCGAATTCATGAATTCATCTAATAAAATGTAATTCATCAACACCCAGCTGCAAATCGGGTAGCATTCATTTCATATCAATTATTAAAATAAATATTCTTTCAAAAGAAACAAAATATACAAGTAATTAGGTTGGCTAATATGTGTTGCATAAAATAGACTATGGGGGCATGGAGCTAGTCTACTTGTAGATCTTCTTTTTGGATTTTCCATCACACCACTCCATATCAATCCACCAGGAAATAGTCCCTTCTCACCAAGTACCTACTAATTTGGGCATTTAAGGTTGAATTTCTAAAAAGTGAATCGACAACTGCTGCTCATTTCTGACAATAAACAGCAATTTACCTGCTTTATAAACAATGACTATTTTATGAGTCCAGAACAAGGGAAATAGGTCACACACTTTGGATGCCAAGAGACAAGTGAGTGTAGCAGTGTTACATAACCCACCCAAGCAGTCAAAGCTACAGCCACTAGTGCACATGTACTCTGTCCTCCCCCTCCCTCTCCCCTGATGTAGATATTGGTGTAGGAATACATCATAGTACATAGTACATGGTGAGAAGTAGTGAGAATAGCATAAGACTGGATATTCGAAAAGGAAAAGGGATATTTGAAAAGGAAAAGGGATATTTGAAAAGGAAAAGGGATAATCAAAAAGGAAAAAGGATATTAAAAAAGAAAAAGGGATATTCAAAAAGGAAAACTCTTGGACTTTTCCTATGTCACATAAATATCCTTTCCGTTTGGGGACAAAACAACATCCTAGTAACAAAAGATATATTTATACTAAGAATGCTGTCATAATCATTGCAAAATCAAAGCTTCTGTCGATTTTTGACTATAGTATCTTTACTCTCACTCCATTGACTATCAAACAGATGAATAAGCTGCAGGTACTACAAAATAGAATACTTAGGGTAGCTCTTAAATGCGATCATTATAAACCGAATGTAGAATTATACAATGAATGTAAAGTTATGACTATTGAAATACAAACCCAGTTCAACTTAGGTAAACTGGCTCACTAAGATATTTATTTAAAAATGGGAGCTAAAATACATGTTAGAAATACCAGACAAGCAGGAGCCCCTATACTCGAATCGTTTGTACCAACTAGTGATAAAGATTTAAAATGCTTGAAAACAAAAATGTCCTCCACATGCAATGGGTTGCCGAATAGAATTAGGCTTATTCAAGATCATAAGCTATTTAGTATATCTATCAAGAAATACCTCTTGGAGGTATAGTAAGATATAATTGAAATAAAATAACAAAATAGGATAGATAAACTTGCCATGACACCACTACTGTTGTTGATAATGATAATATTGATAATTGTAATTGATAAAGATGTTATCATATTTATGTAAAATAGTGAGCTCCTGTTCCTTCATGTTCCATATAGATTTCCTCTGCTGAGTAAGATTCAATACTCTGCAATTGAGATTTGATACCATTAGGTGAACGATTGTATAATATTTTCTCTGCTCGTATTGTCCTCCTATTGTCTTCTATTGTCTTCTTTACTGTATGTACATATATGATTTTGTGACTACTGCGTCTAGTTTGACAAATCCTATACTCGTATATCAACGAGGGAAGCCCCTTTCTCAACATTTAAACTTATAACGTGTATATGGAAAAGGTACGGTCACTAAACAGGTGACTAGTACACCATAATGATATTATAAATGCTTCTAATTTATTTCTTCCTTGTATGAATAAGCAAATATGATACTTATTCCACACTGTATATGTCCCCATCGATCGATCGAATATATGTAAATATAATTGTATATTTTTTAATGTATAGTCACATACTACCTGTGAAACACAGGATCCATTATATCAATGACTCTCGCTTAAATAGACCTTGGAATTAGTATTAGACAGGAATCTTCATTCATCATTCTCATCATTTATTCAAAACTTTTCTCTAAAAATTTCTCTAATTTTGTGTAAGGTTAAGAATTTAATTTAATCTGGCTAAATATGAATAGAATCTTCTCTGCGATTTAAGAATTGATTAACTAAGTCAGGGCATGACCAAAATCACAATAAAAAATATTTTTGTAAGATTGTAACTGTCTTTTAACCTGAATAAAATTTGTCCCCCCCCCCCCCCCCCAACAAAAAATGGTAAAACATCATACAATAAATGGTAGTACACTACCCCAAGAAAAAGTGCCCAACTATAGAAGCTTTACCAAACAACCTGGTAACATATATTACAGCAGTAAATGGTAGTATACTACCCCAGGAGCAAGTAGAATACTTGAGTTGAGCTTGAAACATAATGCAAGAATAGGTCGTAGTATACTTCTTAAGGAACGAGTGATAGACCTGTGATAACGGCTGAACTATAACTAACTTTGTAAATCATCATACAATAATAGATTGTAGTATCCTATATCCAAGTGGATGAGGCTGAGGCTGGAAGAGCGGGGGGGGGGATGTTTCATAAAGATACAATGAAATGGGTATCGCTTGAGCTTCAAGATTAGTCTAGTAACCTCGTAACCCGCAAATCTTACATCAAAGGTAGAAGTTGGCCTGATAATAGGCTGATTTAGCAACCACAACGCTAACGCTAACACTAACGCTAACACTAACGCTAACATATGTTTTATGAGGACTACGTCATCACTAGGTGTGCTATTCTTAGCTGCCTACCTGAGATACGGACGTCAATAACGCTAACAAGTGGGTCAATACGTTCCCAACGTATGTCCATTTCACGCTACAATAATGGTCAATTGTGATTTCATTTTCATGTAAAAATGAGCGGGAGATGTTTGTCTTTGTATTTAGGTGTAACTCATTACTCAGCTTCATGAAATTGTGTATTTTTTTGCCCTCTGAAAACACCTCTCCACCTCTAAAACTGATTGAACCCAGCCATAATGTACGGCCCACCCTATGTGAGCAACTAGCGTTTACGTTAGCGTTAGCGTTAGCCTTGTGGTTGCTAAATGTCCCTACTAATGCCTATCCCCTGCAGTACTCGTATGGCCAAGGGACCTATGAAAAGGTTTAAACATGGAGTTCTTACCTAGCAGATCGAGGGGTTCATTTAATGGGATTTGTGATCTGCTTCAGGAAAGTGAGTCACAAGTCGCAAGATTGGTACTTTTCAAAGTGATTTATCCAGAAGATCTCTTTATTGGAATATTTTCACTTCTGAAGTATCGAATCAGTGAAGTGTTATGAATACATGTACTGAATTTCAAGATAGTATATTAGATATATATCCATGCATTTCTAAGATCATCCTATGGAGTACATTTACCTACTTCACTAGTAATTGTTCACCCCAAAACATCTTGTTTTCAGAAATAAAAATATCAAACTTAAAATATAGAAATACTTTTTAAATGTCCTTAATGTTAACCACCATTGGAATCGGCATGATGTCGTCCTTTCAAATATAATGCTCAAAATCTATTTTTTGCGACTTGTGACTCATTTCCCAGAAACACTTCACTTTTGAGTTTTAAATTGTGCCAGTCTTTGGCTGTTATATACTCCACATTGATGTATGTACCACATGCTATTTGTATGGGCAGGAGTAGTGTGGTAATTTGCGCCAGTTCAACGCATGTGGTATGACTTCCTGTTCCCAGTAAACATAGCCATATAAGGTAAGCATAGCAACGTGGGAGTAAATATAAAACCTACATTCGAATGTGGAACACTTCTAAGGCATTTCCATGTTGTCTCCCTCCATATCTTATATTTTCCTTTGGTTTTCTTACTTATCACCATTCCGAAACAATCGCTTAATAAGGCAGACATAGATGAATTGGCATGCCTACATAGACTCTAGAAATAATTACCTCAACTAAAATTTGGACACATCTTTTTTAAGCTGCTTTAATTTTGAGAATCAAAGTTAGGAGAAAATGCAGCTTTAAGTGAGAGGTCTAGAGGTAAATTGACTAAGGTCAAGGCTGCTAGTGATGGCCCCAATCATGCCCACACTCACCCCATTTAAAAGGAGATGATTACACCAGGCTATGTCAAATTAATCTCCTGCACAAAGTGAGTTGCCCCGGAGCCTATTTAATCAGTGGTTAAGGGGGAGAACAATTCAATTGCTTTCTCTTCAATATCTTCTCGATTTGAAAAAAATAATTAAAAGAAGAAATATTAGACACAACATTTAAATTTCAAACTTCCGATTTCGCATCAAAGCCTCACTAATTAGAAACTAATTGAAGATATTGGAATATATTTCTTATATTTGGATTTGATTGGCTTTCTAAAAAGAAGATGATTGAACCAAGGTTTCTTCAAATCATCGTTGGACAAATAAGGGTGTCTATTGATGCTATGTGATCAGTGTCTAAGTCGGGGAAACCACCGGAGTATCTTTAGTTTGAAAACTTGAAAAAAAATTCAGATTCAAAACTAACATCTCACATTGGGAATATTTTGGAGGATTTCCAATCAATGTAATAATGAAATTAATACAAATAATAAAATAATAAATAATAATAAAAGGAAAAACTAATAAATTTCAGAAGGAAGATAGCACCCTCTTGTATTCATCCCCAAAACAGAGGGGGCATCCTCTGCCTGCTAGTTCTCACTAACTGAGTGTTTAGCAAGTGTTAGTCAAGATTACCACTGGTAAGGCTCAGGCTTCAGATATCAAATTTCATATGTTCATTTATACATTACATCATTTGAGCCCCAACCAGTCTCAAATTCTCAAAATATTCTAGTCAGTTATACCTACTTTGAATGATTTTAGAATGTTTTGTCAATACCGACTGGCACTAAAACACTGGCTCTAACACTGGTCACTCAATCGCTACTACTTGTACAAACGGTAAAACAGAGTCCAGCTAACAAGGGCTGGTCAGGACCCTGTTGGAGCCTAGGGGAAATTATACTTTGTCAGAGGTGGATATAGATGGTCAACTTAGAATATGTGATGTGTTATCGAAAAATAAGTCACAAGTCGCAAAAAATGGATTTTGAGATCAAGTAGATTCCAATGATAGTAAACATGAAGGACATCTAAGAAGTATTTCTATATTTTATATTTGATATATTTATGTTTTGAAAAACTGTTTGCAATATTTCTGGGTGGGCAATTACCAGTAAAGCAACTAAATGTACTACATAGGATGACCCTAGAAACGCAAGGATATATGGAATACGTTGTCTTAAAATTTGGTAGATGAATTAATATCACCTAGAGCGTTAAAATCTCCAAAAAGGAGAATGTTCCGCCCAAGAGATCTTGTAAATAAATCACTTTGGAAAATATACTTTTTGCGACTTGTGACTCATTTCCTTGAAACACATCACATATAGTCAGACTACATATTTGAAAAGAAGATTAAGTATACCAAGGCATGGGGGTCATCCACATGTGTCATTATGTCAAAATGTTTAAAACATTAGTTTCTAACTCCCAAATAAGAGGAAAGATTTATGCCCATGTTTACTAAAGGTCGTATGTCATTTTTTCTGAATATTCTAATAAAGCCTTTTAGAAAGAACAACCAGACATACAAATTCTTCCAAAATGTTGGTCAAATGGCTTTTAGATGAGTTGAAAAAGAACTGAACAAAAGGTACAAAATAGTTTATGATCAATGTTAATTGAAAATACATATTTAAGGTCAGGGTCAAGGTCATCATTAGGGTTCGTTTGGAGTAGTAGTAGTATTTCCTGGGTAGGTTAATATCTCCTGACATCCTTCCCCATTGTAAGACGAGGAACTATAGGAGTACATGTGTTATGGCCTTTACCTCGCAGTTACCCCTTGTTCTTATGTATCTCTACTGCCACAGTGATTCTTCAGTTGTCTAACCTCTGACCCCAACTTGACCTTGTCATGCCAGGTCAAACTTGTAGCAAACAATGGGCATCCCCCCATAAATATGAACAACCCATGGTTAACAGTACTAGCATTGTTAGGGAGGTAGAGTAAAGGTATCGGGCTGTACACTTAGTGTTATTATGTTGGCCTCTGTGAGCTGAATGAGGGTGGGCAGATAGGTTTAATAGAGGGAATCAAACGCAATGGTAGCTATATGCTATAAATAGAGAGAATGGGACGAGCCGGCAATAATCGAAAATTTATAGGACGAGATTCGTCCACATAAGCACGATGCCGTAGGCAGAGTGCTTATGTGGACAAATCAAGTCCTATAAATTTTCGATTATTGCCAGCGAGTTCCATTCTATATTTATTATATGTGCATAAAATTTGATCATATGTTATCAGATATCACTGAAAAAATATTAGAGAAGTCTCAGAGAGCCCCGCTGCCCCGCTGCCAGCCCCACTGCCAGCCCCGCTGCCAGCCCCGTTATTAGCCAAGTTATATTGTTGACTTAAAACGTTCATATCGCAGCCATTTCTTGAGCTACATTAATAAAACTTATATCATTCAATAGAGAATCTAATGCTCTATTTAATGATGGGATTTTTATTATGTATTTCTTTAATCATAGTACCAGAATCACGGGTGGATTACCGATCGCGGGGATTTGTTTACATCGTTCTCGGGGATTTGTTTACATCCATTGCTCCGCGAAGCATATAAACAGAGCTATTTTTAGACAACTACATTCATATAGGACGCGTCCTATATGACTATTTTTATAGCACCCCACTTATAGCACTTCTCATATAGCATGCGCGTATAATAATATGTAATATATCAGACCATTGGAATTCTAACAATGTGGAGTACAGTACCGATGGTAATGTTGATCTTAAGGTCTCATCTAAGAGGCTCTGTAAAGCCCCTGCTATACATGCCTAGGTGACTTGAACAAGTTAACCTTTAAGTTAGGGCCACTCTTGTTGCAGTTGTTAATCTTCTTCTGTCTGGACCTTTCTCTGTATGTCTGACTGTCTGTCTCTATACAAGCCCTCATTTGATACAGGTTATGGACGGAAGGTAGTTTATAGTTTCTATTATTGTACTCTAATAGGCACTGGTTGTCTTAGGGTAGGTCATGGAGTACATGGGTCAGGTTGACTAAATTTGTACTAATGCTGGACCCACTCCTTCGAACGGCAATTGTTAAAATTTGGAACATAACTAAAATGTTATGCTAACATTAACTATACACCGCGGCTGGCTGGATGCGTTCCTCATTTTATGGGGTGCTTAGTGCTGCTAGTAGCATGAATATATATGTCAAATTACAAGACAATGTAATAAATGTATCCATGCATTTCATAGCTCATCATATAGGTATATTTAACTATTAATATAGTAGCTTGTCCATCCAGAGATATTGCAATTATTGTTTCAAAAGTAAAAATTTAATAAATAAAAATATAGAAAGTTTACTATCATTATAGTATCTCAAAATTCATCTTTTGTGACTTGTGACTCATTTTCCGGAAACCCATCACATTTGCATATTAATGATATCAATTTAAACCCCTGAAAAAGCCTTTTAAGCTGCATTCCCATCTAAGTCGACACAATTTTGTTTGCTTTAAATTTGCATCATTTGATCCATGGCGACAATACTGAAACAGATTGTATTGCTTCCATAGAAAAAAGCAATGCTGTTCCAAGTTGATTATACGGTTTTGAAATGAGAAATCACTGATCATATATGATGGTAGATAGAAGTAGGCATCTATCCATGAAATATGCAGCTCATGTTTGTCTTGTAATATTCGAAATTCCGTACTCAGCACTTTTCTTTTATATACTCTTCAATTTTTCTCAATATTTCTTTCATTTTCCTAATTCAGGAGTGATTGGCTTAAAAATAATTAGTGGTGTTATCGGTAAGTCCCTAAGCAGTATTGCTAGTCAGGCGTATGCCAGAATTCCTAATGTCATTGGTGGTGTTCTGAGAGGTGGGAGAAAAAAGGAAGAAAGAGTAGAAGTTAGCTCAGAATATGAATATATGAATGTTGTACTCTTTATGCAAGGACTGTTTATGAGAAGAGTGCGATGTTTCTCTAGAGGCTCTCTATGGTAAATATATACATTGTGTTACCCTATGCAATACTTCATTCTAGTCTGGTGTATAATAGAGTTTCTCATTAACCCTGCCTTAGACTAGAGCAACTCACCAATGGACATTAATTAAGCACTATATTGTCTATGGGTCTATAAGGGTTCCTTTTAGTTTACTCTGGCTTCCCAATTTCTGTTTTGTTAAATAGTTTTATTCAAGACGCAACATTAGAACATTGCTTTTCTCAGAAAACCCTGACATCTATACTACTGGGATATCAAATGATTTACCTACCTCTATCTATCCTCTATTTTTACTATAGTATTAAAACTCTCATATATCATATTATGTGCATTGGTTACTATTAGAAAACATTACTGTTAAACCAACGTATGATTTCTCTTGTATCATTATCAGTAACATTATACATTTTAAGCCATTACATATTTCCCATTGAAAAACTATATTCAAACCTTCATATCCTTGCTTAAGCCAAAAAGAAAAAGGAATGTTTCCGAATTATCTAGCTGAAAACTAGGTAGGAGAGGTGGTAATTTCTTCTCTTTTTTTTTCTTAAGGGAACCACCATCCAGGAACTGGGGGAAAATGTTGTCTATTTCACAACAATAGTTGTTTTAAAAATAAGCAATGTACAAAGAGTTTCATCGTTAGGAAAACTTGTCCTGACTGAATTATCTTTTTCTCAAAACCATCATTTACAAAATAAGGGAACATCAAACAAAATTTTAGGTTGGGGGTGTAAATCGGAAACATACCTATTTTCCTTGACCTTAAAGTTCACAAGTTTACAGTTGGTAGAATATTTTGGTACCATTCATTGTATCAATAAATATAAATTTCATTCCCATTGCTTGACATAATTGTACATATGCATATTTGGTTTTACATTCACGTTTTGTTGTATTTGTGTATTGTTCATAATGGAGGCCACCTTTCATCCATTTTGAGTACAACTATCGCCAGAACTAGTTCCAAAGTAGTCCTAGTTATCTAAAATAGACCGACTTGGCCCAGAAGGTGAAGTGAGATTAGATGCTTGTTGATTCCGCGGGCAGTAGCATGAAGCAAATGTCTATTTCATCTCACCAGTCTGGGTTGTTCCTCATTAATTCCGACCAACAAGTATAAAATGATTCCATTCAATACCCCTTGTTCCTATTCATACTGCATTCATGAGAGTAAATATATTATGGTGTCCCACACAACTAATTGTAAAACCCTGTGAAATCAACCTGTTTAAAATGAACACATGTTGAATAGGGGATTTGCATGTCTCACTAGGCTTGCCTATTACAGTGCATGTTTGGATGGATACAATTGAACTGACATAGACAAATTTAGCAACATCTTTATCAAAAGTGCCAGGATCCTTTAACCAATATGATAACTTGTGTAAAGAATCTGAACAAACTAAATATATATACAATGGGAAAGATGACGTATCGTTTTATGGAAACATGTAAAACTATGTAAATTGATATACTATAGGGTTTATAGTATATGCCAAATTAATTATTTCAAAACGTTCAAAGATTGGAGTTAGTCTAGAACTCCGAATTTTGTAAATAATTAAGAATACATTTTGTACCAAATGATGTTAATTGGGTCTCCACCAGTAATATACTATAGGGTTTATAGTATATGCCGAATTAATTAGTTCAAAACGTTTAAAGATTGGAGTGAGTCTAGATAGACAACTGCTTACTCAGAGATGGATAAGGGAACTGTTTATTGTCTATAGAGTTTAACATAGCTTGAAGGAGGCTATCAGAGACACCTACCATAGCGGACCATTTAGACATTTAAATTAGTCTTGCACTAGTCCTCTATTGTGGACTATGCCGAGCTACATCACATCATAAAAAATCCCCTATTATTTATCAGATAGCACACAGTCTCCACCCCCGCAATACTGATTCCCACTGACTACATCTCATCCCCCAGTCAATATCCTGATTCGTATCTCTCATGTTCCATCCCAATGATACTAATTGATTGACCTTATCGATTTACTGAACTCACTTGTTTTGTCCACTACTACCTGGGTTTGAATGAATGTTTTTTTCTGCTTCTCTTCTTCTAATGTTCATTCTTTTTCGATTATCATCATAAAGACCTTTTTTTTCAAGATAGTTGAATAGGGCCATTAAAATCTGTCTATATTCTCCACTTTTTCGTGTTTTTTTAAAAAAAGATTTATTATACTATTTCCGATAACACTAGGTCGTTGTACCTCGTTCAGGTCACCAGTTCGACAATACTTTTCTCCTATATTTAGTAGTAATAACAGAAGAGGATCAAAACACATTCATGAAAACACATTCCTTCTGTATGCATGCTACCCCTCCTTATCTCTCTTTCTTGCTCTCTCTCTCCATGTCCTTTGTCTCATACTCTGTCATTCCCTTCATTTTCTTAATGTCTATGTTTCCTTCTCTGAGTCTGCAAATGTTACCCTTATTCCCTCTCCTCGCCCCTTCCCTCTCCCTCTCCCTGTTTCATACTACTCCCCAATGTCTCAACCCTTGTCTTACTCTCCCTCTTTCACTCTCCTCCCTCCCTGCGATCCATCCCGTTCATCTCTCTGCTTCTTTCTACACATGACTCTCTCTGTCTACCTCATTTGTCCATCCCTCAATCCTACCTCCTTCTATCTATCCTCTCTCTCTGTGTCCCTCTCTCCTACCTCCTTCTATTCATCCCTCTCCCTGTCTACCCTCTTCTATCCATCCCTCCCCATCTCCCACCTCCGTCTCTTTCTGTCTCCACTTTCCCTCCCACTGTTCCTCTCCCTCTTACACCCTAGCTGCCCCACCAGCTCCTCCTCTCCTCTCTGTTAGTCATAAAAAAGCCTCAGTTGCCTATGACGATCTACTACGGCTGTTTTCTATGTCTGGCACTCTTCGGCTCCCATTTTTATCACTGCTCTCTCCACACATCATCTAACCTATCACTCTCCATTCAGCCTTCCACTCACTTGTCCGCCTATTTATCCACCCTCCACTAATTCACTCTCTGTGCCACTATTAAGTGTTTTTCCTCCACCTCTAAGGCGTATCAGTTATACACAGGGCACAACGTTACACTTGTACAAATACTAATTAGGCTGGGAGAGTATAGTAAACTATGTAGAATGGCATCCATTGCAGTATAGGTTACACAGTGAAAATGAAATTAGGCGCCTGTTACAATCACATATCTTCTTTAATGCTGCAAATAACTATTATACAAGTAAAATTAGAGGAATGTCGGATATTGTGAAATATAGGTGACCTGCTCTGCGAAAACGGGTCTTATGTGCTTAGATATGAAATGTAAAATGTGTTTTAGGACATAATATGCTGCAAAAATTATGTTGATAAGAAAAACAGAAGCCGAGATATGAAGTTCTGAAATATGATGTGTTGAAATGGGGTAAATAGCCAAAACTGCTGTATGGTTTTTACTCGCCAAACTTTAGTCAAACCCTTATATGATTTCAAAATGAGCATCATTTTCAATAAATTGAATAATATATTGCCATTTTCCTGAAAATTTAAGTATTTCAAATCTGTTTTCAGTATCTTAATCATCAGAAAATTCTCTTTTGACTTTATTTAAATTTGAAACAATTTGATGGCATATAGGTTTCAATGGAAACCAGAATCCTGTTAAAGTCATTATTGATGATTTGGACGTTCCATTGAATTCATGGTTACCAAGGCAACAATAACACAATTTTCTCCAAAGTTTTCCGCCATGCTATAATCTGTGAACAATTTCATTTTCAATGGTTTTTTTTAGTAAATGTTGTGTTTTGAACAGTTTTTCGCGACAGTAAATACTTCCTCCAAAACCACAATTCCTTTTGATTATAGTGAGATGACATATGAACCATCAATGTGGAATACTCTACCACCTGATTAATTAACGTGTTCAACAACTCTTGATAAAAAGACACACTAGACTCTTAGTTACGAATACTCATTCATTATTAAGGTGATATATAGGAAAGATGTCTTTATCCCCATTAGTCCACTACTTTCCTTTTGACCGTTTAATGAATTGAAATTACTTGCTGTGAATACGCTCTCACATTAATTTCATTATCCATCCATTCACTAGCTGAATAGATCAAGTTATACAAAATCCACTATAGGTCCCATAGGAGCTGTGTTACCTATGAGGTACAAAGGTAAAGTTGATGCATCAGATTATGTTGAACCGACAGTAGGTCCCATAGAATCTGGTTACCTATCAGTTGCAATAGTAGCTGTTATGCATCCGATTATGTTGTACACACTGTAGGTCACATAGAAGCTGTGTTCCCCATCAGTTACAATACTAGTTGTGATGCATCAGATTATATTGTACACACTCTAGGTCCCATAGAAGCAGTGTTCCCCATCAGTTGCAATACTAGTTGTGATGCATCAGATTATGTTGAACACACTCTAGGTCCCATAGAAACTGTGTTACCTATGAGGTGCTAAGTTTGTGTTTTGGTTCAGGAACAAATTGTGCAGTCAGAGAGCGAGGTGCATGGATAGCGAGTATCAGCCACAGAGCAAGGAGCATCTGGGGACTGGGCGGTAATCATATGAGGAATCACGGGCTGAGAATCAATACAGCCAGTAGTATAGTCTAGCCTCAGAGATCTGGGGGGAAAAAGAGAGAGGGTGAGAGTGCCTTATGGACTTTTACTCTTGTACACTGTTATACACAGGGGCAGTGCGAGGGGGGGGGGGGGGGAAGAAGTGAGGTTGAGATAGAGAAAAGGTCTGATAGACCAGTAGAGAGATCGACGAGAGGGGGAGGAAGAGACTCAGACTGGAAGAGGAGAGACAGAGTGAGAAACTGAGTCGGGAGGGGAGAGAGCGATAGAGGAGATAATAGAGGAATAAGAGAGGATAGAGTCAGAATAGTGAACAAGGAGGGGGGACAGATTGCCTCCAATTAAAGCGCTGCATTCACAGCTAGTTTCCGTCCAAAGTTCCAATAGGATGGAGAGTCTTCATTTCGACTAAGGTCATTTTCGTTGTTTGACATGGTAGTGGATATCGGCCTGAATTAAAGGTTTTAGAACTCAATAGTCTCGCTAACCCTCTGAGACTTAGACATTGTTTCTACCAGTGTATAGATATATATGCAAAAAAGCTTTTTTACCTGTTTGAAGTCCATCTCCAATAATCGAGTTCTCACAAGTCTACCGAGAGGGAGATACAATGATCTTCATTGTTTTACGATACGTTACCAGGCTGTTTGCTTCAGCTTTAAGTTTTATAACTGGTCTTCCACTAACTTCTGAGGTAGTATAGTATTATGTAAAGTTGTATGATGTTTTACCAGGCTGTTTGATTCAGCCTTCAGCTCTTATAGCTGGACTTCCACTATCTCCTGGGGAAATATACTACCGTCTATTTTTGTAGGATGTTCTACTAGGCTGGTTCATCTCGTATAGGTGGTCTTCCACGAACACATGGGGTAGTATACTACCATCTATTGTCGTAGGATGTTCTACCTGGATGGGTTCCCTGAATACAGATATCATAAATATTTAAATGTCTTGACCAGGCTGGTTCAGCTCTTATAGGTGGTCTTCCACTAACACATGGGGTAGTATAATTTTTTAAGCCTTATGGGTCAGATCGTCAGAAAATGTACAATCGGCAGCACTGCACATTTAGGATATTCTGCTCAATTATGCTGAAAAATGATGAATTCAAGGTATATCTGAGTATATTTGGTTACGGGTTGATTCAAACAATCTGTTCAGTTATGTTGAACTGTATTTTGAAACTCACTTTTGGCTTAAATCTGGGTTATTTGAGAAGAGTGGTGATATGAAGGTGAATTTTAGATTTCACCCATATACTATGTTCTTCCTGGCGAGGTGCTAAAGTCGATGCACCGTGAACCCTTACTTCTAGTAGTGTATGTACTGCTGCCATACAGACCAAGGCTGGTCCCAGGGCGTGTAATTACTACAAACAGGCCAACCCTGAGTGCCTCCACCACTACCTAAGTGGCACGCAACAGCACAGAGAGCACCTCACGTACACTTACCCTCCTGCATACAACTAGCTGCATACTGCCTGCTCTCCACTTCTGGCTAGTGTACACTGGATAGCACGGCAGTATACTACCATACCATTTATTACAGGATTTATGATCTGACATTGAGGGACTGCTGGTGCACAGTTTGGCACCTTAAGCCATAGTCAACAACTTTTACAAAATGTTTCAATAGCAGCCTTTTGCGGCCATTTACCAAACCAAATAGTGAACCCACAATCCTTCATTCAGGATATTAAAATCAGCTAATGCAATAGCCCTATTGTGTATAGGTTGCAGTGGTAATGGCTTGCACACTATTTCCCCTGTCTTTCATAGTAACAGTCGATGGTGACAACCTATAGAGACATGTGTGTTGAGCCCATTTTGTTAATAGTACTCAGGCTATCGTCAAGCCCATTATGCAGTGTTAACTAAGCAGGATTTATGTCAACGCTTTCATTGAGAAGACTATTTCTCTATTCAGGTTTGTGGACTTTAATGATATGATGACAATACCCCCAACTCCGATACTCCTGCCTTACACTACTTATTTTCGTTGAGATAATAGGGGATTTGCATGTGCCACTGCGCATGTCTGCTTCAGTGCATTCTGTGATAGATTCAGTTCAAATATGACATATATGTCGACATATATATTATATATGGGGATATATCTAAACCGGATGTCGACGCTGGTCACCTGACCTTGGCCGCGCTGCTACCTGTTCGCGCTAGTTCTACCCAAGCCGCCATGATCGGAGCACGTCTTCAAAATTTTGGCTCTGTGATGCCTGCAAAGGGCTGGTGCTCAAAGTGTAAATTCATCCATACACCCCCATTCGGTGTTAGGTGTAAAGGTCCTATTCTTTCTCCTGGCAAGGATTCAGTGAAATCGCGTAAGAGTAAGAAGGATTTGAACTTACCTGTAGTCGACGATCTCTCTACCGGTAGCAACATGGCGCTTGGTGGGTACGCAGATAGGGCTGACCCTAAATACCTAGAGTTCCTTAAGACACAATTCAAAGATTTCTCAGCCAATAAGGATAAGAAGGATCCCTTGGAAGCCATCCTAGCCAGGCTGGAACGTGTAGAGAGAAGGGGCTCTCCTCATAGGCACTCTTCACTGGAATCTGCACCAATGGTGGATCTCGTCAGTTCCATTAATCAGCTTTCCTTGAATGTCAACGATGGACTACCTCCCAAAAAAGGTTTGGAGTGGCGCCCAGAATATTATGTTCAGTTTAAATCATTTCAGTGGTCGATGAAGCAGGTGGACCATACGAAATTATCTGCATCTGAGCTTATGTACGGCATGTTGGGTGTTTTTGAACATGTACTGTCAACGAATGGCGACTGCAAAGGCTATCTTATACATATGCAGTACGTCGGTAGGCACATAATTGAGTTGTCAAGCTTCTCTATGCTGGGCTGTGTATTGTATGACCACCATGTAGTGGACCAGTTTCTCACCGGTAACTTGAATTTTGGTCCCCCTGATACCTTTGCATCTGGTATATACCTCAGTGGTATGTATTCGAGGAAGAAGCCGGATGATAAAGCGAGTAATAACAACCCTGGCTCTTCACAAGTGTCATGGCGGTCAGGCGGCCGGAAGTTGGCCAAGAGCTTCGGTAGAGCTCGGGAGGACTCGGGCACGACCTCTAGCTCAGTTCTCGAAGATTGGCAGCAGGATATTTGCTACAATTTCACCAAAGGTTGTTATCTCGGGAACTGCTCCAAATTACATATCTGTGGCTTGTGCAAATATCGCCACCCGATGTCATCCTGTCGCGTTAAGGATCGCAAGGATGAGCAAACGGCTGCATGAAATCTCGCGCAGCCCGAGACTTCCGGCCACAACATTCAAGATGGTGGTCTTGGGCCGGCTGTGTGCATTTTGTCGTCGACAAATTCATCTGAATCTTCTAAATGCATTGATGTTCAACCTTCTCAATGTGTTCAGGGTGAGAATTTGTGTGATATTTTCCCTGTTTCTGGAACAGTGTGTGCTCCTGATTATTCTGTGTTTTCGTATCTAAACCCCTATCTGTGCCTTACGCTCCGTATGAAGGCTGGTCGTTGAGCAAAAGATGTGCTGACGTCCATTATATTGGGGGTCTCAGGAGTCAGCTTAAGTGCCAAGCCTGGCTTAATGAGCTTACTTTAGAGCCTGATATTCATTACCGTGATTTTGTGGCTAATGGTGTGATCAACGGCTTCGATATCATTGACCCAGATGTAGATGTTCCGGGTTATCATTGTATGAACTATAAGTCTGTATTAACCGATCCTGCCTACTCCTTTATTGATCGGCTTATTTCTGAAGAGTTGAGTGACGGGAAATTTTTTATTACAGACTCTGCTCCCTTGTGCATTCATTCCCTTGGAGCCATCCCGAAGAAAGACGGATCCTTTCGGCCGATCACCGACTGTCGCCAACCACTTGGCAGATCTATCAACAATTTCATG
The DNA here is from genome assembly GCA_942159475.1 of Sthenelais limicola. Taxonomy (NCBI): domain Eukaryota; kingdom Metazoa; phylum Annelida; class Polychaeta; order Phyllodocida; family Sigalionidae; genus Sthenelais; species Sthenelais limicola. Next base: position 42,590,521 of record OW804097.1, on the reverse strand, counting down.
GACACAACCGCTCAGCCTTTCAACTTTCATACAATCGACTCGGTATGTAACATGTTGCAGATGGGTGATTATATGGCCTCAGTTGACCTTAAAGCTGCATACCGCTCAGTCTGTATTAACAAGGATCATTGGAAGATGCAGGGGGTTGAACGGAAGGGTGTGTTTTACTACGATAATAGGTTGTGTTTCGGCCTGAAATGCGCCCCTTTCATTTTTTCAGCATTGAGTGACTTTGTAGTAAAACCAATGAATAGACGCGGTATCTTCTGGATAGTGAATTATCTTGATGATTACATAGTGTTAGGCTCTACATTTGCCGAATGCCAAGCTATTCAAATGGAACTGATCACACTATAAGGAGACCTTGGGTTTCTGACCAGTTGGAAAAAATGTTCTTCCCCCTCCAGAGTCTCGACTTTCTTGGGTATTGGAATTGATTCTAATGCCTTAACTTTATCTTTGCCACAGGAGAAATTATCCAGGCTCCATTCAGAGCTGAAGTTCTTTGAGGGTCATGCTAGAGCCACTAAACGCCAGCTACAACGCCTTTGTGGCATTCTCTGTCATTGTGCCAAGGTTGTCCATGGAGGGAGGACCTTCAGCCACAGAATCATTGCCTTGCTAAATGATCTTCCGGATCGGAATGTCCGTGTGCACTTAACAGACTCGTTTCAGTTGGATATGACCTGGTGGAAGGATTTTGCGGGTTGGTTCAACGGTACATCATGTGTGATTGGTCGCAATTCGTCTCCTGAGTTGTCCTGGACCACAGATGCTTCTCTGGGAGGCTATGGTTTGGTCTGCTCATCTGACTGGGTCGCTGGCTATTACAATAGTGATTCTGTGCCTTCGGATCTGGATGCATGCGATCCATCTCATGATCATTGGATCAATATAGACATTGAGACCGACGATGCCAAAAATATCAATGTTCTGGAAGCTATACCATTTGTCGTGGCCGCTGATCGCTGCAAGGAACTGTGGAGGAACCGTCATATAGTAATCTTCACGGATAACACCCAAGCCATGGGTCTCATCAACAAAGGCATCAGCTCAAATGCATATTGTATGGTCCTCCTGCGCTTGTTCTGGCTTAGTGCGGTCTACAATTTCTATATTACGGCTAGACATGTTCCAGGTGTCCAGAACATCCTTGCGGATCGCTTATCTAGAGTATGTGAGACTGATTATATTTTCTCTGATGACGTATGTCAGTCTCTCTGTTGCAGACCAGCTGGCTTCGTTGGATCGCAAGGTGCGTGAAGTAACCTCTTCAGCTTGGGCCTCCAATTCCAAGTCTACCAGGTCCTCCCAATGGGCCCTGTACTTCAGGTTCTGTGCTGATTATGGACTTGTGCCCTTGCCCGCCTGAGAGAACACGATAGCTAGGTTTCTTGTCTTTAAAGGGCAAACCTCATGTTTTTCCACAGTCAACAACTATTTGTCTGCTATGATTATTCTTCACAAGTGCTACGGATATGAGTCCGCGTTCAGAGATTCCTTCCTTGTAAGGATGGTATTAGAGGGCCTTAAGAAAACCCTGGGGACGGCTGTCTGCCAGAAGGCTCCTGTTTTACCCTCTGATTTATTAAAAATGGCAGAATTTGTGTGTTATTCTGATCCTAAGTGCTCCTCTGCTTGGTGTGCTATTGTGCTGTCATTTTCTACACTTCTACGAAAGTCAAACCTGTTGCCTGAATCTTTGTCTGCCTTATTGGCTAAGGACTGTCATGTCCTCCGTAGGTCTGATGTGATTGTGAACCCAGACCATATCATACTTCGGGTTAGGTCTTCAAAAACCCTGAAGTATCAGAACAAACACCTAGACATCCCAATATTTCCACTCTCTGCTAATTTCCGGATTTGTGCCCACACATTGTTGACGTCGCATATTCGTCAGAATCCAGCAGAGTCTTCTTCACCGCTCCTCCTTTGTGCTGGATCCCCCCTGTGTTATCCAACTGTCCTCCATTACCTGAAGTCCCTGGCCTCCAAAATAGGCTGGAGTGTGGACTCGTTTGGTTTACACTCTCTTTGACGTGGTGGGGCCCAGCACCTACACTCCAAGGGCATACCCTTATCAGACATCCAATGTATGGGCGACTGGTCAAGTTTGGCCGTCCTCATGTATTTGGCTACCCCTCATGAGCGGAAGTTATCCATTTCCAAAGCTTCTTCGACATCTCTCTCTGTTTTCGGTGTTGTTTAGTTGCCAGTTGGCTTATAAAAAAAAACAAAACTGAACTGAACTGAACTTGGGTGTTGGTGGCAAATAAGTCACCGCCATCTCTGCGCCCCCGCCTTATTATTTCACTAGTATAATTAATGAGGATGAGATATGTCGACCTATATATTATATATGGGGATATATCTAAACCGGATGTTGACGCTGGTCACCTGACCTTGGCGGCGCTGCTACCTGTTCGCCCTAGTTCTACCCAAGCCGCCATGATCGGAGCACCTTCAAAATTTTCTTTTGTTTAATAAAGGGTGGCAAATAAGTCACCGTTGTATCCGCACCCCCACCTTATTATTTCACTAGTATAATTAATGAGGATGAGATATATAGATATGTAGCGACATTATTATCGAAAATTGCAGGGATGTTTTCACCAATATCATAGCTTTTATAAATGATATATGAGAACATCACATATGTGAGCAGTAGATCGTAAGAAAAGTAACAAGCTAATTGTCTACATATTTTGTAAAACTCGAATGAGGTTCATGTACGTATGTGACAGTTTTCATTGGGATATGAGAATCTGTTTAAATGATAAATTGGGGTAGCATTCTGATTCATTCATTAGTAACTGTCAATTATTTTAATTTCTTTTTATTCAATTTAAGGTCAATAATTATTATTTAACAAATACACAAAATACCGCACTATCCTTCAAGGATGTTTTCAGGCGTCGCCTCTTTGATAAAACTACCGCTATCTACTATATGACCACTTCTCGTATTTAAAAAAATAACAAATCTCTAACCTCTTTTTACATATAAATTCATATAAATTAATTCATTACAAGACAATCCCACAATATGTGACATAACATGCTCATATACATGTATACAGTATGTATTATATACCCCTGACCATGTTATCTGAGGCGTACCATTCGTAGGGTGCAATTAGTAATCATTAAGGGTATGTGTATTTCTAATGAATTCCATTACACCCGATCCATTCAGCGTACGACAAGGGTGTATCATTGGCTAAGTTTAATCACTACTATTGCTCGAAAATGTTAATAAAGGGCATAGACTACACATAGAATGGTACTGGGCGAACTGCAATTGACAATTTAGTCTCTTGAGATATAAGGTATACCTTCCTTGATCAGAGAACTTCAATTTTCCCTTACCTTCGATTCATTCAACAATAAACATTCCAACCACACCATCATAGTCTATAGTTTCAAATGTTCATGTTTGATTTACTCTCTGATATTATTCTATGGTCAATACTGGGAATAAAGCAAATTTTATACTATGTCCTGGGGGAAAGAAAACCTACCCCAAAATACCTATATACTTTACCATTATTAACACAGGTCAGAATAAATGCTGGTCATAGAACTCCACTCTATCAGAGCATATCCTAAGGGGTAGTGTGCCTTTGCACCCTGCACATATCTAAACCACATAGTATTGCTGATTGCGTGCTCATAAGTGTTAACGTTAACACCCGCGTAATAAATCACCTCATAATGCCCCATTGGTGGTGGGTAAATAGTCAGTAACAATGTTACGTTACATCATGTTACGTTACGTGTGCATGAATCATACACTAAAGAGGGCAGTACAATGATCTAATTTAGGAGAAAGGTGCTGGGCTGGGGACTGCTGCAGGCCCTCTGCCAGAACCAGATATGAGTTGTCGATTATCACACTCTAAGTTGTCAATAGGGTGATTTAGCAACCACAACGCACCGACACAACGCATCCACTAGCTACGATGTGGTGGTACATTATTACCGTTGTGGGGATCCCTACGCTAGGCTAGGCCTCTCGAAAGATCCCCACATCGGTAATGATATACCCCACATCGCAAGTAGCCAGTTGATATGGCAAGCCGTTTGGGTAACAATTGAATAAACAGTGTTTCTCGAGATAAAACACTGTTTAATCTCGAGAAACACTGTTTTATCTTGAGAAACATTGCTTTCCAAGCTGTTCCTCTAAATGCAGTAGGTGTGGAACCTCTTGAAACTTCTTCCAGCTTATATTCATAAAGAATAGGAATGTAAATGTTAGAAGTGCAGAAAACGAAAGTCGTATTTTTATTCAATATTGTTCGTGCAATATAAGTGGAATGCATTCAATTCAATTCGATTCAAAGTATTTTTTATTCATAAAGAACGTGTAGAGAAAGGTCACACGCATCTGGAAGTGATTTCCAGGTCTTCCAGCGTGTCCCTAACTACTTGGAAGTGTTAAAGAAATTTAGATTTACATTGATAGGCCAAGCATTAGTTTAAAGGCTATTTTTCTACATTTTTCTACACTAAATTGGGTTGATTATATTGGAGAAGTGGTTTATATACAGGTTAACTAACGAGTTGGTTCAAGGAGGTTGAATATTGCACGAGTTGCATTTATGCTTTTAATATCTGAATAGACAACATTTTTGAGTCATAAATTTGAATTTCGGATGTAAACTTGGTAAAAAGCCATTGGTTGCCATGGATACCACATGTAACTCACTAGTGAAATACGCACTGTGCATAATTTAACTCACTCTAGATATGTTGTTTTCAGAGCAATGCGTATATAATGAAATAACAATAACTATCAGCTTCTCAACTATCTAACAGGTAAAGTGATCCATCTAAAACATTTGAAATACGTTGACAGTTTTCACAAATAATTGTAAAAACTATATATATATATATATATACGTGTATATATATATAGTTGATCCAGACCGTGCAGCACAGAACACAGTAAAACAGTAATAGTAGAAACAATAATAAAGACACAGTAAATTCAATATAGAATATACTTATAGACTATATCTTTAAAGAGCCTCAAAAAGTTTGTTCGCAGGAAATGCATCTTTTTATCTTATGATTTCCCCCTGGAACTTCTCCTTGATTTGCATGTTAAGGCCCTAGTCCACTATAGCTGAATCTCTTGCGATTTTGTGCAACAGAGGGCCCTTTTCCACTAAATTCCGTGAGAATCGCATGAGAATCATGTGGACAAGGGCATTAAACCAGTAATGTTTGTGAGTCGGTATTTTCCTACATTTAGGATAACTACATAACCCATCAGCTACGATATTGATACTAATGTTTACCTTGAATGTTTGCTACCTTGTCTATCGTCCGATCTAGATCGATTTTACCATAGAATTTGTTCAGGCAATCAATAAAATGATGTTAGGACAAGACATTTACGGAACTATCCGATCGTTTTTAGGATAGTCAAATCTATAATTTAGGGTTGGGAGGTGGAATGATGTGTTGCTCGAGGAAACATCATTTAGAATCCCAAACATGACGCTTACATAAGGTTCCAGTTGTTGTTGCCTTTGAAAACCTATTTTAAACATGCATTTCAACTATATATGCATGCACATATTAGACACACTTTGATTTGTTTGCATAAGTATCACCTATATAACACACTTTATGGAGAATCAAATGTACCCATTACCTATATATAGGTGAGGTGCGATACAGGTACCCACAAAGGTTATAGCTATATTTGATTCTCCATACAATTTATTTGCAACAAGGTATCCCCATGAACATAATGAATATAATGCAAAACATAATGCAAAACTTTGATGAAGAAGTCGTTATTTTACTCATTTTTAGTTCATTTTTTTTGTATTCCCTTAAGGTATGGGGACTTTAATGTGTTTATATTTTAGTTAGTAATTATATTGTAGGTATGTTCACAGCTGATAATCTAGCTTTAATATTAGGAATGCATCGTGCAAGTGCACTGTTCTCACGTGTATGACCTTTATTTGGAAAGAGAAAAATACTATTGCCATCAATATGGATCAGATTATGCAAATACGTTTGCGGGATGAATACACTATTTGGAGCAATACATTAAAGATAAATTCACAAAACGTCTTATCGAGAAATATTTGACTCAGTTTCTGACTAATAGTTACTCTACTCTACTACTTAAAATATACCTATTTGTTGTATACTAGTCCACCAGGAGTGCCAAACATTAAGCTGTTTGAGACATGGATGAGAAAAGGATTGTGTTTGTGTGAATCGAAATGCATCTATAAAGTTTGGGTGCCCTATAGATGAGTAACATGCACAATCATCGGACATATTGGAAGGATAGTGCTGGTATAGTGCTCTATCACCTGAGCAACCAGAGCTGCCTTTTGCACGTCAACCCAAAGTACCCGAACATTTCAATGATATACATACCATACTGTAGGGGGAATTTATCCAATAGAACATTTACTAGATCAAGGCTTAGAAGAAAAATAAATAAGGCAAATGGATACTGGCACTGAGCACAGTTGCACCTAATGGAATAAATATCACATTGGCAGAAATGGGAACTATTTCCTATTGTAACGGTATATAATGCCACCTCCACCAAAAGCACTGAAATCGTTTAGAACACCTAAACAATACCTGCAATATTCATATCAGAGACAATTTAGAAATCCAACACCGAAATATCAGCAATATGTTACTTTCTTCAAAACTCAACTGAGGGATATATATGCAATGTACAAACCATTTGGTTTATAGCATCTTCGATTCCTACTGCATGAAAGAATGCTGGACTGCAAGCTGAATGTGCATTAGTATTTTGTTTTTTGTTTAAATTGCGAATTCCTTTATTCTGAAATAAGCTACAGACAGAGATACAACAATCAGTAAATGCTAAAGATTTCACAATCAAATATCAACAGATTATATTTGGAATGATACACATTTTATATTAAGTTGATGTATACTTTTACTAATGATGAACATGATTTAATATATATCTAGATATAGGAATGTGTATTATATCTGTACTGGAAAGCAGTATGATCCAAGATTAACCCATTATACAGTTTATAAATATACATACCCACACAAATGTTTTTGAATAATTCTGCACCATATTCACATGAATCAAACATTATAGATATCATACGATATATATACGGCATAGAAATAATGTGGTACCAAATTATAACAGGTGGGCTTAAAAACCTAAAAAAATCAGACTTGGGTAACATAAGGTATGGTAGCTGACTCGCCTCACATCTACTTGAAATATAAAACTCCTTATTGAGTCACAACCCACTCAACCTCCAGCTTGATGAGCCGCTCAGTCACAGCTCACTGGGAGGGTCCCCCCTCCCCCAACCAGTGCCACTATTTGTATTTAGAATTTTGGTGTAGGCAGAACTTTTGATACTCTAATTGCATGTCTGGTGCTCCTATCCTGTGAATGCCTTACCTAACTACTAATCCCACACTAACTAATAGTTACCCAGAGTGTTTCAAGTTTGTCTCAAGTTTTCAAGCACACTGAAGTCCCATATGAAGCCCTTGATTAATAGATTGATTGATTGGCACAGACAATAGGCTCAAACACATGACCTCCAAACGACATGGCTAGCGCTCTTATGATCGGAGCTAATGCCTTGTCTTATTGCCAATGACACATCAATTCAAGGTTGTACATTGTTCCATCATTGACAGTGTACTAATAAGATCCCATCCTATAGTCATGTATGGCACATCGCTATAGGGGATTTGCATGTGCCATTGTGCATGTCTGATACAGTGCATGCGGGGATAGATTCAGTATGGGTTTGACATAAACATATTTAAAGACATTTTTGCAATCGCAAGAATGTTTTTACCAATATCTTAGCTTCCAAGTATAAATAATCTATAAAAAACAAAACAAATGCATGATCGGAAAGATGGAGGCCTGTGTTATCAAAACTTGTAAAACAGCTTTGTCCCGATACTTGTGCTGCCACCTACAGGTCTCGAGGAGACCGTGGTAACCATCGGACAATAAAGTCACTCCATAACTCAATCTCGTGTCTTGCAGTTATCATTACATGGTACCAGTGAGTAAATCAAGAGTTAGAAAGATTAATAAGTCATGGACGGAGTAAAGCCACCGGTAGGATTGGACCTGCAAACAGGCAACATAGCCACGAACTGGAAGAACTTTAAAGAACGTCTGATGTGGTATTTAGAGGGGGTTGATGTCCCAGAGTGTAAACACGGGAGGAGAATTGCCCTGCTCCTGCACATCGGCGGCCAAGACGCGCAAAAGATATTCAAGTCGTTCACCTATGCCGAAGCAGGTGATGCAAAGAAGTTCGACAAAGTGATTGAAAAGTTCGAGGAATATTGTCTGCCAAGAAAAAACTTGACATATGAGAGGCACTGTTTCCTGACAAGAACACAGGCCCAGGGTGAGTCGTTTGAAACGTTTCTCACGGAGCTGCGCTTCATGGCTTCCACATGCGAATGGGATGCTATGGAGGATCAGCTCATTTGTCAAAAGGTGGTCTGTGGTGTAAGAGACAGTACTGTCAGAGAGAGACTGTTAAGAAAAGAAAAGTTAACGTTGGATGAGGCAGTAAGTATGTGCAGGGCTGCCGCTGCCAGTCAGCATGAGGTAAAACAAATGGAGCCAGGACTGACTCAGACAGTGAACGCCGTAACAAGGTATGACTCAAGGCCATGTGGAGCCGAGGGAGCAATTGGAGGAGCCCAGCAGTCAGACAAGTCGGGCGGCCGACCCAAGGGTGCCAGCCAACGGGAATACTACTGCAAGATGCGGAACTTCACCCGTATGGAAACAGTGCAAAGCATGGACGCATGTGTGCAAGAAGTGTGGAAGTAGAGGACATTTTGAAAAGCTGTGCTACAGCAAGGTGTCGGAAATCAATGTGAGCCAAGATGATGAGCCAAACGAGGAAGAAGTAAACACTATCTACATAGGCGCAGTGGATGCAATGCCACGCAAGATCAGACTGAGTAAGCGCACTAAGTGGATTCATGAGTTGAAAATAGGAAATGATAGCATACCAGTAAAACTAGATACAGGTGCGGGTGTAAATCTATTGAATGATGATGACTACAATGACTTGTGTAATAGACCAAAAATGAGGGAAATTTGTGTGAAATTGTCTGATTATAGTGGCCGGGATATTCCTGTGCGTGGTGCTGTTATACTGAGAGTTACTGTATTCCGTCATACTGTACCCGTCATGTTTATTGTGTGTAAGGGATCAAGCCTACTAGGGGCAGACTCATGTGAGAATTTGGGTCTTGTCAAGAGAATGTTTGAAGAATCAAATGATGTAAATACGGTATTGGCAAGTGTCACTGATGATAACAAATGTAAGGTGGGAAGGTATAACGATCTTGATGTAAGTAAAGAAAAGCAAGTACATGACTTGTCTGGTTATACTATTCCTGACACGACAGAAACTTTGTCTGCCATTCCAGTGGTGTATGATCTTAAGATTAGAGCTGATGCTAGGCCAGTTATATCCTCCAAGGAGAGTTCCTGTAGCTATAAAGGCAGGTTTAAAGGAAGAGTTAGATAGGATGGAAAAGATAGGAGTTATTAAGAAAGTGTTAGAACCAACAGAATGGGTCAATGCAATTGTAACAGTTAAGAAACCTAATGGAGCACTCAGAGTTTGTTTGGACCCAAAAGATTTGAACAAAAGTATAAAGTGGGAACACTTTCAGCTTCCAACAAGGGAGGAGCTATTTAGTGAGATGAAGGGGGCCAAAATATTTAGTAAATTAGACGCCAGTCAGGCTTTCTGGCAGGTTCGGTTGTCAGAAAAGTCCCAATTAATGACAACTTTTGCCACCCCGTTTGGAAGGTACGCCTATAGACGTTTACCTTATGGCTTGTGCTCAGCACCGGAGATTTTTCATAGAAGTATGGTCCAGATATTTGAGGGTTGTCCTGGGGTCCGGGTATACATGGATGATATTTTGGTGTACAGGGCGACACTGGTAGAGCATGATGAAAGGCTGAAGGCAGTGAAAGAAAGGATTGCTAAGAGTGGGTTAGCTATGAACTGGAGTAAATGCGAAATAGCAAAGGAAAAGGTGGAATTCATTGGTGAAATTTTGACTAAAGAAGGTGTAAGCCCCTCCCCAGAGAAAGTTAGAGCAATATCAGATATGGCCACACCCACCTCGAGGGAGGACGTACAGAGGGTGTTGGGATGTGTAAACTATGTCGGGAGATTTATCCCAAACTTGTCCACAATGTGCACTAACATGAGAAAATTGTTGAGCAAACAGGTCTCGTGGATGTGGACCAAGGCGCATGATGAGGAATGGAAGAAAATTAAAGAATGTCTCTCCTCAGATCCTGTTTTAAGCTATTGTGATGTAGGTCTGCCCACAAAGGTATCAACAGATGCAAGTAAAGATGGCTTGGGCGGAGTGTTGCTGCAGTTGCATGGGGAAGAATGGAAACCAGTTGCGTATGGGGCCAGGTCGTTGACAGAATGCGAGTGCAGGTATGCACAGATTGAGAAGGAGGCTCTGGGGCTAGTATATGGTTGTCAAAAATTCCACAATTACGTGTATGGGCTGAAGTCGGTCATTTTAGAAACAGACCACAAGCCCTTGGTTCCATTGTCTGAGAAACCAATGCATGATATGTCCCCCCGATTACAGCGTCTCATGCTGAAACTGCAGCGGTATGACCTGGTATTTAAATGGTCGCCGGGGAAGTTTTTGCACTTGGCTGATATGCTGTCCAGGGCTAAGGTGAGGAACATTGATGAAGTAAATGTAGATCTAATAGAGGAAATGGAAGCTCAGGTGAGCATGATATACGAAAGTGTCCCGGCCTCAGAAAGACAAATGGAAAGGATTGCTGAGGCCACGAATAATGATGACATGCTTTGTATGGTTAAGACATGCATCATGGAAGGGTGGAAAAGTGGACCATGCCCGGCTTATGCAACCTTTAAGGATGAATTATGCATGATAAAGGGAGTAATATTTAAAGGGGACCGGATAGTGGTTCCAATTAGCATGAGGTCGGAGATGTTGAAAAGAATTCACACTGGACACATGGGAATAGAAAAACAAAGGCGTTTAGCAAGAGAAGTTATGTACTGGCCAAATCTAAATCGAGATATTGAGGAGCAGGTTCTAAATTGCCCCATCTGTCTAAAGTACAGGCCAAATCAACAGAAGGAGACGTATGTAAGTGATGGGGTAGAACAGATCTGTTTTATTGGAATCAGAAGAACTATCTATTGGTGATTGAATACTGTAGTAACTACCCGGAGATTGCACTGTTAAAGTCAACATTGAGCAAGGAAGTAGCAGAGCACCTAAAGTCGATATTTGCAAGACATGGGGTCCCAGAGATCGTGGTGACAGATAATGGGCCGCAATTCAGTGCCCAGGTGTTCAATACATTCTCACAAGAATATGGGTTTAGTCACAGAACCTCGTCCCAACGCTACCCCCAATCAAACGGCAAGGCGGAAAGAGGGGTTGGCATTATTAAGAATATTTTATCAAGAGCTAAGGAAGGTGGAGAGGATCCATACATGGCCATAATGGCATACCGATCAGCCCCAATGAGTCAGGGAAAATCGCCTGCAGAATTATTAATGGGGAGAAAGATTAGAGGAGTAGTAGAGATAGGAAAAAGAGTTGAAAAGAGAGCAGAGAAAGAAAGTCAACAGGCTAGAGAAAAAGAGGTGGAGCAATATGACAGATCAGCAAAAGATTTAAGACCACTGGAGAGGAATGATACAGTCAGACTAAGGCAGGATCACTGGGATGAAAAGGCAGTAGTAACAGATAAACTAAGCGAGAGGTCATATAAGGTCATGACTGAAGGTGGTAAGGTGTTCAGAAGAAACCGAAGACAACTTCTAAAAACAAATAAAAATGTAATAAGGAATGAAAGGGAAGAAGATGAAATATATGTAGCGCCTAGCAAAGCATCAAATGTAAGATCTCCCACGAAAAGTGTAGAACTAAAAGAAACACAAGAACATGTAACAACTGGTACAGGAGAAAGTACAGGAGAAAGTAACAGAGTCTCCAGACCAGTAATTCAAGCAGATATTGAAACTAATGACAATGTTAGAAGGAGTACCAGAGTCGCAATTCCAACTAGACGACTGATAGAAGATGTTCATCAAGATGTTCATTTCTATTTTTATATTATAGGTTAAGGGGAGATGTCCCGATACTTGTGCTGCCATTTACAGGTCTCGAGGAGACCGTGGTAACCATCGGACAATAAAGTCACTCCATAACTCAATCTCGTGTCTTGCAGTTATCATTACAAGCTTGATGTTGTAATTGGAGCACTGACACATATTCCATACTGAAGATGACATATGTTTTCTTTAGATTTTACTCTGACATACAACTCCCATAGTTCCATGCTAATTAGAATTCAAGTTGGCGGACATACAAGTCCCTTATTGGGCATCTCGTCTTTATTGTGATACTTCAGTATTTCGCCATCTTCTAGCCTTGTTATGGGCCACAACTCGCTCATTGTATTTCGTGTATAGAAAAAGATGCATCCATGCAACTCCCCTATTATAAGAACCCATATGTTTCATTCGTTGGACAACAATGCAGATACTCAACTGACTTTTTAAATCCAGTTAATAGCAAAAGTTCATAATTAGCTTAACAGATAGCCCAGCATACGTCTTAGATCATCTCAAAGATAGATAGTAGTTTATAATAGTAATTGAAGTAATATTGTGTCAGCACAACGTCCCTATTATTAAATGTTTACCATTTGAATACATGATACATTTGAAGTGAAAGTAGTGAAGGGTTAGTGAAAGTATATCGGTCGATTTAATAGCCATTTAGTGGGCTATAGAGTCAACCTTGGAGATGACAAATGTAACCGCTTCATAAGTGCAACCACCATAATTTCAATTTCTTATTTTCATTTATAACTGACTTATATCCACGCAAAGGCGCTAAGAGAGGAAGCTAAGGTAATAGAAAGGGGTTGATTAACTCAAGAGGGCACTTTAAACCCAGATTGGCAGTTTCTGGTTTCTGAAATGCACCTGCCCCTCGCTGGTATTAGCAGCAATGTTTAGTACGCATATTTCAAGGGTCCTGCAGCAATATGACATAACACTAATATAATGGCACCCTGAACGAAGTGTTAAACTATGGATCTACTCCCTTATCCATATAATATATGGGTAGAGCGATTTCTACGAAAAGAGGTAGAAAAGAAAAGGTAGCAAAGAGGGGTTCCTTTGTCCCACATGTTCTCGGAATTTGTTGTTTTACAAACCACTTTAGTCATCTGTAGAGGTCTGTCCACCCTCTCTGGAGGTCGTCGTATGTGGTTTATGAAGGTATTTGGGGTGGAAATGTGATTTTGAAGCTTTTTTTAAATCAGGATATCAACACTCTATTTATAGCCTGGGAAAGCCCCTGTGAGATACTACGTCATTAGCCACAAGCTACTGCGTCAATCTGTATTGCCCTTAATATCATTGTGTTATGTGTATAATATTATTAACTAAAATGATCAATTAATGGTTTTTCCATTTTTTCTACATAATATACTTGAGTTATAGTAGTCAGAAATGACTGAGATATAGTGTATTCGTTACATAATGTTTTGTGCTAAATAAAAACATTTTAATTACAAACTACAATTCAAGGGGGACCCAACTACATGCAGAGGAGTGGGAGAGTAAAGAAGAGGGGTGGGAGAGGGTGGGGGTATTGGAGAAGGGGAGGGGAGGAACAGGGTGCAGGAGGGGAGAGTGAGGCAAAGGGAGAGGGTGTGGAAAAGAGTAGGGGAAGGGAGAGGATGTATGGGAAGGGACAGAGGGAAGGGAGAGAAAGCGACGAGGGGGTGCATGAGGAAGAGGGGAGGGAGAGGGGGTATCAGGGAGGGGGTTGGGAGAGAAAAACAGGTATGAGAGACAGAGAAGAGGGGGAGAAAAAGGGGGAGAGGGGGAAGTGTGGGGAGAGAGGGGGACCGTCCGGAGGACGGGTACTTTGCTAGTTCCTCTATAAATGGCCTTACCTCTCACATAACATACAACTCTTCTATTGGAAAATGATCCATTCAATAGATACCTCCATAACTAAAGTACATTTTTAGCTCAGACAGAATATTAAAGCATTCTTTTGGATGATACATTTGGTAGCTTAAATACATAGAGTGGTGTAAACCAGCTATTTCAGCTTGTGTTTGGTGGAATATCTGGAATATCATTCATATATATATAGGGGTATGTGGTGGTAACTTATGAAAAACATGTACCAATACAACTCCCTTATTCAGAGTCACTTCAAAATTGTTTTGCAACGTTCGCGAACGTCGTGAGCCAGACTGATGTGTTACAGGAAAATGAACCACAAGTGGCAAAATTGACAGTGTATTAAATAATCCTTGCATTCCCAAGGTGATCTATAGAGTATATTTAGCTACTTCACTAGTAATTGTCCACCCATGAATATTGCAAACCGATTTTTGCAAAAATAAAATTATCACACTTAACATACACTTAACATACACTATTATATGTCCTGATATTTACTATCATTGGAATCGACTTGATCTCATCTTTTCAAATATGATGATATCTCAAAACACATTTTTGCGACTCATTTTCCTGGAGCACATCACAGCTACCTCTCAGTTAACTTGTTTGAGGTAACCCAAAAGTTATCAAACACAATTGCTGCTGGTCTGGCGAATTTGCGACGTTATTTGGATATTATCCCTTATATTATGCTTACACATGCTTATTGTAATAGTTTTACTTCCATAGACATAACATACAAACTGGAAACTGGTAGTCGCCTTCTGCACCTTGGCATATCTTCCAGGGAATCTTCCGATCTATCCTGAAACGATTCTGCAGATACCCCATTGAATCCACTGAATGGCAAATGTACATTATGAGCTTATACCAGATATCCCAGCATTTAGTTGGTGGCATTTGTGGTAGCATACATACATAGTAATTATAGAATTCTAACCTACCAGGAGAGGAGGAGAAGCAAGAGGAGGAGGAGGACGAGGGGGAGGGGGAGGCTACGGTACAGACCATTATTCCCACCGGAGTGCAGGAGGAGGAGAGAGGTGGAGGATAGGGAGGAGGAGGGTGGCAATACGTAATGAACTGTGTCAGACAACCACCCCATTCACACTCCTACACAACGTATGTTTCCTCCAGGCGCGGGGGTAGGAGCAGGAGGAGTAGGAGGACCAGGAGGAGGAAGAGAAAGGAGGAGGTGCAATGATTCCTTCCTTTTTATACTATACAAGAAAAGGGCACAAGAGAAAGGGACCATCAAATGAGTCGAACAATACAAAACTATAAAGGACTTGTAATGTTGGGCGAGTGTTGGAAGAGAAAGGGACCAGCAGCGAGTAAATTATGCCCAACTAACTAGATTTCGCGGGTTACTTTACACCTACTCCTCCTATGGGAATAGAGCCAAGAGTATGAAGAACAGGAGCATTAATTCCATCATTGTTTTACTGCATAAGTGATATTCGATAAATGATGGGCTTAGAAGAGAAAGGCACTCGTGTGCATTAATGCATACATTTTTATGTGAATTACAGTTCATTGTATAAAGAATACAGATTGATTCCTTAAGGAATAGAAGAAGCAACAGTAGGATCAGCGGAAACAGAAAAAGCAAGGTGTATAAATTGCTGCATTGTTTTACTACATGAAGTGATATTCGATATGGTATTGTTCTTGGAAGAGAAAGGCATGCGTTCATGCATGTGAATTACAGCTACTTGTAAGTACACTACAGATCAGTCCCCTCGGGGAATAGAAGCAACTCTAGGAGGAGAGGAACAGGAGGAGATGAAGCAGAACTTTGATATATGAATCCCTTCCTTCAGTGTGTTACTATCAACCTATAGGGGCTATTATTTTGTTTTAGTGAGAGAACGTCTAACACATACATGCAAGTGTTCACAGTTAATTTCAGATCCACAAAATACATGTATATACATTGGAGAATAGGAGCAAGAATAGGAGGAAGAGGAAGAGAGAGGAAGGGAAGGACAGATAGCAGTGTATGTGTACTTTAGTCTAAAATATATTCATCATATACATGTAGGGATGTATGTAGTATGACTATATCAGGGAGCAGGGAGCAGGAGCAGGGAGAGCAGCATCGATTCCTATATATCTAAAATTTCAGGGGAAATCCCTTCCGTATAATATAAGACATACATATCTCGCAATCTCACGCAGTCTATTGGGGCATACAACTATAAGTATTGACCATTCACAAAAGTAATTGCGTACCTTGGATGGCAGTAGCAAAAGGAAAAACCTACACTGCTTGACGAGAGAGAGAGAGAGCGAGGGAAAGAGAGGGGTTTTCAACAGAAACAGCATATCAACCTGATGTATAAACATTCAACTTGTTAATGGCTGACAAACCTCTAATCCGGACAACTCGCCATTATCAAAAGTTAGAGGCAGCACTTATGCTGTAAATTTATATTACTGTGAACACCTTGCTATTTTGGACGTTCGTGTCCGGCCCCAAGAAGGTACATATCAGAGAGGACTGACTGTATGTTAAAACAAGTTAACCAGACGAAAAACACAGAACTAGCAATCGAAAACAACCATGGCGCCAAAAGTATCTCATGGGGATTTGTTGTTTTCCTTATTCACACGCAATACTTCCTCTGGTATTGTTCTGCATGTTTTTTAGTTTCTTTACCAATTTACAACTGATGTGCACAGAAGGGTGATATGATGGTCTCAACTATCTCCTCCAAGTGTGAAACAAGCAATTGCAACTGAAATTTCATACGAATCCCTGACTATCAACAAAAGATACCAAGAGCGAAGATACTGTACAGCAATAGCCTCCGTAATTGAACCACAAAACATTTGCGTTTGCAATTGCGCTCCTCAAAAGCAATAGAAGTACTGCAAGAGGATATACGATGATGCTTGTACAATGCCCTCAATTGGTTCAAACTAGGCAGATGTATACACAAGCCCTTTGACCCAATCATCCATCTTTAACTACGTGTAATGAATATATTCTAACATTTAGAGAGTTCCGTTCCATTTGAATGGAAATAAAGAATATATATGCTAAAGCATAAAATACGAATGTTAAACCTGTAAACTACTTTTAACTGTTTCCATTATTTGTGGGTTTACATACCCCTGCTGTGTATATATACTCCAACGCCAATACCCCTCTTCCTCCTAGAATACAAAAGAGGGCATAGTGTGAATAGATGCATATTTACAAATGGCCTTATACGTGTATATATATTTACATATCTCACACAAAACATCTTCTCAGCGTTATTTCTACACATATCACGCAACTGGATGACAGCCTCCAGTTGTATTGCATTCTCCCGCCAAGTTGAACAAGCCCTACCCAGGCATAATTTGTTATTATATATGGGCGCTGGCGGTCCAGAATTGCCTTGTGGTAATAATAAAAGGTACCCAACCAGTATTATCATTATTTCTCCCCACATACAGCATCCAACGCCTTAGAGTTATACCGACCCAAACTGTACTATACACTATTTGAGGCAAGACCTCTGTTTGCACTTTTATAGGGACCACTTATCTTTCTTAAAAGTGGTTTATAGTAATTGTATAATACATATGCAATTGTAAATGTGATAAAAAGTGATACCAAGAGTGAAAAAAATGTATATCCTGGCCTATATCAAGAAGGAAGATAATAGGATACCGGCCAGAAACAACAATTCACAAGGATTGTCAGTAATAATATCGACCAAAAGTCTGGATACCTATCAAGAAGGAAAGAAGGACAAACTCCTTTCTCCCATTGGAATTATAATATGAAAGGAAGAGTTTGCACTGTTATCATCTGTCAAAAGAGAACTAATTTCCACGTGTCTTCTTCTGAAAATCTGAATCGAGGACTTAGAAAAGAAAATGTCAATCATTTCGCCCACTGGAATTATCATTTAAGGAAGATTTGCCAGTGATAATACCTATCGAAAGTGAATTTATTCCCCTGTCTCTTCTTCAGGATATAAAGGAATGCACTATTCTGAATCGGTTTATTTATCAGAGAAGAACATATTTGCGCACGCTAGAATTCTTATTCGGTAAACAATTCACAGTGATATGATCTATCAAAGCTGCATCTATCTGTCTCTCCTTCTGAAAGTTAGAATCTAGGAATTTTAAGCAATACTTTACCGGAACAAAGTCAGCTCATACAGCTGGTCCTAGGGGAGGAGGTGAATTTGCAGCTGTGCCCGGATTCGAACACACACATACTGGTGCATTAAACCCAGTAGACCGCTCCGCCACCCCAGATCCCATTCTTGATCCTTATCAAGAACAAGACATTTTCTCAGTTTGTAACTCAAGAACGAATTTCCAGTGATAAGACCAATCGTAACCTATTTCCCGCTGTCATTTATGCCGATTCTCTGCACTTCATGACGGGAAAATGCTAGAATTTGGTCATGCAAGAAAATGGGCTTTCACTTGTGGTCATCCAGTATCTCAAAGTTTAACTTGTAATGTCGTCAGTTAATGCAGGTGCAGTGAATCATTATAGACCGACCTCTGAAAGATTACCTAATAATAGGAAACTATTCAGAACAGGAAGAGGAGCAGGAAGGAGAGGAGCAGGAGGAGGTGTCAAGAGAACAAGTGCTAGAAGAGCAGCATGCATGAGAGAAGAGGGTGGTAGTGCCCCCACCAAGAGAAGACATCGTGGTGACACTGACGATGACAGTTTGACAGATATAGCAGTGTACTCTGTCACATTTAACATTGTGGAGTTCTTGGTACGATTGACAGCTATCATTATGGCGTATACGGGATCTCACGCTAAATGGTCGGTTCCAGAAGACCCGGCAATTAATCTGGTAAGTTACATTGTTTTTAACTAAACGGGAGTTTCCGCAAGCAAACGTATCTCAATTACGTAACCGTATCCATACTTTTTGTGTGAATTACATCACATTTATGTGTTTCACAAATAAATTGTGAGATGCAACAATTTCCTTGATATGTTACGTTACGTTTTTCCGCCATGTTTTACTGAACCTCTTTCTTCCTTTTAACATTATTATGTTTGTATATCAGAGATACGGATACGTTTACGTTTATGTATATGTTAGACATACTGAACCTCCCTAATATTTGAGCTTTGGGAAACTTTAGAGAATTACTTTTACTTACCGTATGTAGGAGTACCCATGTTTGTATGAGGTGTGCAACAATTGGTGTGCAATAATATTCATAGTGTACATGTGCAATATGAGTTCAAATTTGACTTTCTGTTAACTTGAAGGTGTTTGAGACCGATTCAGAATAAAAAGTAAAACTTTACATTTCACTATTCTTCTTCGCTAAGGGCATGATAAATAGCAAATAATAATTAAAAAGTAAACCTGCTTTATTGGAAAGTAGAACATGTTATTACAATCCCCACTTTTGTTTAACGTAAATACGCATGTTCTCCTGCCAGTAATACGTAGTGAAATGAGACGTATTGATCGTCCGATAACAATTATTTGATCACTATCAATCAAAAAGTGTGAAGACGCTTTCCAAATGTGAATCGCGAATTCCTGCCTTTGAAAAATACTTAATTGCGGACGAGTTTAATATTAGACCAAAGTTTTATACGGTGCGTTTTAAGATTTCAATTAAGGCCAATACATATAATAAGTTCAAGTATATACGGTGTCATGGATTTTATCAAGCGAATAACGAATAACAAATACCAATTCCAATATTATTCCAGCTACTTATCATTAAAAAAAATCAACGCTTGTAGCACATCTACATATTACTATTCGTAACAATACAATTACATAACCAACTCATTGATCTGTCCTACGAGTACATTTCTCCCAGGATTAAATCATATAAACAGACATCTTAACTCTACTTACAGACGTCGCTTTTTAAATAAAGTTGTATTCATGTAGACAATTAGTTTTCATTCATTGAATTACGCCTAGAAATGTATAAATTCAGCTGCACAGTAGTCTACTATAAAGCTATACCATTTCTCTGTTGTATACCATGATATAAACAGCGGGTGAATAGAATATTCTACCTCTCTCCCATTATACCCACTATATTGGAGAGCTGATCAAATGAGTGAGTATAATTTAATTAGGCGAGGTAAGAATAGCTGAACCGAAGCCATTTCATGTCTACAAGATTGCCACCGCCCGAATAAAGGCATTAATAACCCTCACAAACTAATTACACTGTGTTAGTGATGCAACCTTTAAAGGTTTCTTAAAGTTGCATTGGCCGTACTTAAATCAATCAAAAACGACCTTTGAAATTCTTTCTTTGATCGTTAGCACTGTGAAATACTTAACAGTAGGGGCATTACGACGTTTTGTTTTTCATGCATGGTTTATTCTCGATGGTTTTGTTATTTCTTTGCTGTCCTACAGTGGCAAAGTGTGGGTAAAGAGGATAATGGTGAAATTCATTAGCCTTGGTATATTATTTTCTACTTTATTTTTGATAAAGTATGTTGATTATTATATCAACTCGTTAAGTCATTAATAAACTTATAGCATAAAGGCAATTATAAACCAAAGAAACTAATTGCATTATCTTAGTAACGCAATTTTGTAACGCAAGGATAGTGGGTGAATGACCTTTAAGGCGGGGCTCCACTAGCCACAATAAGCCTAGAAATAGATTTTTGCAATAGGCTCTGCAATAGAAATGACAAAACTATATCTTGGAGTGAAGTGTACTGCAGATGTGGGCCCCTTTGCGATATCTGTTGGAATACCCTTTGCTACGTGAGAAATGTGTTATCTTCCATCACAGATTTACTAGACATTTAATATTTGTTAGCGCATGGTATCGAGGACATCATCACTTCGCAATTAATCTTGAAGGTCTAAAGGGCCATGTCCACTGAACCAATTCTCCGCGATTCTTACGGAATTTAGTCGGAAAGGGTGCTCTGCGGCGTATAACCGCATGAGAATTGGTTTAGTGGACTGGGGCCTGCCTTCACCTTCAAAAGAAATACACTATTTGCTATTTCATTTTAAAATGAATGAAGTTTCTTCACATCACATGATTTTGAAATCTAGCATTCTGTTAGAAACGGTCAATTTCCCAAAGAAATATCTTCCCTGGTATTGCGCTAAAAATAAAACTCTGTTAGACCATCGAGGAATTTGTAGAAACAAAACGTAATAACTCTTATTGCATCAAGAAAATGTGACCAATGATGTCTTAACTACATTTGTGGTATAGGAGGAAAAACTGTATTTTTCAAAATTCAAAATATCTCCTTTATTTATTACCCTTTTTTCTCAAGGTTGACCTGGAAAAACTACAAACTCATTCGATTTTGTACCATTTATTTCATTACTGAATAAAAGTTGGATAATAATAATAGTATACTACCTCAGGAGTTAGTGCAGTTAGTGGAAGACCAGCTAAAGAGCTTGGCAAAGTATATCTACAATAAGACAAGCGCCCTGCTACCCATGATCTGCGGGTTACTGACCAGTGAGCGGTAATATGGGTGGCGAGATTTTATGGATCTTGTACTGCCTGTACATCAAGCTTTGTTGTAGGCCTGATCTACGCGCCCCCGGGGTACATTCTGAGTGTACACTGGTTTGTGTGAATCGTTAATAATGCGTGATTTAGCGGGAATATGGGCCTTTCTTCTGCAATGTTGGCATTATAGAGGTTTATGGTCGGTACAAGAGGAGTAATAACCCTGGTGAGCCCAGATACCAATACATGCCCAACTGGTTTAAAGTTGCATTATCAGCTCATTAATCTATCGCGCTCACGGAAAGGAAGTAAAGGCTGTAGTGGGCTGTAAAATTTGTATTTTGTATAATTTATAATCTATTAAAAGTTATAATATAATAATAACAAAGTTTGTTGGTTTAATTGATACGATATGATTGTATTTATATATTTAAAGAGTAGATGAGATATGATTTGATCAAAATAATTGAATTGATAAAATTGATTGAATTGATTATGACAATTCTTTAGATGAAGTTATGAGAAAGAGGGGTGGGATCATTCATATCTGACATAAGCAGTGCCTGGTTATCTAGGGCATGGACCTGGGCAAAAATAACATGCATGAAACCCCGCTATACATATATATATGCATGAATCTCTGTATGAGCATGCATTCAGAATACCATACATATCGTATCTATTAGCTTGGTAATATATCTATTACCAATTGTACAATATGAAAATATGGTGATTTCCTTAATGAACATACAGCCTCCCCTGTCATTATCATATATCTGTCATTATCAAGTACTCATTTTCTTGCAACACATCACACTTGTATTTCGTGCCACTGTCAAGAGCCCATAGTGGCCATACTTAAGAAAATTCCATCGGTGCTATCCTATACACGTTGAGGCAACTATTTTCAACTCATTTTGCAATACATGTTTATATACAAACCTCCTTGTTGGAGAACAGTTGTGGTAATAGTAATGAAAGATCAATGATTCCTGGAGATTCTTCCTGAAGATGTAGACCCTAGTGACGGCCGGAGGAACAACGGAGATTCCCGGAGATTCCTGGCGATTCCAGGAGATTTTTCTGAGGTGATTCCGGAAATTTCCTGTCGTTTCCTAGAGCCGTAAATACTTTAAATCATAAAACTACTTTACAGGATAGTAGCACTTCAGAAATTCGCATCTGCCATGATTCAAAATTCCAACAATATCACCCCCTATATTGTCTATGAGTCTGTATCCATACACAATCACATATCATTTACAGGGGTATCACTGAATATGATATATTATTATGCAGGTGGTGATATGGAAATACTGTGACTTTTCCCAATGGACAGTTGGAGCTGTCATCAGCATTTTGTGCAACTGTCAAATAGGTTCCAAAGGGGGAAGATGCGAAACAATGCAATCCTACACCACATTAAGCGGGATATCATCTGCCATTTTGCCGATTCATTTCACTTTATTGTTTTAGCAGAGGACGATAATTGTGGTATATCGAATGAAAGTAGTTGACAATATTTGCCTACTGGGGGGGGGGGGGGGGGTATAGCAAATAGTGCATGATGATAAAAGGATACTAATTGCTCTTTCAAATTGCCTAATCTGTTTTGTGAATTAATTTGAATGTTCATCTACAAAAAGCCACCAAATAATCTCGTGCAACTGCTCTACTGTGAATAAAAAAGATCCTTTACTTCAATCATACACACAGAAGACCCCCTTCCTTATTCTGTATGCATGCAAGATATTACTTACTCTAGGGATATCATATATATATAATAGGGTGACATGAAAATGTATACTGTGCCCAATGGTTGACAGGAAATGTGATTTTTTATTTTGTTGGAATGACTTGACTAAAATGTCGGCCCATATGCAAAACGCCAGCTAAGAAATTCATAAGTATTCTCCAAGGATATAATGCATTTCCCCTATAGAATCGCCACCGGCCACACCGTTACAGTGTATTGTGTATCCAAATGGTATCTACTAACTCATCTATTCTGTATGCTGGATATATGTTACCTAATCCAGGGGTATGACTGAATATGATAGAGCGATATGAAAATAGTGTGATTTTCTCCCAAATGGATGGCCAAATGACTCTTTTTCATGTTGCACTACTGTCATGTAGGCATCCAGTAAGGAGTATATAAAAAGTTATATTAGAGGGAGGAGAAAGAGAGTCTGGGGGAAGAGATAGATCGATAGGGAGACATATGTCCACCCAGAAATAGTGTAAACCTTTTTTCAAAAACAAAAATATCAAACAAATACAGATAGACATACTTATTAAATATCCACTGTTTACTATACCTGGAATCCACTTGATCTCATCTTTTCAAATGTGATGATATCTCAAAATCCATTTTTTGCGAATTGTGACTCATTTTCCTGTGACACATCTTTATATAGGTAGACAGAAAGGCAATGGGACAAACAGATACAGAAAGAGAGAAAGATGCAGCGGGACATAAACAGAGGCAGACATAGAGAAACAGATTGAGACAGAAGCTAGATAAGAACAAAAGACGAGAGATTTTTTATGTTCGAAGGTGTAAGGAATAATTGCAGATCAGTATCATTGGTAGATCTATACACATTGTTATACGGACAGCATTAATATATTCTACACCCGCTGCTAATGGCCACTGTAGGGTATTTGCAATAGTCACTCTGCCGCCACAGCTGCCACACGCCAAATCCAGTTGGGGTCTTGTTTGGAAATAAATTGTAATGGGTCACAGTACCAAGTGCCAACACTTTAGTAAGCATGTAAGAATTACCCCGCACTATATTTTAAATGTATACAGCAAGGCTACGCAGCCCCCACAGAAATTGAAAACACTGTAGAAAATGTATGTATGTGTTTTGTTTTATTGTTATTTCATTTTACATTGTTTAAAAGCATATCTGCTATATGATGAACATATACATCTTTGATAAGTAGAGGGTCCTGTCGAAAGAACTGTCTCTGACAGAGACAATAGACCCATTCTCCATGTTGGCCATAAATATGTAATAAGGAAAATACAAGTTTCTATATATAGTACCAAATCTCTTCGATGTATTACAAAATGAACATTTATTTCCCTAATCCCCCGTACTAGTTGGGCTGGTAATAAGAGAGATATAGTGTGTGTGTGTCGGAGGGAGGATTAAGATCTAAGGATAGCTTAGAAGAAAGATACAGAGGGATATATAAAAGAGGAGGGATTGAGCGCAAAGCAATATAGTGGCGAATTGACGGAGAACGTGTGTTGTGTGTGTGCGGGAGGGGGAGACATGTATATACAAAGAGCAGATAGAAATACAGAGAGAGGGAAAGGATAAGGAGATTGAGAGCAGAGGCAGACACTAGACAGATGAATAGGCTAGTCATTGTATGATAATGAGCAATGAATAGACTGTGTCGTTAAAGTCATTATTAACAATCTAAGCATACCACCATTACTCTGGGTAAACAGCATTGCCATTGCCTTCAGCTGTAAACCAATGCTAATGTGCCTGCTGGGCACCCACCATAGCCAGACTCTACTTGTAGTGGCCATACTGCAGAAGTTAATTGCAGAGGAAGAAGAAGAGTACGAGCTTCAATAACATGCTAAAAGAAAAGCATAGATAATTCTCGCAGTCCCGGTGAAGGTATATGGTGTGCAAATTTAACACCAATGGTAATTGTCGCCACCATGCACCACTAGCCAGAAACCGTGAAGAAAGGTTCCAGTTAAACAGCGAAAACTGTTTGTTAAAAAATGGATTCCCCTCTCGCTAATTCTAAATAAACCTGGATAATACAAACACCTCTGTGATGCTGACATCGCTGTGAATTGTTTGATATATGATGTTGATTTATATTGTGAATAATTTTGTTCTTCTGTAGTCCTTGGAAAAACGTAGCCAGGCATCTGCCCTTTATCAGATTGTTAATAGAAAGGTGTTAATAGCAAGGAATGGGCTGTATAATTACCCACATTACTTACAACCACTGGTAGGTACAAACATCATTCATTCAATAGTGAAGAGGCGGTATACACCAACACAAGTATACACAAGAGGGAGAGAAACGCCAGAGAGAAGAGATAGAAGAAGGAGAGAGATGAGATAATAAAAACATGGGAGGGAGGATAGTGGAAGAGAAATAACGAAGAGGGCATGAGAGAAAAACACAGAGGAGGGAAATAACGATATAGAAATGAAAAGAAGAGTGACAGGAAAGACAGAGACAGAGAGACAAAGAGGATAGACGAGAGAACTGAGGGAAAGAGTGTTGGGATTCGGGTGGGTCCTCCAAATACAGATAAGAACGTTTTAGAATAGAATAGAATAGAAATATCTTGTATTCATCACTGTGATCTTACAATAATTTTCCGATGAACAGGTCTACAGGTTTCTAGGTACCTTTTAGGATTTACACCTAGGTCTTCCTACCGTTCCCTTTATCTATATATAAACCTAATAATAATATTATACAGTTTGTTTGGGTAAAATCATTTACATTGATTTTTCGAGACCCTTTTCTAGTAGCTAATATGTCCAGTACAGGATTAACATCAGGCGGTCTACTGTTGCTCTCCGCATAATATATATGTGGGAATACAGTTAAATATAATAAACAAGTGTAGAGTAAATAAATGAGATACGTATGTCTCAACCAGGTAACAGTGTTACATAATATAGTATGCAATATATAGTATATAATATGGTGCAATCCTTCTTCGTTAGGAGAGGGGCCCATTCACTATAGGTATTGTTATTTATATGTATTTTCTATTGCTTTTCTGAAATGCTTTCTTGATTCTATGGCCTGTTTCTCAGTTGGTAGCGAGTTCCAGGCCATCTTAGCTTTATATATGAAGCTGTTTTTGTAGATTGATGTTTTTGGGCGATTGATTTTTAAGTTTTTCCTGTTTTTTGCATGGCTTCTAGTTGGAATTTTTCTTTTATCTAATTTTGAGTCCGATTGAGCAAGGTGATATGCAGCTTCTAGTGTATGGACCTCTCTCCTCACATAGTTTGGCAATATTCCTAGGCTAGCTGTTTCTCTATCAACATTCGTTCTCTTTCTCATATTAAATGTAGAACGAATTGCTGAGTTGAGTAGGGAATCTAATCTTTTTAACAGTCGTTTGTTGGTTACAGAGTAGAAAATGTCTCCCTGGTCTATATTAGGGATTATGACCGATTTGACAATATCTGTTTTGACTTTTTTGGTCAAAGTATGAGCTTGTTGATTAGCTTGTTAACATGAGTTTTGTAAGTCAGATCCCTATCGATAACAAGTCCTAAGTAGTTATATTCTTCTACCTCAGATAATGTTTCACTCCCCAGGGCAAGGCTCATGCTTAATTTTGAATTTGTTTCTTGTTCATGGTTTTTCTTTTTGAAGGTTATATATTTAGTTTTCGATACGTTCATTGATATTTTGTTTGTTCTGCACCAGGTGTCAACATTGTCTAAATCTATTTGTAATTTTTCGGCTATCTGTTCTTCTGTTTTACTGCTGTAAAAGAGGACTGTATCGTCCGCATAGTGCTGAATGGTAGAATTTTGGACAACCTGGTGCAGGTCATTGATATATATTGTGAAGAGAATCGGGCCTAAAACAGTTCCCTGGGGTACTCCATGAGTGATCTTGCCCTGGGTCGATAGTTGACCGTTCGTCCTTACACATTGGTATCTATTTGTTAAATAATTGTTGAACCATCTGTTTTCGTTATATCTCACTCCTATATTTTCTAGTTTCGCAAGCAATTTTGTATGATCCACGGTATCAAACGCCTTTTTGAAATCCAAAAAGACAGCAGTCGTCATGTTGGCCTCATCCAGATTATCATAGATAATCTCCATGAGGTCAACATGCGCCTGGTTGACAGAGCGGCCCCTACGAAATCCATACTGCTTTTGGTAATATAGTTCATTTTCTTCTAGATATGACAATAGTTGGCCTTGAACCACCTTCTCTAATATTTTGGCTGGCATTTGTATTCCCGAGATGGGTCTGTAATTGTTTGTTGAGTTTTTTGGTCCACTTTTGTGTAGGGGGGTAACTGTTGATGCTTTAAAGGGCTTAGGTATTGTTGCGCTAAACAGGGATAGGTTGACTATGTGTGCGACTTGGGGAGCTAGGATTCTTAGACAGGGTTTAAGTATTTTGCTCGGTATGTTTTCTATTCCTGATTTTTTGTTTGCATCGATTTTTTTGATTATTTTTTCTATTTCGTCGGGGAGTACAGGTGTAAATTTAAAATAAGAATGTCGGTTTGGTTTACCGTACATGTGTTGTAGCTCCTCCATGCTCCTAGAAGAGTCCTCAGGGGGATCCTGGATTTTCTCAGCTAGTGCTGGTCCGACTTCTAGAAAGTATTTATTAAAAATATTCGGTATATTCTCTTTCTCGACATTGACTCCATTCGGGTCTGTTATTGAGATTTTCTGACTAGTTTGGGTTTTATCAGGACTGATAATTTTATTTATGGTTTTCCATAAGGCTCTCGGGTTATTTTTGTTAAGGTCTATTTCTTGGCGGAGAAGTGCACTTTTTTTATTTCTACTCAATGTGTTTACTCTATTTCTGAGCTGCTTCGCTTCTATTAATAAATCTTTGTTTCCTGTTTTTTGTGCTTTTCTGAATTTTGAGTCCCTTTCATTCATGAGTGTAGTGATTTCAGGTGTAATCCACTTCTGTTTTTTCCTAACTCTGTGAAAGACCTGAAGAGGGCACATTTGATCGAGGTGGTATGTGATTTGTTCTAACATTAGTTCCCAGCATTGACTAGGATCATTTGACTTGTAAAAGTCAGTCCAGTCTTGGCAAAGTAATGTTTGATTTAGTGATTTCTGGTCTAAGTTTTTGGTATTTCTCGCTTTAAAGGTGTTTGTTGTGTAACTGTTTCTAGCTTTTTTCAATGTTAGGAAGGTTGGGTAGTGATCTGAGGAATTATTTTCGATGATGCCTGATGACATTACTATTTTAGAATTTGTGTACATATGGTCTAAAAGTGTTTTTGAGGATAGAGTACTTCTTGTCGGCACTTTGATAAACTGAGTAAGATTGTACTTCTCGAATATCGACTGAAATTCTAAAATTTGGTTGTTTGGGGTGCCTGATTCATTCAGGTCTATATTAAAGTCTCCAGTTACGATAACTTCATGGGTATTTTTTAGGTTTAGGAACACATTGTCTAGTTGTTGAAGGCATGTGTTAGTCAATTTACCTGGTGGCCTGTATATATTGACAATAATATATGATTTTGTATTGTTTTTCTTTACTATTATTAGTTGTACTTCTAACTCCTGACTCATGGTAGTTAGATGTTTGTAAGTATCGGGGTCTGCTTCATAGTCTTTATGGATATAAGTACATAGGCCTCCACCCCTTTTTCTACCTGGTCTGTCATTTCTTATGGTTTCGTATCCATCTATTTCATGCTGGTTGATATGGACATCTGGACGCAGCCAGGTCTCTGTTAGACAGAATACTTTGATATTGCTTTTTGATTGTTCAATACAATGTTCTAGGTTGCTGAAATTCTTTGTTACGCTTCTTATGTTCCAACCAACTATGTTGAAACCTTTATTTGATGCGAGTGGCAGAAAAGATGTTAATATTTGGGTTGATGTCATTTTTAGTTTTCAATAGAGTGCGTGTACGGTAGCAAACAGCAATATATTGTGTATTGTTCCCTTTTCATATCTGTTTAAGTTTACACTAAAGAATAAGATTCTCTAATATATGGCACTATACTATGCCATTTACATTTAATCGCTTGATACTCGATTTCCATACGTGTGATGAGTAACACTTTACTGTGTCTCATGTAATGTAATAGATTACTATAACATAAACATTTACATTTGCAAGATCGCTAGATGCGATGGGTAGCACTCTACTGTGCTACATGTATGTTATGAGTGGCACTGGACTGTGCACTTACAAACAACCGACCCACTTCATGGGTTATAGGGATAGTATAATAATACAGTGTTTGCGTAGTCGTAAGACCATTATAATACCTGGCATGGTGTGGATTGATCTCCTTTTTTTTTTTTTCATTTTCTTCCCTATTAGTCATCGTGCATGCATGCATATGCATCGTTTTCATTGAGGTTTTCCATGTAACATACTGGAAAATATAATTTTCAATTCTCAACGTGACGTAAGTTTTGGTCGTGACACATATACAGTTTTATAACTCGGTTTATCGTAGTTATTAATATTTGGTTGCACTATGTGAGTGCTTGAACAACATGTGACAGTATCTGTTCAGTACACGGTACAGTGACTGATTTATTAGGACAATCTAAACATAATAGTGCGTCATTGTGTCTAGGCGGTACAGCGATAGATCAGGTGGCGTGTTTGGGTTTTGCGGGTACGGTACTGTACCTGGCTAATATTTGTTTGCCTCAAAACATTTAGCTGGTGATGGTAATTTATTACCGTGTTATTTCCAGTTCAGTACAGTAACTGGTTATAGAATCACCTTTTATTTACACCTTATATTTACATTCAAGTGATACGTAATGTTTGAATGCAAGCACAGTACAGTGTTTGCTTGACAGAGGCTACTCTCGGTGGTGCGAGTGAGCGATAATACGGCATTTTGCCATTAAATTGTTATAATTCTTGTCAGTAGTTAATAAAAATGGATAGTATTGTTCTTATCTGATTCCTTTTGTGATTAGGTCTTGTTTTAGCTTTGATATCATTTCTCCTTGTGTGTTACTGCCGGGGAAGCGCCTTGATGATAGCTGGTGTTGTTCCACAAGGAGATTGGGAAAGCGGAAGCCGGCTCCCCACCTCCGATTCATTGTTACCTCGTAGAATTCATTTGACGTTTCTCTTACTAGTCTCTCTGCTAAATCCTTGTTCTGGTCAAATTTTTTGGAAATTAATTCGTACAATAGATCTTCTTCTTTTTCATAGAAATCGTCAGTTGGTCGCAGTTCTCTGGCTAAGTATTTTGCCTCGTAGGCAGATGTGGCTCGTTGTATCCTTCTGGCGGTTCCGTTCTTTCCCGCGCTCTCCGCCTTCAGCGACTGATAGGCGTGTTCCACCGATCGGTATGCTTGGTCGTTGTGGGATACTGGTGCTCTATAGAAATTTGACAGATAGCTGTGTTCCCCGTAATATCCAGTCCCTACTCCTTCATCAATCTGAATGGTTGATGCTATGTCTGGGGTGCAGGTGTCTGGGAGATGGTACAAATCTGATGAGCTATATGATTTATTTTCCGATCGTATGTGATTGTAGTACATCGTTGCTGCTGGGTTTTGTTTTTGCAAGAGTGCCAGACAATTTTGCATAAGTGCCTTCTCATGCGGGAATATTTGTAACCCGGTTAGGTTAATCCAAATGTGTTTATATGTTCTATCGTAAGATTGAATTGTGAATAATCCCTCTGCTATTGATTTTCTGGTGTCTGGATTTTTTAATTTAATCAAGATAGGCCTTCTTTTGTTTTCAGTTGGAATTCCTATCCTATAGCATTCATCTATGTCAGTGGGGTCTAATTTTGGTAAGATGACTTGAATCATTCTAACGATTTCCAGGAACGTGTCCTCGTTCTTGATTTCTGGGAAATCTTCTATAACAACTAAATTGTTGTTGTATTCATTTTTCTTTTTCTCTGGTTTTTCGTGGTCTGGCTTCTTGTAATGTTTGTACTGTTTCTGGGCTCTTGCTTGGTAATCTGAGCTCCGTGTAGGTTTATGGTAATGGGGGCCTTCTTGCTCCGTTCCTGGCATGGGCCAGTTCGTGTCCAGATTTACTTGTAGGGTAGCTAGTTGTATTTTCATTTCGTCTTGCTTCTCTTGCATTTTCAAATGGTCTCTTTGTATGTCTAGTTTGATTTTTGCTACATGATCGGCGATGCTTTTGTCAACTTCAGGTTGGAGTGCCCTAAAAAATTGGTCTTGATCTGTGTCCAATCGCAGCATTTTTGCTGTTAGGGAATTTACATCGTTATCCACCTGTGTTTTATGCAGTTTAAGTTCTGTTCTAATTTTTTCATTGTCCGAAATGATGGTGTTTATTTTTTTTTCCACTGAGTCGGTGTTGTTTGCTATTTTTTGTATAAGTTCTTTCTGTTGGCGCAATTCTTCCTGTACTATGTACAGTGGATTCTCAGCATAATATCCAACGCATGCCTGGCCATATGGGGCTATTGGTATGGGCATTTGTTGTTGGTTTTGGTATCCTGACATTTGCTGATGGTTTTGATATCCTTGTTGGTTTTGATATCCTTGCTGTTGGTTCTGATATCCCTGCACTAGCTGGTATTGTGGGGGTTGTGTCGCAATAATTGTTTGTACTTGGTTATGCGCTAGTATTGGTTGTATGGGGGCCATGACTTGTTGGCTAGGTGGTTGGTTTGTTGTCATTGGCTGTTGGTTCACTGGTGCCAAATGGGGTGGGTTAACGGTTTGGTACTGACTCATATTGTTATCCTCTTGGTATCCAGAGTTAAATGAATATTCATTTGCTGAATGGTATTCAGTCTTTATAGTGTTATTTATTGAATCTTGGCCGTTAGTTTGTACCTGCCTGATTCCAGCTTGCACAATCGGTGATGGGAGTCCGTCGGTGTGGGTATGCCCTTGCTTTGTGTTGTCGTCCTGAGCTCTAGTGAGGCCGGGGCAAGGACTCGACGTCCGTTGATCCATATGCTCCTGGTTGAGCAGCTAATTATGTGGTTAATCCGTATTTGGTTATTTTTCCATATGTGAAAGTCTTTGTCTAATCCTCGTTAGTGATTAGCTAATTATGTGGTTAATCCGTATTTGGTTATTTTACCATATGTGAAAGTCTTTGTCTAATCCTCGTTAGTGATTAGTGTTTTGTTTTTAGGTTCCAATGATAGGTTGAAACCACTTTGCGATTGTTCGTTTCCTTGGGCGATAATACCAGATAATCCTCCGATAATCTTGACCGGAAGCGATTTATGGCGGCGTGGTCATTTAGTTTAAAAACTCTGAATGATCGATGCTCAATAGTTCACTAATCATTATTAATCTTTTCACTTCCTTGACGTATAGCTGTTCCTGGATGGTTCACTGATCTGTTTGGCTATTTATGCTGGTTCATTGATCTGTTAATCCTTGTTTTTTGCTGTTTGCTACCGTAGCGTTGTTCCACGTTACCACTCCATCAGTGTGAAGCTAATATTATCTTTTAGAAGCCCTGTAGCGAAATTCCGACCATACAAGTTCCTTCCAAGCTCCATGTTGAGACCCTGATAATGAGACCCTGATATATTTCGTGGCCTTATGCTGAAAATGTATAGAAATCGCATTTGAAATAGCTTAAAATGAGTAGATATATTTTGATTAACTGGTAGGTAGGGCAGTAATGCGGTAGAGGGTACTTTCAAACCTTC
The DNA here is from genome assembly GCA_942159475.1 of Sthenelais limicola. Taxonomy (NCBI): domain Eukaryota; kingdom Metazoa; phylum Annelida; class Polychaeta; order Phyllodocida; family Sigalionidae; genus Sthenelais; species Sthenelais limicola. The sequence continues at coordinate 42,557,612 of OW804097.1, read as the reverse complement.
CATTCTTATAAGCATAAGACATTAGTCCTTAAGATTTTGTTTCCTTAGCTCTTCTCTGGTAAGAAAGTTTTAGAGAAGGAATTTGCTATACAACCAATGCTAATTGTTATTCCTGCAGTCGGAATTCCCTACCTAAGCAAGGACAAATAACGTAGCAATGAACGTTTTAAGTAAGGATTTCTTCTTGTGCAAAATTTCTTTTAAAGATTGTATTTATACTTGGTATACAGGATCCCCAAACTGGGATATTTCATCTGGCCCAAGTCACATTTTACAAACCATTGAATATCAAAATGCAGATCATATTTTCATATAAACTTGATATCTTGATATAATTCTACTGAAAGATTTCTGAATTGTTGGATCAAATCACTTGTCACTGGGTCCATTACAGCCGAGTGTTGCATGGTGTTGTCCAAAGCAATAAAAGATATACAAAAGACAAGTGAGGAAATAGAGGTAAATTGAGGTAATAGATCTATAAACATATAAACATATAATCCTCATGCAGTATTTACAAATTGCGTATTGAACCAAATATACTGATAAGATTTATACTTGTTGGATGGTTCACTTGCCTCTGTTTATATTGAGCAGGTCAGACTGCCCACAGCGACCTCAACCTATACTCACCTCTCCTCCATAATGCTGCTTTATTAACATTCCTTCTAGGCTCTGCATCTACATTACTTTATTGCTTGGAAGTAATAAGGCGGTCCATCAGGCCAGGGTTCTATTGATCTACAACTACCTCATCCTCCTTCTCCCTCCACCACCGCCCTTGGTCAATGGCCTCCAAGAACATCAGGAACTAATGACAATGGCTATATGCTGTCTGTACATAGTTCTGTATTGTAGTTTAGTGACTTGCCTGATGTAAGTTAAGTATGTATGGTGTATTGAATGATATATATATAGTCCACCAGTACTTAGTCATGACACTTCACCTACTGTATATTTCCTCTCTCTGTCTCTCTCCCCTCTGTCTGTGTGTCTCTCTCCACTCTGTCTGTGTGTCTCTCTCCACTCTGGCTCTCTCCTCTCTCACCTTTATGCACTTGTCAATTGAATCCCCCCCCCCACCCCCGGGTACGTAGGGGAATGTCCTGGGCCTGTTGGGAAATTTGATGAAATCCCCGACCCCCCAGGGCAAGAAATTTCTGTAAATCCCCGACCCCCAGGGGCACATTTTTCGGGAGACATTTCTTTAAGACAGAAACTGTTATTGCAAAAATATAAGGGCCATTTTCAGAAAAGTCTTACAAATGGTGTTTTTGTTTGACATAGCTTTGTAGAGCTGGAGAAAATATTGTTTTGAATTTTCACTAATCAGGTATGAATTCTCAACATCATGAGTGTTTTATGACATAGCCTACAGTTTTCTATGTCTGAGGGAAGTGGCGAATGGTATGTGACATAACATCCGGTATTTCTTAAATCATGACAAATTATCATGAACTACATGAACTTAATGAGCATGCACATAGTTATCAATACCAATTAATATTTTGTGTATAATATTATTTGTGATGTGTTTCAGGAAAGGGAGGATAGTGGAAGAGAAATAACTGATATTTTTCAAAGTGACTTATATATAGGATATTTTTGTTGGAATATTTTATATATTAGCCCTGCTCATAACATGAATACATTACCAAATTTTAAGACAGCATATTAAATATATATATTCATTTCTAGGGTCATATCATAGAGTACTAGCAATTGTGTCTCTCATACCTGTTTTTCTGTCCCACCCCCATTTCCGATTCACTGTCTCTCATACCTGTTTTTCTCTCCCAAACCCTTATTTATGATTTAATCAGTGATTGGCATGATGGGTAAGTATTTTGAGGATTTCATCCCTCAAAATAAAAAGGCTTTAAAATGACATTTTCACCCTAGATACCTTCACAAACCATATACAACGTCCTCCAGAGAGGGTGGACAGAACTCTACAGATGAGAAAAACTGTTTGTTTGAAATTTCTGAGAACATGTGAGACAAAGAAACCCCTCTTTTCTACCTGAAGAAACCCCTCTTTTCTACCTCTTTTCGTAGAAATCGCTCTTCCCATATATTATATGGATATTTAGCTACTTTATTCATAAATGTCCACCCAGAAATATTGCAAACCATTTTTCTTTCAAAAATAAAAACATTCAACTTAAAATACTTATTAGATGTTGAACTGTTTACTATCATTAGAATCCACTTGATCTCATCTTTTCAAATATGATGATATCTCAAAATCATTTTTTTGTGACTTGTGACTCATTTTCCTGTGACACATCACAATTCCCTCCCATGAGCCAACCCCCCACCCCACCCCCAACACCTACCCTAACCCCCTCCCTACCCTAACACTAACCCCAACACTAAAGGATTTTGACATTTCTAGTATAGGGTACCATGGAAAAAGAGTCCGACATCATGTTCAGCATGTCTAGTTCAAGCCTGACACTGTTGAAACACTATATAGGGGGTGCCAAATCCCTGTCAGGTTCAAAGGAGACACTCTTTGTGTATATAATATTGGGGAGTTTTGGAACTATGGAACTTAGCCTAGGCAAGCCCATGCACACTGAAAACCATCAAATCTCTCTTGGGAACCAAGGTACAGAGTGGGCAATGGTGGACATTCCCCCACCCTCCAGTTGATATTGCTGTCAACTAAGGGAAATCTCTGCCTGGGTGGGGGAATGTTTTCTCAGACATTCCCCTACCATTCCCCTACCATTCCCATCTACTATACCACGGCCCCTGGATATAGTAAATGGCCTCCAACACATATTATCACCTTATGGTAAATGTCATCATTGCCTATAAATAGTACAGTGTTGTGATTATCGTATGGTTTCTATGTTTATTATGTACTTATGCACTCACACCAGTTTCTATCTCCTTCTTGTTTCTATCGACCACCATACCACTCCCCCAATTATCTCATTCTGTTGTCTGTCTTACCGAAGCCCCACCTTTCCACTTTGTCTCTCTGTCTCTGTTCTTCCTCTGGCCTCTATTTCTAACTCCCCCGTCTCTCTGCATGAGCATTTGAACCTTCATGCATATATATGCATGAGACTATTTCTGAGCATGCACAGATATATTTTCTAAAATTATTTAGTGTTTTTCCTTTGAAGAAGGGATGACTATAAAAACTTTGTATGTGGTTGGGTTTAGCTACGTTACACGACACTTGGATACATATATGTTGAAAGAATTCGTTATTTGGGTCTCTGCTTAAAATGGTTTGTAGGTTTCTTAAATAAGGTTGTCCAGGTCTTCCAACATGTAGAATTACATAAAAAGATATAATGAAACATTAAACTAACTCGTTGATTGCAGTCGCATTGGAGAATATCGCACTTGCTGCTGTGCAACACATGTGGTATCCATGCTCCTTTATACAACTCGTTAGTTAAAGCCCAAACTTCATAGGATATCATGTATATATTTTCTAGGCGGGGTAATCATATCCAACACTCTCACATATATATTTTATGTTATTCTCATCTGCCAAAGAAATGGGGAGCTATTTTACATTGAATTAATTATAGCAGACAACTTGTATGAATGCCGCCATTGTTGTAAGTCATGTGATCTCTGATGACGTATGATACCCACAACTCACAACGAGGCCTGAGTGCCTTGCCTGAGAGGTTACATATTTTCTCAATTGATTTGAGCTATTGTTTTATATAAACGAATGGTGAGCATTGTACAATGGGCTGCATTTGAGCCTGAATATACCATAAACAAATGCTGGGGAAGGTGTTAAAGCTAGGGTGAGGTTGTGGACAGGAGAGAAAGTGTCAAAACATTGCCGCCGTCACCGCTACATTATAGTGTTTTGTTTTGGTGTAGGAGGGGAGAGTTGCATACTAAAATCGGGGTTCTCTTGGGTGAATAAGGTGTATGTATGATATGTTTTATAAAAGTATGAATATCCAAATATCCTCACTGTTAATACATCATATAATTATGTATATACCAATGCTTTAAACTAAGCACTTGTAAGTTCAATGTTTGTTTACATATATGTGCCGAGTAGAGTGACCAGTCACACCAGGTGGTTCAGTGACGTCATCAATAAACATAGATTACCACCAGTGGCGCTGTTGGTCACCAATATGTCTGCCTCCTTGTAAGACAGAAGGTGACTTCTTTTCTTATGGTTTGTTGGTAAATAATGATAACGATCACTAAAATATGCTGCACAAGTACTCCTATGACTATAATGTTTCTGTTATTTGCAAAAAAAAATCTTTGGATTCCTATATGGTGTTTCGGCTTTAACCTGGATCATATTCATAGAGACAAAACATTTACGGGTCAGAAAGGATAACATTATCTAACTTAGCAGGGATTGCAGCTATGTCTAGTATAACCCTCCAATTCCATACCTACCAGTAGAAATGGTAGAGTTGTCTGGAGAGATCATCTTACTGGTACTAGCCAGCAGCGAGTTCCATTCATGTGGAAACATTGCCCATGTGTATAGTCTACAAATATCAGAGGTTACCGGCTGGCCCTTTCACTTTGTGTTTGTATAGGAATGTTTACAGGAATATGGGTTGAGTGTTGTTTCGTTTCTGGGAATATAGTATAATATATTGAACATTTACCATTGTCAATATATAATAGGGGATTTGCATGTCTCACTGTGCATGTCTACTGCAATGCATGCTGGGATGGATTCTGTTCAAATCTAACATACAAATATTTGGCATCATTTTGATATTTTCACCAATATCAGAGCTTATATGAATGATCTATGAAAAGCAGATGCATGATGGGAAAGGCGGGCACTTGTGTCATAAAAACGCATATAATACATGAATATTGACATTAGATCATTAATAAATACTCCAAGCCGAACATGACATGTTTTCTATAGATTCTAGACTGAACCATTAGTCCCATAATTCTATGCGAATCAAGATTCATATGGCGTCTATGCAAATCTCCTATTGATGAATGAATAATTCCAAAAACAATAACATTCTTTACGCTTTATATGTAATACATAGACTTACTTTCTATGAATACTACATACATGTACGGTATTTAGTAGTATATTGATGAAAAAGGGCGAGAAAGGGAGGAAGAGAAATGGGGAAGAGAGGAAAGGTAACTTATAGCCTGATGTGTAAGAGTATGAGGGGTGAAATAATGGGGTGCAATATAATGTTATTGTACACATACAATGAAATGTCTTTTTTCTTTAGGTACTTTATGACAGTCCGAACCAAAAACAATGGTTTATATTTTATGTTTAGATGGTCTAATACCTATTAGCAGCTCTCAACAATTAACCATCTATAATGTTATACGGGACTGTTCATTTTTAACCATTGCGGGGGAGGAAGATTTCCAGGGGGTCACCTTTTTTGTGGAGTCTCGGACGGGGTCGGGGGGCATCCTTTTTTGCACAGACTCACTTTTTTTGCGCAGACTCTAAAGGTGGAGAGGCCATCCTGTTTTGCACAGACTCAGAACTACAATGATGTAGGAGGGTCAGTAAAATTTTGCAAAAACTTTCAAGAGGGGGCCAAGACATTTTGCACATGACTTTCAGGGGGTCTCATGCAATTTTGCACCAGAACGTTTCGCAAATTCTCCACTGCTCCCGCCCCACTGGTTAATTATGAACAGTCCCTAATGCTTCTCCCATGCCCATTTACTAATATGTGATAGCCAGACAAACTAGTGGCAGATTCTCTTCCAAAATATTTCCTCCTGATTTCACATTATTTATGAGTGTCTAATTTTACTGACGTACCTAGAAACCAGATTTAACCACCTATATCTATTATTTCCTCTCTGAAAATCACTCATAAGCAAAATATGTCTCAATTTCTGTTTTATTAACTTTTGTGATAATTTTGAAGTCTTTAATATTTTTACTTTCTTCGAATACTCCCATGCACCCACTCACACTTCACCATTTAACTGTAATTAAGTGACTATACTTTACTATCTTAAACCATTATCAAATGTGATGTGTTATAGGATAATGAGGCACAAGTCGCAACATTTATATTAACCACTTATGGTACGAGGTTTGGAGCATGTAAAAATGAAAAACGAGTTTTGAGGCGTAGTGATACAACACAAAGGCAAAGGCTAAGTGTTGTATCACTGCTGGGAAACAAGTTCTTCATTCCGCGCGTAGAATGAGTACCATGAGTTTATTGGTATATGTGCCTAATATGTTGTACAAAGTAAATATTTCCCCTCTTTTTGTTGTTTTAATTCTAAAATATGTTGCGTTTAAGCTGAGTGTTCCATATGAGAGCAACAATAAACACAAGTGTAGTCCCTGTTTGTAGCTCTGCGGCTGAGTAGGCTGGACAAATTAACACATGAAAACAATCAACAGACTATGTGGACACATTCAATTGACATTGATAAAAACATGATGCACTCGTAGATCCGTTACATAATGTAACGTTTTTCCCACACTGTTTTGCTGAACCCCTTTCTTCCATTTAATGTATGTTTGTATATATTTAGTCCATTTTGGGTCAGATTTCGCGTGCACTTATTATACTACAGACCGCGTTGGTCTAGTGGCGCCACCTGACGCGTCCATCATGGACTAAAATCAATATACAACTCGGATTTAGCGTTCGAACGGTCTCGACGCCCATAGACGTCCCTCGGCCGTTTACCTTTACGTATAGGTTTGACTTGCTGAACCTCCCTATAGGGGATTTGCATAGCAACTATCTTGAATCTTGATTCGCATGGAACCATGGGACTAATGGTACAGTCTGAAATAGTCTATAGAAAACGTGCCATGTTCAGCATGGAATATTTATCTATACTCTAATGTCAATATCCATATATGTTATAGATGTGTCCATAGGACAAGTCCCCATCTTTCCATCCATTTGGTTATCATAGATAATTTTACACAAGCTATGATATTTGTGAAAACATCCTTGCAATATTCAATAGAAATAATGCCAAATATTTGTATGCCAGATTACAACAGAACCAATCCCATCATGCACTGTAACAGACATGCGAAGTGGCACATGCAAATCCCCTATTGAGAGATTTTCCTCTCCTGTGTTGTGGCCTGGTTGCTCATGCATGGCGAGCATAGGCAGAGCAGGGCACGCTTGACTTCACACATTATTCTCTGATCAATAACAATCTGTGTGTGATCTGTTCACTTCCGCTCATTAGCCGTGAGGGGAATGTATGGGGAGAAGAGGGAAGGGGAGGGTACTGGGACTGTGCTTATGGGGAGGAGAGGGAAGGCAGGGGAGGGGACTGGGACTGTGCTTATGGGGAGGAGAGGGAAGGGGAGGGGGACTGGGACTGTGCTTATGGAGAGGAGAGGGAAGGCAGGGGAGGGTACTGGGACTGTGCTTATGGAGGCAAATAAATATGAATGGAGAAGTCAAAGATTCGTTCTCAGCTGCGAACATACATACAAAGTGATTACCAACTCAAAGATGAACACCTTGAAGTCCCCATACCTTCAGGCTATACCAAAGAAATTAACTAAAAATTAGTAAAAATAATGATTGCTTCTTCAAATGTTTGCGCTGTGTTCCATGTTCATGGATCCACCTTGTCGCATATAACTTGTATGGAGAATCAAATGTAGCCATAACCTATATGGGCACCTGTACCTTACCTCTCATATAAGTAGGTAATGGGTATATTTGATTCTCCATACATATGTGAGCCATGTAAAGAAAAACATGGCCTTCAATCAGTGCGCACTCTTTGGTTATTTCCATTTTTCTAATGACATGACGACTGGTACAAACTAATGCACTTGTTTGAGTATGTTACATAGTTGATACTTGTGCAAATAATCTTAATGTGTGTGATATGTGCATGCATAGCTGATGAAGCATTTTTAAAAGACTAAGATAATTATCTGTGTATATATGGGCCAGGTGCTGGCTTTGGATCCAAAGGTACTAATTTAATGATTGCCTTATGTATGAGATGATGTTATCCCGGTATAATAATGTAGAAAATATTAAATAATTGCCTTGTTATTCAAAAAGTATCTATGTCTACATGTGTGGTGGTTCTATGTATTTCTCTGTGCTGTCCCCTGGTGGTTAGGTCTTCCCGACCACCCCAATTGGCAGTACTGGTCCGAAGTGGCCTTTTATGCTGTGATATACCCTTCACTTGTTACCTTTTATATGAATCAGAAAGTATACATTTATTTTGCGGCTTGCGACTCATTTCCCTGAAACACATGCATCACATATTGTCATTTTGTGTTATTAGGTGGTTGTTTTTGCTTGTGGGTTAGGTTTGGAGTAGAGGAGGCAGATGGATAGGGGCAGGCGTTGAGCAACGAGTACCTTGATGTATTCTGATGAATCTAGCGACATAAAAGAAGATAGTATAAATGATTATCTTGATTGCTACATCAATCATGCTGTTATTATCCTCTCATTATCTGGCTAGATGTGAGGGGCAGTCTAGGCCCAAAGTTAAGAGAGTCCCTTCAAACGAAGGAAAAGCCTCTCGCCTCAAACCGCAAAGTGCCATTATAATTCCATTAAGACCGCAAAATGTCATTATATTCCCATTAAAACGCCGAGTCCTAGGCCAGGAAAGGAGGTAGGCGTCCATTCAGTGATATACCATTCTTATTTGGTCTGAGGGTTTGGACCTAGCGTGAGGGGGATGTATTGATGGATTGAAGGGTATTGTGTGATCTTTACCCCAGATATCATGTGATAGGAAACCAGGAAAGTACTTTTGTATTATAATTGTATGATTGTATGGCTCCTTGATCCCTGGGATTTTATGATTTCCTTGAACTCTTACAGGATTCCATATACTTTGACGAAGAATTCACTAGTAACTGTTTTTGATGAACTTTGGCAATGCGTGAACACATTCACATATCAAACCTTACGTTTGTCCTCATCTTTTCTCATTATTTTAAATATCATCATAATTGAAAAGATGAGATAAAGCCGATTTTAATATGGTAAACCGTAGGACACCTAAGAAGTATTTCTATATTTTATGTTTGATATATTTATGTTTGAAAAAATAGCTTGCAATATTTCTGGGTGGGCATTTACTAGTACAGTAGCCAAATATACTCTAAGATAAGCTTAGAAACGCATGGCATTGGCATGGCATTAATACACTGCGCTCTTGAAATTTGGCACATGTATTCATGCTACGGAAGCATTCCAAAATGAAAACATTTCTACAAATACATTTTGTGAATAAATCCCTTTTTGGTAAATCTCGTTTTTTGGGACATGTGACTCATTTTCCTGAAACACGTCACATATGACCTGTATTCCTGCTGGATGCACACAAAGATATTGTAGGTACCTTTAATGCGTATTATAAACTAAGACCCACCAACATGGCTCTACCTATTAGCAAGTGACTGAACCTTGACTGTTACTGGCAACCAACCAACTCCCGACATTCCTCTCCTTTTGACAAACTGGAATGATAGTTCTTTATACATGAAAAAAACGAAAGTTAAAGAAGCATAGATTCGGAAAAGATACAATAGACAGCCCTACATATTTAGTAAATTGAGCTAAATCAAGCCAAAAGACCATAAAAAGATTTGCTTGATATTAACGAAAATGAGGTGTAGTATTAATACTATACCTGGAATTTGGTATTGCAACGTGTTTGGTTACGTTGAACTGTATTTTGAACGTCATTTCTTCCTTGTATCAGGGTTATTTGAGAGGGTTGCTGATGGCGAATTGAACATTTTCTTAAGTTCGGACCCATATAGATTTAGAAAATATTTTATTCAGGTCTACAATATTTCCACACGTATGAGTATGAATATTTTATATGAATATTTTGTCTGAATATAGTACATTCCTCGCTCGCCAGGTGGATCCACTGCGCTCAGGTTTCAATGTTCAGTATTTATCCTCCAGGTGGCAGCACGAGATGTCCAACCGCTGGCCAGGAGTGCTATGACCAAGCATACAGATGCAATGTAGTAGTGTAGTAGTATATGACAGGGGAAAGTAGAACTTGGTGAAGACTGCGATCCGTTGAGTCTACTGCAAGGTGGAAAACTAACATATCCCTGTGCTATAGGTCTTCAATGGAAAGAAACTCTTTTATTTGACATCAAGTCAGACAGACAGAACAGTTAGAAAGAACATGGTGATTTTAAAGCAGATAACACAGTGCGATTATTGCTCATCCCCTCCATGTATTTTGTACACACAAAGGATGTCTATACTAAGTAAACCGAAACTCCATTTTTTTAGTCTTTGATTGATTTTTGTGTGGATGTCACCTGTGCATATGATGGAATCTTTTTTAAAAACAGATTTGATTTCGATACACATTACATTCACATAGGTGATACTTAAATATATAACTTCTTATATTTCCGAACTATAATCTCAATGTATGCTGCATATGTGATGTATTACAGGAAAGTGAGTCAAGTTGTTATCCCAATGAGTTATAGTATGTTACTCTATAAGGAGTAATCAATTACTAGTGATTGACTGACGTACAAGAAATATAGCTTACTTGTTTTTCATGCATAAAAAATACTGTATACATATTTATAAGATGTAGTAATATGTTTATCCTCGTTGGAATCGGCTTAATCTCATATTTTCAAATGGGATGATATCTCAAAATCCATGTTTTCCTGCTTGTGACTCATTTTCCTGTAACACATACATATATGTATGGGTTTTTGGGGGTTTCAGTTAATAGACAGCAACCTGGAGGCTTCATGAAATGAGAATAAAAAACTGATAATTCCTCATCCTTTAATGATGGGAAACTACGTCGGGTGAATTCGATTAGTTTCGTAACCCCAGACCTGCATTCCAATAATCAATATAAAAACACAATAATAGACACAGCGTGATGCATATTGAACAATACCTGTCAGATTAGAGCAGTGCCATTACCGCCAACCCACTTCTCCTCGTTTTAAATATCGCATAATAAGGGGTTTGAATGGATGACCATTTAAATCCAGTTGTAATTTGGACCAATTGATCAATTTTTGTTCAAAATACTTCATTCAGATTAACATAATATAAGTAATCTTCAAAAGTGAAGGGTGACATAAGTTGTACAATCAGTCAAATATAGCTAATCTATATTTATATAATTCAACATCTCGGGTGAAAAGGTGAAATTGAAAGTGTATGAAAGGTGATGATGTGGATGCAGTAAACAAAACAAGGAGCAGTTATTATTCTATTACTGTTTTGCTGTTTTAAAATATTCACAACTTGTGTCAGTATTCACAACTTGTGCCAGCTTAAATTAATTAACTTCCGTTTCCAAGGGAAACGTTGAGAGATTTTAGTTACATGTAACCCATGGTCAAGTGACAATCATTGTAATGTATAAGAATACAATATCATGACTCTTATAAATGTAGCACTTTTATCTTAAGCCACGCATTCCTGCTTCTGATTTATCTGAGATTAACACCAACTCCAACGTCCCTACACTTCAGATTCTTATCAATGATGGACAATTTTGTCAACTCGATAACATAATTGGCAGATTACCGTAAATATGCCAATAAAAATGAAGGTTACTGCCTGAAAGCCCAACCAATATTTAAGATTGCAATAATGTTAAGGTGTAAGAATGAACTCGGAAGAGACGTGTAGTCTTCGTGAGAAGAACCAAGCTACTGTTTAATGAATCAGAGCCAATATATCTATATACATGGGTAAAACGAGATAGCCTACATAGACAGGACACTTCAATACTGAACTGAAATGCTTAACTAAGATGTTTTGACCGGGCACACAACAAGCTTGATGGCAAATTTCGTTAATGAATATGAAGTCGTGGTATAGAAATACAATAGTAAAAGCATAAAGCACCCTTGGAGCATTATGTAACATTGGATTCAAGTTATCAGTAATTTTGAAAATCATTTTTTTACTGAGGATGTCACCCAGCATTCTGAGTGGAATTGAGATGGTTGAATTGATGTACCAGGCATTGGTAAAACATGTTTCTCCGAATCTCCAAAATAGAAGCAGAATTGAAGAGTATAACGAACTTTAATCATTCTTCAAGTGTTGCTACTTACCACAAATGTTGGTACTTTCCATGAATTATGTTATTTTCCATGAAACAAGAACAAGTCAGAGAACTCAATCTTTAAGTGTGGAATTCACATCTAGTCAATTCACTGTGAATAATATCGGATTCTACCTTCAAAAAGCTGTAGTAAGGTTGTCACTCATTACCAGATGACATCTGCTTCCTACGCATAGAAAAAGATAAGAATAATGAGAGAACTGCTAACAGAAGCAATCTCACAAAAACATCCATACACCCCTTCACTAACAGTAGAGAGAATCAGGGCCTATAAGCAAAATGTCCCTGTCCTGAAATTTGGAACATGTATTAATGCGCCTTCAAGGACTGTACACCAGTACCTACAATGAAAACATTTCAACAAAAAGATCTTGTGAATAAATGACTTTGAAACATACCAGTTTTGAGACTTGTGACTCATGTTCCTTCAACACATCACAATTATATTGCGGTTTCAAAGATGCACCACCTTATTGTTGGACGCTAAGAAGGACAGTATTGCGGAAGAAAGCAGAGGATAGCGGATCCAATTGTGTGGGTGCGAGCTTGGTCGATCTGTCACATACTGTCACATCAATAGGTTAGGAATCAGTCACCCGCCACCAATAGAGACCTGGGGGCAATATTTGGAAGTTCTATCACAAAATCAGTATTGATCTGGTCAGCAAGATAAGTCAGGTTTTGTTTTTGATATATAAATCCAGCAACACATGGTTGATCATCTATATATGCTAAAGCAGGGTTTCAATTTAATTCAAAACATTTTTTATTTGTATCTAAGGGTGTTATACAAATAGCAGCCACACATCTGCAGGTCTTCAAGTTTGTTCCTTAAATACTGGGTGTGAGTCAGAATACACGTAATTGTAGGTTAATTACAGGGCCCGGGAAACACATTTTGGCTATTGTTCTAGTAATGTCTACTAACATGTAGGTTCGTTGCAAATTAGTATCGGTTATAAAATGATAGAATAAGATAGCACAATTTCGACTTCTCAGGGAAGTCCCAGATAAGCTGTATCTGGGGCTTCTCCATCCCCAACTTCAGAAATAGAGATCATACATGATGATATCCACTCCATCATCTTGTTCCAAATATCACCAAAGTATATACTGCAATGTAAACATATCTGAATCCTAAGAAATGGACCCAAAGTTCTGTTGTTCATCAAGTTTCTACAAGAAGAAAAAGTGCAAAAACATATAATATAAGCTCCTTGCACTTGCTGCTTGCCACAATATCGATATTAGCACACAGACGCTATTGTCAGGTGTCCCTTCAATAATTGTTGAACCATTTGCTGGAACAGCATGAGGGGGCACTGAAGGGGGTATAAAGGTCAGATTGTCAGAAAATGTACAATTGACAACTGTAAACATTTAGTAAAAATATACTAATTTAGGATGAGAAATGATAAGTACCAGACCATATCTGAGTATATTTTGTATTATGTTGTTTTAAAATATCTGTTCTGCTATATCAGTGATTGCAATACATGCTGCGCATGCTTCTCATTGCCTTTTAACCGCTTCTTCAGCAGTCTTCCGCTTGCCAGGTTTTCGGCACTTAGACTGTACCTGGTGTTGTTCAAGAGTTGCCCCAGCAGAGCTGATCAGGCTCCACTTAGCAACTGCAGGTTTCTAGGGGCAGCGCCATATGTGGACCCCCTTCCACCTACAGTCAAGGCCATTCCAGATGTTATCCAAGGCAATGCCATTCCTTCGAAGTTGTGGTATAGGCTGTAAGCACTTTGGTGTGTGTCCGGGCTTGTCTCCTATTCTGTCTCACATCCGTTTCTTTAATTTGAAGCTCAAGCTAAGAGAGTCTATAAGAAGCCAGGGGGAGCTAAAAGGGAGCTAGGGACTAAGGGGGCCAAGTGCGGGCAGGAAGGAAGGAGTTTTTTAATTTGTTCTTGTAGTAGCAATGGTTGATATGTGATGTGTCACAGGAAAATGAGTGACAAGTCTAAACAAAAGGTGGACAATTACTAGCTTGAAGTGGCTAAATATAACCATAGGATGACATTAGACACACATTGAAAGTTGTATTCATACGACTAGTCATAAAGCGCTAGAAACCCCAACAATTAGAACATTCCTACAAAGAGATCCCGTGAATAAAATTCTTTGAAAAATAGGAATTCTGCGACTTATGACTCATTCTCCTGTACATAACACATCACCAATATGCATTTAGGAAAAGTGGCACCACTCCCAAGAACATCTCGATAAATAATATTTAAAAACAGGAGAGGAGCGAAGACCTCTAATTGACACAGAGGGCTTTATTCTCTATAATCAAAATTTATATGTTTCGTTCACCACTTCCCGTTCAAATGATTTTATGCATATCCGTCAAATCATTCATTCTATAGGGCACGTATATAACGTGTTGCAGGGAAATGAGTCACAAGTCGCAAAATTGATATTTTTAAAGTGTTTTATTCACAAGATTTATTTGTGGGAATGTTCTCATTCGTGGAGTGCTTTCTCAGAACAGTGTATTAAATATATTCATGCATTTCGAAGATCATCTTATACAGTATATTTTACTAGTAACTTTACTAGTAAATGTCTACCCAGAAATATTGAAAACAATTTTCAAAACTAAATATATCCAACACAAAATTTTAAAAAAATATCTCTTAGATGCCCTTAAATGTTTATCATCATTGGAATCGGCCTGATCTCATCTCTTCAAATATGACTGTATCTCAAAATCCATTTTTTTGCGACTTGTGACTCATTCTTCTGTGAAACATCACATATAGGTTTATTCACCAGCCCTTTCAGTCCCCCCTCGCACCCACCCACCCCCACAAAAAAGGGATTGCCATCTCCACTCAAGGTCTAAACGCTGATTAGCAGCAGTCAGGAAATAGGGCCTGACAATGCTTCCCAGTCAACCGCTTGTGGCAATAAAGTAAACTGTAAGCCGGTTCTAGGGCTGCTTCTTGTTCTTACCACAGTCTGCCCCATGCTGTGTTGTTATCGGTGTTTCTTCAGTATAGATATATGTAGGACTAAGTAGAATCAGGTGAAGCTAGGGATGTGTTAACGTTGTGTTAACGATGAGAACCATGGCCTTGGGAAGGATTACAACCTGAGAGCTTATATGTAGATGTTATTTATATTATTAACAATCACCGTTTTAAGTTAATCCATAACTTCTTTTTAACAGCTAAACTATCAATGTTATCGGTGTTTCATCATGAATACAAATGCATTCATGAATATTTATGTGAACCCGAGTGAGACTATTATGATTAGATTGATGTTTATAAACAGCAATCTAAACGATTCACCCAGAAACTTGTCAATCATTCATAAAATCTGGTTCCCCTCCCATCATCGATATGTTAAGGTATGATGGAAGAATACAAACGAACGCAACCATACTTAGTTGATAATCCTTCACCACCTATACTACATGCTAGGTTTGATAATCAAACGTCAAACAAGCTATCCCTTGTACTGGGTTACATAATAATTGCTATGGATTAAAGCATAGGCCTAATATACTCTTAGACCGCTGAGGTCAATTGTCTCATATGTCAACAATATTTAATACCCGCTTCTACATACAATGATCCTGAAGATCGGGTGAATAAATCAGTTTATAATCCAGCGAGATTTGAAAATATTACTTTTCATTTTCTTTTCAAACCAGAGAAAAACACCTTTGTTCTTCTTGGATCAAGAGAATTGCTCTTAAAGGACTCATACAGGTCCACAAGGCATTTATATATCGTATAAACATAGCTGAGAACACTTGTATGTGTTGCCTCGTTAAAGGCGTATAGAATTACATAAACAATCTCACAACACAATCATGACGGACTGCTTTGCGGTTTCGGTGTAAATATATACTTACACCTGATTATGCCCTATATCATTCATCGCGGTAATTGTAGAAACACAAGCAAACGATAAGTATTTTTAGTAATCGTCAATGCATGCACATATGTGATAACAAGTGAATGATGAAGATCTATAAAGTAAAAACATGTCAGATCACATATCGGTGCTATAGCTTGAAGAAAATGTCATGTACATAATCAGAGGTTGCATACATACGCTGAGTAAATAATACTGTTGCTCTCCCTTAGAGAGAAAAAGTGAGTAAATCTTTGATCGTGGTAATATACACGTGAACATTAAAGATTACATACAAGAGTAATTGTTGCTGGACATCTCTTGGCCTTGAATTCATATATCGATATGAATATCCTGCTCAGTGTCAGTCATTGATTATATATATGTTGAAGCATTTCAAATACACAGAATCATAAGAGAAATACATTTTAAAATGAGCTAGAGTTCTGGAAGTTTTAAGGAAAAACAATCGTTAACCCAATAGCTCTGTGGGTGAGATTCACATTCCTGGAAGAAAATGTCATGTACCTAATCAGAGGTTGCATACATAAGCTGGGTAAATAATTCTGTTTGTACCCGTCTGTTGTCATCTGATACAAGGATATCCTGCATGCTGATATCAGGGCACATGCTTCCCATGTCGAGCTCCTAGCCCTTGTTTGTACAGGGGGCAGTTTTACATAATAACTGTTATCGAGTTTGGTGGGTTTAGTTTATGGGGAAAGATAAATTCAATCACAACAACATAGCAATGCAAGATCCTTAATATCCAATGTATAAACCGTCCCAATGAAAATCATATAAGATTACAAGTAACACATAGCAGGGACAGAAGGCATTGCCAGATTATAAAACGAAACATAAATGTCTGTTTGTGAAGCTTCTAGAAAAATGGCTCACTTTGCGTGACAAATAAAACGATTGGTTTGGATACCCTCTAGAGGTTTAAGCCACTGAATGGAAGGGCCTGAATTTGCTAGTCAACGATCGTTGACCATAGCAGGCACATAATAATCTTAACCAATTACAACTTGAGGCCTCGAATTGATTTCCATAAATGGAATTAATTCTAACTCATAAAAGAGGGGTCTTCTCCTGGAACCATCGTACCACCTAGCATCAGCTTACTAGCATAAAACAACCAAACATGTCATCCTACTGGACCTACATGAAAATGCCAAATATCTGCCATTTATGGTCACAAGTTAACTCATATTCTTTCCTGGAAACGTTCACACAGTATGAAATACCAAAGCACACCACCATGCTGAAGTAATTTAATTAAATTGTTTTCCCTTACATTCAATCTCCTGATATAATGCATTTTAGAAATTTGTGATTTGGTATATTTTGCCTCAAATCCTGAAGAAAAAGAATAATAATACATTTTACTAATAGCTGTATGCAACCCGTGTTGATAAAGGTAGTGATGGACATTCTCTTATCCTGATCTGTTGTGTTTCGTTGCTTTACTGTTGTCTGTTGTTCTGACAATTGTTGGACGTTTCAGTTCTGAATATACTGTATCTGGAACCACTTCATGTATTGTCTCTTTTGGGATTGTCCTTAGATTTCCTGAAGTCGTCACCATTATTCTTATTGGAGGTATTGTCAATATTGCTGTGTCCGTCGTCCTCTTGAACACAGCCCTGATGTATAGGGCTCTTCCCTGCGTCCAGTCGTGCTCCTATAGGGAGTGGAATCCCTCTTCTTGTTATATGAAGGTGATCTTCCATCCTCGTCATCTTTCCATGGGGATTGGAAATACTTGAGCTTGTCATATCGTCCCAACGATCCAGTTCTGCTCCTGCTGTTTTATCTTTTGTTTCCATATCGCTTCCAGTACGCTTGTAGAGGGGGCATATATATATCCCCTGATTCTCGGAGTAGTGGGAGCTTGCTTAAGAGGGGATACAGAGAATACAAAAATGCCCATACTGATCTGCTTGGCTATATCACTCTGAACTCAGAAAGAAGCCGGCCTAATATGAGTCCATCAAGCTTGTGGGACTTTCGTTTTTCTAAGGCTTTAGAGCGCCCACAGAGCCCTAAGCCTGTCCTGAGATAGCCTACATGATGGTATCTTACAATGCACTCTTGAATAATTTTCCTTCAATTATTCTGTGTGTGAGAAATACTCTGAAAAGAGTCGGGTTAACTCCGCCAGTGTTAAGGTATGATGGAAGATTACAAACGAACATGTGGTCTTCGTGAGAAGAGCGAAGCAACTGATTTAATGAACTAGAATCTGTACATATCTTCCTCCAGGATGTGGGTAAAGAGTAGGGGGCGGAGCCCTTACGTAATACCTATGGCTTAGCATGAATAAGTAGACTTGCACAGTACTGGGTAGCTAAGTATAATTAGCGATTTTGGTAATGAGATAATATAGTTAATGGGTGATAATTGATAGTTAATGAGGTTACACAATGTTACGTAATGTTACATAACAGATATCATGGTTAACTATCAGTTGTTGGTTCTGTTATCTGCAGATAAGATCAGTCGCATGCTGGTAATGGCCGGGAGGGGGAGGGGATCGCGTATAGGTGTGAATTCAAGGGTAGGTGTGAATTAGAGGGACAAGTGGAGGAATGATTATCTTCCAGCGAAGGTTCTAGGGATCAATGAGTTGCTTACCCAAAAGAATTACATGGTGTAACAAGTCATATATGGGATATAGATTTCTTAGTGTTAAATTATTTCCTGCCTATCACACCTACCAGCTCTTATGTGCCCAATTTTCTTTCAAGCAGCACTTTGGGATTATTCATTTTCTTTTACAGTCTCATTTCTTTTTTCATTTGTTTTCATTCTATTCAATTTAGTTTTTTTAATGCTTTTTTTGGGTATTAGGGGGAATAAGGGAATAATCGTGTACTTTTAGTTAAAAGCATCAAACTTCTCACGATTGGTCATTGACCCCTAGTGATTAAAATCTGATATGGAACACTGAAATTCGAGCCGGATCCTGCCGCTAGGGGGCGTTTTTGTATGATCTTCCGCGCGTTTCTTGTTATAACGGCTAAAATATTAATCTGAGGTATTTAAAAAGATGAGGTAAACATGGCCCAAACTGTTAACTTTTGGTACTAACAAATCAAAATCTGATGAGAAACATTGATTAGGTTACTAAGTTAGTCCTGCCAACATGAGCCTTCACACAGGCAAAGCACTGTACATTTAAGGGTGGCCTTGTAGCACTTGCATAGTCCTTGACATGCCTTTTTACAATTACAATGGAGCAGTTCATAACAGTTCTGACAAGCCTATCCTAGTGTGCACCAAGGTGGCATTATTTTCTTTTTCGCAACCCCATTCAGCCGGATGTGGGAAGACCATTTACCATTTACATGAAGAAAGCTCTGATAATTAGGAGAAAGACTGACCCATCTCATCTGCCCTTTTTTCCCCTGCTTATCCCTTGTCGAAGCCCTGAGGCTATCTTCAAAATACCTGTCCCACATACCTGTCTATTCAATTGACCCTGGACCTGGTGTGTTAATTTGATATGTAAGGCAGGAAGATACTATCCACATAGTCTTGGTATTGATGTATTGCATTGTGGAGATCTTGGAGGCATCATCTGCACAATCACTAATGTTATTGCCTCCAGGATTAATGCAGTCACATTGGGAACCTGTGAAGCTGATTCCAATAATGTCTCAAGCTCAGTCAGGAGGTAAGCTTTGTTTCCACTCCACATGTCACCTAACTTGGCCTAACCTGCCCCAGGTCCCCTGTCCTTGTCGGACAGGCAATGTACAGCCTAGAAAAAAGGTTGCAGTCCTCTTTAGGTGCTCCCATGGCCTTCTGGCTTGGCTCTCGTTTATCCTTCACAATCATCAGTGAGAAAGTTTATCCATATTGGTTCTGTCACAGGTTTTGATCTGTCGATCAAGCACTCTGCTGTGAAACCTTGGAACTGTTTCAGTCCAGTATCACAAGTGCTTTAGACAGATTTTCTTACGTCAGCATCCATGATATCCTTTATATTCAGTGTGAGCAAATCGCTGCTGTCTTCTTGGAAAGGATTTCCTGGCTCATTTATTGTTGCAACACCATATACCAGAATTGTGGTGCTGATATTCAACTGGATTCTATGCCTCCTCATTCTCACAATCCTGAATCAGTCTATATTTCTGGCCCAGAAATCAACCATCGATTCAGATTGATTATCAGTGATACCTATAGCCCCACCATCCCCTTTTATAATGGCATTCATTTGCTCATGTGCCTGGTCTAAGGCCATTGCAGAGAATAGATGCATTGATCTCTTAGCTACAAAACCCTCTTTAAAGAATTCAGAATTCAAGACTGATCGTGTCTCTGATGAGGACAAAGAGCCATCTGGCATAGTTGACATGATCTAGTGCAAACATCCAAAAGACAATGGCCATCAATGACTTTAAGTGAGCATGAAACTTGGTACCTCTAAATGCTGCAACTAGACTTGAACAGCAAGGTTAAGATTGAGCACTTGATTCCAATAATGGAACTATGGTTGCTGCTCAGCCATCCTTTTCCACCAAGCTATAAAATCTATAGCCTCTGCAAAATGATTTTCACTGGACTTAGAGTATGCCTCTTTTTTGAGGATATGGAGAGATGCTGCAGTTATTTGTTGAACATGGTGGTTCTTGTAAGAAGGAATGCTTTTATCAATAAATCAGCAATACCACTGCTTGCAATCCCAGATGAAACCAATGCAGTGTTCCAGCCACTACCCTCTAATCACTTTCCTATAACCTTCATCCCAGCCAGTCTATATGGAGTCCTCCTAAAATGACCACATACTTTTGGGGGGGAACAATTTTTTTTAATGGATGGCCAGAACCCTCTCACAAGAGGAGTGATTTTTGTAAGGCTCTTGACCATGCGTCTTTACAATACTTATCTTCACCATGTGTTTCCTTGAAGTTGCATTGTAGTTTTTTTTACAATTGCAAACAGTTGTTTCTCCATAACAATAGCTGGGACTTAGATTTGGTTTAAATGGTAGTAGCTGCCTTAACCATAATATGTACATAGCTTGCTTTATCATGGATGGAAAGTGAACAATGGCAATAGTGCAGTATTGGATACTTTTTGCATCTGAATGGAAGCACAGTGAGATGACCATGACAAAGAATTTTCTTTATCAGAATCATCTTGCTCTAGAGCCATTGCTACATGATTTAGCCATTCCAATTAGCTTTCATTCACACGAATTGGAATTTCAAACCTCAAGCCCTCTTGATATGGGACTATGGGGTTCTTGTTTAGTAGCAGAGTTGGAGGATCATTGGTGTATGATACTGGAATGGCAGGCTTCTGCTGACTATTAGTATCAATGATACCAAATCCTGGTTTAGGAGGGAGGTCAGTCTGAGGATCCTTCATACGTTTGTATGATATACATAAGCCCAGATTATGCAGGGTATCAACTAGAGCCTTTTCCTTGTTGTTGAATCAATTTTTAGTGCCAAGTAGATGGGTGGGTACACTCTGTCCAGCCTCTGTAGAGCGTGGCACCCGCGTACTGGGGTATGTGTCCCTCCTTGAAGTCTCTTTGAAGTCCCAGCTCTTCAGAGGCTGGACAGAGTGTAATGGGGTTTCTCTATCCTTATTGTGACAAATGGTAGATGTGGCAGTAGTGTTTTTCTCATTCTTTACGCTGTTATATGTTATGATTTGTAAAATGGCTTTGCATACTTCTGATTGCTTTCTGCACAGTTATCTGGTATCAGGTATCTGGTATCAGGTATATGTATGCATATTTTAAAGGAAATTGCATGATTCAATTGTCTGCTATGGGGGAAAAATGGAGAAAATACCCGTTTTTCCCATAGACACCTGTAGTGAAAAGTAGTAAATTTCAGTGGTCCCTGAAATAAAAATTAATCATATAAGATATGTTTTTTGGGGCTTTTGGGGTTCCCCCATACACGTTCTTTCTAAATCCAAAGTTTGAAATAATTCAATGGTTCCTTCTTTTTTCATCGATCGCTGGCAATAACCTACAAAATTCACAATTTTATGTTTTTTATTCAAATTAATTGTCAAAGGACAAATATTTGTCCGATCCTTTTAGTATTGATCTCAAATGAGAGCTCTTAAAGGGTTCTTTAATTATTTTAATGGTCACTAACATCTAAACTGAACAGTTACCATACTGTAGCTAAAAATATATTTGGTTTGGGAAAATTTTGAATTATGGGAAAATTTCAAAAATTCATAGCGTCACTAATATTTATGGTAGATACAATATACAGATAGATACAATAATACAATCTAATTCAAATGAAAGCTCAGAATCTCCTCTATTTATGGTTTAATATAACCAAATACCTCAGATTAATACTCTAGCTATTATAAGAAGAAATGTCTGGAAGGTCATACACAAACGCCCCCTAGTGGCAGGATCCGGCTCAAATTTCAGTGTTCCATATCAGATTTTGATCACCAGGGGTCAATGACCAATTGTGAGAAGTTTGATGCTTTTAACCAAAAGTGCATGATTGTGGCCATTTTGATGCCTTATTCCCCCTACTATATCATTTTGTGTGCATGTGCATATCAACATAATATTATCATGTATACCGGTATGTCTCTTCCATGATTTGTTAGTACTTATTGCATTATTTCTATACTTTCAGGTGAGTTTGGCTTTAGTTCCTGTTCCACAAGATGCGTGAGTACATGAGAAACTCTGAACATTGTCTGTTGTTATATCACGACTTAAGTTTGTTATAGACAACATGACTCGTTCACTGTTCGTTGTAAAGTAACTCTTTATTCAGTACGTTGGCGGTGCGTGCACACCTGCACCACCACACACCCAATCATTGCACTAAAGTGGGCGTGTCTGAGGGGAGGCCACTCTACTCGTATTGATGCATGAGTGAGTGGGTTCTGACGACCGTTACATATACATAAAATAAAAATAATACCTGTATATAACACACTCTAAACGCGGATCTCTTTTAATAACGCGATTATATTGGAAATTTCCCTTAACTTTTGGCCTAAGCCAAATCTGGCATAATTTGAATCTCCTGCTACTGATGAAGCTAAAGGATTAGGAGAAATATAAGAGTGTGCAGTGGTCCGTTAAGAGTTAAGAGGTCGCCGCCGCCAGTCCCAGACAAGCTGGGGCGACCATTAATGCATGACGGCCACTAGTGCAGAACCACTGATGCCAAAGCAGAGAAAAAAAAAACTTGCCCATGCTTGGGTTAGATCTAAGAACCTTGGGATTTACAAGTGAGAGTCTTAACCACTACACCACAGAACCAGCTGAGAACAAGACCTCAAGGAATCAGTCTGGATGATATTAGTGTGTGTGAGAGAGAGGGAGAGAGAGAGAGAGAGACAGAAAGAGAAAGAGGGGGAGAGGCAGACAGGAAGATTGCAATTGAAAGAAACTTTAAGTAAGAAAGAGATGGACTGGAAAGGAGAGGAAGAGCAGGGAATTTTTTTTTTCAGGAATATAGATATTGAATATAACCAGGTATATGTGTGATGTGTTACAAGAATATGTGTCACAAGTCTAAAAAGAATAAAAAATATTGCTTTCCGCTTTAGATAGCTCATAGGTCCCTCAAAATAATTCCAATCTGAATATAAAAATTATCCCAGAACCCTTTGGATGTCAGGAATACAGTCCTGCTTTCAGATTTACAATCGTATGGTTAGTTCCTTCGTAAAGAATTAATTTCGTCGGGCGCATCAAGTCATTCGAACCGATATAAAATGTATTTTATATCATTATTATATATCAATATTTTTCAAAGTAATTTATTCACAAGATCTCTTTGTCGGAATGTTCCTATTTTTGGAGGAGTTATTTCCCTTAGTCATATGAATAGGTGTACCAAATCTTAAGACATTGCAATTAATATAACATTGTGTTTTTAAGGTTATCATATAGAGTTACTTTATTAGTAACTGTCCAAGTTAACATAAATATGTTGATCATGGAATATAGAACAATACCCCTGATCTGAAAGCAGGACTGTCTTCCTGACATCCAAAGGGTTCTGGGATAATTTACCAACACCCCCTCCCCCACTCCCACCCACCTTGACGGTGGTCGCTGGAGCGTGGTAGCTTTATAGAAAGCTTGCAGCATGGCGCGCTTGAGTGATTTCCTAATCCTTGCATTGTGTTATCCCAATGCATGATACCGCGTAGAATTATATTATATTATAATTACGCAATGCACATGACATGCTACGCTGTTGCACAATAGTTCTAGGGACTTTTCTTAGCGTGCACTGTCCGCCAATCTGTGAAAATGTTTTCATTATAATATTTTCAGGTATCCCATTAGTTATTTCCCTTAGTCATATGAATAGGTGTACCAAATCTTAAGACATTGCAATGAATATAACCTTGTGTTTTAAGGTTATCATATAGAGTTACTTTATTAGTAATTGTCCAAGTTAACATAAATATTTTGATCATGGAATATAGAACAATACCCCTGATCTGAAAGCAGGACTGTCTTCCTGACAACCAAAGGGTTCTGGGATAATTTACCAACACCCCCCCCCCCCCCAATATTTGCAATATTGCACCCCACTTATCGCACCTCTCAAATGGAAAGGTCATATAATAATTTAAGAGAGCGAAGCCAACAAGTTTGGTATTTGCTTAACTATAAATGTATATCACTGAAATAGTCTAGAAAGGAACACTTTCAGGGTATGACTTTGATTTCTCCCCTTTTGAAATGATTCTTAAATTATTTAATAATTATAATTTAATTAGTTTAGTTTTCAGCCTCATGTGATCTGTACACACACATATATTAATGATATGGTGTACTATAGAGAAGAATGCCTTGTGTTTCTTGCGTGCAGCTTTCAAAAGTTTAACATTTTCTTTTGATTATTTCACCTTGATTAGGCGTGGGAATTTACTTCCTTCCTGTTAAAATAAATTAATTCATTGCTACCCTTTTGGAACGCTTCAGGCAGGCAAAACAAGTTTCTATATATTGAATATTCAACATGTACAGCTGCTTTTCCACAGGTGCCTGGGAGAGAGAAAGTGACGAACCTTTCTCACCCACATTAAGCACTGTCATGCCCTGGATCTAACGCATATATACATGTGATGTGTTACATAAAAAAATATTTTGTGAGATACCATTATATTTAAAAATATGCGATCAAGCCAATTCTAATGATGATAAACATGTGGACAGCTTATACATATTTCTATATTTTAAATTGATATTTTCATTTTTGAAAAAAAGTTTGCACTGGGTGGACAATTACTAGTAGTTAAATATCCTTTATAGTATGTCATTAGAAACGCAATGATATATCTAATAAACTTGAAATTTAAGACATGTATTCATTCGACTCGGAGCTTTAAATCACCCAAGAATCAGAACATTCCTACAAAGACATCTCCTTTATACAACACTTCAATAAATATCAATTTTGTGACTTGTGACTCTTTTTCCTATAACACATCACATACATCTCAGTCTTCCGCCTCCTACAGATGTATCCGGTACTGAACAGCGGATGTGATCGAATTTTCTTAACCCAGAAGCGAACGTAGGAAACGAGTTCTGAGATGTATGTTACTCGATTAAATTAGAGATTAGTATGCGTCTCCCTCCCCCAGAGTAACATCCTCCCGGGTTATATGCCTTTAATTCTTAAATAGATTCTCCAATGCACTTAGATCCAGAGAGTGTGCGGCGGTAGGCCGTTCAAAAATATTCACAAATCCTGTTGATATAATAGGCCTACACAATAAATGACAGAAATGTTTTCAATTGCTGGGCGGGGTGGGGCGGGCGGAGTTATTATAATAATTATAACTTCAAAATAACTTTGATGGAATCATTACAGTCAAGTGAGGAATGTCGCACTAATATGATTAAATGAATAGTTTATTTTATGGGCATGTTTCATATCGTCAGAACCTGTGGTAGAGCATTAGACTTCCAAATGTGACATTGCCTTTTTATATTTGTCTCATTTTCGGATCAATTTTTTCGCCAATATCTCCACAGCTGAGGCTCGGTTTTCTTTTAAACTCACACATTTGGTTGTCAATGTCATTCCCTTTGGATTCGGGAAAGAATTGGGTGGGCTATGATCGACTTGAGCGACAAAAGTTAATTAAATGGGGTTTTAGGATATATATGTTCTGCACTGGGCCACGACTGGTCGTATAGCTGCCTCCCTCAATTAGGTCCTCTTTCTTGTGGTTCAGATCCTATTATGGGAGGACTTTCAGAGGGCTCTTGAACTTGCTAGAATGATCAGTCAGAGAGATCAGAGCCATCACACCTCAGACTAGGGATAATCAGAGCCATCACACCTCCGAGGGACAATTCCATCCACCTGCATGCCATTCATTGCCATCATGCATTCCGGTATATTATGCATTATCCCCAGCAGGTGGTCAGTTTTGTATTAAAATGATAAGATATTCTTACCACTGAATGCTGAGATATTCTTACCACTGAATGCTGAGATATTCTTACCACTGAATGCTGAGATATTCTTACCACTGAATGCTGAGATATTCTTACCACTGAATGCTGAGATATTCTTACCACTGAATGCTGAGATATTCTTACCACTGAATGCTGAGATATTCTTACCACTGAATGCTGAGATATTCTTACCACTGAACGACAAGATATTCTTACAACTGAATGACAAGAGATGATTTCTTTATTATTAGAAGTGATGGGAGGGGAACTATAATGCAGGCCCAACCTATACACAGGTTAACTAATGTATTGGTTGAAGGAGCATGAATATTCCACAGAATAGCAATGAGTGCAATATCCTAAGCAGCTGAAACCAATGAGCTAGTTAGCTGATATATATATTTGATATACCTTTAATAATCTAAAGGGGAGCATTTTAAAGCCACTTTACAGCCTTTACCCAAAAGCGCTTCCAGTGATTCAGGGGGCAGGGTTGTCAGGAAGTGCTGCCGAAGCTTAGGTGTCCCAGGTTTAGTTGTCCTTTAACATGCCTAAAGAGACACCCGAAAACATACATGTATGATAATCACCATGTCGCATAAACTCAGTCACTCTTTTCAGTTGGTGAATTAATGGGTTAGACCTTGTGGTGGAAAGAGGGTGAATTTGCTGCTTGACCAATACCTCTCTAGCCCCCTCTTCTAAGCAATATTTATATATACATTAAACCCCCTTTCAGGGACAAGTCTCCATTCTGGTCACCTCACTATCATCCATAGGTAGTACTAGTCCATGCACAACCCAGGTACCTTGAGTTCAGACATTTATATGATATGATAAACATCGCTTTGGTTGGTATTATTTGAAATTAGATTGTGCAGTTACGTTGTATCTTTGTTGGTTGCATCACGTATCTATATCAAATCTTTGTCTGTGTCATAGTGGTAATCTCACATAGACCCCCTTATAGCAATAGCATTCCTAGACTTTCTGTTCTAGACTTACCTTATCTTACTTATCTAAAGGAGTTAGATATCCACTGCTCATGCAATAGGGGATTTGCAATAGAGGATTTGCATAGCCGCAATTTTGAATCCTGATTCGCATGGAATTATGAGACTAATGGTACAGTGTAAAATCTATAGAAAACTATGTTCAGCACGGGATATTTATTGGTGCTCTAATGTCAATACCCATGTGTTATACTCTATGTATCCATAACACAAGCCTCCATCTTTCCCATCATGCATTTGCTTTTCATAGATCATTTATTTTAATTACCTATGCTATTTGGGAAAACATTGTTGACATTTTTTATAACAATATTATCCATTATTTGTCAGATTTCATGGGAATCCACCCAGGTTGCACTGTAACAGACATGCGCAGTGACACATGCAAATCCCCTATTGAAGATTTGCATGTGCCACTGTATTATGAATTTCTCGAAAAAATATAGCACATTTAACATTACATTAACACTCAAACATCAATATTCGGTCCTATACATTGGACTCGGCAATCTCCATTTCTAGTTATTTCAGCTGTTAGATTGCACATCTAGATGGCCTCAGCTCTATATATTTGATTTTTATAAGTTTTTGATCTCGTAGCAAAAGGGAATGTCAGCACACATCTCATATATCAGAAAGCTGGTGTAGAAATTATGCACATTTAAAGGGGGCAGGCCTGATCCTCGGTATAAGCCAGCCACTAGTGGGGCCTCATACTGAAACAGATGAATCACGGCCACTGCTCGTATTTACCTAAAGACTCCATCACAGAACTAAATCCCACACTCAGAGTGCAGTCCTGATAGCTCTAGCAGGAGGGGGGTGAAAGGGTTTTGTAGTGTGAGGGGCCTGTGGGGGCATGTTTAGGAGGGTGAGAGGGCTATGGGGGTGATGCTCAGAAGGGTGAGGGTGCTGTGGGGTGCTGTTCCTACGTGTAAGGGGTCAGATGGGTGAGGGGGTGGGGGTTGAAGGTCAAAAGGGTGAGTGTGTGTGGGGTCATGTTCAGAAGGGAGAGAAGACCGAGGGGTGATGGTCAAGGGTGCTAAAGGGCTGTGAGGGATTGAGGAGGGCTGAAGCGGGCTAGGGACTTTAAGAGGGTTTCAGGGACTGTGCACCTAAGGGGAGCGGAGGGGGAATGAGGGGGATTAATAGGGCTGAGGATGCAGTGGGGCTAAGGGGGGAGGGGATGGAATAACAGAAGGCTGATATAACAGAAGGCATGATTGGATATTATGGGTTAGGAGGGCTGTAGGAAAGGGCTGAGAGGGCCTGAGAGAGTCAATGACAGACTAAGGGAGGAAAGGGGCCCCTGAGGCTGGGGCTGGGAGAGGTGGGGCTGAAGGGACTGGGAAGGATAGTAAGGGAACAGGTGAGTAAATAGAAATAAAGTCATACCAATTCCGAGCAATGATGACAGATGTAACAGAGTGATCCACATGTCTTGTACTCTGGGTAAGGCTTCACATGATTCACATGAAGTTCAACCATAGTTCAACGTTCTATAGTATTGAACTAATAAATCAATGTTTTTCCCTTATTCCTGAAACTAACATGAGAGAATGTATGATGTAACTGAGACGTTTTCCCTCTGTTCCAAGAGAAGGGAAAAATGGCTGCGAGAAAACTACTTCTTGATAAAAAGTTTTCCTGAAAGGAGCAGTTATGTTTTCCTATCTCAAATATCTCATTAGCAGAACGCCCTGGTTTCCATATCCCTTTGATTTTCTTACAAAATATGAAATAGCTGGAACTAGCTTCTTTGTAGTTTATTGGAGAAAAGCTTGTTACTCTAGCCGTATACATATCTCAAAAAGTAAAGTCAGATCTGTATGTTTCAATAATGAAACTGCGGTCCAAATTCATTCATTTACATTGATTGGAAAAATTTAGCACAAAATACATACATGCCAGGACTTAGAAATAGTAATAATACTATTGTATAATATCTATGCTGAAATAAAGGCTTCAAACAACATGCGCTAATAGGGGACTTGCATGTGCCACTGCGCATGTCTGTTACAGTGCATCATGGGATGGATTCGGCTGAGATCTGACATACCGGTACAAATATTTTACAATATTTTATCGAAAATTGCAAGAATGTTTTCACCAATATCACAGTTTGTATAAATGATATATGAAAACCAAATGCATGATTGGAAAGATTGGGACTTGCGTTATGGGAACATGCATAGCACATGGATATTGACATCAGAGCATTGATAAGTAGTCCATGCTAATGTTTTCACTAGATTTTACCCTGAAACATTAGTCCCATAATTCTATGAGGATCAAAATTCAAAATGGCGGCTATGCAAATCCCCTATTGAGATACCCAGAGAGCAACTTCACCCAAGTTACATTCTATACATAATCATTACACCCCCAAATAACTAAAACACACAAATATACCAGAACTAATAGACTATACTGGGCATGCATATTGTATGCGCCAAGGGTGGCATAATTCTTCATGTTATGCACCACCATCGCATACAATGCTGAAATTATAGGAAGCTGCACAGGGTTGTTGCCCTGAGAAATAGACTCTTGAGACTTGAGATTAAGACCGGGGTAGCAGGTGGTTAGCTAGGCAACAGTTTATTTATTGATATACGTCATACCAACATTCCAAGGTAAGGCTTGTCACCACCAATATCCCACCCAATCCTGGCAGAGAACCAGCTCACATCACTATCTTATAATATAACCCGATGCAGATGCTCTATCCAGATATGGCCATTATTAAGAGCTGAACTAAAATATGAAATTCCCTCCCAAACTTTACATTTCAGCTGAGACTAATGTCTGAAATGATACCCAGATTAATTCTCTACGAGTATATGCCTTGGCAAATGATATGATAACAACACTAATAATTAGTCAACACTAAAATGATAAATATCAATAAATCCGGATAGTTATTTGCTATCACGTTCTCATTTTCACCCCTACAAATCTATCAATATGGTTTGAATTCGCCCTGTTCAATTCTGTCGTTTCGGAAACCCAATTAGAATAGAAGCTCACAATCTTCTTAGTCGTTAAGATATATATGCTGTCACCTTTCTTGAGGGCGAAAACACTCGACAAAAAGAAACGATTCAGGGTGTAATAAGCACTCTCGGAAACGGACAGATGCATAAAATGCGTTTACCCTCCCTCGACATATCAAAACAGGTAATGCATAGAAAAACATGAAATCAACGACTCAATCTGGTTCAGGTGCTTTAGTCCCAATACTAAATGGTCTCGCTAAAAGTGCAATATATCTGGGTGGGCAATTATCAGTAAAGTAACTAGATATACTCAATAAGGTGACCTTCAAAACACAAGAATATATTCAATACAATGTCCTCAAATTTGCTACATATATTATGGAAGACCTTTTACCCACTATCTGATGTCAAATATCTGAATCGGATGCCGAAATCCGATGCCCGAGACCGTACCGAACCGATCCAAACCGAATTCCGAACTTAACTTCCCCATACAATTTCATACCAAAATCCTTTGGCCAATGTCAGTTAACTCGGATGTCGGAGGTTGGATGTCAGCCGAAGTTCGGCCAAAGTTCGGGAAGTTCCGATCTTTATAATTTTGACGAATGATCCAATATCCGAAGCGAGCCGAACCGATATTAATTAAATTCGGGAGAAATTTGGTCAAATTCTATTTTATTCGGCTGAAATACGGCCGAAATTTGGATTGATTCAGACAAAATTCGGACGAAATTTGGACTTCACATATTGGGCAACTGTGTCGCCATTTCCCAACGGATTGGAATACTTTAAAAAGCTCTGTAATGCTGAAATGTTCGTTTGGTATACAATACTATGGAAGACTTTTTACCCATTATCCAATGTCAAATATCCGAATCGGATGCCGAAATCCGATGCCCGAGACCGTACTGAACCAAACCGAACCGAACTCCGAACTGATACCAAACCCCGTATTACACTACGCCATTAGTACAGGCATTTTAGGTAAATTTTAGGCCAAACCCGGAACAAAATAATGTAAAGCTGATTTTTTGATATATGATGCGGGACACATGGGGGAACATTCCCTGAAAAGTCCCCACCTGCTAACCTTGTGCTTTCTAAAAATATATATTTCAACAAAATATCTATTTTTTAAAATTTTGTTGCCATGGCAACAGTCAGATTTTGGTGAAAAAAGCATTTTGTTAGATCAGGTCATAATATTTGGGGACCTAATTCTCTACATTGTGCATGTTGTGACATGTTTTTTTAAATTTGGCATGTTGTTAAATAAGGCCTGAAATTTTCAAAAAGCACCAGCTACAAGTTGGTAGCCGCCTGGTGGCCAGTAGCTGCAAAATTCAAGATGGCCACCCAAAACAGTAAATATGGCATATCTTGGCTTCTATTTGGTAGATCTTCAACTATAATACCATTTTATTGATGTTTTCAAGCATGAGGAATTCATTTCTGAAGGTAATTTTTTGTTCCAAGGTCATTTTCAAGGTCAAAATCCAATATGGCCCCTACTGAGTAACAAGAATGTTATTTCAGCACTTGATTCACGCCATTTCAGGTGGACACGTAGCAATAATCAAAAATGTTAAATGGATGGTATCTCGATTTTGTTCAGTTCGGATGGAAAAGAGTAGTCATTTGAATATAATAAAGAGTTAATATAGTTAATATAGTATTTATGTTATTAAGGGTCTAATCAATTGATGTTGTGTAAAGAGGGGGAGATGGCAAATAAATATGTTTTATTAGTGGCATTAAGTAATTTTCATGTGTATGGAAAGGTGGTAATGTCCATTATTTATTGGATGATTGAATGATAATAAATATGTATTATAACTTATTAAAGAGGTGTTTGACTTGGTATTTGAGCTGAGTATAATAAATGTTTTTTAAGAAATTGTAATAATGTTTAGAATGCCATTGTGTATAAGTTGATATACCCGACAGGCACTGAGTGCAATTGAATGTGATAGCACTGCGATCATTTTGGGATTGACTGCAAACTAGTGAACTGTGATACTTATAGCATTGAATCACAGTGAAATGGATATACCATTAGCAACCATTATGTGAAATCCATTGCGTCTATTTCCTCCAATGTTTTTGGTGGTCTCACACTTGTGTTGGATCAAGTTCTCATTCATATTCATTTATGTTTGTATTAAACATGTGTTATTCAACCAATTGCATGCATCTGGGAATACATGTCAAAAGTCAATAACATTGGTGTGATCTCAATTGCGCATATAACGCGCATTCAAAATCGCGTCTAAATACGCATCATAATGCAGCCACACCTGGACGCAATACCTGGCACTGCTCACTCACCTTGCATTCACACTTACTGCTGTGCATCTGACACTCAATTCTCTGACACTCATACTCACTCTCTGATACCAAGTTAAAGAAACCCCTACACAAAAGCTAAATGATATTTGTGCGTATTTTGAATGCACACTGGTGCCACAATTAATGGCAATATGTATAAAAAAAAGTATATGGTCAAAAGTAAAAAAAAATGGAGCAATTCATCCCCAGAATCTATACTCTTTCAACTTTTCTTTAATTAAATTCATACTTTGGTGGTGTATTATATCACTATTTGGGCACTTAATCCCGAAGAGTGCCCCCAAAAAATCTCAATATTTTCCACATAGTGATCTTTTGAATTATATTACTTTATACTAGAGATACCAACGTGTACCACCCTATATAATGAGTATATTAATTATTTAGGGTGTTCTTTTCTTTTATATTGCCTTCATTACTACCATAATTATTGATATTTACACAATTATCCATTCTGGAAACACATCTAATTTTAGGGAAAAAATAATAATTAAAATCCTAAATTTAATTTAATTTATGCCATATTTTGGTCAATTCTGACCGTATAAACCTATAATTGGTATATGTGTGTAATCCTAAGAAAATCCTCATTTCTGCATGTCGGCGTTTCATGGGAATTGCCCATATATGTTTGAAATAATGGGAATAGTCCATTACCCTTAGCCAATAGCTCTTACCATTATGCGACTTGTTCTCACTAGGTGGCGCAAATGGGAACTGGCGTGCATTTACAAATTCTTTTACAATAAAAGTGCTGCTAATAAATACACTTGTATGGTATTTATGCCACTATATATGTTATTTCATGTACATAGAACTGTTATAAGTGATATAAATCTATAGTTTATGTCTGTTATATACCTGTATGATATTGAAAAATGCTGTGATTCAAAACACCCTAATGATTGTCCATATAGATTGTCCCTAGTAGCTTGGCAAGTCAGAGCAAACAAACAACTGAAACACTACAGATTGAAGGCTGCTATGCTTCAGGTTCACAAAGAGGATGGTAGAATTGTTGAAAATAAAATGATGCCTATAAAGAGAGGGCAACGCATATACTGCCCTGAACTCTCTCAGAAATCTTGAGGGTATAATGATACCCTCCAAACCTTTCTGTGTGAAAAAATATATGCCACTGCCAGGGCGAGAAAATAAGACTTTAATTAATGAAGAGTCCCATTTATTTGAGATGCTATTAATCTAAGGAATCGTCAGTACATATATCACGCTCAAAATGTCATAAGAATTTGCCAATTTTTGCAATGCTATTGCGTTATACCCTTTGCGTGACCATCACGCGATCATTGCGCAATAATTATTGCGTGAAAAGCGTCCACTCTCATCACAGAACTATGGCGAGATGATTGCGCATTAAAAATGCGTAGAATCGCGTTCATTTGCCCGTCGGGTAGAGTTGCCTGATGATTAAGCAAAAATGTAATGATTAATTGAATTAAATAATAGGTTAGTATAGATGATTATGGCCGAGATAGGTAATGGTAGGATTAAATAAATTAACTAAATATAAAGTTAGTTCAGTTCGGTAATTTGCCGAGGTGATACCAATTTCAAACCGGACCAAATGCTAATTTTTCCGATTACTAATTTTAAGATAACTAATAACCACAATGGTTCCATACTTGGTAGTTGATTGCATATATTAGGTTGATAAACCAACTCAATTGATTAATGTGAAAATTATTTTTAGGTACCGGGGGGGGGGGGGGGGGCTAGGGGCCCAAATGTTGTCAAATTGGTGGAATTGGCCATATATGGTATGTACACAGGTGTGGTGTTATTGGGTTTAGGTGGCCGCTGAGGGTTAGTTCATCCGAACCTCCCCAGTGGTCACTACTGGTCCGCGGGACTTTTTAGTCTTATGATATGTTTTGCCTGTTACCTTTTATATTTAACAGCAGCCAGCTGTTGGTCGATAGTAACCACGACCCGGGTTTCTACCATTTTATGTGAGCTGTAGAGGCCGTGATAAACCTCTCAGTGTGGATAGTGTTACTTACATCTCTGAATGTGGAATGTTGATTCCTATTATGTAGGTCTGATAGACACCTTTGGATGAGGGTTACCTGGCTGGCCCGGTGATCCGAAATCCCCAGTCTAAATCAGGTCTGGAAGGGAACTGATGCTCAGTTCCGAACACCTCATGAATAAAACCCAAGTGAACAGGTAGCGCCTGCCTTTGTTCCTTTTGTTCTATATAAACTCTCGATTAATAAGCTTCGGATACGCCAAGGGAAACGAACCTGCGACTCAAAATCACTACAACTGGTGCCATGACCAAACTTGGCTTTCTGTCTTATCGATTGAGCATTTGGGCTTATTGTTTAAACTTTGCTAGAGATTTTGGTAAATCTTTGAGATGGCTACCAATGCAAATGGAGTCCAGGTGGCGGATGCAGCGGCCCAAGTTGGCCTGCGCATTTCTCCAGCTGGTATGAAGGGTTACCGCAAACCTACTCCTGGCTCTGGTGCAAAGAAAACGAATCCGAAGGTAAAAGTGACCAGTCCGAAGTTGACTCTACAGCCGGTTGCCGCTGCTGGAGGTCAATGGACTGAATTTCGAAGGAATCCAGTGATGGCGAATTCCTTTGAGGAGGAAGAAAAGGCTCAGCTGAGGACTGAAGTGGCCTCCTGGCGCCATGCCTATTCTGTGCAAGGACAGTCGATGCACGATGCCCGTGGGACTATTGATCAGCTCATAGAGCAGAATCAAGAACTCCAGAACACGTTGGCTCAGGTGACTGATGACTGCCATGCCACTACACGTTTGCTATGTGTGGAGAATGAAAAATTACGGAATGAGGCGGCCAGAGTGGATGATATGTCACGAATGAAAAACATGATAGATGATTCTTCGGAGGATGAGGACGCGGATCTATATGGTTCACCTCCTAGGATACGTGGAATTTCTCCGCCACAAGGCGTAGAGAGGCCTAGTTATCCTAAGGAAGGTGGTGGATCATACATCCTCCTCACTCCGAGGCATTTTTCTGCAGAAAAGTCTGCTCGGACACCCGTGCCGGAGCATCTAAAGATGTCCAAAGCGGCTGGCGGACAGGCTGTGGGTGAACCTGTGACACATGCTACTTCCAGCGGAGAGCGTTTAACAGGCCCTAAGCAGCCTAACCTAACCCAGCATGTTTCTCCTCCACGTGGAGGATCCAGGACACCTAGACAAAAAGATACAGTGACATTCACTGCCTCGTCTCCTCTTCACGGAGGGGGAGGGGGTAGGCCTTATGTTGGAGCGCATTCCAGCATTAAAAAACCAGCTGCTTCCACAACATATGTGCGTGGTCATGTTGATAACAGCCAATATGTGAGGAATACTGGTCGGCAATGGACTACAGTCGGAGGGTTGCCAGATACTTCTGGAATCCAAATGCCTGGCATCCATGCGATCGATAATTCTCCCATGCGACATATGACCAACCAAGTGTCAAACTACTTTCGGGATAAGTCAGTGGTGCAGGGCCTGAAGTATGAGCGTGCTATAGGCGCCAAACTCACCTTCAGGTATCAGTTTGTGGCAACGAATGTTAATCATGCCCCTAAACCGGCGATTATAAGGAACTGGGATCCTAAGGATTCCTGGCGGACACATCTCGGAGAGATGAAAGTGCTAGCCGAAGCGCATAATTGGAC
This sequence comes from Sthenelais limicola, assembly GCA_942159475.1. Taxonomy (NCBI): domain Eukaryota; kingdom Metazoa; phylum Annelida; class Polychaeta; order Phyllodocida; family Sigalionidae; genus Sthenelais; species Sthenelais limicola. Next base: position 42,521,175 of record OW804097.1, on the reverse strand, counting down.
ACCTGAACAGTTCCTTATGCAGCTTAAGTGCAGCTGCCGCCGTCAGCTCGGCGAAATGGGAGATTTGCCCCCAGGTTTGGATCTTGTTGGTTTTGTAGACCATATGGATGCTAACTTCGGTGAGCATTCTCTTGAAAAGAAGCAGTCAGAATTCTATAACTGCAGACAAACCCCTAAGCAGCTGAGCCGTATGTTTGCCAATGAGGTAGCCAAACGTGCTAGACATGCTTTCGGGATAAATCTGGACAATACTCTGCATACCCTCTGCTTTAGAGTCTTCTTGAAAGGCTTGATCAACCAGGAGAAAGCTGCTTGGGTGAAGCTTAAACAGCCGTTTGACCTTCTCCAAGCAATTCACTGGGCCGAGGTATGGGAAAGTTGTCATATGGACTTCGCGAACGCTGCTGTCTTGCAAGCTGCTGCTGTAGGTCCGTTGGCTGTAGCTATCCCATTGGAGGGAGCTGCGGCCGAAGGTTCCCAGTCGGGAAAGCACAAGAAAGCAAGTGCCAAAGAAAAGGCCATGGTACAGGTTAGCCAGGCACTGGCATTGCAGGAGTCCGACGATGATGATCAGTCCGACGATCCCAGCAATGTGATAGTGCAGGCTTTCCAAGCATGGCAAGAAAAGCATGGAAAGACGGGTTCCTCAACTCAGCAGTATAAGAAGTCTGCTGGGGGGAGGGAAAGGAGCCCCTGGCAAGTTCTGAAATGCTATTTTTGTAGTGAGGAGGGGCATTTCGCCTCGGCTTGCCCCACTAAAAAAGCCCTACTCGAACTTGTGAAGAAGCAAGGCGCTCCAGGAGGGAAGCCGGCTTTGGAAAACTAGGTTCGGCTCCTGTAGTAAGCGATACGGGAGCCTCGGACAACACGCTTCTTAGTACCACAGTCTGCGAGGATCTTGGTAGTAGTATAGGAACTGGGAAATCAGCCCAGGCACCGGTGTGTAAGATAGGGTTAAAGCTTAGCGACAAGAAGCTACCCGATCCGATAGCTGGAGGTCCTAGGCCGTTGCCGGACGGTGATTTTCTCCCTGAAAAGATTCAGGGATGCTCGGACAAGAGCCCTGGCATGCGTTGGGGACAGGCTGAGTACCAAGCTGAGTCAGGACAGGTTGTCTTGGTAGAAAAAGGCCAAGAGAAGTCTGCTCGGATTCAGAAAGTTTCTGTTCAACAGCTGGAACCTCTGGAGATCCCTTCTAAATTATTAGTGAGGGAGAGATGGTATGCCCCTGTAGGCATAGGTGGGAAGAGTGGATATTTCTTGGTAGATCCAGGCGCAACGACGAGTTTGATTACCAAGGATTTCTATGATTCCCTTCCACATGCGCCGCCTATGATTTCGGTGCGTATGGCGTGCTCGATGGGTAATGGAACCCCTATAACTACATATGGGAGCGTGCTCTGTCCATATGAAGTGTCAGGTCGGACATACATGATGACATGTCTGGTATTCAGCGGTCTGAAGGGCCCTGAAGACGGGATATTAGGTGCAGATTTTTACTATGTGCACCGTTGTTGTTTAGATTGGTCAGGACTTTTTTATTTGGAAAACTTCGGACATTCTGTTGTATGTAAACAGTGGAAGAAGAAGTCCGGAGGTGAAGAAGTTTCCTCTATAAAGACTATGACTGTGAGCGAAGTAGATACTGGAATAGCTGTGACACTTAGGAAAGCGGTGATCATGGAGCCCAAATCTATTACACTTGCAGAATTAGACTTTGATAGTGGCTCAGACGCATCGGATGCTTGGATGTTCGAGCCAGACCAAGGATTGTTGGAAGACTTCGCCTTAGGGAGCCTGAATACATATGTTTCAGGTGGAGGTTCAACCGCTTTGGTAGCCTTCAGCAATCTGTCCGGCAGCCCAATGAAAATTGGCAAACGAAGAGTGGTGGGCAGATTAAGTAGAGTTACTCTTGTGGCAGAGGATTCTGCTTTGTCTGGAGATGACGGTAGCAATGTTATCAGAGAGGCAATCATTAATTCTATACAGGTTACAGAATCGCCTGTGGCGGATGATGATCTGATAGCTCCTGACATCTTAGTACCACCGAGTGCAGAGTGCCCGCTGAAGAAGCTGGTCAATGATTCGGATTTGTCCGAGAAAAACGAGAAGAACGTTGCTCTGTCTTTGCTGGAAGAATTCCGAGATTGTTTCTCTCTTCCAGGTGGCAAAGCCCTTGGTTGTACTGATAAAGTTCGCCATGTGATAGACACTGGTGATGCTTGCCCGATCAAACAAGCATACCGGCGTATTCCTGTGGCGAAGAGAGACAAAGCAGAGGCAGAGATTTGGAAAATGTACAGAGAGGGTCGGATTGAACATAGCAGTAGCCCATGGGGTGCTCCTATTGTCATGGTGGCCAAGAAAGATGGTACACAGTGTTTTTGCGTTGACTATCGTCAGCTAAACTCTGTCACTATAAAAGATAGCTTTCCACTACCTCAGATCGATGAGTGCATAGAGTCACTTGGTGGAAACCAGTGGTTCCGTACTTTAGATCTTGAAAGTGGGTACTGGCAGGTGGCGATGGATGAAGATAGCAAGTCAAAGACTGCATTCTTATCCAGTGTAGGGTTATTTCAATTCAAGGTTATGGCCTTCGGATTGTGTAATGCCCCCGCTACCTTCCAACGCATGATGGATCAGATGTTGGATGGCCTTCGCTGGAAATCATGTCTGGTCTATCTGGATGATATCGTGGTTTTTGGGAAAACTCTTGAAGAGTGCCTAGACAACCTAAGACTCATCCTTGAGCGTATACGGGATTATGGTCTTCGTTTAAAACCCAAGAAATGTGAATTTTTCCGCAAGACAGTGGAATACTTGGGTCGGATTGTGTCAGGCCATGGCATTTCAGCGGATCCGAAGAAGATCCAGAAAGTCAAGGACTGGCCAATCCCCACAAATGCTAGGGAAGTAAGGCAATTCATTGGATTCGCCTTCTATTACCGAGATTTTATGAAAGATTTTGGTAAATTAGTGATTCCCTTGCAGGAAGTTGTAACCGCGGCAGGCAAGGATAAACGATATGCTAAACCCATAGAGTGGACTCCTCGTTGCCAAGATGCATTCGATACATGCACAAATTTGCTAATCTCTTCAGCTACTCTCGGATATCCTCAACCCACGGGTAAGTTTATCCTTGACACAGATGCAAGTAGTTTTGGCATGGCGGGAATCCTGTCTCAGGTCCAGGAAGGAAGGGAGGTGGTTCTGTGTTTTGCAAGCCATAGTTTATCTAAGCCACAGAGGAACTATTGTGCGACAAAACGTGAGCTGCTTGCCGTTCTGACCTACCTGCAAAAATTCCGACATTACTTGCTGGGTAATAAGGATTTTGTTGTTCGGACAGATCACGCCTCCTTGCGTTGGCTGCTCAATTTCAAGGATCCGACCGATATGTTAGCTCGCTGGCTACTCACCTTACAGGAATTCGGACTGGATCAGAGCATGATTTTGCATCGGGCTGGAAAACAGCATGAAAATGCTGACGCGCTGTCGCGCTTGCCAACCAGAAAATGTGGAAGACCAGACTGCCTAGATTGCGGTGCGCATGATGCTGTTATTGCCACTAACGAAGTTTCCTTAGGGACGTGTTGCAAGAAGCTCAGCAAGCCAACCCACTTGTAAAAAGGTTGCTGAAAATGTTAGATGGAACTATACCGATTCCTAGCAAGGAAAATCTTGCTGGTGAATCTGATGAGTTTCGGGCATTTATCAGACATCTTGGTAGTATGGAGGTCAGAGAAGGTGTGCTATGTCTGGGGTGGACAAGACTGGCCACCGAAAAGAAATACTGGAGGAAAATTGTTCCTGTTTCCATGAGGAAAGAGATCTTCCAGGGCATACATGGTGCCAAAACTGCGGGTCATTTCGGAACCTTCAAGAATGTCTGGTCAGCAAAGATGAGATATTTTTGGCCTGGTATGAGTTATGATCTGAAGCGGTGGGTACGAGCTTGCCCGGAGTGTAATATGAGGAAGACTAGAGGTGGTGGTGGGATTTCTAGACGGAACCGAATATCGTTGGATATTCTAGGGCCTCTTCGGAGTACCCCTAGAGGTAACAGCTATATTATGGTTGTAGTAGACCATTTCTCTAAATGGGCCGAAGCCTACCCCATGGCCGATCACACCGCTGAGAGCTGTGCAGAAGTTCTTTTTTGAGAATGGATCTTGAGATTCGGATGTCCTGTGTCGTTGCAGACAGATGGAGCTCCTGAATTTCGGTCTCAACTCTTGAAATGTCTACTTGACATGCTGGGAATCGAGAAGCTAATTACCCTCCCGTACAGGCCTATGAGTAATGGGCAGTCCGAGAGGCTGAACAGAGTTCTTGTGGAACAGCTATCTTGTATGACTGATTCGCACGAAGTAGATTGGGATATGCTGACCCCTTGCATTGCTCATGCATACAGAGGGACAGTACATGCTGCTACTTTATGCACACCTAACTCAGTAGTCTTCGGAGAAGAACTGGTAACGCCCATGGATATAGTTCATGGAGTAGAAAGAGGAAGTCTTGATTTCCCTTGCAAGGTTGCTTTTGTTGAGAACCTGAAACAGTGGATGAGAAAGGGACACCAGTACGTACGGGATAATCTCGGAATATCTGCAGTTCACCAGATAAGAGATTATAACAAATGTTCTAGGCCCCCCAGTTTTGAGGCGGGGGAGGTGGTATACCGATTCTGTCCCCCCAAGGCAAATAAGAAGCTCGGACCCAAGTGGGACGGGCCTTATAAAACCAGAAGGTTCATAGGAGGTACCACCTGTGAACTGGAGACAGCCGAAGGTCTAATGCGATACCATATCGACTATCTGAAGCCGGCTTTTGATGAAAATGGGCCGATTCAAGCAGTTAACTTGGATCGGGCTCCAGAATTCCAAAAGCAGGAACAGGCTGGTATGGAAATCTTTAGACTAGAAGCTGGGAGAGTGGTGCCAGGGAAAGATTGTCCGAAGTTGGTTAAGAAAGAGAAGATTACTGTAGGCGTCAAGCCGAGAGGTAGGCCTAGGAAGATCCGAAAGGGTAGTTCCAAGGAAACCTCCAGTAAATCTCTGCCTCTAAAGAAAAGAGGGTGTAAAAAAGGAAAATCTGTTGCCAAACCTGACAGTTCCTTAGCAGACTCAGGACTTACGGCTACCAAGCCTGGGCTTTTGGGTCCGGAAAAGACTTTATCTAGAAAAGAGAAGTCTAAGGTAGCTATGGTCTGTCCGAAGAAGTGCGGGAGGCCGAAGGTTCGCACAGATACGTCCGACCAGCCGGTGGTGCCCCCGGTCGTTTTGAATAGGAAGCGCGGAAGGCCTAGGAAACAGCTAGTCCAAGCTGCTCCTGTACCTCCAGTGCAGCCGAAGAAACGACCAGGTAGACCAAGGAAAGGAGCTGTGGTTAATGCAAAACCACCAGATCCTTCTTCTCCTGGCATAGCAAGGGCTAAACGTGTACGAAAGGCCCCAGTTCGGTTGCAGATGAGCTAATTATGGTACTGGACCGAGGGTAGGAATCTCCAAACTGATTTCTACCCAAACTAAAAAATCACACAACGAGAAGTCAGACGGGTGGTGGACCGAACTAAGAGCAGCCCTGTCCCCTATTGATAAGCAGTAAAAATGGACTTTATTCAGTTAATTCAATTTGTGACTGGGAGACGAACATGAGTCTTGGAAAGTACTTAACCTTGCCTTGGGTACCGCTTGTATGTTAAACTGGAAATCCAAAACGTCTTCAGTGGCCACGGACTTCAGTGTCAGCATCGGAATCTATTTATGGACAAATAGAGTGTTGCCTACGCCTGGGGTGGGTTTGAGGAAATCTGGGAATGATTACACCTCTGCATCGTCTCAGCAGAGACCCGAATAGCTGAGTGGGAACACGCGCCCAAAGCTATTTTCAGGCTCAGAAAGTGAGCGCGGGAAGGAACACTGGCGCTGCAGTAGTGCGGCAACTGAATGCAACTCTGGCGTTGCAGTGGTTAAATACGCTGGTGTTTTACCGTTTCAGTCAGTCTACTTCCTGCTTCCGCGAAGCAAAGCACCGAGACTACCTCTTAGAAAGAGAACTGTGCAGTAAGTTTTATCAAGTGACGAACCTTGTGAAATATATTGCCCTGTGTTTGTAGTTCCTTTGCTCGAGTAGTCAAGTTGCATGAATGCTGTGGGTCGTATATTAACTGTGTTTGGGGCACGTTGATAATGCACGGGCTGGCGTGGGACCTATAGCGGCCATGTTGTTTTCACCATTGGTGTAGGAATGAATGAACGTTGCTATCCGAAGGTGTTAAACTAAACTTGAACAGCGTATCCACTGCTGATATACCAACAAATGTTCAATCTTTGTGTTTTGGAAGTAATCAACCAACTCACTGTGCCTCAAGCGTCGGTATATTCATGTAGTGAAGGTTTGGATTTCTCGATACCACTACGCTCTATGCGTGTAGTAGCTGTCAGCCACAGCCGAAGCGTGTTCGAGAGGAGTCCGAACGTCCATCTGCAGCAAATAACAGGTATTTTCTGTACTTATTACTACCCATACCATCATTATACTTTCGATTGACTAGTGATGTCTACCTCAGGAGATTTCGAGAATATGACCGAGGACCAGTTGGCTGACTCCCTCAACGCCAAGCTGTCCGAGTCCGATCTAGAAATGGATCTGGATGGCTCGGACTTCGGACTTCGGACTTCGGACTTCGGTATTGTCGGACGAGGAGGCCAAGGTCATGGAAGGGTCTCGGACCTTGTAGGCATGGGTCAGGCTGACGCAGATGGCTCTGGGTCCGGCACCGTAACTTGTTGGGGTGCAATTATTGAGGCCGAGGATGCTAGGAAAGCAGCTGCCGAAGAGGAGGCGGCGTTGGTAGTAGATATGGCTGAGGTTGAGTCCGAGACTCCCGAAGCCAAGTCTGTACCTTCGGCCAGAACCTCTAAGCAGAAGCCTAGATCCCCCAGAAAACAGGACAAGCCGAAGATGAAGGCTGGAGAGATGGACGAGTCCCCGCAGACTCTATCTCCAGATCCTGCTTATTCTTTGGCGGCAGCGACTGAGGAGCTCATGGGTTCACCGGCCAAGAGCACCCGGTCTTCTGCCCGTCAGGTTCGCAAACCCCGGAGCTCGGACCCCAAGTCGAGCTCGAAAGGCAAGGCACCAGCCCCAGCGACTGGAACTACTAAGTTGAAGTTCCGGAAGCTGAAAAAGGTCCATGTGCATCGTGCTAAGGTGAGGGAGGATCAGTTGGCACACTTGGGCTCGCTGACCAAGTTCAATGCCGAGTTGGACAAGGCCACTGATATTGTCCCGCTGAACCCTAGGCACGATCGACCAGGCTCACGTCATCTGATGGCCACAGAGTCCGACTCTGAAGATGACCATGGACTCATGCTTCGGTATGAATCCTGTCTCTACCCAGGGTTGTGTAAAGCAGGTAAAATGGAACCTGGAACCAGTGAGAAGCTCCGACTGGTACCAACTCTGTGGGAGCCTGGGTTTGGTTGTCCGTACCTGGTGTGTAGGCGAGTGAAGCTCAATGCTCAAAGTCCGAATTTTCTCCACCCGAGAAAGGTTCTTCAGGCACCTGTGCAAGGTTCACACCCCTCAAACAGAAGTGTGGGTCTGTCCATATGAGAACTGGTCAGCCACATCATGAATGGGGAGGAGCTGCTACACAACCAGGGAAGGCCGAAGGCGATGGAGAAGGCGGCGAAAGTGAAGCCTGAGTGGAAGCCCTTCGCTGCTTTCATTCAGACTACCCATCTTTCGATGGCCCATCTTCGGACCCTTCGAAAGGCTGGTGAAGCGGATGTTTCCAGAGCTGGTACTGGAAAATCCAAACCAACTCAGACCCCGGTAAAGTCTAGCAAAGTGGCTTCGGACAAGCCAAGTGCTAGTACTAGCTCGAAGGCCGCAGCCTCCAAGCGTCCGAGGACTGAGAGCCAGTCGAAGGCAGCTGAGTTGACTGCTCCTCCTGCCAAGAGGAGCAGACGTTCGAGGAAGGCCCAGAAATGGGTGGACACAACTCTGGCCGAACTGCCTTGTGCCTTGGAGACCGCCGCTCTGGTGGAAACATCAGAGACCAGCGTGAACCAGGCGTTGAAAGCCCTGCAAGTAGCTGCAGAGGATGCCAAGAGGCAGGTCAAGGTGACCGTGGCCGCTCTTGTGACTCCTCTGAAAAAGCTTCAGGCGGTGAGGGCGAAGGTGGATGAGGTAGGGACGCTGAAAGAAACGATCAGTCAGCAGGCTCTCCTCATCCGGACTCTGAAGGCATCTAATCAGGAGAAGGAACAACGCATCCTGAAGCTCTTGGAGGAGAATACCAGACTCCAAGGCTTGCTTTTAGATGATTCGGAACTGATGCTCAGTTCCGAACACCTCATGAATAAAACCCAAGTGAACAGGTAGCGCCTGCCTTTGTTCCTTTTGTTCTATATAAACTCTCGATTAATAAGCTTCGGATACGCCAAGGGAAACGAACCTGCGACTCAGAATCACTACACAGGTATGTATGTATATTTATTATACCTCTGGGAGGGATGATATGGAAAGCCATAGGCTACAGCATAGGAAAACCGTATTACCCTCTGGGTGGTATTTACATATCATATTGCCCTCTGGCGGAATTTTTGTTGAAAAAATAGTCCCATGTTTGAATCCTTATATTTCTCTATTTAAATAATTATTTTTGCGGAAAAAAGATGCGTTATACATTGTGCGTAATGATAAAATATAAATTACACTAATAAGCAACTCTAAAAATATCAATATCGAAGATGGAAGGTGTTGAATCACTCATTTATTTCTAAATAAAGTAGACCCCCGTTCTGCTGCCCAGCCAACTGACAAATAGATCGGCGTGCATAGCCTAAGTGTCTATCACTGAGAGACGTCGATCGTTTTCCTGATTTTCTCTCGAAATAATGAACCTAGGAACTTCTAATGAAAAGTTTAATCGAAGAATCATATGTAAAAATGCGATTTTGCTAAAGAATATCAACGATTTAAAGCTGTGGAATTGATTCGAGGTGCCTATGACTTAGTGTGGCTGCTGACAGGAAGCCTATGCTTCCCTTACGCAAGTCACGGTATCGAAGCTGCCGCTGTATAGCGGCCACGAAAAATTCTGATCAAATAAAGGAAATAAAGTAAAATCCTTTCATGTTTATCGAAGTCTACCCGTTAACAAAGCATTAGTTGAGTTTTTAAAAGATTTAAAGCTGCGAAAAGGCAACAAATTGATTCGAAACCGTGAGCGATTTTCCTGAAGCGTTGACTGACTGGCAGGCTTGTCACTTGAGTCAGAGAAAAACGGGTGAGGTGGTGTAACCCGGCGAGTTCAAATGAGAAAAGTAAAGACATTTGAACATCAAACCGAACATCATTTATCTTATTAAATATATTAAATCATATTCATGTCTTAATGATGGTAATTACCCAAAAATTAAGCGAAATAACGATTGAAAATAGAACTACATTCTGCAGGGCTTGTCACAACCCGGCAGGTGAAGCGCACATTGATATGTACAGATAGCAAAGACCCGGAACTATAAACATGGTCAGGTGGGAGGGGCAGCGTAAGTGGACGTTTTGCCATCGATTTTCATCGAATTACAACCATTTTCTAGTTAAAATGTCGGAAAATGGAGGTATAATAAATACAAAATTGACTTGTGGGCGTGTGGGAGGTGGTTATCTCCCTTGGGCTACACAAATCGTCGGGGTGCTACGCACCCCTTACGATACTGCTACGCCCGCGGGAGATAACCACCTCCCACACGCCCACAAGTCAATTTTGTCTATGTATGTTATATAAGCCGAATGCCGAGTTTTCCTAATTACGGCCGAGTTTCGGCCGAATTTCGGCCGAAGTGATCCAATTTGGATGACCGAAGTTTGGTATGTGGGTAAATGGTCTACCATAATATATGTATATGAGTAAAAGAGCTCAATCCTTCAAATCCCTTTGAAGAATATCATTTAGTGACTTGTGACTCACTTTCCTGTAACACACCACAATTAGTAAGATGGTCGCTGCTTTACTGGGGAATAGCTTCTCTTATTGGGGCTGAGTCAAAACGTCTTAATTAAGGGTTGAAACAACTCCATTGTACTCTATGATTCTCTCCATGCAATATATGGCTACCATAGTGCGGCACAATTACCATCGGCCCATAGCCACACTTCGTGCAGTAGAGTAAAGAGTTATAGTGATACTAGATTTGTGTATGTTCATACATCTTTTTAGTTTGTTATTCATTTCTCTAACTAGTTAATATAGGCAAAAGCTAGTACCAGTACAGGTTCTGTATATAGCATCAGCGAAAATGAGACAAGAAGTAAAGGTAATAGTACAGGTAATTAAGAGTATGGGTAGTTGTGGCTTTATCACATTCAAGAATAAACTTCACAGGCTTGAGGATGTGTGTACATAATATTAGAGATAGCAATGACACTAATATTAAACAATGTAAAGTAGTTATAGTAGCTATGTCTCACAGTCATGATATCTCACAAGAATCATACTATTATATGTTTTTTAAAAACTCATAGTGATTTTATACTTTAGCTGCAATTCAGTAATATAACTAAATACGAGTGAACAAAGCAAATCAAAACATATATGGCAAAGATTTGGTTAGATTAAGCGACTGAGTTGCTTCTTATTGAGGACTGAAGTAAATACTCGAGGATGATAGATATATATATATAATTGAGCTATATCTGCTTGTTCTAGAATAATTACTGTAGATGTATGAACTAAATATTTCTAAACAGAAGAAAACACCAGGTGTGTCTGAGAATAACGTCGAATGTGACGTAATGCCATTTTCCGAATAGAAACTTGTTCAATCAATCAAAACATATAATATTAGTACCGGCCGTGTATACACACTAGCCCTCTAAGGGGTAAGCCATATGTTTGAGGCGGACAATGGCCTGGCCGGACAGCCTTGAGTGGGCTATGTGTGACATCTAGGACGCCAGCAGTCTGCCCTCTGTACCTTGGTCATAGTGGGTAAAGATATCAAAATGTGTATGGTTGACACAGATACAAAGATTTCGCAGTTCAAAACGTTGATAGGAATTCAAAACTCATTTATTAGGATAAGAACATGTTCCCTCTTCATAATTTAGCGAAATTAGTATACTTACATATTCCTTATGTTGTATATGTCATTGTTTTCTGAGGAGGGCTATCTTGACATTATAACAGAAATTCCACCCATGTACCCGAGTATATGCCCGATTAGATAGGTATTTTTTTTAACAAAAATAGGTTTTATTACGAAGACAGTTTCACAGAGTGATACAATCACACACTATATCCTTGTATACACAATTGCCTCATCCTTACTGTAATACAAAATGTTCTTATTTCCCCATGACATTCTCTAAAGTTGTCAAACTTGCCTAACGTACCTAATTGGCATAAGTAAGTAAATTGTTTATTGAATTCTCAATGATACAGTCACTAGTGCACATCTGGTAGGCAACCATGAAGTTTTCCCATGGGGTGTAACAATGGATGACAAAGTGGGGCCTCCACTGGCTGTGGTTAGCTCTGTGGTAAGCATTGCGATGGTGTTGCGATGGTTCTGTAGGTGGGGAGGAGTGGCGAAGTCCTCCCTGTATGGTTCACTGGCCACCTCGCCACTCTTCTCCACCTACAGAACCATCACAACAACATCAAAGGCTTACCCCAGAGCTTACCACAGAGCTTAGCGCAGCCAGTGGAAACCCCCCTTAAGTCAGAGCGATCGCAGAAGGGTTTTGTGAATTGTGGATCATGCCTACACGGGGTGGGGTTTTATGCTCTCTGTGTTGTGTTGTTTAGTTATAAAGCATTAGGTGAGCTTCCCTCCCCACCACCTATGTGGTTTAAAAATCTCAATATATCCTCCTTATCTTTCTTTCCGACATTCGCCTATCTAAGTTTGAATATACAGATGTTTTTTCCACCAAACGTCACTTCAGTCACATAATTACAAAATTTCAACCTTCCTTTTAAAGTCCAATACGCCATACACCTCAGAGGTGTGAACCTATGTGTAAATGACGCACACATTTTTATCCGATTTTAATCTTAATTTTTTGTTTGTTTGTTGTTTTATTCAATAAGCTCTCGTCATGTACAACGATAATCTCAGCTGAAAAAATATAGGGTTACAGAAACTAGCACAGTTAATCTTAATTATATCATACCATTAGCAGTTCTTCCCACTTCGTGCATGCTTCTATTCAATAAAATTACACAGATCATTAGAGATCAACTATTCGATGAAAAAATCTTAAATCCAAATGTAAAAGAATAAGAAAAGTCATGATCCACAATTCACTTAATATGCATGCACTATTGGAGTGTCAAAAATTATAAATACTGTAAACTGCTTTACTTTACAAATGATGTAGGAATTGTGACATTGTAGTCATACTACTATTGAAAATAATATTCTATGTATATATATATAAATGCAATTATAAAGATAACACATACAGAATGTATAGAAGCATATAACGACGGGAGAAAGAAAACCAGGATACTGACGAAAACATGGTGTAACCCAGAAGATGCACCTGCTAATGAGAACTAAAAACGTTTTGGCACAACCAAGTGTACAAATGATGTTGAACTGACCGTAGAAAGATGTGACTCAGCATGTGTGCTTTGTGACCCGGTCTTAATGCCTAAGCTGGACATAACGCCACCTAGTGTTGGCCTCCGAGGTAACTGATGCTGACATTTATGGTGCGAGGGGAACATAACTCACCATTATACCCGGCGTTAACTCCCCCCTTACGCGACACACCTCTAACATACACCAATTAACCACCTTCTTGAAAGTTTCTCCAACCTTACAGAAACCAAGCTGAGAGAGTGTTGGGCTTATTAAGGGATGGATAATCAGTCTATGCCCAAAGTTCAGAGAGTCCCTTCAAACGAAGGGGAAGCCTCTCGCCTCAAATCGCAAAGTGCCATTATAATTCCATTAAGCCCGCAAAATGTCATTATATTCCCAGTCAAACACTGGGCCCTAGGCCAGGAAACTGATTAGCGAAGTAGGCTGACATATAATTCTTATCCGATCTGTTGCTCACGTTTACTCATATGACTTATATATGGCTGAATGTATCATTGTTCTATCATCGTATCATTTGAAGTTGAATTAGCTGAGCAAAAACGGCCGCCGTTGAGCGATAATAAGTGAACTAATCACAGGGAAATGTGGACTTTATATTATACCGATTGCAAGTTCGGTGCACTAGTTTCTAAAACATCTTTCCTTCATCTCACCTGAAGAAGGGCAAACTAGCCCGAAAGCTTGTGTCAAATAAAATCAATAAGAAACAACAACTTTATTACATCTTGCACCTGAATCATCATTTACCGAACGACCAAGATCGATATACAGCGATAACTCCCCTCTCTACTATCTTTCCTTGTGGCAAAATCAACCAAGAAACATCCTCCAAAACTTTGGTCAGATGACAATTAGCTGTATTCGAAAACAATGGAACAAAAAGTAGAAAAAACTATAGCTTTACTGACGTTAACTGCTTTACATTTAGGGTAAAGCACACGATCCATTATGAATAAAGATAATAAAATACAGATCGCTTGTCAGGGACAATTCACATTATCGTTGCGCATATTTGATGCAGTGTCTCCACCGTCTAATAACGTTATGAGGAATATAGAGATTTGGTTACAGCAAATCCATTGCTTCTAGTGAAAGGAGAAGCGACTGCCACTAATTGTTAGCACAGCCTTGTTGGAGATCCCAAGGTAGGATATATAGACTGCGACTGTCTTCATTAAATTCTAGATTCTGCTGAAGCCTCTTTAAAATTCAGCGATGTCATTCATGTGTGTTCATTGATATTCCTAAGTGTCAAAGATCTAATGTTTCGAATTCATTTATTTATACGCTACATATATCACAATGGCATTTTTTCAGGATTCCCGTCTTTGGCATTTTGTCTTCTTTTCATTTTCTGTTCTGTTTCTCACGACCCCTCATTTAGTCATTTCTTCCTACATATGGGTTGTGTTATAGAAAAAATGAGTCGCACAAAATGGATTTTGAGATTCCATCGTATTTGAAAAGATGAGAACAAGCGGATTCCATACGGTACACACATTCTTGGACTAGATACCCCAAATATGAAAGCAGGAAAAATACCAATTTTGCGACATGTGATTCATTTTGTTGTAAAACATCTAAACCTCTAACTAGCTCAGTGAGTTTATCTGCTGCTCTTTATGTCCCTAAATCTGTCTGTAAATCTTTCCTCGCCTCTAAAATATCTGGTTCTTTCTCTCTATATGTTTCTCGCCGTCGTTCACTCCCTGTTTTTCACTTTGTCTCATTGCTTTCTCTCTTTGCTGATTTTGAGTGGTACTACACTCCAGTTATCTGAGCCTGAATGGACTGCTCAAATTTACATGTTTACAACTTTCTAGAGAGTATAACGGAAATTGAATAGTTGAAAACAAATACACATTCCCCTCTCCCCTCTCTCTTGGCTCCTCTCTCTATGTTATTATTCCCCTCTCTCTCCCTCCTCTCCTCTATCTCCTCTCTCTCTCCTCTGTCTGTCTGCCTCTGTCTGCCTCTGTGTACCCACCCCTTATGTGTCTATATATATATAAACTCTGAACTTCCCAATGTGTGACAAAAATAGAATAGAAGATATATTCCCATTAGCTGCTGCTCGTAGGCCCATATATGATCAATAGATGGCCTGTCACAGGGAGGGTATTGACGGTAAATCTATACAAAATGAGTGCTAATGGCCATAAGTGGATAAATTGGTTGGAAATAAACATCGACCATTGATTAATGGATCCTCGACCACCTGCAGGACTAGAATCGACCGCTCAATCCTTAGGGAAGACATCGACATTTCGTTTTTAATTTGAATGTAGAAAGTTGAAAGGCAATCATTCTTGTAAGCATGATAATACTATGTGACATTATGTAACCTTACTCAACCTACTTATATTTATATCAATTATTAATCATCACCCATTTCTTATTATTACCGTGTTTCCATAATCACTAATTATGCTAATACCATAGCATTGTTCTATGCAAGTCTCTTAGATCGTAGGATCTGCCTCTATGCAACATAATCATATTCCTAGGATAAATATTTCAATGTAAATACCCCTGGTCAATGCACTAGGCAGGGAGATGTAGTCACAGCCCTCAAATCAGTCATCTGGTTCTCTACCATCTGAAGAACCATTGCTGCCTTGTCGAACTATTACTATAATAACTTATTATATTAAACACACTTAACACTGCATCAACCTAAATCTTATCGATCTTGTTAGTAAAATTATAGTTGAACTACAGAGCCTAGTCCATTAAGCCGATTCTCATGCGATTCTTGCAGAATTTTGTTGAAAAGGGTCCTCTGCGGCGCAAAATCGCATGAGAATCGGCTTAGTGGACTAGGCCCTCAATGCATATGCTTCATTAATTCCAGTTGTGCACCCCAGTTCATGCATTGACCTTCGTACCAAGACGGGTACCAAGACGTGTACTTTACTCGCAATTAGGAAATAATGTTGACGTTGCCCCTCAAAAAGCGCTTCAATAAAGAAAGGAAGGAGGGGGAAAATTATACGGTATCCTACATATAAACAAGGCGGTCAAACCATCAAGCTATCGCCAATTGGCGATTCCCAACCCCAAATTATAACAAAATTAAAACAATTCTGAAATTCAAACCCAATGAATGGTACAAAATCTCATTCCCATCTCACACATCTATAGGACCCATTGTTCTCGAAATTACCAAGATTACAAGTTAGATTCGATTAAAAGATTAAATAAATTGTGAAACATACCCCATTATATATGTTTTAGGCCAGTCCCATTTCATAGACAGGCCTGTAGACCTGTAGTATGACCATTAAACAAGACCATAATCAGAAGGTAAAGAGTCATAAGTGGTCACCTTTTATAATCTAAGAGGGGGAAATTCCCCTCAATTGTCGGGTGAATAATCAACAGGGTCAAGGTTGCACATAGATGGAAAGCACTGTCGTTCATATAGAAGCCACAACCTCCTAAGGGTTGGGTCAAAGCATCTGTAATCAATGAAACTACCATAGATAACCATCAAGCGTTGACAAGGGAACTCCAAAGGAACTGTTGAAAAAAGCATATTATATTTGAAAAAACTGGAAACTGAATACACAGGAAGCAATGGATAGAAATTTCCAATGGATGGATCGATGAATGGATTGGATTGGAAAAGGATACCTGCTGATTTTATAAGCTATAGCTTCTCTGGGATAATAATTTTAACAATAGTGCAATGTAGGAGAAGAGAGTCTAAAGCACCATGCCTGCCATTTACGGGGGACCTTCTACAATTTCTAAGGTAAGGCATGCGAATCTACGTTGCTGAAGTTTTAATTAAGTCATTTATTTCATTCTATAGATTTCTGTAGCTCTCCATGGGGTGGTAGGTAGCACGCTGGGGAATCTGAACCTGGTTTGAAACGCAGCTATGGCTATACCAGTCTAGGCCCAAAGTTGAAAGAGTCCCTTCAAACGATGGGACAGCCTCTCACCTCAAACCGCAAAGTGCCATTATAATTCCATTAAGACGGCAAAGTTTTATCATATTCCCATTAAAGCGCCGAGTCTGAAGGACTTGGACCAAGAGTGATAGAGTAAAACTTCTCCATCTCCTCTCTCTTCCATTTCTACCTTCCCCCTCTACCCCTCACGACCCAGCAGAGACACCTTATTATATTTTTATGGCGAACAGTCCAGTGAGTGGCAACTGCTAGTCGGCGCCTTGCAAATGTAATTTTAGACGTGTTTAGGCCGTTTTTGTATTATTGTTGGCACAGGTTAAAGCATTATATGAATATTTTGTTTCTCCTGCCTTTCCCATCACCACAACTCATCAAACCCACCCGCCGTCCCGCCCCGTCCCGTCCCGTCCTGGCCGTGTAGACTAACAGCTCTACACGGCCAACCAAGCATAGGATGAAAAAAAACCAGCTGACGGGCCCAGGCGAGGTGCGAGCCCTGAACCTTCTCCCCTGCAGTCGAGCGCTCTGGTCCCTGCGCTATAGAATTGGTAGTAGCGGTGAGGTTGAACTTTGCTAGTGATATGAGCAGGGCCGACGCTTGCGTAGCGGTGGAAAGTGGCCGAAATAGGTTATTCTAGGGTGGTGTGGAGAAGGGACCTACATTAGGAGTAGGAGAATAGTCGGGGTGAGGGGATGGCGGGACTGGAATTGTTCGTCACATGGGTTTTTTAAAAGTTAGATGCAATAAACCGGCATTCTCTCTCCTACCTTGTCCCGACCCTGTGGGTCTGGGGCGCCTGCGCCAACGCTCAGGGAGTTACCTCGACGGCAACTAGTGCTGCCATCTTTTGGGGGCGCTTTTCGTCTAGGTCCATACCCTCAGATCAGATAAGAATGGTATGTCAGTGAGTGGACGCCTACTTCACTAAACGGTTTCCTGGCCTAGGACAAGGCGTGCTAATGGAATCATAATGGCATTTTGCGGTCTTAATGGAATTATAATGGCACTTTGCAGTTTGAGGCGAGATGCTTTCCATCAGTTTAAAGGGACTCACACATCTTTGGGACTAGACAAACTCACACTTGAGGAATGTATTACAATCTACATTATTGTATTTTATACA
The DNA here is from genome assembly GCA_942159475.1 of Sthenelais limicola. Lineage (NCBI taxonomy): Eukaryota > Metazoa > Annelida > Polychaeta > Phyllodocida > Sigalionidae > Sthenelais > Sthenelais limicola. The sequence continues at coordinate 42,503,496 of OW804097.1, read as the reverse complement.
CAGGACATGAGTCGTGTTATTAGACTGCAGATGGTGTTGTATTCTGGATTATCAAACAAGAAATGAAAAAAGGTGTGTCTATTGGGAAAATCTATATATTACTTGGTTCATTGGCTGAGAATGCTATGAAACTACAGACTCACCACATCAGAGTTAAAGCGTGCTAAGTGTGAGGGACTGACTCTAATAGTCCAGATCTCTCCTCTCTCTCTTCTCCGGCCCAAGTGCCGAGGGCGCTTGTAGTCCAGATAATCTGGGGGTCTGGAGTAGAAGGGTTCACTATAACAGAGGTGTACAGTGGACGATTGGCACTGATTATCATCATAGACAAAGTGTCTGGAAGTGTCTGCTGAATGCATCTGATGTTTGAGTATACAGTGGAACCTCTCTAATGCGACAGCCACTGGGACTGAACGATGTATGGTCTTATAGGGCGGTGGTTGGTCTCTATAGAGAGATGGTCTTTATACGAGGTTCTACTGTATCATTATACATTTTATATGTACAAATGTATACCTTATGAAAGATATGGCATAGGTCGCAAAAGATCGACTTTGAGATATCATCATATTTGAAAAGGTGAGATCATTTAATAGACAGTCATGAAAATTGGTACATGTATTTCTAGCAGTCTACTAAACTGTCATACAATGGAAACGTAAAAAAAAAACACTTGAAAATACAATTTTTGCGACTTTAGACTAATTCTTCTGTAAGACATCATATATGCCAGATGTGCAACACCTTTTTGTCCTAAAGCTGACAAATGAATTATATTATTACAATTACCTTACCATTAGGAAACGGACCCTTATATATACATCAATAAAATCAATATATCACAGTGTTCTAACTGGCATTAAATGTCACCAGCATATATAATGTATATATCTCAACTACATTCCAGCCTTCCAGTGCATGCCTCTCTTAAATGCTTAGACTGTCAACACGATAATAAAAGTTTATGACTGTTCTTTGGATGTACCAGGCCTAGTTCCGGAGAATGCTATCGACATAAAAATCAACGTGAAAATGTAGAGCTTGTAATGAATTCCCGAAAATGTTAATTAGCAACAGATCTAAAGCAATGCGTCTTCATTGTTTTTGCCATAGATAGGAAGTACGAAAAATAACATTCAAACGTCGCTCGGTCGGAACCCGATGCGATGCTGTCACTCCCTTGACAAGCACAACCGACCACTATTCCGTAGGAATAGCTTTGCTATGATTATCAGATCACATGACCGGTTGACCCCCCAAGAGGAGAAACGTATATATAACGAGACTGTCTTCCGAAGGCCTGTTTTAGTGCTTTATTTTTTTCTGGAACTTTCTAACCGATCCCAGAAGCTAGACTCACCCAAGGGCAGCAAAGTTCAAATGGGAATATGTGTTACTTACTGAAGAATTAAAAAGTTATCGCTAACCGCGGATTCAAAGCAAGAGCTCTCAGCAATGGCTGCCATATCAACACAAGTAGCTGGAAAGAAGCCACTGAGACTCTAAGCCAATCAGATCATCAGAAGCAATCACGTGACCATGTGCACAATGACGTCATATATAGCGGCAGGTCGGGGAAGCCCTCCGATCAGAAAAACAAAGTTCATAGACTTTTTTGGCAGGTAGAAACTCCGGGATTATCATTTATTCCATTAAAAGGGTAACAAAATATATATTTTTCTGCTAAATGTCTGCAGCCATGTTGCAGCCGTCCTGCAAGATTGGATGCAGACGTCGGAGAGTCGCACGGCAAAACGTTATAGGTTATAGAATTAGTTTAGTATAGCTGGGAGTTTCCCGGCTGCGAAGGCCGTTTTTGAGACGATCCTTTATCCAGCTAAATTTAAAAACAATAATAGGCGTACAGATCTTGAGAAATAGCCCAGTGTTCGATGTTATTGTAAAGTATCAAGAAATTAACTAGAAATTTGCATCTGAAATATGAACATGAGAAATGTACTGTCTCAGTCTGAGTAAACAAACCTGCCGTTTTTTTAGGAACTACGGTCCGAATAAAATCAGTTACTAGCAAAACATTTATATTGAACATGTACAGCTCAGGGCAGTTGACATGTGTTCGTGTGAGCCTCCTATGTCGGTGGAAAAAAATAAATAGGCCCAATCTTATATCTGAGATTTAACTAACTCCCTTTCAGAATTCACCTTTTTTCAGTTATGTTTCACACATGTATACATTTTTATAATAGAGATGACCATCAGCCAAAATGAGCTTTCCCAAATGTGAAACGAGAGATGAGCAGACATAGCCTCCAATTAGAGGTCCGGTCGTTGACCGTGGAGGAGCTAGATATGTATTGACCTATCAGATATATCTGCTGCTATCAATTGGTGAAAAGCTAGTAGACATACTTGTTATTGCACTTTATTACATATAGGTCACTGTTATCTTGCCACATTGATTCTTGCCACACTGATTCATTTGAATCTTTCATCTGATTTTATGTCCACCTAAATATGTTGTCATTAACGGGAACACTATATTGGAAGTCTTATGAAAAAGACTCATTGTTGATATAGACATTGATATTAGCATTAATATTGAGACAAACTTTTTTCTATTTTTCATTCAATTCTAATTTTACCTTGTTAGTTCTAAGACACAATTCTATTACAAACTGTATTGCAAATGTAACTATGAGCTCTTTAGACTATTCTGCATCACGATTGAAGATCCATACTGTGTATAACTTACATGCACAGAAAGCTGTATAGGAAGTTAGATATTATGTAACCAAGAGAAGAAAAACAAGAAAGGCATGGTTTGGAAGACCTCATTTTCAGATGACAACAACCTTTTTGTTCGCACCATCTTATGACGAAGAAAGAATTCTCTTCTCTTCACTTATATCTTATCTTATAACTTCAGTTCCTGTAGGTTTTAACATTATGTGCATACAATACTGCCACATATATATTATAGGGGTTTCAGATTGCCTAAACAGATTGCCTAAACAGATTGCCTAAACAGCTGCATACTCAGCTATTACAACAAAGCAAATCTGAACATGAAATTAAAGCCAAAGCAGTCCAGCAAAAACGGCCGCCGGTAAGCGATAATACCATAAGTAAGGACAAATTGGGACGTTTTAGAAGCCCTGTCGCAAAGATAACTGGACAAAAGTTTCCAGAAGTTTTGTCAGATGACTTATGAATAGTTGGAATAAGATGGAAAAGTAGAACATATTTCGTTTTTTACCGATATTAGCTGAGAGCCCAACTTTAAAATACCCTCAATGACCACATATATACATTTGGCATATTTCCTTCTGTATCTTCGTAGCCTTTGTTGTTAAATGGTATATGATAGTTTTAGTAAGTAATATAAACATGGGGCTAAATGTATAGCCTAAATGTGGAATACAGAATGGGAGGAGAGGTGGAGAATGGAGCAGACATAGCTTAAGAAGGCAGACCGGGCCGTTGACCTAGGGCTAGGAAAGTATTGATGTATCAGGTACCTATCTACTGGTATCATTTGGCAAAGGCCTGCTACTGCTGTTGCTCCGGCAATCCTGTTATTATGTATAGGACGATTGCAAGAGGATTGCAAAAGCTAGCCTAGGGCTCTGTGCACGAGGCACAGGGGCTGTTTGATGCATATTAATATATATCCTACCCTTATAAGGCTCGATATGATATAACCCATAAAAGCTGATATGTGAATTGTATTAGGATCAGCCTATGTATATATATCTCATGAAGGGTTCTGGGCTTTGCTTAGCAAAAAGTGTCCAATTTTATCAGAATTAGCCTCTGTGAAAGATGGCAAAATTCTTAATCAAATAAACTATCTTGTGTGATGTGTTACAGGGAAAGGAGTCACAAGTCGGAAACATGATATTTTCCAAAGTGATCTATTCAAAAGAGCACTTTGTAGGAATATTCTCACTTTTGGGGAGTTTAGCGCTGTATGTCATATGAATATATGTACCAAATTTCAGGACAATACATTAAGTATACCCTTATGCTTCGAATGTCATCCCATCGAGTATATGTAGTCACTTTACTGGTTGTTACCTACCCAGAACTTTTTTTTCAAAAATAAAGATATCAAACTTAAAATATGGAAATATTCAATAGCTCTCCTAATGTTCACCATCATTAGAGTCGGTTTGATCTCACCTTTTCAAATATAATGATATCTCAAAATAATTTTTTTTCGACGTTGGACTCATTTTCCTTCAACACATCACAACATAGCCGAGTGCTGTAAATCATATACATGTAATATCGTCCTCATCTTTCCCACAAAACATGTGGATTTGAATATCATTTGTACGAGCAAAAATGTTGGTAATAATATCCTATCTTTTGGGATAACACGTTACGAGATAATCAGATAATCAGATAAAACTTAGATCTATTCCATTATGCAGTATGACAGGTATACTCAGTGCACCATGCATGTCCACTATTGCAAGGTCACAGGGCATCTGATTTCCAATCGGAAGGTCATCTCACCTGAGGCAAGGTAGTAATTCCTGCCGAGGTGGCTTCGATTGGTGCCATGACCATATGCCCCCATAAGTGGGCTTCTTTCCAATTGTGGAAGGTAGAAATCCAGTATAACCTTGTGAGTGACCAGGGTAAATAAGGCCCAGTGTGCTTAGTTTTTCATTTGGAAGGGGATCCAAATAGGTAATAAGGCTTTTGTTTCAGACTCTGCCTGGGGTAGGAGCCTAAGTATTAGGGAGGTTCCGCAAGCAAATCTATCTCAATTACGTTCCTGTATTCATATTTTTTGTGTGTCTTAGGTCGTATTTTTGTTTGTAAAGAAAAACTGTGAGATGAAATATTTTGTTTGATATGTTATGTTACGTTTTTCCCGCCATGTTTAGCTGAACCTATTTTTTTCTTTTATGTTTGTATGCCAGAGATACAGATACGTTTACGTATAGGTTAGATTTGCTGAACCTCCCTATTCTCTTCCAAAGTCACAAGCACTGGTTCTGGTGATCAGACACTCAAAGGGAGTCACAATAGAATTCCAGCACGACTAGGAAGTTGTGTATGACAGCCCTGTGATTGACCAAAGAGAGGACAGTCAGCGGGGCTGGCGTTCAGAACACTGACATGGGTGACTATCACCGTGTTAGCGGTAGTGTCCATAAGCTAACACCTGGGTGTTAGCTAACACGGGAGTTTTAGGCTAACACCTGCGTGTTAGGCTAACACGGGAGTTTTAGGGCATAAATAGGGCATATACAGGGCATAAGTATGCATATGTCTACATAGATTTATAATTAGTGTTATAAGAAGCTGAAGCTGTTTTGTTTTTTGTATTTTCGCCCCCCTCTAAAGAGAGAGAGACAGAGAAAGAGAGAGACAGAGAAAGAAAGAGACAGAGAGAGAGAGCAGAGACACAGAGAGAGAAAGAAAGAGTCATTGAAAGACAGAGTAGAGAGACAGCCAGACAGCTATACAGACACAGAGAAAGAGACAGACAGGCAGAGAGAACGATCGAGAGGGATAGGGAGAGAGACAGAGGGCGTGACAGTCACAGAGACAGGGAGGGAAAGAGAGAGGGAGAAAGACAGAGAGAGAGAGAGAGGGAGAGAGAGAGGGAGAGAGACAGAGAGCATGACACAGAGAGACATGGAGAGAAACAGAGAAGGAGAGAGACAGAGAGTGTGACAGAGTCACAGAGAGAAAGGGAGAGAAAGAGAGGGGGTTAGTGATGACCGAGGGAGAGAGAGACAGGAAGAGAGACAGGGAGAGGGGGGGAGACAGGGAGAGAAAGAAAAAGAAGGGGAGAGGGGAAAAGACAGGGGGACAGAGAGAGAAAGAAAGCCAGACAGATAGACAAATACAGGTTTTGGGGATAGAGGGGAATTCAAGGTTATTGGGATAGAGGGGAATATGCGAACATAAATTGAGTTGTTTAACATGACAATGGAGGCATGGATGCACAAAAAGATATATATGTGAAATATTATGATTTACAATAGTTGTATGTTAATGTAATAGTTGTATGTTGTATGGCCATTTAAATATACAAACAATTTAAATACAATTTAAATACCCCAACATGGAAAAGTACATGTAAAACTTTCAAACAGTCCCGTTTTAGCCCAAAACCCTCCACAATTTTTGTCAAATGATTTTTAAATGGTTTGGAAAAGAATGTAACAAAAAGTAGAAATGGTCAGTTTCTGACCAGCATTAGCTGAGAGTGCAGCATTAACTATAGGAGGAAAGTAATTCATCTCCCCCTCTAACTGCCAGTTCTCCCTTGCAGAAGCCTCATAAAACTCATTAAAACTTTGAACGAGTGAATATGTGATGTAATACAGGAAAATGTGTCACAGGTTAACGTTAAATGAGAGTACAGCTTTAAATATTTCAACTCCCTGAATCTAACCTCTCCCTGGTATGAATACTGCAATCATGAATTCCCATAATACACATAAGAGTTTCAGGTTTCAGCACCTGCCTATAATACTTATTTGCTGATCTGTCATATTATTGATCCCTCTCTGGCCCCCTCTGCTACAACCTCTGCCTGCAGGGATGACCGATTCTATTGGTACAGGCTCTGATTGAAAGTATATAGGTACTACTCCAATACCTGTACTGATGGATATTCGCCATTCTGGATACCTCATCATTATGGAAGATTTAGGCTAGTTGTTGTACAATGTCTTTGCATGGGGGTGCCTCTCCTTGTCCTCTCTCTTTTCCTTGGTGTTGAATGTTTATAAATGAATCCCATGGCTTCATCCCTGTGTCATTTGAGATGTTTTCCTCTGCCGGCATAATCTACACAAATATAAAGTAAAGTCTGCCTTTTTGTTAAAGGAAAACGCTGGGATTTACCATGGATTATTGAACTCACTGGTATTTGTTTACAGCCTTAATCAAAATGTATTTTTCTAATAGAAATTCAATAAAAAAGAGTTATAAAACCATATTAGATTTTAACAACGGATGGTTCTAAATAACAGCCAAAACCACAGTGCAAGAAGTTCAGTGGTGCCCTTATAAGAGTAGACCACACCCAGCCCTTCTTTCACCTTCCTGCCAACCCCCTTATTTAAACACTCCCATTTCCTCCTAAACCCAAGGCAAACCCAAGGCAAACTTACCCTCTTATATGGGCCACCATAGAGAGCTGCAAAAGGGAAACGCCAGGTTTTACAATGCAATCCTAGTGGCGACTTCATAAAACTAGGGTGTAAAATTGTGGAAACTCACAGGGATATCTAAATTTACAGGTTCAGTCAAAATATTAATTTTCATCAAAAATCAATCAAAATTAGTTAAACAACCATTTCTGATTTTAACTAATGAACTTTCGTCTTTTTAAAAGAAGGGACCAAAGGAGGAACATTCCCATTTTCTTGGTATAACACCACCACTCACCCCTATTGAGCGACAGGTGTGTTTTGTTTGTTTTTATTTAGAATTAGTATACAGCGTTTCCTCAGACAAGTGACATTAAGCAATATGAGCGTACATTGTTGTAAACAAATGACAGGTAATACAGTTGGGGCAATTAGCGTGAGTGGAAATGGATTCACGGTATGTGAAACAGTTATAATCCGACCATGGTCTTCCACCCACTGCTGTGGCTACGGTTACTTACGTTTAATATGAAACATTTCTGCCCTGTCTCATGTATTAGCCACCACATGGGAAGTTGAGGAAGTGCAGTGGAACATTCATAAGAGTAGACCATACCCAGGCCTCCTTTCACCTTCCTCGATCCCCCTCTTTTTAAACAATCCCATTTCCCTCTAAACCCAACGCCAACTTACCCTCTTATGGGCCACCATAGAGATCTAGCTGCAGGCTTCACCGACCTTGGGCCAGGTGTAGCAGTTCTAATGTACCCCCCATCAGATGTACCCCCCGGTATAACTAACCTAGGTCTAATGTACCGGGGGTACATTTGACCTAGGTCCAATATACCCCCGGGGGTACTTTAGACCTAGGTTGGATATACCCCCTCCAGTTTTAATGTACCCCCCGGGGGTAAAATAGACCTAGGTCAAATGTACCCCCACCAGGTTCAAAGTACCCCAAAGGGGGAAACTAAACCTAGGTCTAATATACCCCAAATATTTGAAAATAACCAAGTACTGATCGAAACATTAATTCTTTAAATTATGACAATAAAAGTAATAGAACATACCTATAATAATCAGAACTGAATAGATTTTAGTAATGAATTATTGTGATCTGAGAAAAGTATTTAATTCAGGATATGAATTACACAGAGTGCTGTTCTCATCACATCCTGTAGCATTTTATTAGATATTAAATTATTGACATAATATTATAATAGTGACAATTCTATTATAGGCATTACATAGAGCAAAAATCGTAATTTCCAATCTACAATAGTCCAATTCAATTTTAAATGTGGGTTGTAGCATAATCTTAATTTGAGGCAAGTAATGGAATCAATAGAATTTACAAAATTCAAGATTATCAAAGAAACAAAGGGGGGTAATTTGAACCTAGAGGGGGTCATTTAAACCTGAGGTCTAAATTACCGGGGGGGGGGGGGGGGTACATTAGATCGGGGGGTAGTTTAGAACTGTTACACCGGTCCTAGATCAATGCAATGGTCAGACGATATGTAGGGAGAATCAGCCCCTTTGCCCGTCTATTTAAGGACAGGCCCTGTACTGGGCGGGTTATAAGTAGTTATGGTCTTATATATACCTGGAAGATGTCTCAGTCTCTTCCCAAAATGACTTTTGACTGCAGGCTTCATTATTTCGCCACTCTGTGAATCAGTGAGCATTTTGCCTGTCTTTTGGCTGCAGGTTGATATCAACCTTTTAAGACGAGACAGCGTTAAATCTATGGAATGTCTTTCAGTATTAAAAAAATTGCATTAAAAAAACTTCCTACTTTCAGTGCAATAAAATGTTGAACAAATCGCGACAGATTGGAAAGTTAACCACTGGCTTGCGCACATGTATAGGGTACTATAGGCTCCAACTATTATTTTTTGCACAAATGTTATATATATACGTCCTCATATTTCATTACCTTAATTCCCCTGTCTGGCCATGGCGGAGAATACGTTTTAAGGTGGACCATCGAAATATTCCATTAATTGAGACCTTACAAAAATGAGTTGCGATGATTATGCGATGATTATGTTTAGATCTACAAAGGATGTGGGTCTTTTTAAATTCGCCTAGGACTACCGACTTTTTGTTTTGTTTCGTTTGTGATCATTGAATTAATGATAAGGACGGGGGACGCTTTTAGTCTGTCCTTCCACGTTTTACCATTCAAATAATAACGAGAAGAACAATGCCAAATCCATCAATGCCAAAGCAGTTTTTTCTCAGAAAAGATATTTCTCCTTTTCTCTCTACAAATATTCAAGAAACACTTATCAGCTTATTTTCCATTTCTGCTGAATGCTTTGTAATGTGATCTATCATTGATCTGAAAACACGATGTGCTATCAGTTTACTAACTCGTTTGTTTACCTTGCTCAGAAATCCAGATTAACTAAGGAGTGTGGTATTATATACCACACTCGTTAGTTAATCTGGATTTACTGCACTCCAAGAAGGTCATGTTATAAAAATAGATAAATAAGGTAATAATTGCTTCGACAACATAGTCATTATGCCATTTTTGCTGAAAGACTAACTGTAACCCCCTATAGTATATTTAGAAACCTGCTTCCGCCACATCCCCATCAGCGCACCAATGCGCATGCTCCTAAAATCGCACAGGCACTTCCGCTGCGAGCCTGAATATTGAGTTCACTTTTTAGTTCTCCATTTACCCGCTGAGTGTCGCGGCCGGGCGCAGCACAGCTTATGAAACGCCTCATAAATATTCATGAGACATAATGATAATGGTTGGATAGATTTCCGCTAGGCAGCAGTCTGTGTGGAGGACAGTCTCGCCTTGTAATAGGGCATTTGTATTTGCTACTGTGTGGTTATTTAAACGGCAACTCTTATATTAAACGTCATCCATAATGAGGGACTTATTCAGCAGGAGATATCAGTTATCTGTGCTGTAATGTAAATTGTCCGGTGACGGTATGATAGAGATGGAACATGGGAGATGAGAGATGATGTGATAAGGCAACGCCCATTATGTATTGCTAAGATTTGGCATAGAGATATATCGTCCAATATTTTCGTTAGAAATAGCGAGAATATTTTGTTACCAATACCGTACCATATACTAACGATACCACTAGCTTCAAATGATTTTGACTAATAATACATGACTTAGTATAAGAATCCCATTGGAATTAAACTTTGTATTTCAAAATTCAAAATGACGGATATGCAAGTCCCCTATTGGCTGGGCGGCGGGATTGGTGAATATTGATGGCATATAAAAGGCATTTCCCAACTGAAATACTTCCCGGCTGCCTGTGCCTCTATTACTACTGCTGCAACACTTTCGTGTTGCGAGGCCAAAGTTTGAGTACATTTACACCCTGGGGTTCTACATGGGGTTCTAAAAGGGAGATTAAAATACATTAATGTTGTTTTTTAAATAAGGGATTTGCATGGGCGACGGAGCCCGTCAGCGTATGTTGGGTTAAACTAGGTTATATCTGAGATAGAAATATTTGGAGAATTTGTTTCAAATAAAGAGTAATTTCCAAACCCTCGTTAACGTTATAAGTGATAGCAGAAGTAAATGCATGTGTTAAAGGCCTGCATAGTTTGCGTAATTTGCAAACAGAGCAGTTGAGTACTTTTACAAAATGCAGTTTCAAATTGTGGTTCTAAAAGCAAGTCTGTCTTTCTAAATAAAGAATTCGCAGCCAGCTGTCGATGTCAACAAGAACTACTTGCTGGGATGATGTATGATTCTCACATCGTAAAGTCAAATAAATGGAACTTGTACTAGACAGTTGTGTGGATACAATTCAAAGCACTTTAAAGCCGAAACACCATGGGTATCGATGTACACATTTTCTAAGCGGGTAAATCATATATAACAATCCTGCATATGTATTTTATGTAATACTCATCTGATAAGGAAGAAGAGAGCTATTTTACATGCACTTTAATCATAGCAGACAGCTTGCATGGTCAGCGCCATTACTATAAGTCACGTGACTGGGAGTGACGTCACATACCCTCATACCCACAACATAAACAATAGCCTGCAGTGCCTGAATGCCCGGCTGAATGCACACACTCCTATCTTTCCTCAATTGATTTGAGCCACATTCATATGTAAATGAATGCTGCACTATATAAAATGTTAGGCTGGAAAAATATATGCCATTGACAAATGCAGGGAAATTAAGGTGTTAAAGCTACTGAGGGTCAAGACAGGGAGTAGAATTGTAAAAACAATTGCCGTCGCCGACGCCATATATAGCTTGCCGTATATATAATTATTCAGTTTCAGAGTAGCAGGGGAGAGAGGGTGTACTTATAATCTATTTATACTGCATATATATACTTCTCACTGTATATATATTCTATATTTATGTACATATCAATGCCTGAAATAAACCTGTTGTACTAAGATCGATGTTTGTTTACATGTGGCAATCCTGCATATGTATTGAGACAGAGAGGTAGTCTGTACGCCAGCCATGCTAGCGTTGGGTCTGGCCTACAGACTAACAGAGAGGGACAGTGACGTCATCAATAATTGTAATTTCCCACCAGTGGCGCTGTTGCTCACCAATATGTCTGCCTCCTTGTAAGAGGGAAGGTGACCTCTTTTCTTATGGTATTCTTGGTAAATAATGATACGATTACTATAATATGCTACACAATTACTCCTAAGACTATAATGTTTCTGTTATTTGCAAAAAAAAATCTTTGGATTTCTATATAGTGTTTCGGCTTTAAGTACTTGTTATATTCACACATATGCGTACTATTACTGAGCCAAAATGTAAGCTACACTATGTTTTTATCATGTGACCAAAATGATGCACTGAGAAAACCTTGTCTCTAGGCCCCCAGGTCAAACAACCTAAATTTTTCTATGGTAGTTGGACTGAGACTAATGATTATGTATGTCCCCATTTTGAAAGGTCTCCCCACTATGATCTGATCGACTGTATGAATATTAACGTGTTAGAGTTGTGGCCTGTTCTGGTCGCAGTTAAACGTTGGCTATTACCTCTCAGAAATAAGGTTGTATTATTGCATACCGATAATACGCAGGTCGAAGCTATGCTTATGTCAGGTAGAAGTGCAAATCTCACATGTATGAATCTCTTTCGAGAATTGTTTTGGTGTTGTTGCTTATATAATATTACTTTATTATCCTGTCATGTCAGTACGGACGATAACATTACAGCTGACACGCTTTCTAGAATATTTGCCAAGAGAAATCCTGTTACATATAGCTTACCATTGCTTTTTTCTCTTTGTTGTACTAATAGGTTCCCTGATGTTATTACGTAATAGATGTGTGGCTGTACAGTCCCTTTGCTGGGCCGACTCTACATGGCGAGCAAAACATTCGAGATGGAGAAGATATTTCTCTTTTTGTGATGCATTTGACTTATCACCCTTACCTGCTTCGATCGACACTATTTGCCTATATGTAACACATTTAGCTGACTCTTTATGTTATTCAACCATCCTTAACTATGTCAGTAGTGTCTGGTCTTTACATGATATATATGGCATTGCTTGTGTTGCCAAAGGTTCTTTTTTGTTGAAATGTACCTTGCTAGGAGCTAAACGCTTGTTGGGTGACTATGTACTGTCAGCCCTTCCTATCCTTCCAGAACATTTGGTGCGGATTTTCTACATTTTGAATCATTCTGACATGTCTGACCTTTTATTTTGGTGTGCTTCGTGCCTAGCTTTTCGATGTTTACTTAGAGTGGGTCATTATACTGATTCCCCTCATATGCTAAAGGTGTCTGATATTGAGTTCACTGAATATGGTATTCTTTTGTGTATTAGGTCAGCCAAGACTATACAATTTCGCGAAAGACTTTTACAGATTCCGATTGTTGAGGCTAAGTCCTCCATATTATGCCCTGTTAGGTGGTTACGAGTTTACTTACACCTGTCTAAACTAGATGAATCATCTCCATTGTTCATTATGCCAGATGGCCCCCCAATGTCTTATCGTTGGTTTTCTTCTAAACTTAGGGCTGTCGCCAAGCTGGCAGGGTTACAGGGTCCCCTAACTTCACATGGCCTGAGAAGGGGCGGGGCTATTTACTTGAGTCGCCTCGGCTTGCCCCTTCACGATATCAAGACCTATGGCGATTGGAAAAGTTTAAGTGTACTGCTTTACTTGTCTAGTGATGTGACCACCCGTCTTATGAAAGACTACTCTGTTGCTTCTGCCTTGATGGCTTATTAATTTTGTTTTTCTCACTTACTGTTACTACACCTTTCTGTTATTTGCTGGGGTGGGTTGGGATCTGTTTTTGCGGATCTCGTATTACCCACTCCCTGAGTTGTTACCACTTCATTCATTCGCAAAGCCCCAGCGGCATAATATTATCCATCTCCCCTACAGAGGAGGGAGATGATTATATTAAACACCAGAGGGCAGCACCGCCTTCAACCGGTGATCGGTTACTCACTCTTCCACTGTTCACCAACCTACATCCACGTGTTTTCCACACGCACAGATTATTTTTTTTTTTTTATTGTTATTCTTTATTATTGAATAAATGGGATCTGTTTTTGCGGATCTCGTATTACCCACTCCCTGAGTTGTTACCACTTCATTCATTCGCAAAGCCCCAGCGGCATAATATAGTCGTTTTTATTTCTATAAAACATCAATATACAGAAATATGGCTGATACCCTCTGTGACACAGGTCTTCCAGGCGGGCCAGAAGATTAACATATGTAAAAAGTACATAGTATTTGTGATTATTGTCACTTAAGAGTAACATTAATGAATTGTTATATTGAATAACACATACTCAGGTGCTTACTTCTTATTTTTAGCATGATGTGAATCATGGCAAAGGCCTTATGTGCCGTTTGATGTGAAAACAAAAGACATAGCATACAATAAAAGACATAGCATACAATTAAATTGACATGTATAAGTTATAAACCACATTATCTCTTCGCGATAGGTATCTAGAACATGGTTAAATATATATATATGGTCAATTCTCACGAAATGTGCCCTATAGGTCTGTAAAGGGGTCTTAAACTTTTTTTCCCGAATGGGCTTTATACTTTTGTGAGACGAGGTGGACGTATTGGAGGTTAATATTCTCAGTTTGCTACGTAATTGGAAAATTATTTTTTGAGTTACAGACATTTAAGTCAAGGGTTCTTTTTAGGGGCGTGATTACGTCGCAGACACAATTTTTTGCAAGATATTGATATTTCACATGATAAAATTGATAATTAAATTGTTTTTCGTTTTTGTCCTATAAATTAAGACCTCAGTGAACAATATTATCGATAGAATTAGTACTTAGTTATTTTTTAAGTTAGTTTTACAGGAACAACAAAAAAGGGCCTATACAGTTCTGAACAGGTTTTACATACATGCCCCTTTTTCATTCATCACCATCTGAAAAATATTTTACCAATAACAATTATTTTTCATAAACCTGACCTGTGACATAACCCCCATGTGTGTCAAACCTTTTTTTGTACTCAAATTGTAGCATTTCCTGATTATAAGACCACAGAAATATGCGACGTAATCACGTGGATTCCCACAAAATGTGTGATTACGTCGCAAATATATCCTATACATCCTCTAGACATAATTAAAACACAAGCTGCCATTAATTCTGTTTTATTCAATCGGTGTAAAATACAGTGCATACAATAGTGATGGTCTGGAAGGAGGTTTGTAGAGTAAAATGAATAAGACAAGGAAGTTATAGGGATGGTGGGTGGGTAGCTCTATACTGGAAGGATGTGGTCGCCAGAATGACCAACTATGTGTGAGAGCCCAGCACGTCGACTTGATTACACAATCCTTGTGATTGGGTGTGTTCAAAAGTCTTAGTGATTTGGCTTGTTCAGAATTACCTGTAATTTATCAATTACCACCATTTACTGTGCGTACTATTATTGTTTAAAGTTCCATTATTTTCCAATAGATATTCACCTGTTTTTAGATGTACATGTGAATGATTATTTTATTAATATATTTTGATTATGAAAACAATTCTAGATACCTGACAAGATGTGACAAATGATTTAATATTTTCAGAATTTTGTGAAGATCTTATTAATTTCTATTCATGAATTAGACAGAATTTCCTTGTATACATCTGTATACATATATATATGTATGTATACATGCATACATACGTATCTATAGATATAAATGTATACATGTATGTTTACACACATATATGTATACATACACATGTACATACAAATATATGTACAGTTGTACAGGTGAATGTGGGAGAGATCGTCAGAAAATGTACAATTCAACTTCGCCAATCTTCTCAAATGACCCAAATTTCAGACGAAAATGCAGTCAAAATACAGTTCAATCTAAACAAACAGATTGCTAGAATCAGTGTAATGCCGAATATACTCGAATTTACCTAGAATTGGCCAAATTGCAGCCCAATTTAACAGAAAATCTGTGAAAATCTGATCGACCCATGTATACATATAATGTATACCTGTATATATACGTATTTATACATATGTAGCAGTGTTTGATGCAGGAAAAGGAATTATTGAGTAGCACCAAATTAGTAGAGAAATGTTTTTGGTTGTTGTTTTAGACCAAAACATTATATATGAGCATCTTTGACTCCTACTGCATAAAACAATGCTCAGCTGCAAGCCGATTGTGCAATATATAATTTATATTTCTATATAATTCCAACCTCTGCATGTTTGTATTACTCTTCCAATATTCTCCCATTAAGCAAGGAGGCCGCTCTAGCTGTTCACATATCTTTTATTACTTAAAAGTGGAGGCACTACATATCTCATCATCATGGTCATAAGAACATTCATAGAAGAGTAGACAATAATATAAAGGTAATATTGTTTTACATTCATGTCATCTTTTGTTATACAATATTAAGGTATCTGTATATTTCAATGTCATAGACTGAGAGGCATTAATAAGTCGATGAGGACTGTTTCTATATTTAAGGTTAATTTTGATGGGCCCTATTGATTAACATTTTTGTTAATCGAGGTGTTTTAATTAGGGCGGAGGGTGGGAGAATTTTTTTTACACATGTTGAGTCTCAGACGTCCTAGTGCAGAGAGAGGACGAGGAGAGGGTGCTATATGGGACCAGAGTGGGGAAGGGGGTGAATCATCCAGTGTGTCCAGCTAGAGGGCACTCCTGCTCAATGCCCAGGAATTCCGGGAATTCTCTAACTCAATATTCTCCCAATACCTCCTCCTGTACTGCCTCTTCAAGAATCGCCCCCTCTCCATTTCCATTTAAATCTATAGTACTTTCCTGTTTCGGTACTGTCAGGTATATAATTCATACTGATAATCCTTGCACAATCTCTCAATTGAGTATCAAATTTAGATTCAAAATGTTCCATTAGTCTACTTTAAGTATTGCGACGTAATCACGCATTACCTTTCCAATGCATAAGGTCTCAGCTATTCATAGGATAATGGGAGTAAAATCAGAAAACAGTCACGAATCAAAGCCTTTCCTGAATGGATAATTTTAATCGTATATTGGTTTAGTTCTGTTGCTTTATGTTAAAAAGCACAAGAAAAGACTTCTGCGACGTAATCACTCAATGAATTAGCCACTTTCCATTGAATTTCTATGAATGGCCATAATCTGTCTTTAAAATATCGCACAACATTGTCCAATGCCTTATTGAAAAGAGTGTTACACACTCTTTGGTATATGATATAAAAAAGGTTGTTTGTGTATTTTTTCCTAATTTGAGAGTGTCTTAAAGACCTGCGACGTAATCACGGAAATAATGGAAAAACACTGTTTTTTTGGTTTAAATGATAGAAATATTGATCCCACATATACAAATGTATATATTGCAGGATTCTTCAAAGCCACAACAATGCAGCGAAATGATGTACTTGTTTGTAACTGTTAAAGCCACTGACTTATGGGGCAAATAATGGTAAAAATAGGCTGTGGGCACATTTCGTGAGAATTGATCATATATAGTTGGAAATCCCATTAAATCACTTCAAACCATCCCATACCGGTCCTGCAGATCATCAGAGACATAGCAGTCTCAAAAAGTTCAGGTTGTGAAGACATATCTGCCAAAATATACAAAGATGCCTTCATAATAATAATTGACAAACTCCTACATGTATAGACTCTCAATCGTGATGGGTATCTTTCCTCAAATGTGGAAAAAAAGCATTGTAAAACCCCTGCCGAAGAAGCCACTGGCAAAAACCCCTGGTGATACAAGACCAATTTCTCTTACACACATTGCTGGTAAAAATCCTGGAGAAAATTATATCATTACACCTCAGAGAATATTTGAATCAAAATCAATTACTAAGTGAACATCAATTAGGCTTTCAGAAAGGGCACAGTACAAATGAAGCCATATACAAACTTGTGTCTGATATCAACAATTCAATACATAAGAAGGATTATACCTTGGCCTGCTTTGTTGATTTCAGCAAGGCGTTTGACTGTGTTGATCATGATATACTGTTAAAAAAATTACACGACATTGGCATAAATGAATTAGGTCTAAATTGGTTTGAATCGTATCTAAAAAACAGGACACAATGTGTAAAAATTGGAGGGTGTGCTTCTTCGACGGAAATAAATCCGATTGGTGTTCCTTAGGGCTCTATACTTGGACCCCTGCTATTTCTAATTTATGTGAACGACATAAAAGACCTCAATTTTGTATCGAGATTTATCCAATATGCAGATGACACAGTAATTTACTATTCTGCTGCAAATCTGAAAACATGTGAACAAACACTCTGTGCTGATTTGAAACGGTTTTATGACTGGTGCTTGAGCTGCAAGCTATCTCTAAACAAAACTAAGACAAAACTGCTGGTGTTAATACACGCCACAAAACACACGGTAAGCACATTACGGTCAAGGTAGATAATACTCAATTAGCAATGGTAGGCTCCTTCGAATATTTAGGAATTAAATTAGACAAACATCTGACAATGGCAGGACAGCTAAATTCAGTAATTATGTTGTGACTCTTGCCTATGTTCTTTCCAGTGTATGAATGGCCATCGTTGCACATCTGTGTTTCTTCTCCGGGCTTAATATTAATCGATATTTAAATAATAATGTTTTGTGATCGTATAGGTTTACTTCTGCGAGATGAAATATATTACTAATATCGATAGCAGGAGATGGGAGGAAAGGAACTATAGTGGCCGGATTAAATTAAAGTTCCAAAGGACCAAGGGTTGAAATATGTTTCAAAAGCGGCTCCGAGGTATAACATCAAGAGTGAAATACTTCTGTCATATAATCTCTTTATTCCTCCTTGTGTGCTGGGTTGAAGACCTTGCTCCTCAACCCGATTAATGAACAAATACATTGGGTACATCAATTATATTCAACACAAGAACAGACTTTGTTTGCAATACAAATCAGGAATAATTAAATAAATATAATGAACAAACAAGTAAAAACTTCTACATAAATAGAGAAATATGTGATAACCATCATGGTTAAAATCCGGATGGAATGATATGAATGGTTAATTAATAATAAATTAATCAAGTAATACAAAGCATAAATATCATAATGAGTTGAAATGTAGACTCCTAGTGGCGTCCGGAGGTACTACCCGGAGGTGGCCAGATCCGGAGGTGTCCAGATCTGGAGCTACCCGGAGCTCGATGGAAATGTTCATATAGTATAGTAGAATCGTTACAATTAAACAAATAAATCACAAGCTATACTCCTTCAACAAGATCAGGAAAAATCTAGACACTAGGACTGCGATTATCATATGCAAATCCAAAATCCTCTCATTATTAGATTATAGTCTATCTGTATTATGCTGTCTTAACAAAACCGACCTAGATAAATTACAAAAGCTGCAAAATAGAGTCCTCCGAAGTGCGCTAGGAGCAGATATAAGAACCCCAATACTAGATATGCATGTGGAAACAAAAACGATGTTGATTAAAGATAGGATCCTATTTAACAATATGAGATTAGCTCATGGAGTAGCTCATCAAGAAAATAATAACGCAGCAATTAGAATTACAAGGCAGAATACTGCTCCTACCTTGACCACATTTATACCAAGATCTGAGAAGGACAGGAGGTCTCTGGCATATCAATGTGCCAGAGATTGGAATAATTTAGATCCATCACTACGAAAAAGAGATGTTTGTAAGGAGTTTAGTGCTGCACTCAAGCACACAATCATAAGAAAAATGTCTGACAATGTATTGCCATAATCTCTTGTATTTACTGAAATCCTAACAACACCATTATAACGAACTGTATACCAAACTCACCCCTGATTTATAGTATATAGGTACCACTCGCTCACCCACCATTTATAGTCATAATCTAAAAGAGTCAGTTTTCACCTCATCATATCACCTCATATCTCATCACTCATCATTGATCTTCGGATCTACCCATTACTTTGAATGTATATGTTACGTAGTATTATAGTTATAGTGATTGTAATATTTAGGATTGTACTGCTAAATTGAATCGAACTATGTAGATTAGAATAGCAAATACATAAACAATGACTTCACCCACCATAAGGACAAGAGATAAAGCCCAGAATATCAGGGCATGAGGACAATCGCTCTACGGAGCGAAATTGTTTTGGCTGATTCTGTATATACCTCCTGAATAAATATATTGTCCAAAAAAATAAATACCTCCTGAAGATAAACAGTCCTCAGGAAGGTACGGAAATCTTTGCAACATTTACATTGATGAGCTCGCGTTTGGAGTTTCTTTAACAAGTCATCAGAAGCTACCATGTAAATAATATCTCCATATTCTATTATTGGGCGTATTGCAACTTTATAAACCATGAGAATGGTTTCCTTCTTAGTACGGTAACTTAGTCTCGAGAGAGCCTTAAGCTTAGTTTTCGCGAGGTTTATCTTAGATTTTATATGGTTTGTAAAACTTAACCCATCATCAATTTTTAGCCCAAGAAAAGTGTAAGAACTTGTCTTTTCTAGGATTTGGTCTCCGATTTTTAGAGTACCTTCCAATGGCTTTTGTTTCTGAGTGATTACCATGTTTTTGCTCTTCTTTACATTAAGCAAGGATTGGAAATGTGGTTATATATTGTGTCATCTGTGAATAACTGCATGTCTGAACACGATATGAGCTGATGCAAGTCATTAATATAAGCGAGAAATAATAGAGGTCCTAAAGATGTGCCCTGTGGAACACCGCAGGTGACCAGTTTCAGGGTGGACACCCTATCATTGATAACTACTCGTTGATATCTATAACTCAAATAATTTTCTATCCAGTTTAAGGCTGATTCCCCTAGTGCTAGGCCTTTCAGTTTACTAAGGAGGATGGAATGGTCAACCGTGTCAAAGGCCTTCCTGTAATCCAGGAAGGCCAAGATGGTGCCGTCCTTCTTGTTAATGTTGTTAAATATATTGGAAAATACTCTATAATGTGCATCTGTTATGGATTGTCCTTGTCTAAAGCCATATTGGTGTTTATTCCGCCTCCTCTGATTAAAATGAGTGAAACCTTTTCATTTCTGAAAAGGAAATTGCGATAAAAGTGACATAATTATAGCATCAAATCAAGGGGCAGGACAATATGCCTGGTTACAAAATAAACTTAGAGACATCACACAAACACACACAAATAGGCAAGATTTGAACTAGGCTTGAGTTAGGTGCAGCTGGTACTGATTTCATAGAGCTACTGAGGCCTGTCTGAGGGTGGGTGGGGCTCTGACCACAGCTATAGGTATGTGCCTTCACACGCACCCTCACACACAGTGCAGACGCATGCATCATGTAGGCCTACTCAACCTGGACCTTCACGCAGCACATCTAATGACCTGTTGTGAATTTGTTCTGGTATTTTCTTTCTATATATGTAATAAAGGGAAAATATTATAAAAGTTATTAGGAAATTTAAATCTAGTAATGATCCTGTTTGACTAAAGTTTCTTCACATTGCCAATATCAGTTCCTAGGTGGATAGGAAGGAACAGTAATTATCACCCGACCACAGCGATAAACTATGTTAGCTACTCTCTAGGATCATTCCTAATCAGTTTCCGCCTCCTAAAAAACACAGTGCCATGCCGTATACCTTCTGGGGATAGGGAGGGGGAGAACTGTGGAGTGTTACAGGAAAATGAGTCACAAGTCGCAAAAAGGGACACTTTTCAAAATATGATTTGCACATTTTATTTTGCAGTTTGGCATAGGCAGCAGTAGTATGAGTATAATATGTTCCAAATTACCAGAATGTATATTGAAGGTATTTATCCACATCTGTCGTTATCCTAAGGCTAACGTCTTTTTCATTCATAAAAAATACATAAATATTAGAAGATGTACTAATGTTTACCCTAATTGGAATCGGTCCAATCTCATCTTTTCAAATATGATGATATCTCAAAATCCATGTTTTGCGACTTGTGACTTATGTCCCTATAACACATCACAGTCAGAAGAGGCTATCAAAATATTCGTCCCTCGGACCTGTGCCAAGCACGAGGGCCTCTCTATAGGGAAAACATGCAAATTCAACGAATAGAAGGAAGCAGGAAAAGATGGGATCAACTATCAACATGTAGACCTATTATCATAGAATATTATGGGAGTCACCACAGTATTAGCAAACTTGTAAAATTCCAAGGCGCCTCTTCAAACATCTTGAAATAGAAAACCAGCGTTCTAGGGCATCCTTAAAAAGCTACTTCATTACAAGGTCTGGGCCCTATTTCATGTAATTAGGAACATCAGTAGGAAATGAACTATATGATTGAACCCAGGCTGGGTAACTCACATTTCCGGAGCAATTTCCGAATCTGGCTAATGACTGTCTATTCGAGAGGATTTCATGACGTTAAATTAGAATACAGAAGCTGGAACGAGAAAGAAAGAAAATGTCATTGGATGGAGCATTAGCACTTTTCAGTCCATATGCAAATGATTAACTAGTCGGGAAAAATTCGATTCTCAAATATCATCATATCTTAAAAGATGAAATCAAGCGCAGTCCAATAATGGTAAACATAAAAATTTAATAAGTATTTCTATATTTTTAAGTTTGGCAATATATTTTTATCAAGTTTTATATATTTTTGGGTGGACAATTACTAGTAAAGTATCTAAATGTACTCTATGGGATGACCTTGGAACTACATAGATATATTTAATGCGCTGTCTTGAAATTTAGTACATCTATTCATACAACTCAATGCGTAAGATACCCTAAGAATAAAAACATTCTCACAAAGAGATCTTGTGAATGAAACACACTGAAAAATATCAATTTTGCGACTTGTGACTGTTTCTTCTGCAACACATCACATAATTATGCCAAAGTTGGAACGCCTTCTTAAGACAAGCAACTTTCCTGATTTTATAATGATAGAAACTTGTATTTTCCATATCACATACTTATGGCCTACATATAGAGAATGGGTCTCATGTCTCTGTCAGAGAAAGTTCTTGCGACAGGACCCTCTACTTATTAAGATAATCATATCACAGATAGGTTTTTAAACAATGTAAAATGAAATAACAATACAACAAAGCACATACATACAATCTTGTACAGTGTTTTTCACTTTCTATTGGGGCTGCGTAGCCCTGCAGTATATTTAAAATATAAGGAGATATAAGAAATAGGTCCCTTACTGAAAGCTAAAGATAAACAGTGTGGCCCTATACACCACAGACAGACTTAACCATTTACCACTGCTTACTGCTGCCCAACCACTGCCGACCCCGCACCTTGGCATCTTGGCATCCTCCTCCTTTCAATAGGGATTAGATCGTCAGAAAATATACAATTCACCTTACCAATCCTCTCAAATAACCCGTATTTAAGACAGAAATGAGCTTCTAAGTACAGTTTATTATAGCAGAACATATATTTGAAAACAACATGATACAAAATATACTCCGATATACCTGGTATTTATCATTTTCGGCCTAATTTAGCATATTTTACTAAATGTGTAGAGCTGCCAATTGTTCATTTTCTGACAATCTGGCCTTTATACCCCCTTTTAGGTACCGTTGCCAAGCGCTTGGTGGTGGGAGATCTGACACATTCGGTCAATGTGACGTGTTTCAGGAAAATGAGTCACAACTGGCAGAAACAGATTTTGAGATATCATCATATTTGAAGAGATGAGACCAAGCTGATTCCAATGATAGTAAACATGCAGTGGGACATTGAATTAGTATTTCCATTTTTTGAAAAAATAAATTGCAGTATTGAAGTTACTTAATATACGATGACCTTAAATATTCCTGGATATATTTAATACACTGTCCTAAAATTAGGGAAATTTATACAAAACATGAAAACATTTCGACAAATATATCTTATATGTGCTTTATCTTGTGAATAAAACACTTGATGATATCAATTTTGCGACTTGTAACTCATTTTTTTCAAACACATCACAAATGGCCTGGGGTGGGGGAGGTTGGGGGAAGGGCAGTTGTGGCTTTGGCGAGTGCGGGAATCAAAGGCAGCCCCTCGGGTGGCTACCTGGGGTGTGGCCGTGGGAAGTGAAGAGAGATAAAATGTTTATCCATGGGACACGCTTTAAGGCTTTAATGGTCTAAATAATTGCTTTGTTAAAGTCCTGTTAAAAGCAGAGTAATAGGAGTGGGGCTGGTGCCTTCAGGCTAGGCCCCTCTAGCCCTGGTTCCTGGATACCTGGAGCCTGGAGTCGGTAGTGGTCTATTTAATTTTCGTTTTATTCAGATCAATATTTTCATGACACATGAACATTCTCAGTTGTACTTAAAAAAGGTGTAGACAAAAATTCATTAGGAAAAATATATGATACAGGGGAGTATTGCATAACGTGCCCTTATTTTGAAGAGCATGTTGCATGAGAAAGCATTAACATAATAGTGATGTGTTAAAAGGAAATGAGTCACAAAGTCGCAAAAAATGAGATATTTCGGAAGATTTTTTTTTAAACAATTTAATTAGGAAGATTTCCACAATGTGGAAGGTCTCATCTCCCACAAAGGTATTTACAATATTTAAGTTTAACGCGATATTTGACAATTCAAGATGAGATCATACGGTAACCAATGGTGGTAAACATTATACATTACAGGCTGCCTTGTTTATAGTTAGAGCACTTCAAAAGATGGGGATAGCCTCACTAATATACCAAGACAGCCTGATTCTTCAAGTTATATCAAGACCCTAGCCCTAACTACCAGGTTTGCTAAAATACACTAGGAGATGGTGCAAATGGCAGGCAGGAGGGTTGTCTCCACAAGGTATGTCCAGCAAATGCTGGGGCAAATAGCCCACAGTGCTTGGATAATACCACTTGCAAAGCTATTCCTGCACCAGAATCCAGAAGGTATCAGGGCTGTGGCTGGGGGTCATGTCTACTTCGGGCAGATCTATAGTGATGCCCCAAAAGACAATAGACAGAAACATCTTGTTGAGGTTGCCTGTGATAATTCTGCAAGTGTGGAGGCCTTCAAAAGCCTTAAACAAAAGGAGCCAATTTTGACTGCAGCCTGAGCTAGGCTCATCTGGCATGACTCAGCTAACACTGAAGTATCATAAGACTTTGTCCATATCCCAGAAAAAATGTTCTAAATGGGTAAATTAGCCTTACAGGAAGCACCTCCTGGCAATATTACAAATTACACCAGGATCTGTGGTTGACAGCTAGATGGAGGCAGAGGAATGCACACTGCCCTGGGACTATGGCCAATAGAAATAGAATCATTAACAAATTTGGGGCGTTCTTTATCCATACAAACTTTGACTATGACAACCCTGCCCCAGGCCAAATTTGCTGATGCATTCAGTATATTTTCCAGAGTGGATCATCTCCTCTCATTGTGTTTGCCCTGCAAATCTGGATGCAATGCACTTAAAACCATTCTGTAGTAAAAGCAGCTCTTAAGGGTATTGACCTCATTGTACACCACATACACAAACAAAGGCCACATGTCTCACCTGATGTGTTCTCATAAACTGTCCAAGTGGTCAACAATAATGAGTATACCAATCTGCTAAAGGTGGCAATTCTATTCAAGTTCATGGGTTTTCTTAGACATGGTATCCACTAAGGACGCAGAGCAGACAGGGCAATGGCAGGTCAATGGCAAAGTTTGGTGTTTCCAAACATCTCACAAAATCTAATGTAGAGCCCACATGACATTCAATAACCATCAGCATTAAGTGGACAAAAACATTGCAATTCTCTGCACCTACTACTTCATTCTGCCCCCTGCTCTCCTTCAGCTCCTGGTAGAGGACTACAAGATTGGCCACTGAGTGGAAAACACCACTGTCATCAGGCCTCAAAGCACTAAATGCAAGCTATGTATGTGGGTTCTGCAAAGGTAGGGTTTAATTTGATTATCACATTGAAAAAGCCTCCATTACTGACATCTAGTCCCATGGAAAATGAAAACCCATTGCAAAGTGCTATATAAAAAAACTAAAGTAAACAGGACATCCATCCATACTTTGCTAACCAAGCAGATCAGAATCAGTCTGCTCCAGGTACTTATCTCACACACAAAGTAGCAAACCTAAAATATTCAAATTTGAATAGGTTTGAATATATTAATGCATGTTCAGTTCATGGAGCCTAAGTTAACGCAACTGAAACATATTATATAGTTACTAGCAAAGTACCCATCCTCTGGCAGTCTCCCTCTCTCCCTTCTTTTCCCTCCACCCTCTCTCCCTTCTCCTACGTCCTCTCCTCCCCTCTTTTCCTCCCCTCTTCCTTCCCTCTCCCACCCTCTTCCTTTTCTTCACTCTCCCCCTCCTCCTTGCTTTCTCTCTCTTCCCTCTGTCCCTTTCCATAAATCCTCTCCCTCCCCTCCTCTTTTCTCTGCCCCTCTTCTTTTCCTCCCCCTCTCCCTCTTCTATTTCACAACCCTCTCCCTTTGCCTCACTCTTCCCTCCTACACCCTCTTCCTCCTCTCCCCGTCTCCAATACCTCCACCCTCTCCCTCCCCTCTTCTTCATTCTCCAACTACTCTCCATGTAGTTAGGTGCCCCTGGAAGTGATGTAGTAGGCCTATCTTGATCCCAATTTAAAAAAGGCTTCAAAATCACATTGTCACCCAAGATACCTTCACAAACCACATATAATGTCTGCCAGTCAGTGTTGATGGACCTGTAGAGACCAGAAAAGCTGGGGAGATCACGGATTCCCAGAACATGCCTAACAAGTACCCTTCTCGAGCTTTATATATTAGATTACTAAGTTTTAGACCAAACTTCATGTTTGACCTTGGAAATGGTAATCTTGGAAGGGATGACCTTGACCTTGATGAAGGTCCTTGATAAGATGGTTAATGGAAGTGCTTTCAGAGCCCTATCACATGCTTCAATAGCGTAGCCAAGGGATACTTACTTCAAGAAGTACAGAAGTTTAGATCTAAATTTCCGGTTTGACCTTTGAAATAGTGACCTTGCCCTTGACAAAGGTCATTGATAAGTTGATTAATGGAAGAGCTCTTGGAGCCCTATCAGATGCTTAAATTTTGTAGTTAAGATATAAATAGTTCCAGAGATATGTATCAATTACTCAAATTTTCACCAGAATTTCAGCTTTGACCTTGAAAATAGTGACCATGACCTTGACGAAGGTTATTGATAGGATGACTATTGGAAGAGCTCTCAGAGGCCTGTCACATGCTTAAATTTGGTAGTCAAGTAATAAATAGTTCCAGAGATACATACCTATTATTCAAATTTACATCAAAATTTCAGGTTTGACCTAGAAAATGGTGACCTTGACCTTGACAAAGGTCATTCATAAGATGATTAATGAATGTGCTATTAGAGGCCTATTAGATACTTAAATTATGTAGCCAAGCATTACTTGCTTCCAGAGATACATACATATTGCTAAAAATTTAGATCAAAATTTCTGATTTGACCTTGGAAATTGTGACCTTGACCTTGACAAAGGTCATTGATAAGATGATTAATGAAAGTGCTCACAGAGCTCTATCAGTTGCTCAAATTTTGTTGTCAAGGGATACATATTTCCAGAGATATGTATCAATTACTCAAATTTTCACCAAAATATCAGCTTTGACCTTGAAAACAGTGACCATGACCTTGAAAAAGGTCATTGATAAGATGGCTAATGGAAATGCTCTCAGAGGCCTGTCACATGCATAAATTGTGTGGCCTAGGGATGAATAGTTCCTGAGATACAGGCTCTTATATTTAAATTGGATTTAACCTAAATTTAGAACAGAGTGAAAAGTAAGCCTTGGTTACTATAGCAACACACATTCCAATGACACCTGGCATGGGTTCTTTTTCTTTCCCTTGATGTCACTTACTACTTATATGCAATAGGTTGTCATTTTTACCTATTGTCCTATTTTTATGAGGGAAAATAGGATGTCACTTTCCAGAATGTTGCCATTTTTTGTACTTCAAGGTCATATTTGGTGACCTTGACCTTGATCAAGGTCATTGATTTGAAGTCTGCAGATAGCCCTCATGTACACCTTCATAATACCCAAGTTTGGTCACATTCCTGATAACAGTGTAGAAATGGGACACTAAAAACCTAATTTCTGCTAGAGTACAAAAAAAACACAAGTTACCATGGAAACGTTCCATTTGAACCCCAAATCACCGACGGCCAGATGGCAGACAAGTAGATTCTGATGATTCAAACTCCGTAGTATCAAAAAAACACCACCGCGAAAAATCCCCAGGGGGGGGGAGGGTTTTGGTACCTGGCCCATGGTCTATTAGGACATCAGTTAGTATTACAGTACTACTCATTAGAACATTATGATGTCTAAACTTACTATATCACAAAAAATAGTTTATCAGTGCATCAGTCATTTTCAACATCTTAATACTCATGTATCAATCAAAAACATCCTTTTATAACCGTATAACCTTTAGCCCTAAAGGTGTGATGTTAATTGTGTATTCTCCAGTCTAGCTTAATTCAATTCAATTCAAATATTCTTTATTGTCGGATCGTTACAAACAATGGTTGGTCATTTCTGGCGTGCCATCTCTTCCAATGAATGCCACAAAGTTCTACATTATTTTACACAGGCCACAATTGGGTAGAAATAACAAGAATAACACATAATGTAGGTGATCGTATAATCACTCGATGAAGGGGATAACAAGCGACACAGGCAGTAAGATAACAAAGTCAACAGTGTAGACAAACTACAGTGTCGACAATGATCAACATCAGCAGGTCATTTTACATATAACAATACCTTTGAAAAACAGTGAATTATACAGTTATGTTAGATACAGTTATATTCCCTCTTGCAAAATCGCATATTAAAGTACAAAAGAAATATGATATACATCATAATTTAAAAATGTTCTTCTTGTGGAGTCGACCACCTGAATTCCCCCTGGTCATGTTCACGAGCCAACTGCCAGTGGTGGAGGTGGTTGGAGATATTGCAACCTGTCTTTGCATATTGACTTAATATTGGTGGTCACATGACCAGTATGGCGGCGTCCCACCAGCGTGTGTGATTATGCTGCCACATGGTGACGATTTATGATGTTGTGTGGGGCCGTTAACTTGCAACTGCTGATAGGGTGAGACGCAGATGGGGCTGGGTGTAAGGAACATATATATATAATAGGAGTGTGGAGGTGTGGTGGTGGGGGGGATATGTGGGGGTGAAAGGGGATGGGGGGGGGGGGAGGGGGTGGAGCCCAGGGGTAAGGTGTAGTGGTAGTCACGTACAAAGGGCTGATTTTGAATATGTGATGTGTTAACGGAAAATGAGGTACAAGTCGCAAAAAAATGGATTTTGAGATATCATTGTAATATTATTTGAAAAGATAAGATCGAGACGATTCTATTGATCGTGAACATTAAGGGCATTTAAAAAGGGCTTCTATATTTTACGTTTGATATATTTGTTTGAAATAAGGTTTGCAATATTTCTGGGCGGGCAATTACTAGTTAAATAACTAATTATATTCATAGGATGACCTTGGAGACAAAAGAATATATAATTAATACACTGTCAGGAAAGTTTGTATATATGTAATTCATATCACTTAAAACGCTAAAACCTCCAAAAATCAGAAATTTCTAACACAGAGATCTTAAATCCCTTTGGAAAATATCATTTTCGCGACTCGTGATTCATTTTCCTGAAACACATGACATATATGTGTGACAAAAGACAACGGTGAAAGTTGAATATCGAATATGTAATAGAGGCATGCTATGCCACATAGCCTGAGAAAACCCCCTCTTCCCGATGACAAGTGCATCCAGAGCTATGGGCGTGTTTGTGAAATTTGCAAGAGAAAAGCTTGACCTCTATGGAGCAATCCAGGGTGATTAAGGGTGATTGGTGAGGGTGTAATGGTAAAACTCATACAAATAGTGCAAATCTTTCAAATGGCTGTGGACGGACAGGTGATTCCATTATTCAGAATGAAACTATATTTGCCATTACATTAGCTCTGGTATTGTACAGAGCGATATATACAGTCACACGGTTATATGTGATGTGTTTCAGGAAAATGAGTCACAGGTCACACAATTGATATTTTGCAAAATGTTTTATTCAGAGGATCTCTTTCTCTAAATATTTTCATTTTAGGGGTGCTTAACGTTGTTTGTAGCATATAACATTCACCAAATTTCAAGACTGTATTAACTATATTCATGCATATCCAAGGTCATCTTAAAGAGTATGTTTAACTATTTTACTATAGTAATTGTCCACCCAGAAATATTGCAAATTTCTAAAAAAAAATATATCAAACTTAGAATATGGAAACATGTATAAGATGTCCTAATGTTTATATTCCATCATTAAAATCTGCTTGATCTCATCTTTTCAAATATGATGTTATCTCAAAGTCCATTGTTTGCGACCTGTGACTAATTTTCCTATAACACATCACATATGTTGTAGTGAGAGATTATGATAGAACCTCACAAGTAAGTTGTAATAGAGATGTGAATGTGCGTTATATGAGTCGAAGTAAAATGTTGTCCATGGCACCACGTTGTTAAAAACCATGTTAGAATATAATTTGAATAGTATGTGTTGTTTACAGAAAAATTGCTTTCATCATAATTAGGCTGGTTTTAAAAGGTTCATTAACAGATGTTATTCCTATGCGGATGCTTTATGACAGTGGCTGGCACTGCTGAATAGAATGTTACATGTTATCACAGCTGGGCACTTTTACCGATTTTAATGACATTTGTGGTTTGGGGCGTTTCAATGGCATTTTGCAGTTAGGAGCAAGACCCTAGACCAGGTAGATGAAAAAAAATGGTAAAAAAAAATTTGTCCTAATGGGAATTTAATGACATTTGCAGTTCGGAGCGTTTCAATGGCATTTTGCAGTTGGAAGCAAGACCCTAGACAAGGTAGATGAAAAAAAATGATAAAAAAATAATTCTGTCCTAATGGGATTTTAATGACATTTGCGGTTCGGAGTGTTTCAATGGCATTTTTCGGTTGTGAGCAAAACCCTAGACAAGGAAGATGAAAAAAATGATAAAAAAAATAATTCTGTCCTAATGGGATTTTAATGACATTTGCGGTTTGGAGCGTTTCAATGGCATTTTGCGGTTGGGAGCAAGACCCTAGACAAGGTAGACTCCCTCATTGATATACTCTTTGGCCCAAAGTGTTCATTATAGGATTTCAGTAGGATTATAATGAACACTTAAGTGTTGATATCACTTGTATGCTTCTGTGGCTGTATGGATGGGTTTGGTGGCGTGTGATACAGTAGTTAATCAATGCTTGCTGTTTCATGAAAGTGTTGATGTGTTGATTATAATGACCTCGCACTGACGTGCTCGTTCATTATATACAACAAACAACACTTTCTCTCAGCAAGCAGTGATTAACCACTACCTATGATAAATGGCAGTTTAGCTTTATATGTATATTTTATTATCGCTGAAACGAATATTAGAACAGCTATAAATGTTCTAAAAAAATGCCCAGTAGGGCAGATTAATGGTGTTATGCTGAAGGATCAAGGACTCATGCAATCACTTCTCTATTTCCACACATGAGTTGATGTTCTATTTTTACTCCACGATGTTACCAAAATTATGAATAATAATTTAAATTGGCATCAGTTACATGGCGCTTTCACAAGAGATTGTTTTGTCTTTAAGCAAAGAGCTATTCCTGTTGATTCAATGATCATACTCGGCCATAATCTATTTTAATATTTCACTAGCAAATACTCTCTCTATGGCTTCAGCATCCACGAGCTGTTCCCTGAACCAAACTACCTCCCTGCTAGGTGTCAGTGCAACACAAGGTAACAGCATAGCCAAGGTGGAGGGAGGTGGTTTGCATTATAGCAGATCGCAGATCCCATTCCAAGAATCACTCATCCCCAAGCAGTCAGCAGGTGATCAACCTTTCATCAGGAGTAAAATTCGAGGACATTTTTCTATTTTAATTCTCACATTCATTTTGGTTTTAATCATTATAGGTGGAAGATATCCCTCGTTTTAACTTTCAGTATTAATGTGATATTGTGAGTTGTTTCAGAGTAAGTTAATACGAAACACTGAAAAATAGGAATTGTAAATTAGCTTGATATTGCAGCAGTCTAGTCAGTTCTAGACCCCCCCCCCCCGCCACCCATGATGATCACCACAGCTCCTCCATAAATAATTGCTTTGTTTGCCAGAGGGGTTCAGGATAGTGTATTGTACCCAGAGGCTCTGAGAAGTGCATGGATCGAATCCTATACGCTGTGCGCGTCACCGTATTCGCGCGATACGAAATTGGATACAAATTTCTTGTACCCACTTTTGATACAATTTTTTTCGTCACAGCCTTTTTTCGTAAGCGCGATTCGCGCAGCGTTTTTCGTACCCGTGGTTTGCGCAGATTTTGAAATAACCATTATATTTGTATAGATGAGATCAAGCCGATTCCAATGATAGTAAACAGTCGAATAATTGAAAAAAAAGTTTCCAATATTTCTGGGGGTTAATAAACAGTTAAGTAACTCAATGTAGTCCTTATGAATGTTTGAAGGGTATCATTATTCCCTCAACATTTCAAAGAGAGTTAAGGGTAGTCCATGTGTTGCCCAATCGCTATGTGCATCATTTTATTTTCATCAATTCTACCATACTCCATGTGAGCCTGAAGCATAGCAGCCCTCCATTTGATGTGTTCAAGTGGTTTTTTGCATCTGCCTTACCCAAGCCACTAGGGGCAATATATATGTACAGTCATTAGGGTATTTGGATCACAGCATTTTTCAATATCAAACAGGTATATAACAGATATAAACTATAGATGTATATCACTCATAACATTTCTATGTACATGATGCGTAATATCTATAGTGGTATAAATGCCATACAAGGGTATTAGCGGCACTTTTATTGTAAAAGAATTTGTAAATGCACCAAAGTTATCCAGTTGGCCAACTGGTGAAAACAGTACCACTACATGGTGAGAACAAGTGGCAGAATAGTAATTATAGCAAATGGCCCTCTGTTCGGGTTCAAACTGATCGAGACCCATCAGAAAACGGGACGAACCCCGAAGGGGTGAGTTCCAGTTTTCTGATGGGTCGAGATCAGTTTGAACCCGAACAGAGGGCCATTTGCTATTTATTACACACTCTATTTGGATGTTAAAAAGTAAATTTAACTTGTTAAGCCTATAGTTTAGCTCGAGGAGGCTTCATTCACCGCAATTTGTAGGCTAGGTTACGCGGTTGGGACGACGTCATCTGGCCTACGCTGCACCAATGAAATTACGTCTTTGGCCGAACGGCACACGTGAGCGGTTCGTATCAACCGAACGGCACCCCCAAACGGCACCTTTCTAACTGCTCACGTGTGTAACAAGGGCTAATATCGCCTGATATGTGGTTTGTAGCGTCTACTTGAAATGTGGGCATCCCAGTGAATTGTTTTGTTGATGTAATAAGAAAGGCTATTCAAACTGCAATGATCAGTTGATTGTTATTGCTGAGTGTTATTGCTGTGAGGGGTGGGGAGGTGGTTATTAGCTCTGAGCTATTTATTGCCTGTATATAGGGGTATCACAACATCACAACTACTGTATAGCTACTATGAACTTGATGATGTGTAAACTCAATTTTGAACTTAATTAATATATGCAGTCAATTCTATTGAAACCAAAAGTGAACATGCTCGATCATTAATAGCTATTAGGGATTTTAGGCGGTAATTCTATTGAAACCAAAAGTGAACATGCTCGGTCATTAATAGCTATTAGGGATTTTAGGCGGTCTAGTGAAACGCCCCCCCCCCCCCACACACACTTGGACTATATATCGGAATCTAACTCTTTTAATATATTGAACCAGAGGTTCTTTTTGTCCCATGGCCTTGTACAATATTATTGTACTTTACGATTCTCATATTTATTTTTACTTCGTTGAGAAAGGCCCTTAAAACGATTTCATTATTAAGTACAATTCACCGTCTCCTATCATCTCAAATAACCCAAATCTGAGACAACAATCGTTGTCTAATGTTAAGAGGTACCTTATGACCGCATGGGTGACTCATTAGGCCGTTTGGGTTTCAATAGAAGTTCTGACAGTGCAATTTGGGACCGTATAGGGGAAATAACCACATAACTTCATATGAGGTTTTGGGTCATATCAAGTATGATTTTATCTAGACACAGTACTATTTCTGTGTGCCAACATTGGCTTCTGTGAATACACATCATAATATAGCAGCAATGTCACACATTTAAGTTCTAACACTTGTTAATGCCCCTTTTCGCTCACCCATACTCATGGGTGTGGCATCATTTTCACACGTTTGAAAGCTAAGGTGAAACTTAAAGAGAGCTTATTCTCTGTTCAGAAATCGCCACAATTGTTACAAGGTGAATTATTTAAAGAAAAGTTTTTTAATACGCAATTATTAAGTATATAAAAAATATCTCTCAATACGTAAAACGCAGCGCGAATACGGAGCGTATCAAATTTCATCTCGGTGATTCAAATGACCGCTTTTCGTCTCAGAAGTTCATGCAATTTCGTCACCACAGTTCACCAGTAGCGTTCGCGGTGCTCTGTAGACAAACGTCTTAATGAAGACGAAAAGATTTGTCGCTCCGTATTGTGCGGATACGGCGGGCGGGAGAGTGTAAGCGTGCTGCCAAAATCTCATTTCATCTCCATGTCAGTGTATTGGTCATCAAAAGCTGGCTGGGTGGACAGAATGCGTGTTAAAGGTACATTAAAGGTCATTAGTGCTTTGTCTTTGTTGCTCACCTGTTAAAGCTGTAATCCCATCTGACTAACAAAATCTTATCACATTTACTTATATCATGACTTATAGTACTTAATCCAGCAATATTTTGCTACTGTTATACGTTTATACAATAATTCGAAGCAGAGACAGTCAAGCAAAACCAGCCGGCAGTGAGCAATAATGAGTGAAGTCCCCATAAGACAATATTAGAACTGGTCCTCCAAATACAAATAAGGACGCTTTAAAAGCTCTGTAGCAAAGTCAACTGGTGAAAATGCTCCCAAATCTCGGTCAAATGATTGTTAGATGGGTTGGAAAAGAATGAAACAAAAAGTAGAAAATGATCAGTTACTGACGTTAGCTGCAAGTGCAGTTTTAGGTCATACACAACGGTTAGCACATTGATTGATTTTTATACGAGGTAATTATTATCTATTCTGGGACCTTTATTATTCCTTGTTTATGTGCATGACCTAATGTATGTCAACATGAATGTTAAAATTATTCAGTATGCGGATGACAATCTATTGTATATTACTTCGTATACGATCAGTGATGGTGTTAATGTTATGCAGAATGTTCTATTGAAATTTCATAAATGGAGTTGGAGTAATAGATTGTATATAGATATAAAGAAGACCAAAGTTATGTTATCAGGCCCAAAAACAAAGATTAAAAATAAAGAAATAACATTATGTTTTGACAATGAAAGGTTAGACCAAGACCAGACCAAAAAATGCTGCTCTTTCGATGTTTGACTATAGCATCTTTACTCTTACTCCATTGACTATCAAACAGTTGAATAAGCTGCAGGTACTACAGAATATAATTCTTAGGGTTACTCTGAAATGTGATTACTATAAACCGAATGAAGAGCTATACAATGAATGTAAAGTGATGTGTATTGAATAACGAACTAGATTCAATCTAGGGAAACTTGCTCACAAAGAAATTTACTGTAAAATGGGTGCTAAATCGCATGCTAGAAATATTAGGCAAGCGAGGGCCCCTATACTTGAATCGATCGTTTTTACCACATAATGATAGAGATATAAATGATCAGTAATAAAGGAGAGAGAAAGGAGTGGGCTCTCGGAATATTCTTATTGAGTTCCAGAGCGGGCTCAATCTGCCCCAACATCAGATACATTTCGGCAACTTCAAATTTCAAGTCAATTCAGGATTCAATTTTCAATCAATGTCAATTCAGGAAAAAAAAAAATTTTCACTGTTCACACCGGCAGGTACTGTTCTGTTCTGTTCTGCTTGAGACCGGCCTGTCTCCTAGCAACCGTCAACACAGTAGATTCAGGTATCGCGCTACTGTTCAGTCAATCATTTATACCAACATTTACCTATAAATATACTCCATTAAATGCTTGAAAACAAAAATGTCTTCCACATGGAATGTATTGCCCGACAGATTGAGGCTTATTGAAGATCATAAACTATTTAGCAGGTCTATAAAGAAATACCTCATGGAGGTATAGTAAGAGTAATTTTGGTAGAGGAAAGGTATAGTATATTATATTTGAGACACCACTAATGGCTAATGCATGTAAATCATATGTAAATGATGAGTTCATTCCCTCATGTTCCATTCACATCTCCTCTGTTCTGCTCGGTAATATCCTTCATATCTTTATATCATTATTGATAGCTGAGATACTGAGGTGACTAAACTAAACTGAGAATCTTTATTACTCCACGGTGAATTGTGTATCACATAACATTTGTATGTAGAGGCGTGTGGTACATACCGTGTGGTACATTGTTTTGTACCACACGCAAAATAAACTCATTTGATTGGTTCCCTTCCACGCGGGAAAATGCGTTGTCAATGACTCATACTAGCATTACTAACGTTGCAACGTTACGATGTACACTATTGCGTCGTCGCCGACATCAGTGAGAGAAGAATGGCCGTAACTTTGTAAGTAAATAAAGGACTTTGTGTTCTAATTTATAATTGATCTAATGGCACCGTGGAGTAAAAATAGCACCGCATCTCGTAGGTGTTCTGGCGTAAAGGATCGCATAGACCCTCGACGATTCTTTTCAATATAACACACTCGCCTATCGGCTTGTGTGCCATGTGAAAAGAATCATCTCGGGTCCAAGCGATCCTTCACGCCAGAACACCTACTCGTGCGGTACTATCATAATCCTATTATAAATGCTTCAGATTCTCTCCTTGTCCTAACAAGTGTGAATAAGTACAATTATTGTACGAATACTGTATATGTCCCCATCGATTGATCAAATATTTCCAAATATAATCTTGATTGTATAGTCTTGTGTAACTGTTTTCACAGGATCCATTATATCAATGACTCTCGCTTAAAGAGATATGTATTACTAGACAGGAATCTTCATTCATCATTCTCATTCTTTATTAAAACTTTTCTTAAAATTTTATTAATTTTGACGTAAGATTAAATAATTTAAATCTAGTCTGGCTGAACATGAAATGAATCTTCTCTGCTATTTATGAACTGATGAACTAAGTCAGGACATGACGAAAATCACATTAATAATATTATTTTTGTGAGATTGTAACTGTCTATCAACCTGAATAAAATTTTGTCCAAAAAAAATATATCCTTAAAACGTCACGCTAGGTAATATGAAAATTGAGCATAAGCAATATGCTCAGATACAGAAGATGTGGTTAGGATATTTATTGTGTTTGAAATCTTATTAGCAATATGCTCAGATACAGAAGATGTAATTAAGATATTTATTGTGTTTGAAATCTTATTATTAATGACTCTACTTTAGTAGTTTTTGACCGACGTTAGCTGAGAGTGCAGCTTTAACTTTAGGAGAAGAGCAATTCATTTCCCCTTAGACTGCTAGTTCTTCCTTGCAGATGCCTCTCCAAAACTCATTAAAACTTTGAACGAGTGAATATGTGATGTCTTACGGGAAAATGAGTTACAATTCGCAAAATTTATATTTTTCAATGTGTTTTCGTCCCAAGATTTCTTTGTATGAATGTTCTCATTTTTGGGGTATATACCAGTTGACATCGTTTGAGTGTATTTATCAAATTTCAAGAGTGTGTTAAGTATATCCTTGCATTTCTAAGGTCATCCTATAGAGTATATATTTTAGCAACTGTACTAGTAATAGTCTACCCTTAATTATTGCAAACTTTTTTGTTTAAATTTTTTGTATCAAACTTAAAATCTAGAAATACTTGTTAGCTTTCCTTATGTTTACTATCATTGGAATCGGCTTGATCTCATCTTTTCAATTATAATAGTATCTAAAAATCCATTTCTTTTGCGACTTGTGACTCATTTTCCTGAAACACATCACATATAGTCATCCAATAGTCTGAGTACCTTCAGGGACACATATGTAGAGATCTGACTTATATTTCTTGATAATTTAGTTATGGAAATGTTCCCCAGTTCCAGGACAGAGGCAGATTACTGTAACGTTCCCCTCTATGACACATTTATGATATATCCACAGACGACCCAAGGGTACACTGCAACTGAAAACGTCTTCGTACTAAACGTTTTTGAAGACGTTTTTTTTGTCCCCTTTTAGAAGACGGTTTTTTTCCGTTACCATGTTCAAAAACGTTTAGCTACTGTAAAACCGTCTAGGCATTAAAAACCGTCTTCAATAGCGTATCAGAAAACGTTTAGGTAATTGTTCAAAAAATGAAATAAAAATTGATTGAAATTTGCTTAAAAATTGATTGAAGTTGAAAAATATATATATATATGACCCATTCTCACGAAAATGGTGCAGCCCATTCTAAAACAGTCAAAATTATATTTTGCTTGATCGATCTGAGAGTTGGTAGGTTTCAAGGTAATATATAAGCGGTAATATATCTGAGTTTGCCATTAAATCAGACCATTATTTTTTGTATAGGAGGTTATCAAAGATTGGTGTAGAAAAGTTAGTGTAAAAACGTCGCACACCCCTATATTTCTTAGTAATGAACATTTCTCTTATTTAATTTGTATATCATCAATTATTTCTATCACCATTCTCTAACTAAATGTTTTCTTGATGTATTAGCCAAGAAAAGTTTTTCTTTCCTGTATAAACACTTTTCAAATCGAGGACAACAAAAAAGTCAGATAATGAATTCCCATATCAATTAGATGAAATATCCTATCATTGACTGTATCTTTATTTATTATTCTCAAATCGTACTATTTTTTCTGTTATGATATAGTCAAATATCAGCTTTTATCCCTGAGTATGAGTATTTACCCAGATTTTTGGTACTTATCCACATTTTAAGACTTCAAATTTGGGCGACGTTTTTTCAGAGTGAAAAAACGTCGCCCAATCTATGTCAAATTTAGTCAATTATATAAAGCTTGAATGATAT
Organism: Sthenelais limicola; assembly: GCA_942159475.1. NCBI lineage: Eukaryota > Metazoa > Annelida > Polychaeta > Phyllodocida > Sigalionidae > Sthenelais > Sthenelais limicola. The sequence goes on along the minus strand of OW804097.1, from coordinate 42,464,799 downwards.
TTCTTATTTTTTTAATACATGACTGACACCATTTTAGACCATTTTTATAATATTTATTGAAAATTTGTCATTCATGACAATACCCACTCAAGGATGGTGACGTTTTCCTGCAGTAGAGTAATATATGATGTGTTTCGGGAAAATGAGTCACAAGTCATAAAAGTGATGTTATTGAAAGTGATTAAATCAATGGATCTCTTTGTTAGAATGTTCTCATTTTTGGGGTGCCTTGCGCTGATGGTCATAGCAATATATGTGCCAAATTTCAGGACAATGTATCAAATATATCCTTCAATTCCTAAGATCGTCCTAAGGAGTATATTTAGCTACTTTACTGGTAATTTCCCATTCAGAAATATTACAAACTTTTTTTCAAACATGAACACAAGAATACAACCAACATGAATTATGGAAACATGTCTTAGATGTCCTTAATATTTTCATCATTGAAATCCACTTCATCATAACTTTTCAATAATTATGATATCTCAAAATCCAATTTATACGACCTGTGACTCATTTTCCTGAAACACATCAATCAAGAGAAAAAACGTCGCCATTAATCAAGAGAAAAAACGTCGCCCAATGTACACAGCCCAGTATTTAAATCAGGAGAGATATTTTGAGATTATTTTGTCAAGTAATTCTTGAAGCTAACCATATTTAAACATTAGGAGGAAAATAATTTAATTTGGCTAATATTTGGAAAAATATGTGAAAAAACGTCGCCAGGTGGCGACGTTTTTTCCACTGATTATCAGGGTTTTCTCCTGATTGTAAGGAATAAGTATCTTCCAATGGTGGTATATGTATGTCTCCATACCTATGGTTATGAAATCAAACTATTTAGAGAAAATTTATTTAATAATTATAAAAAGCACAGCCATTTTGTCTGGCGACGTTTTTTCACCCCAATTTAGCCATTTTCTTATAGATTAAGTTGGGACCATAAATTCTGCCAATATATTTAACCTTAATATATCATTTTGTTTGGTTATCATGCCCTATTCTATGCCATAAATTGTATTCATGTATATCAATTCAATTGGATTTTTTTCTATAATAACTATAAGTTAGGTAGTGATTATTTGGGTATTTCTCCTGATTAGATTGTACATAACTAATAAAATATACATTATAGATACACAAAAGTGTATATCTTATTGACGCTCATGTAAAGACAGATGCATCTGGTCAATCCATTTGTCTCTCAGATCAGAATCGACCAAGTTATTGACCAACAAGTGGAAAAAATGGGGGGTTGCACCACTTTCGTGAGAATGGGTCATATATATATTTTATTTTTTGTATATATGTGTTGTATATATTATATATGCGATTATATCTATGAACGGATGCATGGTTGGATAACCGGAAGCGCCGGTCGCTAGGATACCAGGCGCGCCAAACTCAAACACTGACTCTCGCCCATTCATTCCAAAAAGCTGACTACAGTCGGTTGTGTTGGTTGTTTGTTTTTCTGATTTCGGAATTATTCTTCAAATATGGGTCTCTGCAAGGCGTGCGAGCGTGATCATCCCCATCCAGGGGAGCACACTTGTAAGTACCGAAATGAAGCAAATGAGAAGGCTAAACTTAACACTGGTTCCGAGGAGGATTGGAAGCTTTACCTACCTCCATTGGACTCGGACGAGGATTCTGCTTCCAAACCCTTGGAATCGTCGGAAGGGCCGATCGATATGAACTCCTTATACAACATGATGCAGCTTCAACAGACACAGCTTGTGGCCGCCACCACTGCCTTGACTAAGGTTGGCGGTAGATTGCTTGCGTTGGAGACTGTAACTTCTCACTTGCCTGTTCGTTTTCCACCACCTCCACCTCCAACTACACCGTCTGTCCCTTCTTCAGCACCCCCGGCTGTCACCCTGTCAACGCCTGTCACCCTGACGCCTCCGCCGGCCGCAGCAGCTGCTGTCCCGGTCATGGCTCCTGTCGTGGCCCCTCTCGTCTTCCCTCCGGGCTCTGCTACCTTGCACTCCGCCTCCGGTTCGGACCCTACTGCCGCCCAAGCCTTCGCCTTGATGGCTAATTCCATGAGTCAGCTTTCGATTGCTATGGATCCCTCAGTGACCAGAACGCAAGGTATTCCCCTTCGGCCAGATTACCAGTATTTATGTTTAATCAAGGGTGTACCTATGAAGTCCGTGGACCCGGCGAAGATGACTTTGTCGGAGTATTTCTACGGTATGTCTCTGGTCTTAGAGCATCTAATTAATTCTTCTGGCGACTGGAGAAGTTATTTGACCCACTTTCAACATATGCTTAGCTTTGCTATTGGTAGGCAGTATGCTATTTCCGCTTATTCAAGCTATGACAGAGAAGTTGTGGATCATTATCTCCGTTCTCCTTCGGAAGGGTTTGTTCCTCGCAGCCCTCTTTCCTTAGCGGCACACTTTACGTCTGCAGCAGAGACTAAATCCAAGATTTCCAAGCCGTCTGTTCAGAAAATATATATATTTTATTTTTTGTATATATAGGGAATGTTGGATGGAAAAGACCATTTATGAAATTCTTTTGGTCTGGAGAATTCTTTTGGGGATAGATAGGGGACAATGAAATTAATATTATCAAGTTTATGTGATCAGTATGGCAAAACTATTTACAAACGAGGAGGGAACACAAATTATGTAATTTTTAACCAGTTCTTTATTACATAAACATATATGTACATATATGTAGTACTGTTTATTGCTTTAACAGTAGCAGAAAAGGCTTGAAAACCTCCTATGATGCCAGACAAATGCCTTCTCATGTGATTAATAAAACTGTTTAAATACAAAATAAATACATGAATACAGATACTCAATTATTGTTAATGAACATAAAATATAAAGTGGCAGTAAAAATTATGAGAATGAATCCATCAAGGTAGCATTAAATTTGCCTCCCCCAATGAACACAAATGTAGTCCAAGTTGTTAAAATGAGAATGCATGAAACATGGCACACCTGAGTATTATGGACTGCACAGACTCAAAAACACAAAGCAATCTGTCTGTGCTATTAAGAAGATTTAAAAGATAAAACGATGGTCTTGTTCTAAAATCATTCAAAATGGTAAATAATAATTCTGTAACAACCTAATTTCGCTTCATACAATTTCATGTGGATTAATAACTCTTTGAAGAATGGATTTATCCGACATCAAAATAGAGAGGTAGGGTGAGAGTTTGAGAAGGGGTCAGTGGAGGAGAGGAGGGGTGAGATAGGGTGAGGGTAGAGTGGGGTTGAGTGGGGGAGGGGAGAGGGGAGGGGCGAGGCTATGAGTGGAGTGAGTGGAGGAGGTGTGGGGCGAGATAGGGTGAGGGTATGGGAGGGGTTGAGTGGAGGAGGGGCAAGGCTATGAGTGGAGTGAGTGGAGGAGGTGAGGGACGAGATGGGGTAAGGGTATGTGGGAGTGAGTGGAGGAGGGGAGGGGTCAGATGGGGTGAGGATATGAGGGGGTGAGTGGAGGAGGGGAGGGGCAAGATGGGGTGAGGGTATGGGGGGGTAAGTGGAGGAGGGGAGGGGCAAGATGGGGTGAGGGTATGAGGGGGTGAGTGGCGGAGGGGAGGGGCGAGATGAGGTGAGGGTATAAGAGGGCTTGAGTGGAGGAGGTGATGGGCAAGATAGGGTGAGGTTATGAGAGGGGGTGAGTGGAGGGGTGGGGTGAGATGGGGTAAGGATATGAGAGAAGGGGTGAGTGGAGGATGGAAGGGGCGAGATGTGGTGAGGGTATGAGGGGGTGAGGGGAGGGGCGGGATGGGGTGAGGGTATGAGAGGGGTTGAGTGGAGGAGGGGAGAGGCCAGATAGGGTGAGGTTATCAGAGGAGGTGCGTGGAGGAGGGGTGGGGTGAGATGGGGTGAGGATATGAGAGAAGGGGTGAGTGGAGGATGAGAGGGGTGAGATAGGTGAGGGTATGAGAGGGGGTGAGTGGACGAGGGGAGAGGTGAGAGGGGGTGAATGTATGAGAGGGGGTGAGTGGAGGAGGAGAGGGGTGAGTTAGGGTGAGGGTTTGAGTGGGAATAGTGAGTTTGAGGGGGAATGGATGAGGGGGAATGGGGAAAAGGTAAGAGTAGGTGGGGGGGGGGGGGGACAAGGCTAAGCAGTGTACTCTAGAAACTAATCATGCGTGCTCCCAATACACATTTTACATATAAATGAATTTCAGTTTTTCATATTTATATCAATAAACACATAATTAATATAATTATAAAAAATAGGTGTGGAGGTGAGGTCAGGTTCAGAGGTCGAGATCAGGTCCGCTTCTAGTGAGTTGCCAGTGTCATTCTCCTTCGCTGGATTTTGAACCATTTTCGGTGTAGATTGAGATGAATGGCCATATACACGTCTGTTGTGGTTGTTGAGTTGGAGTTGCTTTATCATGACACAATCCTGACATCATGAATTATATTGTTGTTTAGCGCCTGAAATGATAAGAACATGAACTTTATTATATTATTTTACATGACATGCACATATAATTCAAAGATGATGTGATCAGTAGGTGACCGCCCTATCATTATTAGGTTTATTGTAATTATTAAAATTCTTATTCTAGTATGTAATCGTATATGAATTTAGAGATGAATGAACCTAAATCGTTAAATGTTTTAAAATATATATGGGAAGTTACACGTGAGATAGTAACTGTTCATACTTCAGAAGGAGGTAAAAAGCTTTGACAAATTAAAATAATGATAATGGAGTGTTTGAAGAATTATCTACATGACACCGAATATTATAAAACGATATAAAGGCCAAACATTTGAAGAAACTAACAAAAATGCAAAACCTAGCTTGTTTTCATCTGTTGTCTAGCTATCAATTTCCTACTACTCAGCATACCACCCAATCAAAGAAATAACCCAAAACATCTTTGTTAAAATATGGTTTCATCTCCGCTCAATATTATAAGAGTAATTTAAGGGTTTTAAATGTATCTCTTGATTATGAATGATTATGCAACGATTCCCTTCTTTATGATTATATATGAAATATTCTATACATGTTTATGAGAGTATGGATTTCAATTATACCCATTTCTTGACCTGTGGGTATTGACAAAGGCTTGACCAGTAGGGGGGCTATTGTCTTAGTGTGCAGCCGCCGCCTAGATGTTTGGTTTCCCTATTGTGTTTCCCGCCGGGTTTCCTTGGTCTGTTTAATTAATTATGTGGAGACCACCCGTGGATTTGGTTCCATATATGGGAAAGTGCCTGGATAAGCCTTTAAATTTCCTTTGTTTTAAGTAGTTCCTGTATGGTCTTACATTGCATTCTGCAATCTGGTATAATTATTCTGCATGATGGGATAGGGTTGCCCTGGTCATAAAAGAGCCAAACACCCTACCCTTATCAGTCAGTCATTGCTTGATATTATTCTGGACGAGACCACATACTTATATAAAAGCTCTGGGCTTGTCTTTCATTATTTCCAAGATGGCCTAAACATGGCTCAATATTCTAAGCAGATCTTCACTGAGATATTTGAAAGACATTATTTCGGATCTTACTACATGCTCATGATATAACCTAACCTCTATCTATAATGAATACCGAGAATAACTTTCCTATCCAATTTCCCTCTCTCCCCCTTGGCTAGTTTGGACGCCCAACACCTGTACATAGCCTAGGCCTACGCCTGTCGTAGACAGGCTACCCCTTAGCATGCATTAACATTAAACAACGAAAACTCACAGAAGTCGGTTAAGATGTATTTATTACCGTTTGGAGTAATTAGTGTATATATATTTATTGTCTGGTTACAGTCACCACAAGTCTCTGACTTGTTGTTAAGTAGTAGTTGAGGAACATATGGAGTATACAATCACACAGAGTTACACGTATATATTTATGTAGGTATACCCAACAGCAGTAACACATATTTATCCCCTAAAGAATGATAACGATGAATTATTAGAAGATAGAGTTTAAGGGAGGTGGGTGGGAAGATTTTCACCTTCTCGTCTTCTCTAGTGTGTGGTCAGTGGAGGAGTGAGGATGAGCACGGGGCATGTGCTCTGACCCTTCCGGTCCCACCTCCAGCGTGGGAGAGTTCATCGCCTCCTGAGTTCCGGTCCAATGAGGAGGAATTATCCTTTGGATAATTCCTACCCCATTAAACAACGAAAACTCACAGAAGTCGGTTAAGATGTATTTATTACCATTTGGAGTAATTAGTGTATATATATTTATTGTCTGGTTACAGTCACCACTGAAGCAGTCTCTGACTTGTTGTTAAGTAGTAGTCGAGGAACATATGGAGTATACAATCACACAGAGTTACACGTATATATTTATGTAGGTATACCCAACAGCAGTAACACATATTTATCCCAAGCACAGTTCACAGTGCCCGCAGGGCGTTGTGGACAGATGTGTTGCTGTGGGTATTGGGCCTGATGTAGGACCTAACTGAATCTGACTACCAAGTGCCATGGGCCATGATGTCAGCCAGGTTGGCCCCTCCCTGGTGGTATGAGTATGAAGCGCCACCACGTCTTAGGCTGTGCATGGAGTAGGACCTGGGGTCGTATCCTGCCCTCTCTACGAGGTTGGCCCACTCCTTGCGCATGAAGCCTATGGTAAGGGGGTTCCCATCCCTAAACCTAAAGACTGGGGCCTACGGGGAATGGCCCTGTGACCTTCTGATGACTCTAGCCAGAGCTCTCCTGGGGCATATAGGATCTCCAGGTTTATGAGGGAGAAATATTATAGTGGATGTGCGCGATGACTGCATAGTTTTGCTCCATTTCAGAGCCACCTTTACACCGTCGTCTTGGAGTGTGATATCAGAGAGGCAGAGGTGTCTAGTGGGGTCATATGAGGTGACTGTCTTAGGGAAGAGGTTAGATTGCCTCAAGAAGGCCATAAACATGAGGATTATGGCTGCCGAGAGCGGGGTGCGAAGTTTGGATGATTGCAGGGCGTCGATACAGCGTCGCAGCATCTTTGGGGACACGCCCTCCTTGGGCTTAGGTATGTGGCGTATAGCCAGCTGAATACCCTTGAGACCCAGGGTCACGTGGTAGTCATATAGTGGGGCGGAGTCTATGCAGGCCATCTTAAAGAATGTCCTGATAGACGAGATGTTGTTTATTATTGTACCTGGGGCCAGCTGGTTCTGCGCCAGGTATTCCAAGTACCAGCATATCTGTTCTGGGGTAGGTTTGTCGTACTCGATCCCCAAGGCCAGGCAGAAGGAGAGATAGAGCCTTACTGCGGATGTTCTATTGGCGTTGGTGCCCGGTCGGTGTGCCTCCTTCCTTCTAGCTGTTGACAATGCTGCTAGCGCTTGTTGTCGTCGGCCTAGAAGAAACGGGAGATGTCAAAATCACTATCACACACTTTCACAGGGGTTAGGTTGAATTGAGCAACAAGAGATTGGGCCTTGGAGGCATGAGTTTTAGATGTGTGGGCACAAGAGAGCGCATCAGGGAGATCCATTAATACCCCAGGGATATGGGCATAGTGGAAGATTATCTCTCTCTCTACCATAGGGCCCTCGCACAAGCAGCAAGTGTGAGGTCTTTCGGCTTGCCCCCTTTGAAGGCCTCTATGGCCGCCTGATTGTCGCAGCAGATTCTGACCGTTTTTCCCCTGTCAGTCGAGTTGGTTAGGAGGCGGGCTGCAGCAACACAGTTGTTTGCCTCCAGGTGATTTATGCTGCGCCCTTTGGTGATGTTGTGTCCGAGTTGATGCCCGTAGAAGGCTGCCCCGTTGGTAGCACCGCCGCCTGTAAGGCACGCATCTGCCCACAGTGTCTTCGATACTACCTCTCTGGGGATGATAGAAATGCCATTGTAGGCCTCTAGGAAGTGGTTAAACCACCTCAGGTCCGCCTGTACTAAGGATGATACAAATACAGGGCCACCTTTGGCTTTCCTTAGGGCATCTAGTAGTCTCTGCATAAATAGCGTTGCAGGTGACACAGCCTTGGCTAGGTGTGCAATCCTGCCAACTATGCTCTGCATGTTTTTTGTTGATAGGACCCGCTTATTGGCAGCATTAGCCAAACATAATTTGATCTCTGTCAATTTTGCGGGAGGTATGGATAGGGTGTTGGTTCTTGTGTCCATTATGATACCAAGCCATGTGACTGTGTGGGACGGTGGTTGTGTCTTTTCACTAGCTACCTTCAGTCCTAGTTCAGAGAGTAGTTGTTGTGCTCTCTTGAATTTTACTGCTAATTCCTGAGAGGAGTGGGATAGCAGTATCAAGTCGTCCAAGTACATCAGGGAGATGATTCACTCCGATGCCAGGGCCCTGACGATGTAGGATGCAGCCATTTGCATGATGTATGAGGACATCCTGGCACCGAAGGGGAGGGACTTGTCGATGTAGGTGCTCCCTGCGTGATGGATGCCCATAAGGGGCCAGTCCATGGGACACACTTGGAAATGTCTGTATGCACGAGAAAGGTCTAACACTGCCATTGAGACGTTGTCGGATCCTAGGTTACCAATGATCTTAGCAGCCATGGATACAGTTGGAAGATTATGGCTAGCTGGGGTGCAGTTGAAGTAGTTCTTAGCAACCTAGGCATTAATTCCCCCGTCAGGGAAGGACAAATCTACTATTATCCTTCTCTTCCCTGGGTCCGATTTAGGCCTGGTCATGAGGGGGCTGGTGTGGCACCAAGGGACAAATGGTTGTGTATTAAATGGGCCTGCCATTGCATTCAGTTTACATTCGGTGTTTATATAGTCACTTATGTGAGTAGGGAAAGCAAGTGCTGATGGGTGATTACTCACAGTGTTTGGTTGGGTGGTTGGGCCTCCAGTGTATTGTAGAGGGAACCCAAACATTATACCGTTGAGTATGGTGTCGTCATCCTGGTGGGAGGTTGAGTACTTTCTCCATGATTCGATGTTTAGTATAGAGTCGGGCCTCACCTTTGCGCCTCTCCAGTTGGGGAGGCCGTGGGCCCTAACCTTTTCGTATATGTAGGCCATGTCCTCTGGGAGGACCAGTGCAGGGTACGGCCACCTAGCGTAGTTGTCAAAGTTCAAATTCGGGGGCGGAGTCTCGCCTAGTGTTTACTAGTGACAGACCGTGTATATAAGAATGTTCGTCAGAAGCATCATCTGGTATACAGTGGTCGGCACCTAAAGGTGTATGAATGTCCGATTCAGTATGGTTTATCATACCTGTAATGGGAATGTTAGTGTCTTTCTGTTTTGGACTGGTCAGGGGCGTCTGCTGTACCAGTTGAGATTCATGTTTATCACTATCAGTGGCACAGTCCATCCTATTTGGGTTGGTGGCTGTCGCCAATGGTTTACGAGTGTATGCGCGGGGCGTAGTGTCTGGTTTTTCCTCACTAGCGGCGAAACCCGATGCTATAGGGCACTCATCGTGGTTTGTACTAGTGGTAAAGTCAGTGTTTGTTGAGTTATGTACGTTATTCCTCTCAAAGTTGTTATTCATGGGAGTAGTGAGGCAAAGGTCAGTGTCAAGATGCTGTTTGTATGCCTTGCCGGAAGTATGGGCGCCATCTTTGTTGTTTACATCCGGGTATGCAGTGTTGAATGATGGGCTTCCGGCAATGGCGGACGTGTTGGAAATGGTAGACAGCGATGTTTTAACTTCTGATGGCAAGTAAAGCATTTGTTGGGTGTCACAATTATTGGGTGTATAATATAAGGTTTGCAACTCACTTTTAGTAGTATCCCCGGGGAAGGCGGCTAGTTTTTTGGCTTGGTAGTGGCAGAGTCACTGGTATTAGTGCGCTGCCACTCACGTTTAGGCTTGGGCTGAGTGGTATTGCCTCCGTTTTCCCTTGCCTTCCTATTGTTGCAGTTGCGGGCCGAGTGGGAGAATTCCTTGTTTTTTGTGTTGTAGAAACACCAGCCACAACAATGAAGTAGAGTAGTACTTCCCTCTGTGTGGGATTCGGTGCGGGTGCACTCCTCGGAGTTGTACGGGGTGCACGGTGAGCGGTATGTACCCGACTTCTTGGAGATGCTGAGGTCGATGGTCTGAGGTGAGCTCCAGCTAAGTCGGGCACGTTGCTGCTGTAGGAAGTGGAAGTCCTTCCAAGTTATCCTTTTGTCGAGAAGGTGGTCCACCACTGTCTGGGACCAGCTTAAGGTACCTGTCCAAGGCCTAGTAGAGGCATCCTCTGCCACCTCAGACAGGTGTTGAAGCATATATTGTAATGACGATCCAGATTTTGCTCTAGGCATTGCCCAGAGGGAAAAGCCACAGAAGTATTCTGCGATAGAGAGGTCTCGTTTTTCCCGTTTGAGACGAGCAGCCATGTCTGGGGGGAGGGAGGTCTCAGGGCTGACATAAAGCTGTAGTTTACCTTTTGATCTCGATGAAGCTCCATACTGGCGGTGAAGTGCTCGTGATGCCAGCTTGTGATGGCGGTAGGTACGCTTGAGGTGTTTCGGGCCTGGGAGCCTCTCGTCTTCATCGCTGGAGGAGGAGGAGGAGGAGGAGGAGCGGGACCTCCCGCGATAGGGGTGTCGCTGGTGAAGTGCTAGGCGCTTAGTCTGCTTGCGTCTATGTGTCTTTCTCTTCCTCTTTCTTTTTCTCTCAGGGCTGGAGTCACTGCTGGATGAATCAGTGGAAGAGGTAGGAGATGCCGAGGAGCTGGAATTACTCTCTGAGGTTGCAGGCTTGCGGCGCTTGCGCTTGGGCTTGTGCCTGGGAGACCGTTGGAGTTTTGTAGAGACACGTGTTCTGGAGGAAGCGTGGGTGCGTGCACGTGTTGGTGTTCCTGCTTTTGCTACGTGTTTCAGAGCATGACAAAGAGAAGACACAGCCTTCTTGCCGAGGGGAATAGATCCGTGTTGCTCTGGAGCTGCTCTTTGAGGAGGCTTTGTTGGTTCCTCTTCAGTTGGGGAGTCCTCGAGGTTAAGCTTAACCTGGGGCGGCGTGTCGTGCTGATGCTCTTGGCCCTCTTCCTCGTTGGAGGACCCGTCCTCCATGATGGGGAGATGTGGATGTTTTCCATCGGTCACTGGCCTACGGCGTCCTCCTCTGCCTCTACCCTTTGCCTTCTTCTTGGGAGTTTTCTTAGTGGGTTCAGCGTCAGCCATGGCTCTATAGTCGACCTTGCCTTTTGGACGGGTCCGCATCGAGGGGAAGGGGGGCCTGGAGTTGCGTCTAAGATTTTCACCACGTCTTCTCTAGTGTGTGGTCAGTGGAGGAGTGAGGATGAGCACGGGGCGTGTGCTCTGACCCTTCCGGTCCCACCTCCAGCGTGGGAGAGTTCATCGCCTCCTGAGTTCCGGTCCAATGAGGAGGAATTATCCTTTGGATAATTCCTACCCCATTATGTATATTAGGGGAGAGAAAGCTGTACATATCGTCTGGCAAGTGAGAAAACAATGGGGTGCTTTCTGTAGTAGTAGAGACCGTATGCTCCCCATGAACACTACCAGCCAGTGACGGCAGCTTGAGCGGCGGAATTAGAGGCTGTGGAGCGCTTTTGAGCAGGGGTGCTAACCTACCAAACACACCCTAAGGTCGGCTTAACACTATATATAGCGCCGACTCGGTCGGGCCTAGCTACTGGCAGAATATGCTTAATATTAGCTCAGGTCTAAAGCATTGCATGATTTAACTTACCTGGCATTGTCTGTAACACGGTTGGCAACTCCATTGCACTTTTGTAGAGGTAGAAACTTGAAGATCGCGTCGAAATATGAACAATCGCTGCATACAAACACATACAAACCATCCGCCATTTTGTCTAATGGCTCTGCGCATGCGCGTGCACACTATAGGTCCACAGGGCTCTCAAGTCTCCCGCATTCTGTGTGACACAAGCAATTAGCCAATATCTCATGCTCTCATGCCAAAGCTTCAAAATCTCAGCATACAATTAAATCTGGATAAAAAATTCAGTTATGTGTTTTTTTGTCGCAAATTCATTTAAATACTGAAAAATCACCGCTATTTGTATATATATATGTGTGCATACTTTCCGCCGTGAATAAATCATGAGAGAACCCTTAAATAGCATCAGTAAGGCATCGAAAATTTTAATTGTCTTCCACTCTCTTTAAAATTAGCCTATTGGACGCGCCCTCCCGAGAGAAATAAACCACTACTTGAATCAAAAAGAATTTCCAATTATGGGCTAAGTTATGAAAAAAAAAACCCTTAATTTATTTCCATTAGAATAGGACGAGAAAGTGGTACAAAATCCAATGGTGGCGAGTGGCTGATGGGGTGAGGATATGAGGTACCACAACCAGGGTTTTAGTACATATTTAACTGTTATTTATTAAATATTTGATACATGTTTATGAGATTTGGTACAAGTATGGTTTCGAGCATGGCGAAAACTATAGCAGTATTATTTTTCATGTATTATGAATATTTATACCTATATTATATCTATATATGGTTGGAATAAGAAATAATAGCTCTACAGCATAGAAACCGTTCTAAGCTTTTATATGAAGCCATTTTCCATAAGCAGAACTCCAAAGTTTTATGTTGATAATCGTGTCCACTTATATTTGGCCGTTTGAAATTGAACGAAGTCCAGGATGTAGCTAACACTGGTGACCAATTGTCTAGCTATATTCTGAATTAATACAAAATCCAGAACAACCCAGAAAACTGCTCAGCAAACAGAGCCTTAGCTAGCACAGGGGCTGCGGGCATGGGGTAGCACTTAATTCATTATGCAGAGCGCGGCCGACGTACGAACATAATTAGCTACAACTATATCAAGCAGAAGAGTTTTGTTTCGGGTAGCAAACGATTCGGTATCATATAACGATTCCAAAATGTTTCATTGCGTGAAAATCGAAGCATAACTCACTGTTTTGTGAGCATTTTCCTATGAACGGGTGGGCTACTTGCACTGGGTTAGCTTATGTACAGTGGGAGCGTTCGCCCGTGCGACCTGAGCCGTGAGCGTTGCTAAATGTAGATGCAGGACTGGACGTCGTCGTCTTTCATACGCATTATTTACAATATCACTTCACAATTTTTATGGGTAGGTTGATGTTAGTATAATATTATACTATATTAGTTAATGTTTTTTTTTTCTTTTCATTCTATCCATGTGGGAATAATCTCAGCATTCCAATCAAAAGTTAGGAACAAATTACATCGAAATTATAAATTTAAATCATAAATCAGCATCATTAATATATACATAATGTGAAATTGCACGGAAATACATATTGGCCCTAAAATATGTTATTTCATTGATTAAAATCCAAATTAGGGAATCACGCATTTCTGATCTCACAACCTGAGAGCCCTGTACCTTGGTTGAATATGCCTATAGTACGAGTAACAACTTATATTAATTTGACAGTGGGTTATAGAGGGAACAGAGAAGAATAAGGGATGGGGGATAGGGGACAGGGGACAGGGGTTGGGGGTCAGGGGACAGAGAACAGGGCAGACGGATTTTTAGTCTACTAGTAACCCAAGTTTTTTTCGTGGAAGCATTATGTTGGTACAACAACTGAAGTTTGCAGATATTGTCGTCCAAATATAACCCAGTTCATGACTCCGAATGCTTGTTTGATTGATGAACAGAAAAGAACTTAACGCCTCATTAGACATATGAAAGTGACTAACATTTTATGATTTAATCTAGACCGTATAATAGCCATTCTCTGTGCCCAAATTCTGGCCTCTGAGAATCCACAAAGTCAGTATAGCGGCAATGTCGCACATGACACTAGTTTTAACACCTGATTTCGCTCACCATACCACAGTGAGTGTGGGCTCAATGTAACAGCTTTACAAGCTAATGTAAAACCCAACAGGCAGGTCAGTTTTTTCAGAGAGGTTGGCAAATGTTTCAAGGTGAGTCTAAATAATGTTAAAAGTTGTTAAAATCGGAAGTACATTGTTGATATCTAACGCCCTTTTGTCCACATCCAATAGTCTTAGAAAGGCCCTTTTGTCTGTATATTAAAACAATCTAGGTACTGAAAACATTTTTGCAAGCTATCTTGCAAATAAATTAACTTTGATATCTTGATGTATAATAACTAATTTTGCCATTGAGTGTGCATGAGATTACCATGTTCGCATGGGAATGTCCTCAATAAAATTTATTTAAAAAAAAAAAATCTAATGGCCCCTTAGCGTTTTTCATTAAAAAGTGTGAATTTTTCTATATGACATTCTGTTTTCCCCTCATACAAGCTTTGGACGTCAAAATATATCAAATTGTATTTCTTGATCAATTCAATGATAACAAAACAACAGGATCATTTCGATGGTAATAACAAATATAAATCAGATAGTTCCTCTTGATTATTTCGATGGTATAGTTTTGATATAAAAAGACATGTTCATTGAACAATCATACCATTGGCTAAATAGTATTGAAGATGCTACGTATTGAAGAACGTCTTCAACAGTTAAAAGCATGTAGCAGAACGTTTAGCGCAGTGGACGGGAGCGCGGGGCTTGATTGTAAAATCGTCATCAGTGCAAAAAGCATCTACACCAATGTGTTGTAAACGGGGTTGAACATGCAAGCATGTTCAACCCCGTTTAGTCTGAATACATTGTGGTAAACGGTGCCTTTGCAGTGTAACATAACATAGCATAATACAGATACAGCCGCAAGACATCCTATCTCTATTTCATGTCTAGGGATATATGCAGTCAACCTGACAGCAGTATCTTAAACTAATGGAGATATTTTGTATTGGAATTTGTCAATGAATGCTACTTGTATCAAGTTTCAACAAGATTTGTCAGTTGTTGCAAGGCCGTAGTTTCTAGTGTCTTCATTCCAAATGCGTTTAGGGTCAATTAGTCCGAACTTTCCTTGCATGTTTGCGATATGCTTTCACTGAAAATTGCTCCTACTTTTGACAACTATTAATTCTATATAATTCTACATTTTCCATGTTTACTATCAATCCAAGCATGTCAAGAAGTTAAAATTTGAATCAGATGAGATAATTAACAGACATTGCAGCCATCTTGATTCCCAAGTTCTTCCCAAGTTTTTCCTTGAGACCATCTCTGCATAAACTGATATACCAACTGCCAGTGTTTCACCGCTATGACACATATCAATGCCCCTCCCCTGAGGTCCCCCTGTCGTTCAGCACAATCTGCACCTGACAAGAAGGAACATGGGGGCAGTGGTATAACACCTCCAGACATGGCTTCTGTGTCTAGAATACACTAGCATGGAAGAAAGCTGCCAAACCAAATGGTGCACAATCAGGTCTTCATTTGCCAACTTTGCCAACTTTGCCAATTCAATCCAATGCTATTCAAAGCATTTGTTATTCATACAAGAAAGGTCTACAAAAAGGAGACCCGCATCTGAAAGTGAATTCCAGGTCTTCCAGCGGGTCCCTGACTAGTTGGTATTGATAGAATACATTTTAATTTAAAGTTACACTTCTCACTGTTGTTGGCTAGATTATCGAGTAACGGAATTTCTTCTTTCTTTTCTAGTATTTTATTCACCTTACCCTACCTAACTAACTCCTGTGGATATCAAAACTCTAACATTCATATTATATCAGATATTTGGTGAAGTAGTGAAAATCGTTTTTGCACGTTGTGGTGCAAGTAGCAGTTGGGTTGACATCTGGAGTTACATAATGCCAGGCTTGACCAAAGGTCGTTCATAGACTCCTAGGTTAAAGCTAGTTACATTCCTGGTCACTTAGAGAGTGGGGGCAGCACTTTACGGCTCTATTCTGTGATTTGAAATCTGGTCTATTCATTACACTTATTCAATGATTATTGAATGAGTACACAATGTTGGTGCTCTATCCTTTAGATATTGTCATACATATCCTATATGGTTACACTGAAAAATTTCATGTGATTCTGTGACTACTCGTTTTAACTATCTTAGCCGCTTTAACATTATTATGCCAAAAATATATTTGAGGGTTATGTTTCTAGATGTCCAAAATAGGAGTGTTTAGTTAAAGGGATAAGTAGTTTATAGTGACAAAAACAAAAAACACCAGCTTCTCATCTATCTATCTAGCAGTTAATGTGATCTATCTAATACATTTTAATACTTTCATCGGTAGTAGAAACATAGAAATAAAAATAAAACACAACAGTAAAAACAAAGTAATGGTCGGTCGGGACCAGGCAGCATAAAACAGTTACAATATCTCATATATAGCGAGATGCTACAGTGTAGGGCGGTTTACAATACAACAATTTCACAACTTGAGAACTTGTTGCAAAGCATTATATGTAAAAGGATTTGAGATATTAGAATGAATGTATAATCATGGACCACAGGACTCATACAATTTCCGCGGGTGGAAAAAGTCCCTAGAAGCATAACGATTGGGTGACGTGGGAAATATCAAAAGCTTTTGATATTTCTGTGCTCACCACTTTTTATGTGTGCGGTGAAATTTATGGAAGCCTGTTAGGAGCAGATTGGAGCCGAGCACAGCTTGTTAGAAACTTTTAGCAGTTTTTTGTAGCATCCAAATTACACGTCCTGTCTCGGCCAGGCTTTTAAGGTGTTTTAGATCTTTGTATATCATATATGATATATCATATGATTAAAGTTCTCACCTACTACAACAACATGTGATGTGTTCCAGGAAAATGAGTCGCAAGTCACAAACTTGGTAATGTCAATGTGCTTTATTCACAAGATCTCCTTGTAGAAATATTCTTATCTTTAGACTGTGTACCGTTGAAAGTTGTACGAATGCAAGAACCAAGTTTCAAAACTCTGCATTAAATACATCATTGCATTTCCAAGGACATCCTGTTAAGTATATTTAGCTAAAAAAAATTAATATAGAAATATTTACTTAATGTCCTCATATCTACCATCATTGGAATCCGCTTGATTCTTTCCAAATATGTTGATACCTCAAAATCCATTGTTTGCGACTTGTGACTCATTTCCTAAAGCAGATCACAAATATAGACCTTGCCAAATGTTGTCATTGTTTGTTTGTTCATTTCGTCATAGAATGTATCAATATGTTGTTGTATATGTTTATACAAACATTTGTATTTGATTTGGCAGAAACAAAACGAGCGCCGGCAAGTGAAATCACTGTGACCAAGAACTTTGCCGTGCCCCGCAATATTATTTTTTTATTTTCTTTTAGAAATGTTATTGCGTTACAATTTCGGGAGACCCGATATTCTTAAATGTACACAAGTAAACAGTAGACATTGCAAATCGACATTTTAAATAGATAAATCAATTTTATACAGATGAGGTATAGCGAATACTTTGGTAACTTTGGTACTTGCCACTCACACCTCGAAGAGAGGTTGAATGTTGTTGGTTTTTAGTTGGTTCATAGTTATATATATAAAGTCTAGATGACATTTTTTGTCGCATAGATTTGCCACTTGGGCATCAATAGATGGTTCATTTCATTCAGTTAATTTTACAACTGCTCTTGGTCATATGAGAGAAACAACTATCTTACGTTAACATCAGATTTAGATTGATAATTCCACATGTCATGGCGAAAAGAATTTATGAATACACTATAACCAGTACGTTTTACAACAACAAAGGGTATTATTGGAATTGTCTGCCTTCGTTTCATATAACATTCATATATAGCTAGTAATTAATATCTGCAGTGTCTTTAAAAAGAAAGTATATGAAGTTCTTGTTCTAGTTTAAAATGAGTTTGATCTTATTGTAACAAGTTAAATGTTTTACTTCCAGACAAGAAAACATGTGAAGCGATTTATATGTTTATATTCATTATGTGAGTATGTGATGAAACCTACAGGAAAATAATTAATATTCTTATTTTGTTCAGTTATCGAGGAAGGAATATATTGTTTAATTGACTGCTATGAATTAGTGTTAGCTGTTCAATGAAACATAAAAAAATCGATGGTAAGTTACCACAGAAAATAAGATCTTCTATCTTATGGTGCTTTTGATGAAATTAATCAGTCTATCAACAACAGTGTGTTTGAAAGTGTCAATGGCAATTGTCCTTATTGTGCGCCAGCCTATGTATTTTTCTCATGTGACTGTTCTAATAAGTTCTAAGTCTGTACCACAAATCTATTGATCCTCTCGATATTATGATATGTACCATGTGTAATGGAAATAAAACCGTTGTGCAAAAAAAAAATAAAAAAAATAAAATAAACGTGTGCTTTTATGAAGCCCTGCAGTTAAAACAATAAAATTGTCGTCAATAGGGGAGTTGCATGTCTCCTGGCGCATGTCTATAACAGTGCATCTGAATCAATATTCAAGATGGCGGACATGCAAAACCCCTATTGACTTTCAGAAGGGTAGGAAAAGTACAAAATAAAAAGTATGTATGTATATTGTTTATTTACAGTTCACATTGTACACTCAAAATAGCAGTAATAATAATAAAATGAATTAAAATCCGGAAATGGGCAGCCCCTTCTATGAAAATCATAGCTCTGCCAGGAGTTCCCTTCGATACTAGTTTAATTTTAATTACATATGCTTCTACCAATATATGAGGTCAGTTAGGCTGAACAAAAAAATAAGAATACAGTTCTACATGTCTTTTACTGTACTGTGACTAGAATTGATTTTCTGTAGTGAAGTTAAAAGGTTTGAGACCCAACCGTGTGGCAGGTCAAATAGGAAATCTTTAGCTTTTAAACAATGGGCCTGCGATAGCCGTTCCTAAATGCTTCGTAGTGCATTGCAAGTCCAATCTGCTTGTATAAGTTCAAGAAATCGTATGTCCTTCACAGCCATATCGTACTATCTTCATCGTAAGTGTGTTTTGGCTTGCATAAGAAAATAAGAAAGGATTTTTATCTTTTTCGCAAATATCAGTTAAAACCTGCGATCACCCTGAAGGGCTTCGTTTCTACTTCGCAGGAGATGCGAGGTAGAAATTAAGTGTAATTTATGGGTCAAAAGTATATTATATGGGTCAGATTTTCAGAAAATATACAATTGGCAGCTCTACACATTTAGTAAATTCTGCTAAATTGCGCTGAAAAATGAAGAATACCGGGTATATCTGAATATATTTGGTATCACATTGATTTAAGTATCTGTTTTGTTATGTTAAACTGCATTTTGAGGCTCATTTCCGTCTTAAATGTGGGTTATTTGAGAGGATTGGTGAAGGAGAATTGTACATTTTCTGAAAATCTGGCCCATATATGACGTATCCATGGTATGCAGGGGGGGGGGGCATCATTATGTTAGAATATCGATATAAATATATATATACATATAATCATACAATTCTATACATATCAAGAGACTGTTTTGGTGAGTAGTTTAGCGATTGTTCCTGGGATTGTTTTCATATATTTAAGCAATAGTGAACGATGTATTGGAGGGATTACAGGGTCATTTACCAGACAAGGCACCAGAGGAGGTATCGGTGGAGGTAGTGGAATAGGAGATGCTGGAGGAGGAGGTATCAGAGGAGGTAGTGGAGTAGGAGATAGTGGAGGAGGAGGTCCTGGAGGAGGTATAGGAGGTGGTACTGAATGAGGTACTGGAGGAGGCACTAGATGGGGACAGGAAGAGGCACTAGAGGGGTACTGGAGGGGGCACTGGGAGTACCCCTCCTCCAGTACCCTTTCAGCACCTCCGCCAGTGCCCCCTCCAGTGCCTCCTCCAGTACCTCCTCCAGTACCCATTACAGTACCTCCTCCAGTATACCTTACAGTACCTCCTCCAGTACCTCCTCCAGTGCCCCCTCCAGTGCCCCTCACAGTACCTCCTCCAGTACACCTTACAGTACCTCCTCCAGTACCTCCTCCAGTACCTCCTCCAGTACCCCTTACAGTACCTCCTCCAGTACCCCCTCCAGTGCCTCCTCCAGTACCTCCTCCAGTACCCCCTCCAGTACCTCCTCCAGTACACCTTACAGTACCTCCTCCAGTACCTCCTCCAGTACCTCCTCCAGTACCCCTTACAGTACCTCCTCCAGTACATCTTACAGTACCTCCTCCAGTACCCCTTACAGTACCTCCTCCAGTGCCTCCTCCAGTACCCCTTACAGTACCTCCTCCAGTACCTTCTCCAGTACACCTTACAGTAGCTCCTCCAGTACACCTTACAGTACCTCCTCCAGTACCTCCTCCAGTGCTCCTCACAGTACCTCCTCCAGTACACCTTACAGTACCCCCTCCAGTGCCCCTCACAGTACCTCCTCCAGTAAACCTTACAGTACCTCCTTCAATGACTCCTCCAGTATCCCTGCCAGTGTCTCCTCCAGTACCTCTTACAGTATCTTCTCCGTTACCCCCTCCAGTACCTCCTCAATTACCTCCTCAATTACCGCCTCAAATTGCCGCAATAAATTCCTGGTTTATGTTACCTTATGAAATATGAACATGTTACTAATTAAGATTATTAAATATGATAATAAAACTAATGATAATTACTGGTGATAAAACGGTTACACTGTGGCATCATTATTACATAACATGATCTAACATATGACTATCATAGAATGGAGCCACATTACCAGATGTAAATTTCTGTCAAATTCTATCATGTTGAACTTGAAATAAAAAAATATATACATACATACATACATACATACATACAAATATACCCCCTCCAGTACCCCTACAGACATACGTACATCATAGATACATGCTTACAATACATACATACCCACATTCATGTATACATACATAAACATACATGTACACATACACACATACATACATATAAATACATACATTTATATGGTTTATGTAAGCGACCCCCTGTGGTCAAATACTTTTGGTTATGTATATGTAATACATATGATTGGATATGGGCACTTACGCTTGCTTATTCACGGCGGCTGGACCCGGCTGGGTGCTAAAAATAGCATATAATCATACGATAATGTGATGTTGAAATACAAAAACAGGTGTCGCCGGTGGTCTCTTTACCAAGATGCGAGAAACTTGTGAAAAAGTACGATGAAGATACAAATCTCCTGCAACAAAGCTTATACAAGTGGTGTATTGTATGTCTCTCGCAGTTCGTAAGGCCATCGTTTCTCCCATAGATGCTAGCGCCTGCTAAGCACTTACAACTGTGATACGATGAGTTTATTATACAATGGGCCCAATGTTAGCTTATATTGGGCCCATTGTATAAGGTTGCGAGAACCTCGTATGCCCTCATATGTTAGTAGTAAGTCTCTCGTAAGTTGAAAGCATGTGTATAAGCACCAGAAATTCGTATCCCCTCGTAAATACACCCTCGCATCTCCCTCTAGCTGTGTATAAGGACTTTTTTCTCGTAAATATTTCGCAAATATCTACGAGCATTTTGAAGGCTGCGCATATTTTCTCATCTCCTCTGATCTCCTTGTAACCTGATTTGTATTGAATTGAAGAAAGAGAGGGCGGCAGAGGGAAGGGAGGAAAGGGGATTAATGAGTGATGTATGTATGTATGTATGTATGTATGTATATAGTTTGCATATAGTATTATATAATATGTATTGGCCTCAGACACTGCAGGTATAAATTCAATTCAATTCAATTCAAACATTCTTTATTGTAATTGAAGATGTTATTACAATTTGGTTGGTCAGGTCTGACTTTACAGCCAGGTCTTCCTGTGAATGCCGTCTAACTTGCATTAAGTTGTTACAATAATAGATGGGTTTGTTACAAAGAGTAATAATTGAAAGCCTTAAAAAATACTGTAGTGATACCTGATTTGGTGGCGAGGTTGCAAGAGCGACCGCATTTGTATGTGCTCACTCACCCTGCCGATGGCCATGCCTTGAAATGGTCGCAAAAGGTAGTTACAACAAATCTAATCAGGAATTAACATCGCCGGGTGGCCTTAGTGTGGGGGTGGTGGGAGGTTGGGCGTGGTTGCCAATGATTTTACTGGCCCTGAAGTAGTCACATTTTTCTGAAACTCATGCAAGTGCCATGCTGCTGATTGGACAGGAAGAAGTACTGGAGGAGGGTACTGGAGGGAGACTGGAAGTGGGACTGGAGGGGTTACTGGAGGAGGGTACTGGAGGAGGTACTTGAAGCTACTTGAGGGGTTTTGAAGGAGGTTACTGGAGGAGGTTACTAGAGGAGGTTACTGATGAAGGTTACTGGAGGATGTTACTGGAGAAGGTTTCTGGAGGGGGTTCTGAAGGAGGTTGCTGAACTAGGCTCTGGAGGAGGTTACTGGAGGAGGTTACCGGAAGAGGTTACTGGAGGAGGTTACTGAAGGAGGTACTGGAGGAGGGTACTGGAGGAGGTACTGAAGGAGGTTACTGGAGGAGGGTACTGGAGGAGGGTACTGGAGGAGGGTACTGGAGGAGGGTACTGGAGGAGTTTACTGGAGGAGGTACTGGAAGAGGTTACTGGAGGAGGTACTGGAGGAGGTTACTGGAGGAGGTTACTGGAGGAGTTTGATGGAGGTTACTAGAGGAGGTAATGAAGAAGGGTACTGGAGGAGGGTACTGGAGGAGGTTACTGGAGGAGGCCAATGGAGGAAGTACTGGAGGGGTACTGGGGGAGGTTACTGGAGGAGGTACTGGAGGGGGTATAGGAAAGGGTACAAGAAGGGGTACTGGAGGAGGCACTGGAATGTTACTCCCTGCAGTGCTTCCTCCAGTACCCCTCCAGCATCTCCACACATCTCCTCCAGTATACCTCCTCTAGTATCACCTACTCCAGTATACCTCCCCCAGTATCACCTACTCCAGTATACCTACTCCAGTATCTTCTACTCCAGTATACCTATTCCAGTATCTCCTACTCCAGTATATCTACTCCAGTACCTCCTTCTGCAGTATACCTCCTTCACCAGTATACCTCCTCCAGTATCTCCAACTCCAGTACCTCCTTCTCCAGTATACCTCTTCCAGTATCTCCTTCTCTGGTCCATATCCTCTGGTGCCTCCCAAGGACATGATCCTGTAATCCCTCCAGTAATCCCATGTTTATATGGACTATTGACCCGATTAGCATGTTGTGTCCCCACCCACCAATAAAAGCTTATACCGCAAAAACGCATTACCAACATGATATATACATAATTAATTTACCATTACGCATCATTATATCAATCATAATAATCATTCATAACTTATCATGACAATACAAGAACATTGTGATTACATATGAGAATATGTATGTTGATATAAATGGGTCAGATTTCCAGAAAATGTAAAATTGGCCTTCACCAATCCTTCCAAATAACCCACATTCAAAATGCAGTTTAACATAACAGAACCGATACTTTAAATCAATTAATGTGATACCAAATATACTCATTTTTCAGCCTAATGTAGGAGAATCGCCTAAATGCATAGAGCTGCCAACTGTACATTTTCTGAAAATCTGACCCAAATGTGCCAGATCATTAATACTAATCTTGCCAACCATTCATGATTGGTTTCTAATGCTACTTGATTCCAAGTTCAAATACCGTAATAAACTCTTCAATTCAATCCAAATTTCTGATACGAGAAGATATGAGGAGATGCGATGTGTTGATTAATACAAGTTACGAAAAAGTTGCGAGGGTTGTTATGCAAACCACCCCTCGTAAGTCTGTCATATCTCGTAAATGAGGGGATGAGAACCAGTTACGAGCACTTCCTTATACAATGGGCCCATTGCCGCTTTAAGACAAGTTGAGAACGTCTTGGCAATATGTTTCAGGTTCGAGTCAGTCACCCATCAATCTTATCTTCAGAGGCATTGGGCATATAATGGTGCCATTTACAAGTGCACAGAGAAGTATAAAACACAGGGCCACCATTAATGACATGGGTTGGTGTGAATAAGGCAGTTAGATAAGCCAGAGCTCTTTGGTAACTCAGATGGCAAGAGCATAATATAAAAGTCATGGGTTTGAGAAAAGCTTTTTTTGTTTTGTTTTTAAATATTTCATTTTACTTGGACTTTTCAATAGGGGATTTGCATAGCCGCCATTTTTAATCTTGATTCGCATGGAATTATGGGACTAATGGTACAGTCTAAAAGATATAGAAAACATGCATTTGTAGTGTCCGATCGACAGCCTTAAGCAACTATGGGAACTTAATCTATCTAATCAAAGACAACAACAACAACAGGATCTAATGGACCTCGCCAGCACTCAACGTTTAATATCTTCCTATTCACACCCGGGTTGCTAGATATCACGGCTTGTGACAACAACAACAGAACATATATAAAGAGAGTAGTACATGATAATGACATGCAAATACAAAAGGGTGTATAACATGTAAGTACAAGACACACATAGGATAAGTACAACATACAGCAATAAAAAGTTCAAAAATACAGATACACAACACAGCACGACCTCTGTTGGTGACTAAGACCACAGCCGCGATCCGCGCAGCTAGCACCAATACACAACTTACATAACCCTAGAGTCCCATAGCGACAACCGCTGAGACGCGCGTGGGCGCGGCTCTGGTTCAGCAAAGCTAATCCACAGCCGCGCACCACAATGCCCCTCCCCCTCTTTCGAAAGGAGGGCACAACCGCTTTAGGCTTTTACTCAGAAAAGACTAAACCATAAGGTTAATACACAAGTAGGTAGGTAAAAAAATAAGTAAGAGTCAACAATACATTTGCCATCAAACAATATAAAAATCACAGAATAAATATGTAAAAACATAGGAATCCATACCGGGTTTGCAGGAATCACACGAACAATGGAGAGAACAAACACACAAATATATTGAAGTATGTAGATCAGCAACTCTGTCCATTTTGGTAATGTTTTAGTCCGTGAATAATGAATCCAAGTGTCCTGGTTATTGAGAAGCACAACACAAATGTCCGGTAACATCCTAGTTCTGGAAACTGTCCGTTTGAGGCACACATGTAATAGGTTGATGTATTGCTGCGGTTAAAATTGTCTGTATCCGATATAGCTGTATCCTAAGAGTTGAGTTGACCAGCGGTAGAGACTATCAAGGGACATCTATCCATTCTCGCTCATCTTGTCTCGTCACCGCTGGGCTCATCACAGCTGGGCTAACCACTGCTGCATCCGGCTCGAGTCCACTCCACGTACATATCTAGAGTCTAAAATGATCACTACTCGAAAAGACCACTATTATCCAAAGACTATATTCAGACGCATCAAATTAGATTGTCTCATATACACCTCTAACATCGCTCTCTTTGTCTTTCAAGAGTTCCTCCTCGTCAATGTCCATATTTTTATCCTCCTCAGTCAAGCTCTTTTCACAAGAAACATGAGACGAACCAGACACATCTAGTCCGTCTTCCTGCGCTGAACGGTCTGCGTCCGACTGAGGAACATAAACAGAATCCTCGGATGCCGCAGGCTGCTCCTCTCCAACAGAGGTATTCATAAGTCTGTTAAACAACCCGCTCATCTTCCTCACGGGAGAAGAGAAGAGCGGGGCACTGCCGACAGAGACACAGCGCTACTACCCGGCACGGGTGTAACACCTACGAAACCAGGAGGAGCGATGGGAGCATTACCCGCAACTCGACCAAGCACTCCGGGAGAGCCCTGTGTCACAGCTGGGTTTTCCCCTAACAAGACTGATGTTCGCCGCTGAGCCTCAGGCTCTCTGTTTGTTGACAGAGGCGTGAACCCTGTCATCGCATAAGGACTATACATAGGCAGAGGCACTGCCCGACCTGACTGCTGCTGCTGCAAAGCTTGCTGCTGCAACTGCAGTGAGCGCTGCAAATGCCGCTGTTGCTCCAAGGACTGCTCCAATTGCTGCCGCTCTAAATGCTGCTGCTGCAACTGTTGCTCCTGCAACTGTTGCTGCTGCAACTGTTGTTGCTGCAACAATTGCTGTTGCTCCAACTGCCAATCCAACTGTTGTTGATGCAACTGCTGAGCGGGCAACTGGGCCATAGTCTGTAACATCATAGGGTTGAAACGCCTAGGCGAAACAACGTTCATCTGTACATTAGGATTCATTACTGAATCCCAACTATCACAGGCTGGAGTTGACTGCAAACACTCCTTTACCACTACCGCTTTAAGTGGGGTAGTTTCCACGACTGCAGCAGTCGCTGGCGCAGTTGAAGTAATCTGCGGCAACGTCTGCGGCAACGTCTGCGGCAACGTCTGCGGCAACGTCTGCGGCAACTGCTGTTGCAACTGCTGTTGCAACTGCTGTTGCAGCAACTTCATAGGGGACGACTGCACCAAAGCCACAATAACTTCCTCATTCGTTGGCGGTGCCTGAACAGCTTGCCCCTGAGGAGTCGCAACCTGCGACTTCATGAAAGAAGCAGCATGTTGATGGAGCAGATCAGACATGATCTTCTCCAGGTCCGACTTCCGCACAACATCAGATTCGACGTCCTCCTTCACCTTTTCAGCTTTTTTCCGTTTCTTTTCTGGCTCACCCTCACCGCTTTCATAAGCAGTCAAGCGACACCTCAGATCAAGGATGGTTTCCCTTGATAACCTATCCTCTCTCTTATAGTAGTCCAGCTGCCTGGTAAGATCCTCAATGCGGGCACGCATAGCGGGGATCTCTGCAGCCGTGGCTCTGACTTCTGCAATGTCGGCTACTGGGGCCAAAGCAGTTTGCACAGCCGACCTCACTGCTTCCAACGAAACATTCACAGCCTGATTGATAGAAACAGAGATATTATTCAAGCTCCTATCCACATCTATAGCGGCTGTAGCCAAACTCTCATCCGTGGGTAGATACGGCAAGACCGACACAGGGACACTGTCGACCACACCCGCTCCATCCAACATACAATGATCAGTGGCTATCTCACCAGGAGCTCTGGCAGCAGCAGCTGGCTGATTTAGCGCAGCTACTGTAGAGCTGTCCTTCGGTCGTGCACCAGTCAAGACAGCCGCAATTGTAGCCTGAGAAGGTCTAGGCGTAGACCAAGCATTCTTGCAGGAGCAGGAGCATCAACCACTTTCTTATTAGCAACTCTCCTTGCTTCAGAGGCACTGGCCCTAATCTCCAGTTGAGCGCGATGTCGGCCAATGGTCATAACACGGTCCAGATCATACCTTCCCATCCGCACGAAACGCACACAACCCAAGTTTGCAGACTCCTGCTCCAAAACTCTGAAACTACCTGACATTTCTTTCGCCCAGTCTGGTCCATTCCTATGGCCGGTAGTTCGGTTGACCAAATGGCGCACAAGGTCTGAACGCCTATCCAATCTAACACCACAGGAGTGCGCGTGTGGACAGGTGTACAAATGCACCGCCGGGCAATGCTCTTCACACAGGTGGCGATAAAACCTCTCCCGTGTGCGGTAGACCTTAATCCCATTAGGATTAATTTCCTCACTCAGATACCTGCACCAAGTAAATGGGCACCTGTAGCCTGGTTTCCACAGCAAAGGAGCACCATTCAACTTATCCATTATAAGGTCTATAATTTCTTGATGGCCGTCTGCTTTCCTGGTATGGGAATTGAGGTAATGGAACTTATCCTCATACCGGGGCATTATTGGAGCGCTTTTCCAATAACTACCAAGAATCTCATCTTCATCATCCGATTCAGGGTTCACAAGAACTCCATCCCCCTGTTTCGGAACAATATTAGCCATATTAGTAGGGCTAAGCTCCACTCCTTCCAACTTATCCTTCAACCGCCAGCGCGCCTGATGGCGAACTGGTTTTGCACTGTCTGAGGTTTTCTTAGGAGCATTCTTCCAAGACGGCTTAGCCAAAGCCCGCCTTACATCCTCCACAGAGTCCAGGGCCGCCGGTGTGACTGGCACGTGACTGGTCACTGTTCTCAGTAGAAGAGGCGCGGGAGCTAGTACTCGCGTTCCTGCTCCCGCTCTCCTTACCCGCGGTCTTATTCTTCTCTCGCCCTCTTTTAACTTCTTGCTTCGGCATACCCTTGGGGGAATTAAACTCCTTCTAGAGGCAGCAGCGGCTTTGGGAGGCAACTGCTCCTCTTCCTCACTCTCATCCGACTCCACGATCTTGGCAGACTTCGCAGGCTTAGACTTCCTACGTCTACTCCTTTGAAGCTGCCATTCTGCTGCATTCTGACGATCCTGCGCCTTCTGCAGCTCCATTCTCTTCTTCTCTACTCTCTCGTAATCGGCCTCAATCTCCGCGGTCATCTCCCGATACCAGTCTTCTTTCGGGGGAAGTTCTTCAGCGCGGGTCTCAGAAGTCACAGCCGCCGCGTCTGCGGCTGTGGACTCCTGCTCCCTACCTGCACAAGGTCTGTCTTCGGATTCCTTCCTCTCAATGCCACCCGTTGACGAAACAACTTCCATGGCCGTCGCCTCCTCCCTATCAGACATCCTGGCTTGATTAATCAAACCAGAGTATCAGAGCCAGGTTCAAAATTCTCTTAAACACCTAGCCAACCAACTGAACAACAATCTGGGAATACAATGCTTTATCGGGGGGATAAACCAAGCAATCTAGACCACATACAACAGGAAGTGAAACACGTCTGCCGTGTCCACTATCCGAGCGTACTCTGCAGACCCACGCTCTCGCCAGTTCCCGTGACCTAGTCCTGTGACGCCCCATCCAATCAGAGGTCTTTCTTCCTTCTAAATATAGCATCGCAGCCCTGTCGCCGAGTGGTACACGCTAGAGTGCACATACCGCGAATAGTGGTGTCTCTGCCTGCCCCGCTACCTAGCAGACATACACACACAACATCCAGGCACCTGGCTCCCGAGCAGAACCCAATACGCCACCAACAATAGCACAAAATTTCATAAGAAAACATAACTAAGCAGTTTCTCCTAACTTTCCGTGGGGTGTATTGCTTCGGCCCAGTCACATATCCCAGTAGGTGTCAGGACAATGAGAGGCTACATGCCCTACCAGTCAGTTAGTTTTCCAAGTCAATTTCAATGCCAAAACCACATATAGTAAACTTGAAACTGTTGTTATTATTTCACACAAACATCACATCAGAGAGGAATAAATCCTCCCGCCATGTTGATGTGAGATATTATTCTACCAGTACTTCTCGTTGTGTCATTTTTTGTTTCCTCCGCACCTCATACAACTGATTCACTCACTCGTAGCCAAGTCGATCAGGGGCTTGCCTATGACGCTTAGGCCTTTCTTCCAAATACCCTGACTTCAACAGATTACCCATAGTCTTAGCTAATGGTGAACCCTCTACCTCTTCCTCATCACTTGAATCACTAGAGCTCTCAGATTCCACAACCGCTTCGCCCTCACCCACTCCCGCGGCCACACCCGACGGTGGGTCAGTCACAGGAGATGGTTTCGTAGGTGGGCGGCCGCGCTTCTTCACATGTCTCACAATCTTATCTGCAGGGAGCACTGTCGGAGCGTGCCGGCCGGGTATGACACGTCCCTGAGGATTAATCCTCAAGTAGTCTTTCCCCGCTACCTGCTGCTTTTGATACTCTGGAGCTCTATGCAGATTTACCGCCTGCACGGGAGTACCATCCGCATCAAAAGCCAATTTGAGTAAATCTCCATTCCATCTGAGAATCCCTTCCTCGGTTCTGAGTTCATAGGTAGAGCCCTGCACCCGCCTCACAACTTCAAAAGGACCATCCCATTTGGGGCCATATTTCTTTTGAGCCATAGGCGTTGCATATCTCCAAACTACATCTCCCGTTCTAAATATTTTTGGCCAGGCCCGTCTATCAAAATACCTTTTCTGGTAAACAGCCGAATGCCCCAGGCGCTCCCTGACAAACTTATGCCCTCTTAGCAACAAGGACCTGATCTCTTCCACAAATACATTGCGGCAGGGAAAATCAACATCTCCTGTCAGAGTGCCATAAATAATGTCAGCCGGAACGGTCAATTCGCTGCCAAATACTACCAGATTCGGAGTACACATAGTGCTCTTATGCACAGCGCCCCTATAAGCATGTGCAATACAAGGCACCAACAAATCCCAATTCAGATCTTCAAACTGTGTCAGGCAAGAGAGCTGTTCTACAAGGACACGGTTCCAGCGTTCTACCTGTCCATTTGCCTGAGGTCTATAGGGTAGAGACATCAATTGCTCGATATCCAGCAGAAGCAACAATTCCTTCAACAGCGCTGAACGAAATTCAGGCGCCCCATCTGTTTGGAGAGAGACTGGCGGACCATATCTTAATATCCATTCAGTAAATAAAGCCATCGCACAGGTAGCGGCTGTGTGATCAGGAAGCGGGTAAGCTTCAGCCCACTTAGAAAAATAGTCTGTGACAACCATCACACAGCTATTTCCCCTAGGGGTCCTCCTAAATGGACCAATAATATCCAACGCAATGCGGCTCCAGCGCACACCATGGACTTATACCTTTACCACCTCTGCTCTTACAAGAAGTGCAAATTTCACAGCCGCGCACCCAATCGGCGATATCTCTCTTCATGCGGGGCCAAACAAACTTTTGCCTCGCCGCCTGATAAGTTTTAAACTCGCCAAAGTGAGCTGCAAGCTTACTCCCGTGCAAAGTACGGAATAACTCCTTTCTCAGAGACAAAGGTACCAATACACGTGTATATACAACACCGTTGTCGCTTTCCCAATCCAAGCAAAGCAATTCTTTTTCCACTTTTAAAAATTCTATCCTATTCATATAGTAACAGAATTCTCCCCCCTCAGCCAACAAAGCTTTATTGTCTGGCTTCAGAGTCAAACCCTGTACTATAGACTTAATCCTTGACAGAACATCATCTTCATCCTGCGCTACCTTCAATCTATCACCCGCCAATGACGAGAAGATATGATAATTGACTGTCATTGTGGCTACCACTGCATCATGCGCGCCGCAGTCTAAGCAATCGTCGCGAGGACATCTTCTCACTGGTAGTCTAGAAAGCGCATCCGCATTGATGTGTTTGCGGCCTGGCCGATGAACAATCTGATCTTCGCGCAAACCATAATGTTGCAGGGTGGTTAACCATCTTGCAAGCATACCAGACGGGTCACGGAAATTCATCAGCCACCGAAGTGAAGCATGGTCAGTTCTAAGTTTAAAATCATGCTGGCCAATGATATAGTGTTGAAACTTAGATAAATAAGTTAAAACAGCTAACAGTTCTCTTTTTGTGGCACAGTAATTCTGCTGTGCTTTGGACAATGAATTACTGGTGTAACTCAAAACTACTTCCCTAGAATTCTGCATCTGGGATAGGACGCCAGACATTCCATACCCACTGGCGTCTGTATCTAAAATAATAGTTCCAGTCGGCTGTGGGTAGCCCAACACAGGCGGAGATGTTAACAAGTCTTTCAAGTCTGAAAAAGCCTTATGACAGTTCTCATCGAACGTCACCCGCCGATTATTTTTCAACTCTGCTCCGGCCACCAATGCTTGAATAGGAGCCGCAATCTCAGCAAAGTTAGGCATGAATTCTCTATAGTAAGAGGCAAACCCCAGGAACTGTCAGACTTGTTTGATAGTAGTCAGCACTGGCCATGAATGAACCTTCTCCAACTTGCCCGGATCAGCGCGAACCCCCTTCTGAGAGACTATTCTACCCAGATACTTAACATTAAGTTTGAAGAATTCGCATTTCTTTGGTTTCAATTTCGGGCCATAATCAGCTAGTCGTTGCAAGACTTTTTCCGCATTAGACAATGCTTCATCAAAGCTGGAGCCAAAGATAATTACATAATCCAAATATACTAAACAACATTTCCATCTTAAACCAGCCAACATTTGCTCCATCATTCGTTCAAATGTGGCCGGCGCATTACATAGACCAAAGCTCATCACCTTGAATTGGAACAACCCCATAGTAGAGACGAAAGCAGTTTTTTCTTTACTTGCCTCATCCATGGCAATTTGCCAATAGCCGCTCTCTAGATCCAATGTAATGAACCATAGGTTACCACCCAATGCTTCAATACTTTCATCTATTCTTGGTAGCGGGAAAGAATCTTTCTTAGTCACCGCGTTCACTGGACAATAGTCGACACAAAAACGGTCAGTACCGTCACTCTTTTTTACAATCACCACCGCAGATCCCCATGGGCTATTACTAGGTTCTATAACACCTTTATCAAGCATATGAGTAATTCTCCCAATAGGGCATCATTTGGTTTTCCAGCCTAGTTTGTCTATAACCTTTATTTGCGATCATCAGACATGAATATAACCGTTTTAATTGAATTCCTTGGCCAAAATAAGACTATGGGAACCCTACTTTCAAAGTTCTTTTGTCACAATCTTCGCCATTATTACCATTATATGTGCTTTTTCAGGCTAGAAAATAAGTATAATCATGGAATTTGAATATAATACACAGGCGCATTAAATAAATATATTACTTCTGCTGAGAAAAATGTTTTCTACACCTGCACACATGTTCATTATTATGAAAAAACACAATATTTGTGTAGTTACTAATGTTAGCTGATCTAGACATGTGAAATATTGTTTTGGAATATCTGTGTCGCCATTACGACATGTATTGGCTTTAAAACAATGAAATAGCCAAATACTAACTAAATATATCATACTGCATTCAGTTTGTTTTGTGAGGCAGATGTATACGTGTGTATATTTAGTAAAAAAACAAAATTTATTAGCCCACAACATCCCTGAAACTTTAAAATAACTCACAAAAAGTTCCTTGACCTGTTATGGGAATATTTTATGTCGCGTTACGACATGTGATATATCTACAATATTTTTTTTAAAAAACATTTTCATGAAATTTCCTTTTTCCCAATGATTGTTTTTTGTTTTTTTTATTTTTGCAACAACGTTTTATTCAGATACTAGACTGCCATCGTGGCTTCTACAATGCTAAGATGTCTGAAACGTAAAACATGTAAAAGGTATAGCCAGAGGAAATACAAATTTCAACGATTAAAAAATAAATCTTTACTATATTCACAATTTTCTCAATCAGTCGCACCTTTCTATTCACCTGATTTAAACTATATGCATCCAACAATAGGATCAAACTTATCCTTTAACACTGGAATAACTTGTCCTTTTTTTTCCTCTCTCTCTCTCTTGTTAGTCTTTTACTCAAATATTAATTCTCTTGTTACAACATTTCTTAAATTCATCCCTTTTTTTCCAAAAGACCCTTTTTTTATTATCATTCAACTTTTAATCTCAAAAGAGTGTTAACCTGTATAATGCATGCTTATACTCTACAAAACATTAACCAGGATTGTTTTAAATAATCAATATTATCCATGTGTACACTATTAGTCTCCAAGAGCTGGCAGTACCTATTGATTCTCAACGACTTTACACTATATACCCTCCAGGCTCAAATTGGACATGGGTAAATCTATAGGTATCAATAGTGTTGGACAAACAATTATCGTCATGTTGCTGCTCTCCTGTCCTGACTTTCAGGAAGAGGAGAAAGTCTTCTACCCTCCTTGTTTCGTCCTGGATTATCTCTTCTGCATGTTCTGTGATTTTTACAAGTTGTTTCTTGATCCTGATTTCTTCACTACTCTCCACTTCTCCACTGACATTGTTGACTATGATTTCTCCCTTTATGTCAAACTTCTCAGATTCTTCACTCTCCACTTCTCTTGCAACACTATTGGCTGTGGTTTCTGCCTTTATGTTCAACTTTTCCAATTCTGTACTCTCCACTTTGCTTGCATTCTCCAATTCTTCCAACTCTATCAGTTGCTCTATCAGCCGGGTGCAGTTGTCCATGAACCGGGTATGGTATTCTTTTTCTTCCTTCTGCATATCCTTAACCAGGCTCTTGAGGTCAACCCAAACTTCAGTCTCCATTGCTATCATTGATGCTCACGCTTTAACACAAGAGGGTTGTAAGCTGGTTAACAATCGTGCTGCCACCTAGTGTGAGGCAGGGTAAGTGCACCCTGCCCTGACTGAGTGGCTGAGTTCCAGATTTTAACAACAGGGGGCTGCACTGCTTAACGTCTGGGTCTAGTGTATGCAATGAGTTTTTGATGCTCAACTAATAATCAACAACTTATTATTATAGTGAGTGTACTTTCCTTGATGTCTTCATGTATTATGTCAACACAGTGTATCCAATTTAGTCCAAGTATGCCTATATTTGAGTCAGAGACTCAGTCCTGTACTGGCCACATGTGGGTGATAATACCAGATTTTGACCAATGGGTTATCACTGTAGTATTGGCCCAAACGATCGGTGATCGGCGGGAATAATAATCTGCTTATTTCTCCACAAATCCTTAGTTTCAATTTGATAACCTTTGAAATTATGCGTCTTTGGGATATTATTAAAGCCCAGCTAGACTTTAGGAATCCAATTCCACCGTAATCCTGAAAAAAAGGAGAATTATCTTGAGCTAGGCTCACAACGTGTGTCTCTTTCTTTCAAGCAACCGGAAGCTGGAAAATGGTCGAAAATATAAAGGTGAATAAATACAGATGCTGTTGAATTGCAGTGTACATATATTGGGATGTCGCCGTTACGCCATAGCGTCGCCGTTACGCCATAATTAATAGAAATATAGAGATCCCTCTATATTAACATAGTTATTGTAAAGAAATAAAAGGGAAATTTTGACAAAAAGGTAGTCAAGCTTTGGTTACAACCAGGTCCTATGTTGGCGGCCATCATCGATTTCCTAGCTGTCATTTTGTCATTTGCTATTGCTAGACAAACTAGTGAGTAATATATTTCATTTTTACACTAAATCATTTGATAAATCAGTCATAATGAGGCCGAAATAAGGCAAAATAATAGGGAAAATATACCTATCTGAATCATAGGTGTAGGAATCGAAATATTGGTCCCAGCCTTCTCAAACTTCACCTGCATTATGCTGATATTCCCCGCTATATATACACCAAAGATTGTAGACATTCAACGAAATTTATTTTTTCTAAAAAATTGGCCTTCTGAAATCAAATGCTGCCCGATTGGGAGAATTACTCATATCCTGAATTTGCTTCTCAGCAGCCTGACGACGTGCTCGAGGCAGGCGTCTATAGACACTTTTAATCGGCACAGCATCTCCTGTATCGATCATATGACGCACTTTATTAGTGTGTCCTAGTGTTTCACCTGGTAACCTGAAGCAATGTTTATATTGTGTCAACAGGTGTCTAAGTCTGACTATATCTTTCGCCTTAGACAAATCAGACCCTTTCACCAACTTTTCAAGTGGACATTCCACAGCCGGAGGCATTGGAACCTCAGGCTCTAACAATTCCACATCAACAATAGGGGAGTCACCATTCATCAGATCCCCCCCCTTGCAGTCTGCAGTTCAATCAGTACAGGAGAACTGGTAGGATTGTATACAAACAGCGTGCAATTATATCGGTCGCCAGCAACCAATAAACTCCCTGCAACATAGCATCCCAACTCTGCTCCATCCGGTTCAATAAACATGTCTTCATTGGGGGACATTGGACCAAAGCCACTGCAAATGGCAGAAAAAGCATCTATAAAAACACTCTCACAGCCGCTCTGCGTCATCGGTCCACTTTGCAATGCCCGACACATGATCGACTGCTCACCTGCCTCGAGGGTGAATAAACCAGACCAATCAGAGTTATATTTATGGAGATAGATAAAATCCATCCCTATGATTCCAGCCTCCGCACCAACCAAACCACTCACTACCAGGCAATTGAGAGCATACCACGCGCCTCCCAACCCCGGCGCCAGACGCACACACCCATGTGTCTTTAGATCATGACCAGTTCCCGCATAGCACGTCACTCCACATGGCATGAGAGAAGGCCTGACTGAAAGTTCATCATACACGCGCTTCTTTATTAGCATGCATTGGGTTCCCCAGTCAATCAGGAATTGTCCAGTCACATTCACCAAAGTCACATCCGCATACTTGCGCTCAGCCATAAGCGGGCGATTGCGGTCTGAGACACAAATCTCAAAATCGCAAGATACTTTTAGAATTTGCCCGGGTGAGCATACATACTCAGGATTTCCTTCGTTTACCATCATCACTGAGCATGTGGCGCGCCCAATTGCGCCTCTGCCGTTGCCCTCGTGCACTCCACCTCCAAGATCACCTTCTCCATGGGCGTCCCCTGGCTGATCAAGGGGCACAAGAACATCGGATCCAATTGGTTTACTAGCCCGATTTATCGACAATGCGGTGTGTATGCTGTTTGTCACGATCTCCTGTTCACCGCCTAAGAAGATCCGACCTTGTTTAACAGCAGAGCCAACTGTTCTTTGATCGCCGCAGCCTGAGCTGTAAAGTCATCAAAAGACTTAACATGCGTTTTTTGTTTAGCACAATCTGCCCACATGTGTCCTTCCTGCTGACAGTAATAGCATTTGGGAGGCATACCGGGTCTTCTCCTATTATTTCCTTCAGAAGCAACCCTTCTACCCCCGTCACCCGACTCAGGCGGTGGTGGTGGTGGTAAAGCCTCTAGCTGCGGTTTTGGCCTTTTCTGCCACGCCCGAAAAG
This sequence comes from Sthenelais limicola, assembly GCA_942159475.1. NCBI lineage: Eukaryota > Metazoa > Annelida > Polychaeta > Phyllodocida > Sigalionidae > Sthenelais > Sthenelais limicola. Next base: position 42,428,574 of record OW804097.1, on the reverse strand, counting down.
CTTGAAACTCTGCCATTTCTTTATCATCCCACTCCTGCTCTGATTTAGTCACAGTAGTTACCGTTGCCACACCCGCCCCGCTTGTAATCGAGTGCGAGTGTGACGACGTGCGAGAAACTCCACTGGTACCAAATACATCCCTATATCTAGTTGCGGCTGCCGCAGCCGAAACTATATTGGTCGGCTCCTGCAGTGCAACATAGTGCACCATGCCTTCATCCAACAGCCCATCAAAAAATGTCTTTACCGCCATTTCATGCAACGTGCCATCCCAATCACCGAAAGCATGTACTGCCTTCAAGCTTATGTTCTGGCTGAAAGCAGCCGGACTCTGTCCAGGATCTTGCCTACAGTTAAAAAATTCCTGCTTTCGTGTCTTATCGGACTTTTCCGCCTGATAGTCATATTCAAGCATCTGTAAGAGATCATCCACTGAAAAATCATCCGGCTCCAGCATTATAGCTTGCGGCAGCTGTTTACCTACTCCGGTTAGCAGTTGTATTTTATATGTCTCATTGTCCCAATTGTTTGAACGTGCTATCATTACTGTGCGTCTTTGATAGTTATGCCAATCTTCCCGACCATCCCATTCAGGGAAGTTCACAGTTCTAGGGTTACGCATTGGCTTAGTTGGTTTAAACTTAGGCACACCAAATGCAGGTCCCTTACCCTCAGGCAAGTAACCCGCGGCTGGATCTATTGACCGCCTAATTCCACTCATACCGGCCGGCAATGATCGCCTTACCGCGCCCATAATTCCATAACCAACTGGACTAGCACTAGAAGCGCGCAAACCACGGGCAGCTTCCAAAGCACTCCTTCTATCACCTTTAAACGCCCGCCCGCCCGCCAGTTGGTGCGTCCGGCGCGACTGACGTATAATATGATGGATCAAATGTTACATTGTCTGGATCTCCTTTCTTTTGGTCAAAGTCAGGCAAATCATTCATGATTCCGGCATATGACTCATTAGTTATACCACCTGGATTCACATGAATAGGAGTGCTAACCTTCTCTATTTCGTCAGCAAAAGCAATACCTCTAGACCTGCGCTGTGGGACTTGAAAGTCAAAGCGGCTGTTCAATTCTTCCAAATTCTTTTTCATGCGCTCATTGTTCTTATGCTCCCAAGCGCGCCTAGCCTCTAGGGAAGTCAATTTCTCACTTTGATCTTTCACTACAGACCTTAAACGAGCTTCTTCTTTCCTAGATAAAGTCAACTCTGATTCAGTATAAGCCGCTTTCTCGAGGGCCTCCTTCCCCTTCCTTGCAGACTCCAATACCGAATCATTCATCAAATCCAAGGTACTCATTTGTGTAGAGATGAGTTTATCCATTCTGTCATAGGTCATGCACCTATTCCTTGCACGGTCATGAGTCCATTCAGATTGCAACTGACCAATATCCGCATGAGTCACTGGAGTCATGGGAGGCAGTTTACCATGTAAAAACTCATCCTCATCTGAGCCAATATCAACAATCTCAGGTGCCTTTTTCATAGCACTACGAGGAAGCTTTGACAACTTCCTCCTCATGGTCACTTTCAAATCAGGCGGTTGTATATGCTCATCCCCGCTACGTGAATTAACTTCTATGCTCGCTTTCACCTTCCCATTAGCATCAACATGAGGCTCTTGTGAGCGATTGAGATTCAATCTTGACTGAGCCAACTGATTCTCCAAGTTCTGAATGGTCTGATTTGTCTGCTGCAGAAACTCATCCACAGCCGTCAGGTTGTCCGGTACTCCGGTGGAGAGCCGAACATCTTTTCCTTTGTCCCCCATCGGCACTCCTTGTTAGAGGCTACCGACGGCTGACACAGGTCTCACTCGCTAGCGAGCAAAATCCAAAATGGTCACGGCACCAAATTGTAGTGTCCGATCGACAGCCTTAAGCGACTATGGGAACTTAATCTATCTAATCAAAGACAACGACAACAACAGGATCTAATGGACCTCGCCAGCACTCAACGTTTAATATCTTCCTATTCACACCTGGGTTGCTAGATATCACGGCTTGTGACAACAACAACCGAACATATATAAAGAGAGTAGTACATGATAATGACATGCAAATACAAAAGGGTGTATAACATGTAAGTACAAGACACACATAGGATAAGTACAACACACAGCAATAAAAAGTTCAAAAATACAGATACACAACACAGCACGACCTCTGTTGGTGACTAAGACCACAGCCGCGACCCGCGCAGCTAGCACTAATACACAACTTACATAACCCTAGAGTCCCATAGCGACAACCGCTGAGACGCGCGTGGGCGCGGCTCTGGTTCAGCAAAGCTAATCCACAGCCGCGCACCACACATTTGGTTTTTATAGATCATTTACAAAAGGATATTCGGGAAAACATTCTTGCAGTTTTCAATAAAAATGTTACTAAATATTTGTATGTCAGATTTTATTTGAATCCATCCCAGCATGCACTGTACCAGACATGCGCAGTGGCACATGCAAATCCCCTATTTGCCCAGGAGTAGCGTCAATGGGCAGCACATTATTTCAATAGAAGTAAAAAGATTTCGCTAGCTCTAGCCACTCATATAAAGTGTAGTAGTGGGTGTTAGGACAATATTAATAACTTGGTTTATATGATTTTAAACCTCATGCTACACAGACCAATTTGTATGCTGAACAATTGTACATGGCACAGCGATCTGACTCACATGAGATGAGGTAAGTTGGTAAACTGGTGTCTGGGACGCGGAGGTTGATAGGTTGGGAAGTTGGTCATGAGAATAGCGGACGTGGGTGCAAATACTCGCCACTATTGTATATCACAGAAGACAAAGATGCATGTGATGGAGCTTTTACAACGCTGGCGGGTCTTCCCTAACACTATCATTCTGATGGGCAGAGAGAACCAGGGAGAAAAGGGGGAATAACTCCTCCTTGGGATGGAAGATTTAAAGCTGCATCCTCAGCTATTATGACCAACAAAATCTGACCAGAATTACCGTACTCATATTATGACTTATTGGACTGAATTCATCAATATTCTGCAGCTGTTATATGTTTATACAAGGATTTGAAGTAGAAACAGTCAAGCAAAAACAGCCATCGGTGAGCGATAATAAGTGAAGTCCTCCAAATACAAATTTTGATAAGGACGTTTTAGAAACCCTGTAGCAAGAAAACCGCGGTCAAAATTTCGGTCAAGATGGATTGGAAAAAAACGAGAGAAAATGTAGATGATAATTTGTTTTTTACCGACATTAGCTGAGATACATCTTTAAGCAATTCTTGCTAAAGGGAAACAGGGTGGAAGGATAAGTAAAAGCAAATCACTTTCATTCTAAAGTAAACGGGCCTCTCAACTTGGTATGTAACAATATTTCCTAAATATCTTGATATCTATCAGCTACTTTCCTCTGTATCTAACATCTATAAAATATTGTGATCACAAACATACAAATGATTTATGATTAACAAATTATTAAAGTAGATATTTGAAATACTATTTTTGCAATCTACCCCTTCGGGGTGTGGTGTGATTTGTCTCAATCAATTACAAATTTCTGTCATACCATGGGGTATAACAGTATCTGGAAGGAGGACACATGGAGGAGAAACAGTCAGGCGAGTATAGATCTATGCTTGGCAGATGACTGACGGCCTGTCACTCCCACAACTGCCATAAACCTGTGGGAACACTGCTGTGAAGTCACCCAACTTTATTATATGTGCTATCTGGGGACAACTCGTAAAATGGTTCATGAATTCTGTACCAACATTTTCACAGTATTAACAACTTGATGTGTCCCACAGGTCTGCAACTGATGAACTGCAAATACTTTTATGACACACTACTGTGTTAAGAACCAGGGTTCAAGAACATAAAGAAAGTGGATCGGATTTTGTCCTCCACTTATTATAATATATTAATATTATATATTACTCTGCGCGTTCATCACTGACTAAAATACAATGTATTATATAGCCAGTGAGACTCCGTTGAATGAAGATAAGTCCATTTGGTATGAAGTTGGTTTTATTGGTAAATCAAGTCCAATGTACACTGGTCAATGTAACAATCCATGAGTAGTGGTTTGAGTAGTGAGGAAGAGTGAGAGGCTGGTTTACCTTACTCACTGACTCCCATTGTCCAACTCACCAACTGACTGCTTATGGAGGAAAGGAACTGGGTATATATACCTGTACCTACTAGCCCTACTAGTAGTACTAGCCCTACTAGCCCTTGCTAGCATTCCTAGCCTTGCCAGCCTTGCTAGGTAGACTAGGATTCTAGGTATCATAGCTTTGTGTAATTTACCTAGTGTTTCATATGTTATTCACTCTTGGAGAATCCCGTTTCCTCTACCCATTCTTGTGGTTAACCCATACATATAATACTCCTTCCTCCACATCAGCTGGGGTGTCAATAAAGAGTACATTATGATGTTATGCGTCTCAGGATAATTAGGATGTAATCAATTAATAACTAATGGATATAGGGTAATTGGGTAACTGATACATATATATATATAGTAATTCGGGATTACTGATATATATATTAGTGATTATAGTGATACATACAGTGGTGATTACATTGATACATATAGTGGTAATTATACTGACACATATAGTTAATATTCATGGTGTGAATATTACATTCCTCCCATACTTTTGAGATTTTTATAATATCTGAATATTCTTAAAAATCTTAATTTACTAACATTTCTGATAGAGTTTTTCTTTCTAAGAGTGATAATACCATATATGTCTCATAGTGTACTCAGCTCCACTTAGAAAAGGGGAAAATCTAGGCCGAGTTGCTCATACCACATATCTTAACACATATAGATGAACTGTATCCTTGTATATGTCACTTGACATAAAGGTTATACATAAAACTGGAGTACATTTTGTTATAAGTGTGACAAGTGCATGTTGTTAGCTGGATGATAAATGTGGTTGTCTTTGTTGCTAAACATCCTTCTCGTGGGTTTTCTGAGTAGATGTAACGTTCATTTGAGTTTTTGGATCCTCAACTGCCTTGACTGTTCCTCTCAACTTCTGCACACAAGAAGAGGTGTAAAGAAAATCCAAATAGGAAACCCATTATTTGTCCCATTTGTAACATAGTTCTAAGTGCGGTTGATGGGAACATCGTTGTTCAGCACAGGCATTGTTGCTGGAGAACTCTCTGGACTAACACATTCAATGAAATAAGCAATAAAGGTACAGAAGCTTGGTTATATAGATTTGCTAGATGTTGACATATTCATAATATGTGGATTTCTCGATGCATGACATTTGATAATTTTACTGTGGAGCAAGCTCAGGCATGTCCACCTGAACAGTAGCATTGGGTGTGCATTATAGTGTATTTTAGGCTGAGGCAATTGCCGTATATATTTAGCCCTTAGATATTTTACATAATATACTAGAATTCCAAAACCAACAATTGCAACCACCGATATGATAATCCAGGACCTTATCTTACTTTTAGGGGAAATTTCGATTGAATCAAAGGTGGGGAAAACTAGTTTCTGAATCCCTGCTTTGTGTTTCAAAACTGAGTAGCAAGTTAGATTTATCCAGGATAGATTAACAATTTTAGGTGTGGGCTGGGTCATGTTTTGGGAACGGAGATGAATTTTCAGGCAGTGTGTCTACCTTGTTTGCTATCATAGCAACTGGGGCTATAAACTCGGTCGTTTCATGCGCTTCGCTAAGTGGAAGTCTTTCTCGTAAATTCTCGGCCAGGTAGTGGGTTTACCTTGCCATTTACCATAGCAGCTGGTGCTATATATTCTGTCTCATGGTGTGCTTCGCTAGGGGGAAGGCTTTCTCGCAATTCTCGGCCAGGTAATGGGTTTACCTTGCCATTTACCATAGCAGCTGGTGCTATATATTCTGTCTCATGGTGTGCTTCGCTAGGGGGAAGGCTTTCTCGCAATTCTCGGCCAGGTAATGGGTTTACCTTGCCATTTACCATAGCAGCTGGTGCTACATATTCTGTCTCATGGTGTGCTTCGCTAGGGGGAAGGCTTTTAATCGCAATTTTCGGCCAGGTAATGGGTTTACCTTGCCATTTACCATAGCAGTTGGTGCTCATGGTGTGCTTCGCTAGGGGGAAGGCTTTCTCGCAATTCTCGGCCAGGTAATGGGTTTACCTTGCCATTTACCATAGCAGCTGGTGCTATATATTCTGTCTCATGGTGTGCTTCGCTAGGGGGAAGACTTTCTCTCAATTCTCGTCCTTGGTGTGCTTCGCTAGGGGGAAGGCTTTCTCGCAATTCTCGTCCTTGGTGTGCTTCGCTAGGGGGAAGGCTTTCTCGTCCAGGTAGTGGGTCTACCTTGTCATTTATCGCAGCAGCTGGTGCTATATACGTTAGCATGTAACGGTTTAGTTCCACCGGTAGTGGGGGCCCTTCGCTAGGGGGAAGCTTCTTTTCTCTTGATTGTCTGGCAGGTAGTGGGTCTACCTCATTGTACAATTTCGCTTCTGGAATGGCTCTGGCATTCCTCTTGTTTACTCGGACCATGCGTCCAATTTCTAACTCTTCTACACAGAGTCCACCCTCAGGGTTAGAGAGTATCTGAAAACCTGGTTGCCACTTGGGTTGGCCTTTCTTGGGATTGAGCACACGCACCGATACAAAGGTACATTCTGGGAGGTTTTTGGCGCTCGCCGGTTCCTTTGCTTGATACGCAGCTCGAGTGGATTGTCAGTAATCCTGTAATAGCTCCTGGGCAAGTTGGATTGCCTGTAGCCTATTTTTATTGATTAAATGCTTTTTGTTATTCGGGACGCCAATGAAACCTTCGTTTTGGGCATGGAAACTTCTGTCAATGGCATGACCAGGGTCGCGAATCCCAGCATGCACTGGCGATAATAGTCTACCATCCCAAGGAAACCTCTGACCGCCAATTCGTCTGGGGGCAGATCAAGGTTCTTTATAACCTCTACTTATGCTTCTTGTGGTCAAAATCTGTTTCCACTAACGGTTTAACCTAGAAGCTCTATCTGCTTCTTAATAAAGTCACACTTGCTTGGCTTCTGTTGGAGGCCTGCCTTATGTAACCTGTCAAGCACCTGAGCCAGGTGCTGTGCATGTTCTGCTTCTTTTCGGCTAAATATTACAATACCATAATAAACTAAAAAAAAATATAAACTAAACGACAGCACTCAATGAGGCCTGATATGACCTTTGTCATTCCCCTCTGGAAAATGTTGAGGCATTAGCCAAGCCAAATGGGAGACTGACAAAATTGAATAAGCCAAGGTGGCAGGTGAAGGCCCTTTTTTGGGGGATGGATCCTTCATCATGCCAGTAGCCACACTTTATATTAAGTCTGTTGGACTAAATGTTGTAGCTCCTTGTAGCTGGTCAAAGACATCCTAGTTATGGGGCTGTGGAAACGCGTCTTTGGTGGTGATCGCGTTTAAACGGCGATAGTCGACACAGAACCTCGTTGACCCATCTTTCTTGGGGACCAGTGTTATCCGGGACACCCAAGGGGAATAACTTGGTTGGATTATTCCTTCGTTGAGCATGTCTTGTACACATTCCTGAACCTTTTGTCTTTTCGACAATGGCATCCGGTACAAGTTTTGGCATATCGGTACATTATCTCCAGTTTTGATCACTGCGGGTGGCAGTGCTAGAGCACTGTTGACAAGCGTTTTCTTGTCACAGAAAATATCTCTATAATATTTAAATAATGTTTCAGTAATAACTGTGCAGTCTGTCTGCGGAACTATTGAAGTTGCCATGACCGGGGCAACATCTAGACCAGGAGACTGTCGGATTGGGTACGTTTTGTGACCCAACTTCATCTCCCCATGTACAAAGTCTAAAATGCATGTATCTTTGCACAGATTCATTCCTATAAGTAAATCAATGTCACCCATTTCTTCGCAAATGAGGACTTGGGTAGGAAGTCCACCCATTTTTAATATGCAGGCACCACGGATGGGTAAGCCATGGCCAGTAATGCCTCGCAGCCCTGGGGCTGCATCAAGCAGGGCTATAAGGTGTAAGCGGGAATATAATTTGCTGGTTACAAGTGTATAAATACTACCGGTATCGACAAGTGCCTCTACTTGGATACCTTCTAAGTCGAGTCGCACCCTAGGCCGTGCGGCTCCCCCTAATACTCCACAATGACCAACCTCTTTGCAATGTTGCTCCGCTGACTGGGAGCCGGTGACAACTGACATGAATTTCACCATGTGTTTATCTTCCTCAGTTAAAAGCTGCTCGGCTTCAGGTGTGGCACCCTCGCCTTCTTTCGCAAATATATCGATAGTTTTCCGAATTCCATTTCCTTTAGCTTGTTGCATTCTGCTTTCCATATTGAGGTTATAATTGTCTTTGAGACCAAAAATGTCGGAGGGATGGGTGAATGGGCTGGAGGGGGGATGGCTAGTTGTGTAGCTGGTGGGTGCTTTTGAAAATTGAAATTTCTCTGAACTGGCTCCAAATGGGATTTTACCTTTAGATTCGCTTTTGTCTGTTGTTTCGTCAATTTTAGTGGGATCAGTGGGTTTTACAACTTCTTCAGTGATTTCTTCAATATCGGACATAGTTACAAATATGTTTTTAGTCTGGGCCATGTAATCTACCTTCTTTTCTTTCTTTATCGTTTTAACTGAATTATTTTGTAACCCTGGATTAAGTATCGGATTGGTTGCCCTTGTTGCATGTTTAGGACTAAATTGAGTTTTGAGTTTTGATATTTAAAATAATGCACTATTTCACACTGCTACTGAATCAAGTGAACTCACCACGTGATGCATGCTGCCACAGCTACGCAGTTCATTTTTGGAGTCAGGTGGTAGCGGTCCTGCTATGGCGATGTCACACCTGTATGGCTTTGTTGTGGCAGGACAACCTCCAAGGTCATCAAGGAAGGCAAGGTCACTGTGGATTGGCACGGCAATGTCAAGGTCATCTTGGCTAGGCAAGGTCATCATGGATCGGCACGGCAAGGCCAAGGTCAGCATGGCAAGGTCATGGTCATCACGGATCGGCACGGCAAGGTCATCTGGATCGGCACGGCAAGGTCATCTGGATCGGCACGGCAAGGTCAAGGTCAGCACAGCAAGGTCATCTCATCCAGGCAAGATAATCACGTCGAGGGGTCACCATTTATGTTAAGAACCAGGGTTCAAGAACATAAAGAAAGTGGATCGGATTTTGTCCTCCACTTATTATAATATATTAATATTATATATTACTCTGCGCGTTCATCACTGACTAAAATACAATGTATTATATAGCCAGTGAGACTCCGTTGAATGAAGATAAGTCCATTTGGTATGAAGTTGGTTTTATTGGTAAATCAAGTCCAATGTACACTGGTCAATGTAACAATCCATGAGTAGTGGTTTGAGTAGTGAGGAAGAGTGAGAGGCTGGTTTACCTTACTCACTGACTCCCATTGTCCAACTCACCAACTGACTGCTTATGGAGGAAAGGAACTGGGTATATATACCTGTACCTACTAGCCCTACTAGTAGTACTAGCCCTACTAGCCCTTGCTAGCATTCCTAGCCTTGCCAGCCTTGCTAGGTAGACTAGGATTCTAGGTATCATAGCTTTGTGTAATTTACCTAGTGTTTCATATGTTATTCACTCTTGGAGAATCCCGTTTCCTCTACCCATTCTTGTGGTTAACCCATACATATAATACTCCTTCCTCCACATCAGCTGGGGTGTCAATAAAGAGTACATTATGATGTTATGCGTCTCAGGATAATTAGGATGTAATCAATTAATAACTAATGGATATAGGGTAATTGGGTAACTGATACATATATATATATAGTAATTCGGGATTACTGATATATATATTAGTGATTATAGTGATACATACAGTGGTGATTACATTGATACATATAGTGGTAATTATACTGACACATATAGTTAATATTCATGGTGTGAATATTACATACTGAGATTTTTCGAAGTATTTTATTAGCTAGGTCTGATGGTCAATTAATAATTCTTCTCGGGTATAAATCATATAGGTTTGATTTTAGTCTAGCAGTCAATGCTAGGTCAATGGTTAACTACCCCCCCCCCTTTCACCTCTCTCCCCATGAATCCCCATATCTATCTTGGGAGGATATTTGAGTGGGAAAGATATGAGGCCTTGCCCCGTAATACTATACCTACAGCAATTATCAGCCTTCCGTAGAGTCTAGTAGTGCCCCCAAGTGGTAGGGGTTAGCAGTAGGGAGAGGGCGTGTCAGTCCAAACAATGGAGTATGATCTGACATTGTGACCTGGCCTTGGTAAATGTTCAGGAACAATCTATATTCAGGAAATTCATCTTGCAATAAGTATGCCAGTATATAGAGGGTCTGGGCGAACCTGGTTTTCTACCCTTCCTGTTTTTTGTTCATAACCTTTTGTTTTAATAAAATTTGATTTAGGGACTAATATTGCAATTTGTCATTGGATTTTTTAAAAAAAAGTCTATATCAATTCATCATTACATCGAGATATATTTTACAAATCCTTTTAAGTATAAATTTCTCAACTATACAATTTGAGATATATTTATTCACATTTACAGCAACCTCTTTTTGGCCTTTTGGCTTAGACTAAAATAAAATTTTCTTGTGCTGCTCCTAACATGGCGGCTTGAGTGGAACTGGCGCAAACGGCTAGACGGGCGGCCAAGGTCAAGTGACCAGCGGTCAACTTCCGGTCTAGATATATTCCCATATATTATTTATATAGGTTAACATATAAGGTGATTCTACATCAGTCCCGACTCTGATACTTACGATAACAAATGTTGACAAAAGTTCCCGATAGTAGCGATGCAACCATGTATCGTCACCATCTGTCCTCAGTATTAATAATGCCTCTACATAGCGACTATATAAATCTCCACACTGTCGGCGATGCACATGAAAATTCAAATATGTTTGAAATCGTCGGCAACTGTCAGCAACAGTTGCCGACAGTTACAACTGTTGGCAGGCCGTCCAGAACAGTGACGAGAGCCTATACATCACTCCCAACAGTCGGTGAGGATACTATCAGGAATGATGTAGAGCCAGTACAGCTATAGCAGAGAACGCCAGAATAATAATGAGGTATCACTAGCACAACCCCCAATTCATCGCTATCCTAGATTCCAAAATGTATACCCTTAGGAGACTTCCATCAGATTGCAAGTAACAAGCGATTGTCATTTTCTTCTGGGTTGCAAGGCCCTGCAAGCATATGTGGTGTGTTGCAGGAAAATAAGTCACAAGTCGCAAAAAAAAGATTTTGAGATACAATAATATTTGAAAAGATGAGATCAAGCGTATTGCAATCAAGGTAAAAGTTAGGAAATTTAATAAGTATTTCTATACATTTTAATTTTGATATTTCTATTTTTGAAATAAAAAGGTTTGCAGTATTTCTGGGTGGACCATTACTATAAGTAGCTAAATATAATCTATAGGATGACCTTAGAAATACAAGGATATTTTTTTTTTATAAAAGTTTTTATTGCACATTGCACATTGATATATTTAGTACACTCTCTTGACATTTGATAAATGCATTCAGACGACTTTAAATGCTTCATACCCCAAGATGAGAACATTCATAGAAAGATATCTTGTCAATAAAACACACCGAATATCAATTTTTGCGACTTGTGACTCATTTTCGTTTAACACATCACATATTACTCATGACTGGTAATTTGATCACAAGAATGTCCAACCATTTAGATATTTACGGATCACCCAATCTCCTGCGATCAATGATCGCAATTAATCAGATGGTCTAGGGAGCCAGGGGAGCCACAACCCCACTGAATCAGGAATGGGGAGGGATGGCCAGAGGACAAAGGTGACACGTCGAGGTGCTTTGCCTCAAGCCAAATATGGAAGCCCTATATGGGAGCTAGTAATGATGGTCATTCACTCTGATTCCCCGTAATTTAGCATCATCATATCGGTCAGTCCAGTCTTGTCCCTCTAACTCTCCCTCCCCATGCACCCATCCACCATCTTGGCTATGCCATAGGGATTTTAGACCACTACTCGAAGACATTCGCTCAAAGTAATTTGTAGTCAATTTATATTGAACGATTATATAACTCCCTGATGAAAGGGGAATCACCGTCTCATTGAGTGTGAATCAGTGTAATTCAAGTTATACATTACAGTTGTGGTGATTCAGCGTGATTGCCTCAATTCGATAATCTGTAAAGCAAACTTACGCCCGCTACCTTCACCATGATGTTACCTTCTTCCACTGATATGTCAGAGGGGGGTAGCCGGCCTTTTGAATGGCCCAAGCAGCCAGAGACAGATTATTCACTGCATTAGCGTGTGGCCTATTATATGATGTGATACCAGGAAATGAATGACAAGTCGCAAAAATTGGATTTTGAGATATCATCATATTTGAAACGTTGAGATCAAGTAAATTCTAATGATAGTAAACATTAGGACATAGATAAGTATTTCTATACTTTAAGTTTGATACTTTTAGTTTTGAAGAAAAAACTTTGAAATATTTCTGGGTGGGCATTTACTTGAGTGCGAAAAAACAAGGGGAAATATAAAGTGCACCACAAACTGAAATTGACGAACATAGAGCTGGTTTTCTCAATAACAGCTCTAAAGAGCCCAATCACTATAGAAGCCTTTGTCAACACCTAGCTAATGTATGATCACCGTCATTAGCATCTGCAGCCGCCGCTAAGACAAAGGAGCCTTTAATGACCGTCGAGACAGCATGACAAGAATAACATGTACCTAATTTCGCCCCGAGTACCTTGCCATTCGACCAGTTACTGCAGTGGAAAGCGCAGTAAAAGAAGGACTCAAATTGAGATTTTTATTCAAAACAAAACAAGAAAATGCTGAATGCGAGGAAGAGGCAAATGTCAGAAGGTTGGGAGCGATGCCAGAGGTCAAGGCCACTGTATAAAACACGGACGCAAGCAGCTCCTCCTTGAGGCAGTGGAGGAAACTAGTGACAACTTGTCTGTCAGGGGTGGGACGGGGTGGGGGTTAGGTGAAGGGGGGGGGGGGCGGTATATGGGAATGCTGCACAGGACGTGGGGGCGGGAGGGGGTATATATTATTATGGTGTGCAATGACTGGGGAGTCAATAGGGGATTTGCATAGCCGCCATTTTAAATCTTGATTTACATGGAATTGTGGGAATGGTACAGTATAAAATTTCTAGAAAACATGCCATGTTTAGCATGGGATATTTATCAATGATTTAATGTCAATATCCATATTTGCCATCATGCATTTGGTTTTCATAGATCATTCACATAAAATATGAATTCGGTGAAAACATTCTTGCAATTTTCGATAAAAATGTTACCAAATATTTGTATGTCAGACCTGAACTGAATCTATCGCAGCATACACTGTAATAGACATGCGCAGTGAGATATGCAAATCCCCAATTAAAAATTTCTCCTTCGAAGAATAAATGTGAGAATGTGAGCCATACCCTCTATCTATCACTTCAGTTTTATCGTATGCCAAAATACCAAGAATAACCATACAGTATTTAGTATTTGTATTTTGATTAAGAACCTTAATAATCAAGGTAGCACTCCTACGGTTATCGCTATCGAATATATATAAGCTCTTCTTATTATGTATTATCGTAGGGAATTTCCATTGTACTTTAGTAGTAATGTCTAGTAGTAATGTAGTTGTGTACACGCTGAAAATGTCGCCAATGTACGTGAGCTGATCAATAAACAAACAAACAAAACAATAAGAATGTATATCTAGTCTTTTGTCAAGAGATAGTCTAGAGATTAGGAGGCAATTATGTAGGTGGTATTACACCCAACCGGTGTCGGCGAGGAAACCCTTTCCTCAAGCAGTATCATTGGTGCCTTTCCCTAGTTTCTTTCCTGAGCTACTTTTCCTTGCTAAGCATCTGGTCCGATAAGATAAGATGATGCTTTAGTTGTCACAATAGGTGTAACGTTGAAAAAAGTGTTGTGAACTTCTCAAATTAGAGTTCTTCCTGCCCTGCTTGCTTACCTTATAGTCCAGTCAATCTAAGTGAAATTTGGGCAATTGTAGGAACACATTGCAAGAAAACGTTTTTCGGTGTGGATTTTGGTGGGAAATGGAGAAATTCAAACTTTTATCCATTCATCAGCGATAACTTTCAGAATATTTAAGGTGTCAATTTTTCTGTTTCAAGTGCCCATGAATCTATAGTGATGACATTCATTTTTTATTTGATCAGAAATGCCTAAAATCCAAGATGGCCGCCACCAAAAGTTTAAATTTTGGATATTTTGAGATTAAATGTGTACTCCTACAGTCAGAACTATCTCAGCGGCTGTGGCTGTTAGTGGGGGTTATGCATGTCCCCTATTGGTATATATGGATGGTATGCTTCATATACATTTGAATTTTACCGGTTGGCTTGTTACCAGCTTTTGACCGGTTGGCAATTCTCCTGACATCACATATTTCAGATCGATCACTTTTATGTTTCCTTACATTTCAGGGTTCATTGCTTTTCATATAGATGAATAACGATGAATCCTGAACGTCAGGAGATTCTCTTTGATTTACCACCCATTTGTATCAAACTAATTGCCTTCTCCCTTCTCTTTTCTAGGTAAGTTCCATTATTTTCTCCTCCTGCGAGCCTGAGGAAGGTAAAGTAACACTTACTTTTCTGATTCCTTCAAAAAATTATCCCATGTTACACATAATTAAGGATATGAAAGTGGCTCTTTCGGACGAAGGTGATGAAACATGATATACAGTGAAACCTCTCTATTAAGACCTCCCTTGGGACTGAATGATTGTTGGTCTCATAGCAAGGTAGTCTCTATAGGGGGCTCTACATCTAATAAGAGGGAATAATTCTGGACTGCGAAAACTGGTCTTAATAGAGGGGTGGTCTGTATAGAGAGGTTATCTTTATGTGAGGTTTCATTGTAAATGAAACAAAAATTAAATATAATTTGCTCTTCCTGCATACACACATAAATCTGACTTCAGCTGCAAGAATTTAACTTGAAAGCTGGATTCCTTATTATAACAAACCAAATCTTATGGAATTATATTATAACTTCTAGGACTGAATTTATCAATATTATGCCGCTGTTAAATGTTTGTACTTGAATTTGAAACCGAATTGGTAGAGCAAAAACTTCCGCCATTGAGCGATAATAAGGGAGGTCTTCACTCGAAATGATTTGGGTGGGTCCTCCAAATTCAAATGGGGACGTTTTAGAAGACATGTTGCAATAACAACTGAAAAAATCCTCCAAAATCTTGGTCAAATGACTTTTAGATGGGTTGGAAAAGAACGAAACAAAATGTAGAAAATGGTTAGCTGAAGGCCCATTCACATTGCAACAGCCGATTGGTGTATGGCAGCTGCACGGCAAAAAACAATGTTAAAGTATTACAGCCGGCAAGTATCGGCCGGCTGGTCATGGTAATGGGAGTGGACCTTTAGAGTGCAGTTTGGTCATGTACAACGGCCAGCAGATTCTTTGCTTTTTATACGATGTAAGTATTTTCTGCAAAAGGTCACGCTAGGTAATATGCAGATCGAGAATAAGTAATATGCGCAAGATGTAATAGAGTAATAGAGTAATAGAGATGTAAGCTATTTATTGATATACTAGATGTCCCCCGTCTAAGACGGGTAGTAATTCTCAGCATGTAGTTTCCATTCAATTCCTTCATCCCTTCTCCTATTCTTTCTCTCTCATCTCTATATTAATAAAATAAGCATTTCGAGCCTTAAACCACTATCTTCTCTGAAACCGCTGAGGTATATGGGGCGGGGGGAGGGGGAGGGGGTAGGGGAGGCAGAGGGGGGAGAAGGGCGGGGGAGAGGGGCAGGGGAAGGGGGCGGGGGAAGGGGAGGGGAAGGAGGGAGAGGGGCGGGGGGAGGGGGAGAGGGGTGGGGGGAGGGGGAGAGGGGCGGGGGAGGAGAGGGAATGGGAGGCAACAACAATACAACAGTGACAAAAAAACATTTTAACAGGGTTCCATTTGAGGTATGAATGTTGATACAGATAGTAACTTACAGAGACAACTTGAAAGAGAAAGATGGTTGGAGAGGGAACAAGGAGAGTGGGAAGATGTGGGCCCCACTGTCCCACTAGCAAATCCCGTGCGAAGCACGGGTATTTGCTAGTACCTTTATAATTCTCCTCCCCACTCTCTCACTGGCTGGAGTAACATTGCATCAGCCCAGTAAAGCCCAGCTGCCCTAAGTGAGTCGAAGCATGTGCAATCTTCCGAATGGAATAGCATTGAAATAGCTTCAAAATCACTTCCTTGTTGAAATTATTCTGGGAAATCAATATCCAGGTAACATCACTTGAGATCTATGTGAGCCATCTTGAATGTTAGAGCACTGTACAAGCAGCCGGTAAAAACCCTTTTATAACTTTGTGCAGGGTATTGAATGTCATAAATCCACAATCAATGAGAGGCATACGTAGGTGTGGTGATATCACATAATGTGAGATATGGCATATCGGAAGGTATGAGAGATGTGAGAGGCGACACGATGAGATGTTTGTTATTCATAGGTGAGATTACATGTTTACTTATGACACTTCACTCCATCGATGCAATGTAATGGGACATGTTCAGACACATTGTGAGGACATAGTATTCGTTAGATATTTGATTTCAGAACGTTTTATTACACATATATACAAGTAAATTTTCTGGATTTCTCCATATTTTCGGCAATAACCTGAATGCCTTGAACTGCCGATTGCAATGTAGGTAACTACATATATAATAGTAGATGGCGATTCTATTTCATTTTATTTCATTTTATTTCAGTTGTTTAGAATATAACCACACACCAAAGGAGAACATCGTCAACATCGCTTGCGGTATCCCAAACCCATCATCCCATTTTAAGAGATATAGATGTAGTCTATGTAGAAGCATCGCATGAGAGCAAAATCAGAAGCGATATTAAATACTAGATAGTTTCAAAATTGCTACTGTTCCTCAAATATTTCTCATGTGATACAAAAGTGATATATATCTAATTGCATCACATGACATCCATATTATTATCGCATGCAACATATATCTCATGCATATCGCCTGTCATATCTCACCAGTGTAGTTAGGTGATCTGAGACTGGGCCTAGAGCTCGCGAGATATCCATCGCTCTCTCTCTTGTAGCCGAACCATCAACCCTATACCTGATACTGTGTACACGTGAAGCGGTGAATACACAGTCACGATTTGGGAATCAGACACGATTTCAGGATCTACGATTAATCGTGGGTGCTTATTTGCCTGAAATTGTGCCTATTTTTGGACCTACACATGCACGATATGGTGAAAAAAGTGAAATCGTGGGTAAAAAGTGAAATCGTGGATGGGTTGGCAGTCTAGATTTCATCTGCGATTCTGGAATATAGATCTGAGAAAATAGTTTTAAAAAATGACCCTAGAAGCCAACAAGAAATTATAAAACTGTAAAAATAAAATAAAATATAACGTTACTCATTTTCCTGTGACACATCACCTATTTTCTGGTGGGTTTTTTTCTCTTTTTAATTGTCGAATAAAATAAAATAAAATATGAGAAAAATGAGACTTTATATCGACATGTCTAGAGGGGAAACTGCATTATAAAAGTGAAAAAAGTATGTCGATACTCCAAGAATTAGTGAAGTTATAGCATTTCAAAGTAAAATTATAAATAATTCAATTCTTTCATATTGCTAGATCGCAGATAGACCTACGATTTTCGGATTTATTCGTAAATCGTAGAAGCACCTACGATTTATCATAGACCCTATTATAAAGGTCTACGATAAATCGCAGCACTCTCTACACATCAACGATTAATCGTAGAAGCAGCGGCGATTTGATTTGAAATCGCAGAAGACCCTTTTTTTCCCCTACAATGATTCGTACATCCAAATCGGCGCTGAATCGGCACTGAAATCGTGCATGTGTAGGGCTTTTGGCACGATTTGGGATCGTGGATGCCAAATCGGCCCCCAAATCTTGACTGTGTATTCACCGCTTGAATAGTCACTTGAATGCGTTGTATGTACAGCTATCGCTCTCGTAGCCTTAACAGCCCATTTTTGATGTGTTGCAACAAAATGAGTCACAAGTTGCTGAATTAGATTTTGGAATATCATAATATCTGAAAAGATGAGATCAAGCGGATTCCAATGATAGTAAAAATTGGGATATCTAATTGGGATATACGTTTTTCTATATTTTTGTTACGCCTGAAATGTTTATTTTCGGATAAAAAATCTCTCTTGATAGTCAATCACTAGTTTAGTGGTTAAATATACTCCTGGGGATAACCTAAGAAATACATAGATATATATGAAATACACAGACTTCAAATTGGTACATTTATTATGCTACTATCAGTGCTTTTACTTTTTTGCGACTTGTGGCTCATTTTCCTGTAACAACTCACATTCAGGTAGCCAGCAGTTCTTGTTAAAATATTGCTTAAAACCTTTCTTGCTTCTCATCCTTGTGGTGCGCGTGTGTGAGATGCATATTCTACAACCGGGAGTTCCATAACTGTGATGTGATGTAGAACTAGTCCTATATCAAGGGAATTCTCTGCTTGAAAGCAACATATTTCAGAATCAAAACATCAACAAGAAGGGAAATATATACTTTTTACAACATATTAGGAGACAACATTAGGAGACCACATATATATACTAATAAACTTGTGGTACTCGTTCTACATGCAGAATGAAGAACTCGTTTTCCGGGGGTGATACAACAGTCAGCCTTTGGCTTTGTGTTGTATCACTACGCCTCCAAACTTGTTCTTCATTTTTGACATGCTCCGAACCTCGTACCACAAGTGGTTAATACTACATACATCAAATTTCAAGATAGTTTATTAAATATATCATTGCGTTTCTAAGGTCATACTATGGAGTATATTTAGCGACGTTACTAGTAATAGTCCACCCAGAAATATTACAAAATTTGTTTTTTAAAAAAAGAAATCTCAAACTGAAAACATAGAAGATATGATCATATTTGAAAAGATGAGATCAAGCGAATTCTAAGTATAGTAAACTGTAGGACATTTAATAAGTATTCCTATATTTTAAGTTTGATATTTTTAGTTTTTAAAAAAAAGTTTGCAATATTTTTGGGTGGACATTTACTTGTAAAGTAGCTAAATATACTCTATAAAATGACCTTAGAAATGGATAAATATAATATTATTATTATTCCATATACAGTCTTGAGAATTAGTACATGTGTTCATGCCACAAGAAGCATTAAGCAACCCAAAACTGGAAACATCCACCCATATTTATTCTGTGAATAAAACACCTTGCAAAATAGCAATTACGACACTTGTGACCTATATTCAAATTGTTTCAATTTCGTGCTATATCTAGGGATATTTCTTAGGGTGTATTTCTTAGGGTGTACCCTAAGAAATATCCCTAGATATAGCACGAAATTGCGTAGCGTGTAATGTGCATTGCGTAATTATAATTCTATACGCTACAAGGCATTGGCATTACGGAATTTGGAGATTAGGTAATCACTCAAGCGTGCAATGCATACTTTCTAAAAAGCCTCCATGCTACAGCAACCACAGACCGCAAAGCTACTCATATAGCCCTACCCTAAACTAACTAACAGTGAATTAATTATGAACATCGGAGAATATCCAACCAGAAATTAAATCGAATCATTTTATTGTTCTATATTCCATGATCGATATATTTATGTTGGACAATTACTAATAAAACTATTCCATAATATAACCTTAAAAACCCAAATATATATTCAATGCAATGTCTTGAGATTTGGTACACATACTTATATGACTAGGAGGAATAAACCCTAAAAAAATTGGAGCATTCCAACAAAGAGATTCTGTGAATACATCACTTTGAAAAACGTTGAATTATGGTGACATTTAAGGTCTGGTTGTATGGGAAGGTGAGGATATAGTGTGATGAGATAGGAGGGGATGAAATAGAAACCTGGCTAGTGTATTTCATTAAGCACATAGTATCGAAGAAGTGTGAGTATAGTGTAATTCAATAATAGCTCTTCTCTTGTTATTGTTATAGTAATATTATTATATCAAATGGCCCGATGTAGGTTTTAAATCGATGGAGGATCAAATTGCATGACACCCTGAAGGGGTGGAGTGCGATTTGATCCGACGTCGAGATCGATTCAAAACCGTACAGAGGGCCATTTAATCAAGAAATAAACTAACCTTGGTGACGTTTATTTCGGGTTATGCAGAGCATCGTAGTCGATATAGACGGTAGTACAGGGGAGATACGTCACGCGTATCGATGACGTCACACTTTCCAGCCACGGTGAGGGGACTAAGTACTCGATATAGCACCCCAATTTATCGATAATCTAATCGATTTATAGCAGAGTAGTACAGGTAGAAATTACATTAATTTCTGGGTGGGACGGGTGGGCCCCTGTACTACCGTCTATATCGACTACGATGCTCTGCATAACCCGAAATAAACGTCACCAAGGTTAGTTTATTTCTTGATTATGCTTCGCATCTCCGTCGCTAGACGGTAGCACCGAGGAGACTTTCAAGTCTTAGTTCCCGAACCACTAAAAATAAAACATTGACACAAGTCAAATTTAGACCTTTTTTATCTATAGGTAAAAAGGCGAACCTACACATTTATTAGTCAAAATTGCATAATCAGCATATGACAACAAGACCCCGAATCATAGGGGTGATAACTGTATTCAACAAGACCCTTCAACAATCAGGGTAGTAACCACAGTAACATAGTATCAGAAAAATTTCTAATAATTGCCCGAGAGTTAGTCTCTAGACAGTAAAATCGTATCAGAATAATTTTCAATAATTACTCAATAATTGCCCGAGAGTTAGTCTCTAGACAGTAAAATCGTATCAGAATAATTTTCAATAATTACTCAAGAATCATTTCTTAGATAAGAGTCTGTGAGAAACATCTTCCTCAGAGATCACCGGTTTTTTATAGAACCAACGGAATGTATTTTCGGATTTCCACCGACCTCTGTTCAAAATTTCAGGGATTGAAACATTCAGCGAGTCTAATTTCGAGACCGCTGCCGATCTAGTACTGTGTGCTTTAAAAATTGTGGTATCTACACCACTAGAGGTTAAAACCTCGCGCACCCACCTAGCTATCGTATTCGTAGAAACAGGTCCATACGGAGGGACATAACTAACAACTAATTGTCCTCTGTATTTACCATCCGCATGAACTTTCCTCAGTTCTGCGGTTCGTCTTACATATTCAGCGGTAACCCTAACTAAACACAACCTAGGGTCTTCAAGAAAGCTCTTGCTAGAGAACACTTTGAGTGGATTCCCCGGTTTAGAGGTTTTCAAAAGCTTCGTGATTACAAAGATAACTTTGTTCTCTTTCATTAAAACATTTTCAACATCAATAGACACGATGGTCTGAAGTCTTTGCGCATGAATTAGCAAAAACAATGTCACAAACTTCAATGTTAAAGACTTAAGCGAAATTCCTCTCACAGGAGAGAGTTCAGCCAGATATTCGATTACTATATCTGTGTCCCATGTCTCGATGTACCTCGCAGAGGCAGGGCGTCTGTTACCAGCCCCTCTCAAGACATGACTTACAATCTTGTTAGCCCCGAAAGCCTTCCCCCCCCTTTCTTTTAGAACAGCAGAGAGGGCACTTCTCGCCACTTTAAGTGAGCTGTAAGAGTAACCAAGATCAAAAAGCATGCAAAGGAAGTTGATGCCAACCCCAATTTCAACATCATACTGATCAACTCCTTTTTCAACACAATAAACTTTCCATCGTCGGAGAAAAACATTATAAACCTTTTGGGTTTCAGGACGCCAAGAACACGCGAAAAGATCACGAGCAGTCTTAGAAAGATTTAATTCAGAAATCTGGCGTTCCCACAAAGAGCGATTATTAGTTCTGTCTCTGTTAAGTTGTCCTCTTGGGACTTGAAGGCCGGTATGAGGTTCCCTCGACCTCGCTTCACGATTTTGTACCTGCCTTGGCTTAGTTTTAGCAGTTTGGGAAACCACACTTGGTTCGCCCACGCTGGACCCACTACAATCGCTGTTGCTTGTTCGGCTTGTAGCTTTTGAAGGCACTTGCTCATCAGACTGAAAGGAGGAAACAAATAACATAGATTATATTCCGACCACACTACAGAGAAAGCATCTACAAAAGAGGCTTTAGGATCAGGTTTCCAACTCACAAATTTCTGAACTTTAGCATTCAAATGAGAAGCAAATAGATCAATTTCAGGTCTGCCAAAATCTCTACAAGCTGAGTCAAAAATCTTTGGATTTAATTCCCATTCAGTGTTATCAGTGAAATGCCTACTCGCGTAATCCGCTTCGACATTTTCCACCCCAGGGATATGACTAGCTAAGAACCACACTTGTCGTTCTTCTGCCCATAGCCAGATATTTCTGGCTACGTCATTGCATTCTTTGGACCTGGTACCTCCCATTTTGTTAATGTAGGCAACCGTGGTGCTGTTGTCAGACAGGATAAGAATTTTCTTCTTGTTGATATCCCTCATGAGGCTATTGAGGCCGTTCAAAACGGCCTGCATTTCCAAAACATTGATATGTTTCCCCTCCATAAAGGAATCCCATCTATAACCTGTACTGGTATTGTTATACACAGCCCCCCACCCTTGTAAGGACGCATCCGTAGTTAAGGTGAGTTCAGGCCCACGCGGTCTGATTAATCGAGTGGCGGAGCCTACACGACTGTACCACCATTCTAGATCTACCCAACCTTTCTTTGAGATATACATCATGCCATCAAAACCGGCAGGGCCAGCTCTTCTAAGAGCCAGGATTTTTTCTACTTCAATTTGCTTGTAATGCGCTAACGCATAATCAAATCCTTTTGTCAGATCAACCATCAGACCCACTACTTTAGCAACTTCTCTAATTTTATGTTCTTTATTTGGTCTCAATTTGTCAATCCATTCCCTCAACCTAGAAATCTTTTCAGGTGTAGGTCTGACCGACATGTCAACCGAATTCAGAATATAGCCCAAAAACGTTAGTTCCTGTGATGGGATTTTTTGGGATTTTTCTTGATGGATACAAAACCCCAAACTGGTAATTACCTTCTCAATTCTCTCCACTCCGGTTGCGCACTCTTTACTCGTGCTCCCTAAAATGAAAATATCATCGATATAGTTGAAGCACAGAATGCCCTCTCTTCTCAGAGAGGCAAATACAGGTTTAAGGATTTTTGTAAAAACCCTAGGAGCGGGTGAGAGCCCGAAAGGAACAGCGTTGAAACGGTATACCTTGCCTTTCCATTGAAAAGTAATGTAATCTCTAAATTCATGGTCTAAATTCAGCGAATAGTACGCTTCTTTAAGATCAAGTGAAGCCATAAAGGCTCCCTTCTCTAACAGGTCAATTGCAGTTTCCAAATTGTCCATTTTGAAATGTTCTTTTCTTATGTAATGGTTCAAGACTGTCAGATCGATAATTAATCTCCATTTACCTCCCGGTTTTGGTCTAAGAAAAACATTCGCAATGAATTTTGCCTGTTTAGCACGAATCTGAGTGACTACACCTTTTTCTACAAGTTTGTCAACTTCTACTTGAAGAGCTTTGCTCTGAATATCGTTCATTCTATATTCTCGAGGAACTGACTTTTGAACCGGGATTTTTATAAAATCTAGTGTCACTCCTTCTACTTGAGTAAGCACCCATTGATCAGTACAGATCTTTTCCCAGTTAGTCAAATAGAATCTGATATTGCCCGGAATAAATTTATTCACAGTTGGGGACCCGACCACGGTTGAATCAAAACAATATGATACAGACCTACCTCGCTGAGGCTCTATTCCTTCTGGTTGGCGTCCCCCTTCCGAAAATCCGAAGATTTTCCAGATTTGTCTCCGTTCTTGGGGAACGACTTCTTGAATTTCCCATTGAAATTCTTGCCCTTGCCTTTGCCTTTGCCTTTCCCTTGGTTTTGGGGAAATTTGCCCTGTTTGGATTTGTTCTTGCTGTCAGACCAGGACTTTTTCATGTCCTCCATCTTCTTGGCCAGCCTGGCCACGTGTTCACTTTCTTTAAGTGAGCCCTCAAGATTGTCCGAAAGTAAATACGTAACCCCAGGGGGATTTGAGTCATTGGCTAATGTCTTGTATTCCGTCGGGAGGAAGGAGCGAATAGCTTCGCGTCTGTCTTTGACAAGTTTGAAACGACTGAAATAAGAAGCCATAGATACCGCATTAGCAATATCTTTCATTGGTTCAGTAACCCACTTGGCCTCTGGTTCCTTTTCTTTTAGTTTCTGGGCGGCAGCCAGAACAGCAGAGATGATTCTCAGAAATAGAATCTCGTTTCGCTTCAATTTCTCATCGTTTTCTTTTGCCTCCTTGGGCAAGGCATCACGGATCTTAGTATTGATCTGGTGAGGTTGCATGTACTCCAAATTACTGGGCCTCCTGTACTCATCCATTACCTTTTTTAGGCCTTCAACAGAAAGAGTAACTCTGAAACGTTTATCGAGAAAGTTCTTGATAGCTTCGTGGACCGGGTTGCTTACACGGTCCTCCTCTTCGATCTCTTCAGCAAGAGATTCCCAAATAGATTTAGCAACAGTTCCTGGGCTAGGCCCTGAAGAAGCAGTATTATCTTTGGAAGTAGAGGGAGTTGCCGGAGAAGGCATGCTTTTTACCGAAGGGGCAACAGAAGAGGCTCTCGTGAAATCACTGTATCGACTCACGCCGTCAAAGCCTTGTAAATCCATTGCGGTCTCCGCGTCTGAAAGCCAACCGTCGTTGATGACGTCATCAGAGTCAGACGAGTCAGACTCAATTCGTCTTCTCTTTCTAGCTGGGGTTTTGGCTTTCACTAAATCTGCCTCAACAACCTCCATGCGGTCAGACATTTTCTCAACAGAATCACTCAATTTAGTAATCGATGCTAATAGTTTGTCAGCGACCTCTGTACTCACAGAACGAGATGAAGACGAGGACGACCCATGTCGTGACGACGAGCTGTGGCCCTTGTCTTTGTCGCGGCTCCGATCACTCTTGCTGTGATGTTTATGAGCGCTGTGTGAGCGAGAATGAGAGTGGGAATGACTTTTCCCCCTGCTGTTGGAACTTCTGCTTCCTTCAGACTTAGAATCCGAGATCTTGTCTCGTTCTTCCGACGCCTCCTTGGGTGTCGTAGGTTTCGGTGCCTTGCCAGAATCATCCGCCATCTTGGCAAAATTCACGACGCCGAACACAAATCGGTTTTTAGCACAAAGTCCAACCGATAATCGAGATCCAGACTGATCAAGATATCACTTTAAGGTACTCGGACCTAAAGATAGGGAATTAAAAATCTTTCAGTAGATTTTTCCCCACTTAAAAACACCAAATCTGCACGGCCCGCGGCTTGCGTGTGAGCCCTTCGAAAAAGGCGACTAAAAGTGACGTCATCGATACGCGTGACGTATCTCCTCGGTGCTACCGTCTAGCGACGGAGATGCGAAGCATAATATTTATTACATACTGATTTGTTGATTTATCTGTTATATTTACCTTATTATTACTGTATTTCTTGCCAAATTATCAGAACTTTGCTTGAAAACCTTCGAAATGTGCAAGGCAGTGCTGCACAGCAGAGCGCAACATCACCAAGTGCGCAATGTTGGCAAACCAATGAAATTGCGTCATATGGGTTACGTGTTCATGCCCCACTCAAATAGCACATGGGTGCTATTTGACTTTTCAAATAGCACCCCCGAATAGCACTCTTCACAAATCGCACACGTATGTAATAATTGCATGTATAGGTACAGTATACGATCAATCTGAAAAGAGGAGAAAGTCTAGTGTTGTTTGGAATATAATAAACAAATAGAACCCTATCTGTTATGTTGAAATGTATGTTGAACCGCCACTTTGTCCTAGATTTGGGCTATTTGAGAGGATCGGTAAAGGCGACTTGCACATTTTCTGACAACTTGACTCATATGACAATTCTCTGGCCATGGATTGCAAGGGGACGGAGTATTTGAGTTTAACATATTTATTCAGCTACTGCATTGTGTACCAGCTACAATATTCTCAGTAAGTGCTGACAGAATTAAACAAATATTCTCTAACAAAAAAGGTTATTAAACATATACAAAATAAAAAAATCACAAATCGATATAGTACATTAAGATAGAACTTAACGCGAGCAGCATGTGACAACGTATTCACAAAACGTGAGTGGCTTTTGGTGAATGTCTTTCACAAGTGCCGAAGGTGTGAAAGACATTCACCAAAAGCCACAAGCGAATGCGTGTGAATGCGTTGTTGCATATGCAGCTCAAGTTTAGTCACCCCCGAAGTGAACGAAGTGAGTGGGAAGTGCCAGGTATTATGGAGTGTTGTGGATTCACTGTGTTGTATAGGTTTATGGTAGTTGTGGGTGCGGATTTCGTTTTAACTATTTGTGATAGAAGTGTTGAGAATGGTTAAGTTATACAGATAAATATGAGGTTCTCAAATAAATACAATAATGCTCTATGGGCCCGATTCATAAATGGGGTAGGCCTACTGATGTTTCCAATGATGCACGACTGACCAGGTGTAAAAGTTTCAGTTATGATGCACTCAGTAAGGCACTTTCATTGATATGCAGACCTGGTATGTTTGTGAAGATATTATCGTTCATATACCTGATATGTATATGGAATAGGAGGGAATGTATGGGAAGGAGGGAGATAGAGAGAGAGAGGTAGGTATTTGATAAAAATGATTCACAACTAAAAGTTCATTAGGATTTCCGACTTGTTACTCATTTTCCTGTGACACATAACATAAATGTGATATGTAATAAAGGCCCAAATATTAATCAACAGTACAAATATTCACATGTCCATCGCTTGATATAATATTTCAACTGCATGCAGCTAGAGCATATACACCTGATTTAGATACATTACTTTGATATGCATTTTGAAGTGCATCACATGATGCACGTTTCATCAGGTTCAAAACCAGGTGCAAAACTGCTTTTTTGAGCGGATTGCACTTCTGTGACTGGTCAGATGCACTTCTGCATGCAGTGGCATATTTTTGAATGCACATCGGGGACTTGGCAAAAACAAGCGCCTACAACGTTGCGTCATGAAATGAGCATCATAAAATGAGCGTCATTGATTGGCGCAGCTAGATTTACGTAACCAATCAAAATAGCAGGAGTAAATTGGCTGCATTCGAAAAGCAGATTACGCTAGTGAAATCTCTGCATGCATATGCCATGGACTAATCTGGCCATGTTTTTGTGGATACGCACAGCTATCATGGCATAAATAGTGGATAAATACATCATGAATTAAGAACCAACACCAGCGCAGTGTCAAAATTATCACAGTCCTAATTATGTTAGCTATTCCCTTTCATAAACAAACATTTGGACATTCATAACTCACACCTATCAACTGTTACACTCAAGGACTCAAGTATCATCATTCAGTCTATCACCGCTTAATCCAATAACCAATCAAACAATCAATTCAATAACCAATCAAACAATCAATCAAATAATCTATCAGGTAATCAGTAAATACACATACACACAGTCGTGCAAGTTTAGTGGAAGACAAGAGGGTCCCTACTGAGGCTAGTCCATTTCATTGAGTTGCTCGAGGGGTGCCTGTTGGGCTAGTCCATTTCACTGTTTTCATCTGTGGTCTCCTTTTTGTGCTTCTAACCACCGATCCATTTTGCAATGATTAGCCTTTTAATAGTAAAAAGGTGTCACCAATTCGTCATTAATTCACAATTTCGTCTTTAATCCAATATTAATTTGACATTAATTCAACGTTAATGATAATCATCCTGTTACAAAATGGCTGAATGAATTGTTTTACATACATTTATATGCAGTAACTTGTTCGAGAATTGTTCCTATCTTTTCTGTCACCCAGGAAAGGTCAAGCTGTTGAAATATATATTAAGATGACTTTATATGTTTTGACATCTATCTACCGTTGTATATCTCTCTATCTCTCTCATACATAGAACTTTACTTTCAATATTATCAGTTCCTTTTGGTATACATCAGCAAGTTATTAAGACTAGTGTCATTCCCACTCACAAAAGTCTAATAATAATTATCTAAATTAGCCATAGATACAATCTGTGTACGCAATTATATACACTTTTTTTATCTCAGGCCTCTTAAGAGGCTTGAGATCATATGAGTCACTACTAAATGTGCCAATCATTCTTCATCTGATAACATTTGTAGCTGTATGTAAGGTGTTAGAGCTTAGATATGACATCAGGGGAGCAGCCCATATCTAACTCACTGATCAGTGATACATTTCGCACTTAGATGTTATGCCAACTGTTGTGCGACTGGTAGGTGTGAGGCTATAATTTTGATGTGCGAATGCTCCACATAGATATAGGCCTAGAAATTTTTCAATGGTAATATATTTGCAAGCTAGATAGTTAAGTAACTATTTTATGCATGTATACTAATGAACTGAGCACTGCAATTGTTGCGAATGACAGGCAGGCAGACAGGAGACAAAGACATAAACACAGAGATGATTCCTAATTATCAATGATATTATTTTACTAGATATGCTCTTGTGCTGTAAATAAATCATACATTCTCTGAGGGTAATTTATCACCCTAAAGTATCAGATATAATCGTATGTAGGAGAAATTCATACAAAATTTGGAGATTCGAATACTGTCCTGGGTTTTGCCTATGTGACATAATGGTTCCACACTCCCGCTGGTATAGTGAG
Organism: Sthenelais limicola; assembly: GCA_942159475.1. Lineage (NCBI taxonomy): Eukaryota > Metazoa > Annelida > Polychaeta > Phyllodocida > Sigalionidae > Sthenelais > Sthenelais limicola. The sequence goes on along the minus strand of OW804097.1, from coordinate 42,399,809 downwards.
CGAAATGAGGTGTTATAACAAGACAGTGTCATGTTATTTCTGTCCCAACATTTTAAAAACATCTTTTATTGAAATCCTGTAAGAGTATTAAATAGGCTATATAAGTTAAATTCCCTACTAGGAAGCTAGAGTCCAACATGCATGGAAATGCGACTTAGATGTGAATTTATGTAGCAAGGCAAGCCGCTTGACAGAGCCTGACAATTCAATTGCTTATTTCAATTTATTTCCCTAAATTGATCAGTATATATTTGATATAAAACGCATATATATTTAGCAAGTGGGATGGTAAGTTTGTTTCTCTGAAAGCTTTCAGCTATGTAAAACAAATATTTCGTCCACATTTCATCATCAGAAACTCATAAAGCCACACTCCCGCAATGCTATAACACCTGTATGCATTGGCCGCTTTTCCCCCCGTGTATAGTATGCTTTAGCACCGACGGCGCCGCCACCGGTAACACAGGCCTCCCCTATATGCAAATTACATTGGCATCTTCTCCTCCTATACCATTGATTTCGTATTGCATTTTATTTATCTATTTAAATTAAGCCTCCTTCAAATCTGCTATGAATGCACATTAATAATGTCTAACTAAATTCAATTGACCTCACGCTCTCCGCCTGGACAACAAGTTAATAAATTGACATCGGACACAAGTAATTTGGCCTGAGAATCGTTTCCATTGGAAACGTCAGGTATATAAATTAAGTTGACACTAATTGTAAAGTTAAATAGATAAACCAAACTTAACTTGATAATTTCTTAACTTAGTGCTTGTTATATATACATATCTTTCTGATTTATAGTCTCTTTACACTCTCTGATGTACACTCTCTTTACACACATTCCTCATTGATATCATTCCCACCTGGAGCCTATACACACTTAGTGAAAAACTCAGCTTTGTAACTGAGTGGCGGAACCTTGACCTGCTGAAAAATGAGAATAAATGAGTATGCAACTAGGATTCCTCACATCCTTCTCACCAGGTTCTTACAGTAAAACCCCTGTAGGCAGACATCTCTGTAACCCAGATTATAGTTTCAGTCTAGGCCCAAAGTTGACCAAGTCCCTTCAAACGAAGAGAAAGCCCCTCGCCTCAAACCGCAAAGTGTCATTATAATTCCATTAAGACTGCAAAATGTCATTATATTCCCATTAAAACACCGAGTCCTAGGCCAGGAAACCAATAAGCGAAGTAGGCTGACATACCATTCTTATCTGATCTGAGGGTTTAGACCTAGAGTGGTCAGAGCAATTCGATATTCAGCGCATTCAACAACAGTTAAACCCATTTAATCATGAAATAATCATGGACAATGTGATATGTTCCTAGTACCACCTGTTGACATCTCACCATTACGGACAATTATAGACAGTGCAACTAGTTCACACTGCGTTTACTTAATTGTGAATCTTCTTTAATCTGGAGACCTCGCCATTGTGAACTTCTGCAGACATATGATATATATTTCTGTGACAGTGATATGTCTTCAACCGGCCAACTCGAAATTATGGATGGTTAAAACAATCGCGTATACTGCGCATTGTTATCATAGTGACTATCCATTCCCTAGAAACCTCATCCTTCGGATTATTAGTGTTTGCTCATGTTATTTCTGTTACTGTGATTGGTCTCGATTAAGAACAGCTAGACATTCCCATCAATGTACTTTCCTAAAGAAGTGAGACCGTTTTTAATCCGGAGATCTCGCCATTTATTTTTGACATTGCAGATATTCCTTATAGTGCATAATCTCTATAATAACGACCTTCTTAGCTCTTCTTTAATCCATTATTCATCTATTATACTCAATGTCATGACGGAGGTTTGGAGTCGATCAGGACAGAGGGACAAATTGCAGGACACCCCTTTGGGGTGGAGTGCAATTTGTCCCAACGTTGTATTTATTACATACTTATTTGTTATATTTACCTTATTAGTGCTGTATTTCTTGTCAAATTATTGGAACAATGTCGGAAACCTTTGAAACCTGTAAGGCAGCACTACGCCAAGAGCGCAACGTCGCCAAACCAAGCAAATTGCGTCATTTGGGTCACGCATTACCATCGCAAGTGGAACGGCACACATGTGTGATTACAAAATATTGAAGGCACCCCCACACATGTGTGCGATTTCGAAAAGCTTAAGGCACCCCCGAACGACACGCTAGTAGCTGATCAAGTATGTAATAATCCACAGAATTGTTTCAATTATCAAAATGTATCCTCTAAAAGTCAAAATATTATCACAAACCCTGTCAACATGATTTCCCACCAAAGCGATATGGACTGAGTACTTTGCTTGGTGAAAGCTAACTCCTAGAAACATCTATCATAAAGAGATTTCACTGTACAGCGGTGGTGGTAGACCCACTTAATGAGCTGAAACTGACAGGTAAAATATAGTCACCTACAAAAACTAAAGAGTAAACATGTCAGAGAGGGGTGTAATGTTTCCACAATTTACATGAATTACGAGTATAAGTTAGTTTGATTGATGTAGAGGGAAACTATACATTTACCTGTTTTAGTAATAGGGACAGTAATAAATACAAATTACCTTCAACATTTAGAAGAGAACTTCACTTCAATCAGAGGACTTGCATAAATGTGTCATTGCTGTTCCAGTGAACACTGGGATGGGTGCTTTTTTTTAAATATTTGATTTGATTTGATTTGAATTTTGATATAACTAGTTACAAATATGAATAGTTATTACTTTTAAATATTCAACAACTCACCCACCCCTATACATAGTGTAACCGCTCTTTAAAAATTAATATACTTTATTATTTTTGAAAAATATTTTATTCAGGAAGACAAATAAATTTCGTAGTGATACGATGTTCTAAGTATAGCCTGATTTTATATTCAATTTAAACTATTATCATATGCGCATCCCTCTTGAGAGGTGCAATAAGTGGGGTACAATACAAATATACTTATGGTATGTGTACCATAAAAATGTAGTTGTCTAAAAATAGCTTTGTTGATATGCTTCACGGAGCCTTGGCTCTTGGCTCTCCGCGAAGCATGTCAACAAACTCACGCTGAGTGAAAGGAGTCAGGGGTGCTTGGTCTATCTTTGATACTTGTTTAATATTTTTTCAGTGATATCTGATGATATATGATCAACATTTATGCACATATAATAAATATAGAATGGAACTCGCTGTTGTAATAACAAATTTATTGGACTTGATTTGTCAGTGTAAGCACTCTGCATATGCTTTTAGATTTAGATTTAGATTTAAAAATATTGTATTCAGGGCATTGAACATTTCCATACATATAGCACAAATATTCTCAGGACAGCCTGAATTCTGACGAGAAGTTTTACAAATAGCGAGATGATTACATTAATTATGTCACAATTACATATAGTGATTGTGTTGCATTGTGATCCTCCTGAGAGACGTGACGACAGGTGGAGTGGTACACAACCAACCCCTGCTGCCACCTACCAGCCCCATCTCTCCTCTTCTCCCGCGTGCATTCCTCAGCGCGTCCCCCTCACTCTTCCTCCAGCGTCTCCTCACTACTAACCCCTCTTACCTCTGTCTTCTTCGAGTCCACAAACACAGCCATCTAATACTAACTTTTTGGCTCGACACAAAGTCTACGCGATATACACACGCAAGCTTGTAGTCTGGACATCACTATACCAACTTTGTGACTTATAGACAAGAGAGAATAATAAGGAATCATGCCGAGAAGAACACGCAACTCTGTGAAGAAGACACCGAGAAGGAGGAAGGTGTTACAAGCGAGGCCTCGACGGTAGTCACATTTAAACAACCAAAAGCGCCAACTGTGAAGTCCCTTCAGGAGGACTTATCCGGAGTATCGGGAGAGATGAATCTAGTAAAAGGTGAGCTAGCCAAGCTTACAGAGAAAATTGGGAAGATGATCCAACAGTAGCGTCCAACAGCGAGGTCACCAAGTTCGCTAAGGTATGCGTCGAGTCACCACGTGGCTCCAGAGTTGGGCGCTGGGTGACAGAGTCACAGAGGCGGGCCATGTCGGCTCCAAGGATTATAAGAAGGCAGGTCCAGGCCGACGACTACTTAGAGAGGGAAGCTGACAGACAACGATTTGCCAACGGTCTACACGGTAGGGTTGATATAGTTACTGACATAGACAATGCTAAAATCTTGGCTAAACCGTACATGTACGTGTATAAGGAGGGAGTGCAGACCATTAAACAAAAATTAGATGCTAGGGCGGGCCTAACTTATAACGAATACTTAGACGGCTTCTTGGCCCTGCTGGATGACCCTGATGGCTTATCTGACCCTGAGGATTACCCGCATTTGATGCACCACCTGAGGCAAGTAACAAAGGATAGCCTGGAGAGACCGTGGCCTGCGGTAAGGAGGTGGACCCAGTACATCTGGGACATGATTGAATCTGCTAAAATAACATGGTCTGATAAAACAGCAATCCAGGATGAAAGGGTTCGGATCTGTCTCACAGGCGGGGGCACGAGTTACACCGCCCCTGCATGCTTGGATAAAAATGCAAAGAACAGCTCCTCTAATAATAGGGATAAAGCAGTGGAAGCTATATGTCGTGCATACAACTCCAGAGACGGGTGCTCAAACACAGGAGACCACAAGGAGGCAAGTGTGCTGATGCTACACGCGTGCGCCTACTGCGATTCAGTAGGCAGGCGCACACACCACAGTATCAAGGAGTGCCAGAAGAGGTTAAAGCACCAGCAACAACAGGCTGATGGATTATACGTCCCGAGGAATAACCCTGGCACTTCACAGAACGGAGGCGGAACAAAAGGTAACAACTCTGCAGAGAATAAGGCTGCCCCTTATTCAAAAAACGAATAGTTGGCGCATCGTGCACTCCCGATGCGCCACGCCCACCTTCTCGTTGTAAACATGACCCAGTTGAACATCCAGGGGCCTGCCCAGGGGCCGAATCGCGCTGTCTCGCCCAAGCTAACGCGGTGAACGAGAAACAGCACGAGAAGCAACATGGCGGCCACCAACCTCGCGTCCGGGATGACAGACGCATAGAGAAAGCAATAACACTCAACCCTGAGGCTAGGGTGTTTATCCCAGGTGCTAATCATGATCATAAGAAAGTAAGTGTTGATGGGAATCAAGACTGTGTCCCCACTGTATATTTTGAATCAGTAATAGAGGTATGTGCTGGGAGATCGGACCCCTCGCTTGTCAACACTGACCCCGATATGCTGGCGAGCCACCGATCAAAACATTGGCCAGACGTAGGTCACACAATCGTGTGGGGGGAGCTGGGAGATATATACGGCAAAGTTAAATCTACTGGCCTACCAAATGCACTGGGGGCGAGAATAGTGATTTCTAGCAAACTAAAGATTGACGGCTGGAAAAGACTGCTATCTAATTCAACTAGAGACAAAGAGATATTGGACTTCGTGAAATACGGCTTCCCTATGGGATACCTTGGCCCAATATCAGACAACTCGGGGACTGTGAACCATTCAAGTGCTACGAAGTTTAAAGATAAGATTGACCTGTTCATAAAGAAGGAGCTCGACCTCAAGGGGCTGGTTGGCCCATTTGAGCACCCCCCCCTTTAAACAGTGGTCACATACATCCCCCATGATGTCTCGTGCGAAGAAGGACACTGATGCAAGGCGAGTCATCATTGATCTAACCTTCCCCGATGAGTCATCAGTCAATAAATATATAATTAAGAACTCGGTGTGGGGGATACAAAGGGAGCATTGCCTGCCTACCGTCGATGACTTGGTGGTGCGGCTTAGAGATGTAGGAACAACAGCGCACCTATCTGTGATAGACATAGCAAGAGCGTACAAGAACTTTCACAGCGACCCCCTTGACTGGCCACTTCTATGCCTGGAGTGGGACCAGGCGTGGTACTGTGACATTACAATGCCATTCGGGAGTCGGGGGTCTAGTGCGCACATGCAACGAGTTGCCAACTCAATCGTAGACATGCTTGCACGAGAGGGGTACAGCGCATTCATGTATCTCGATGACCTTGCCCTCATCAGCCCCAGTATAGCTGATGCTGAACGTGCATATGACTGTGCCAGGACCACCATAGGCGCGCTGGGGCTGGTGGAGGCAACTGAAAAGCTGCAGCCACCGGGACAAAATGTAAAATGGCTGGGCATTGAGATCGACGCCAAAAATATGACTTTATCAATCCCCCAAGAAAAGATAGAGGAAGTCATAAGGATGTGCCAAAAATACCTGAGGAAGAGATCAATCACAAAGAGAGAGCTGCAGTCCCTGATAGGATCACTGATCCACGTGAGTAAGTGCATCCCCCCTGCAAGGCTCTTCGTCTCGCGCCTACTTGAAGGTCTCAGAGCCTTTAGTGGTCTGCATATGAACATCAACAACAACATGAAGGAGGACTTACGCTGGTTCCACGACTTTTGTGCAGATTGGAACGGAGTGGCGCTGATTCCAGAGATACAACCATCCAAAGTGTTCCTGGTTGACGCATGCCTATCTGGCATAGGCGCCACGGATGGGCAATATGCGTACGCACACAGAATATGTCCTCAACACATGGAATCCGATAACATATCGGAAGTGGAAGCCCTAAATATTGCAGTCGCCTTGCACACGTTCATATCACAAGCAGATAGAGGATCGCACATACATGTTCTCTGCGATAACATGGCAAGTGTGCAGGTACTTAGTAGCGGCAGGGGCAAAAACCAGGTCATACTAGCTGCCGCCAGGATGGCCTGGATGATACAAGCAAAATTCAACATCAAGCTAAGTTACGCGCATATCCCAGGGTCAATTAACAATGTAGCCGACGCTCTCAGCAGGGCCCACCTGGGAAGTTACGAACGTAGTCAGTCCGACAAATGGGTTAAATACTATTCCCTGAAAATCTGCTCACCATGTACATATGCTCTAGATAAAAATATCCTATCTTTCAGGAACACGGCTTCAGGCGCTCATACAGCAGGCAGAAGTCACGCAGGAGCGGGCATGGGCAGAAGGGACCATAGCTAATCGGCGCTCAGCAGTGGTGGCATACAAAAAGTTTGCAGGTGAGATGCTGTTCGACCCCGACAGTCCATCAGTCGATCAGATCTGTGCCTACATTCAATACTTGAGTAACCAAATGCCGTCACCTAGGACCGTACGCAACCACGTCTCACACCTAAAGACCTACATGAGACTCTGTGAGGCCCCAACAGCTAGCCTCGACCACCAAAGGGTAAACTGGATGCTGGAAGCGATCACGCGGAACAAGCAATATATCCCCAAGCCAAAGTCACCAATATCAGTGCAGCTCATAAGGCAGATGGTGATAGGTTTGCCAACAGGGTATGATTCGCTTGTTGTCGGTACAGCAGTCCTGCTAATGTATTATGGGGCCCTCCGACAGTCGGAAGTGGTTCCACCCAGTCAGAAGAAGTTTGACCCAGATCGACACCTGACAAGGAACGACATCACCCTACATGAAAGGTATATTACAATAAATATTAAAGCAGCTAAGAACATGCAGAGCACATACCAACGGAGATCGCTCACCCTTAATGCTGCAGTGGAAGAGGACTTATGCCTAGTGAGACGGATAACAAAGATGATAGAGCAGGAACCAACTAGGTCGAAGACCCAGCCAATGTTCACCTTCAAGGGATCGAACAGGCCCGTTCCTGCATCATTTGTGGCGAAATACTGGAAATCGCACCTTGTTAATAATAATATCGAGGCTGGCTCGCTCTCTCTCCATAGTTTAAGAAAATCAGCAGCCACAACGGCATTCCAAGCAGGAGCCACTGAAACGGAAGTCAAGCGCTTGGGGGGGTGGTCATCAGATGCATTCCAGGTATACATGCACACTGACCAGTCCAAAACCAACGCAAGGCTTGTGGATGCCATAGCCTCTAGCCAGCCACATCGTGGTCATATGCACGCGGACAAGTGCACTGGCTAAATAGTAAATAACCTACTTATAAATGTTAAACATACTCTTGCTCTGGCCCGTTCCAGGGGTGCAGGTAGAACACTCTCACAGAGACTTCCTGGTGTCACCGAGTTATGTACAATGCCTGACTTCCAGCCATACATTTGACATTTACAACTGTGTCGCCCCCGGCTCCTTACCTCTACTCTCATACTATACCTACTTTAATTTCTCTCCCGTCCCACCGCTACCCATAAATACATGGCTCTTGGCCTTTATTAATAATATTCTTAATTAATTACTCCTGTAATTATTCATTCCTTAATTAATTACACCTGTAATTATCTCCATATGTAATTAACCTAATTATTGAGCTTTGTTACCAATTCATATGTAACTACACCAGCCATACAGAAAGGTAAATAAAGACTCAATTTCCCACAACCACTCTCTGTTCACTCGATCGGGAGGGATACTCATAATGATGTCACAATTACATATAGTGATTGTGTTGCATTGTGATCCTCCTGAGAGACGTGACGACAGGTGGAGTGGTACACAACCAACCCCTGCTGCCACCTACCAGCCCCATCTCTCCTCTTCTCCCGCGTGCATTCCTCAGCGCGTCCCCCTCACTCTTCCTCCAGCGTCTCCTCACTACTAACCCCTCTTACCTCTGTCTTCTTCGACCCACCCTCCCACTCCTTCTCATCATGCGAGTCGGGGGCCATTTATTAATAATATTCTTAATTAATTACTCCTGTAATTATTCATTCCTTAATTAATTACACCTGTAATTATCTCCATATGTAATTAACCTAATTATTGAGCTTTGTTACCAATTCATATGTAACTACACCAGCCATACAGAAAGGTAAATAAAGACTCAATTTCCCACAACCACTCTCTGTTCACTCGATCGGGAGGGATACTCATAATGATTATTAGTTGTTATCATTATAATTATGTAATTTAAAGTCATTTTTTCTCAAGATACATGATTTCAGTATATTATAGTACATTATACATATTTCAAAGTACGGTACAATATAAAAACAGTTGCCCTTACTCCGTAAACACTGTGAGTGTGAGAGTTAAGAAGCTAATAAAAGAACAGGTATTTTTACAGATGCCGTGCTCTTTCATATTAACCATTAATAATCATAGACGAAAGCAACCTATACACGACTTAGCATAATAATCATTCATTTACCATTGCTAGATTTTCTTTTTCTATTTTACGATTTTTTTGTATATTTTCTATTGTGTATCGACTCTACCTGATCATATAAAATTAGTTAAGTACAGTTTTTTTAGACGATTCTTGAGTGTTTTTGCATCTAACTCTACTCGAATGTTCTCAGATAATGCATTCCAAAGGTTGTTACCTCTAGCTAGGATACACCTACTCAAACGAGTTTTATTCCGCTTGCACACATTAATTTTCCTCAAATTACCTTTTCTTAGGTTGTGACCATGGTTTGCATTTACAAATTTGCTCGTCCTTGCTAGCAGACAAAGGAGCCGATGTTCCCTACGTTGAGCAATTGGTAGCAACCTACTCAGTACATGTATATCAAAGACTCCTCTTCTCTTGTACATATCACCTTATATTATTTTCAGTGCTTTATTTTGCACTTATTGTAGGCAGTTATACGAGGTTTCAGGTGCCAAATCAATGAACATACATGATCGTTCTAATATAGGTAAAATAAATGTTTTATACACTAGCAAACATCTTTCTTTTGTGAATAGGTGCTTGACTTCAATCAGTCTTCCTAAATAATAGCTCGCCAGGCCATAATTATTATTTATCTGTTTCGTCATAGACAAGCTCGAATTTAACCAGAGGCCAAGATACTGGAATTCTTGTACATACTCAACAGGGTACCATTCATATATACATTTGGCAAACGGTATCTTACTTACATGGACAAATCTCGTCCAATCAATTTTTTATTACTGATGGCTTGTTCCATTCTCTCTATATATGTTAGCATTACAACATGAAGAAACAGTAAATCGATCGAGTATACATCCAAGAATGACATAATTCACAAACAAAATTTTCTTTTTTTACCCAGATGAATACACATGTATATTAAATCAATGTCAACTTGTTCTGGTTCTGTGTTTATATATAAACCAAACTTTGCAGTAAACAGGACGCAGTCAGAATCTGTGCCTACACCCTGTAGATCAAATCCCCCTTCAGATTAAATTTGAAGCCAGTCCACAGATTATAAGATCTGACATTCCCTTGCACAATATAATCTTATTATATAGAAATATCTTCGTACAAAGTGAAATCCATGAGACAAAGGTTAGAATCTGAAAGGGAACGGACTGATCCCGTATACAAAACTCGAGGCTCAATCCCACAGACTATTAGATGAGTCAGATCAGGCACGTTTGCTGGGGAGCTTAGAGCGCTTTGAACATTTACTTTTACGAGTTTTCTGTATAAAATTAAAGATAGTCAACACAACTAATAGTTCAGGGAATGATCCCCCATGTGTCCCGTATCATATATCCAAAAATCAGCTTTACATTAATTTATTCCGGGTTCCATGCTAAAATGCCTGTACTATAACTCCTTCATCTTTAATGAGTTTGAGTTTATTGTTGATGTGTTACAGGTGTTATGAGGTCTTTTAGGTGTTCTAAGGTTTTGACAGTCAATACACTGTTCATCAGCGATCAATATAGTTGTCTGTATTTTCGTAGTATCGACATTGATTGCACTGAAAAAGATCTAAATGAAACGAATATTGTGGTAATTCAGAATAGTAGAAAAGCGTAATATAACTGATGTATTCAGTGTTTACCAGGCAACAAGAAGTTATGTTATTTTCCTAGCAAAGGTTCGAATCTGTAACAGCACCCCTGAAAACTACATTCAAACCTAACATACAACAAATCTGATCAAATTTACTCATATTAGGATACGACGTATATACTGGAGTTATCAATAACATGCGACTGTGATATGTTATAATTATAGAAGGGTTGATGAACATTGTGAATATGAAACTAGATATAAGAATGTAAAGACCAGGAAGTATTGTAGGCTGACCTAAACCTTTTAGAAATGCCTGATTTAGAATAGGTGACCATACTTTTGTAGAAAAGTCCGCCCGCTTAAAATAAAAGACACCAACCAGTCTACTAGATAGGACAAAATTAACTTGAATTTAACTTTAACTGACTTACTATTTGTGTGAATATAGTACACTAATCAGGTACAACATTTCTTTAAAGTGAATAAATTGTAAATTAAACATTTATAACAAATCTAGATCGAATCCCTATATGTTGTTGTATGCATTTATTTGGTAAACGTTGAAGTAAACAGGCGAAGGTTAAAACCTGTGACAACCCCATTTCAGAACACATCTCCCCAGCTCAAAGTTAAGGCAGGCCCCCCACTGCTTGTGGATGTGGATGTGGATCGAATCTTACCAATATTGCATGATAATGCCTTTGCAGAAGGAATGGACCAAGATAAGGCTATTTTTATGCCTCGTCCATGAGTTCGAGGTGGTGGTTTTCAATTGTAGTCTGTCCGAAAAGTTGTTGACACGGGATTCCTTATTCCTTTAAGAAGAGGGAAAAGTGGGTGATGTTTGACTTCAGAGATTGCCCCTGGGTCACCGTTTGCAATCGACCATGGCCAAATATGCAGCTGTATTGTATTGTGCTGCCTCTGTTTCATGTGCAGCAGCTGTCCTTTTTAGGAAGGAAGGAAGAGCTGGATATACTGGCTTTGTTTCCCCATGGTTGATTGCAAAGAGCGGCGTGCTGGGAAAGGGTTGACAGGTCCTTGTCATAAATAGAAGTAAACAATCTCCCACTTTTCCCTGTTCTTAAAGGAACTAAGGAATCCCATGCCAACTACTTTTCAGACATGCTATAGAAGCCATCCCACCACTGCAGTCTGGCTTCCGATTAATTTTAACTTTCAATGAGAGTTGCCTGGCCTAGTATAGTATCAGTTAACTCATCTCTTGACCATAAATACGTGTTATGCTGCTAGAATCTATCCAATTAGAACATCTATTATTATTTCAATTTCTGTGAACTTTTTAAAATTGAAAAAAACACACGTGTAATATATATGTATGATCTGAATAATTCAATCGTTGCCAGGGAACCAAAAGAACTCAAGGTTAGTATTTCCTTATACAACTCGTCCCTGCTGAACTTAGCTGTAGTCCTGGTTATTATTCAATAACTGCACCTTCTGATAACAAATATATTTCCTGGCACAAAATTACAATGTATTATATATAATATTATAACAATATGACAAAATATATAATCAAATCCTTCAAGATGACACCAATAATAGTACTATAAGGTATATATATATGTGTGCAGAAGCCAAACATTAAGGTAAACAAGCCATGGTTAGAATCTGTGACCACCCCATTTAGGAAAAAACAACTCGCTAGCTTAAAGTTAAGGCCAGACGACAACAACCGATAGACGGTCGGTGCTGGTTGGGGACAGAGAGAGAGAAGCCAAGGTGCTCTGGCACTGGCACTGGCTCCCTTAGGCTCCAACTCGGGACACCACCAACTGGCTGAGGTGCTCTCTCTGACTCACATAATCAGGCTGGACTGAGAGTTAGAGAGGAGGAGGAGGTGCAGGAGGAGCAGGAGGAGAGGTCTCTTACTCTTACTACTACTGCTACTACTACTCACTGTCCTTCCGCTACCACCACCACCACAGTGGTGCTGTTTTATATATCACCACCACTATCACCACCACCACCAGAACATAGTGACCAGGACTCATTTCCTTGTGAAATCAATCTCTAGAAGAGATTCGCATTTATAAGCAGCTGATCCTTGGGATCGTGGAGGTACAATTTATAGAGGAGATATATATGTGTGGAGTAAGAGTGAAGGACTACCTTTGGCTGATTTTAAGCTCCAAAGCCGGTTGAACTTCAGGAGACATATGAACCTCTCAATTTCCCGGACCAGTGACATTGAGATCCTGGACCATTTCATTTGATGCCTATTTATGGATGGACTGTAGAGGTTTAGCCAGGAACAAGACTCTTGGATTGGTTAATATTCGAACGAGTGTTTGCTGTATATGTTGAGACCTTCAAGACTATAAGCCAGGACACCTACCTTTGGTAGTGGAACTGCTGATGTTTTGGATAGTGGAGGGTATACTTCCATATATGGGTCTGGGTGTTTGAGTATGTACAATCTGTATGGTCCATATTAGAATCCCAATTTTTTACCTCAAGTGGAATTTCTCTCTCCAATCTGTATAGATGGTAGTAGTATAGTGGAACCTCTCTATTGAGACCACCCTTGGGACTGAACGATTTGTGGTCTCATAGCGACGTGGTGTCATTAGAGGGGTTAATCTAGTAAGAGGAAAGCAATTCGGGGCTGAGAGAAACTGGCATTAATAGAGTGGGGTCTTTATAGAGAGGTGGCTTTTATGCGAGGTTCCACTGTATACGTTTTTACCAGTAAAAGTTTCATTTTACTATATCAATGGTTTTCTGGGTGTTAGAGTGCAAAGTTGTCAGATATATTAAGTACTGAATGTTCCAAATCCATGGCCAACCGTGACAGTTCAGCATCACCTGGGGTGATGTAACCCTAGGTCACTCTATCTATTTTGGAGTGAGATCACTTGGCTGGGTGGTGATTGGCCGATCAAGATAGGAATTAGTTACTTCTTTATCAATTTTACTATGGGTGGCAGCAGCTTATCATGGCCTAACCCTTTCCTATGCGATTGGAAGTGGGCTGTGATGATGTAGCTTTCTCTCCCATTGAAATGTTAGAATCATTCGAGAAACGTTGAATGAGAATGGTGATATGAGGTACTCCTAATATTGCCATACCTATCCTTGTTTAATCAGAGAATGGCGCAGGAGGTTGAGTGACTACGTATTAGTGAATGCTGTACTGTAAAACAGACATCGTCATGAAATAAGATATTGTCATAGGATGATATTGACAATATTGGCAAGGTTCATAAGATTGTCAATATTGTCAAGATTCATCATAAGATGAGTACGTTCTGGAGAAGTATTCTTTCTGATGCAGCTTGTAAAACATTTGCTATGTGTTACAGAGAAATGAGTCACATATCAGGAAAGATGAGATCAAGTGTTAGTAAACATTAAGGACATCCAAGAAGTATTTCTATATTCTATGTTTGATATATCTATGTTTGAAAAATAGTTTGCAATATTTCTGGCTGTGTAATTACCAGCAAAGTAACTAACTATACAGATACTCCATAGGATGACATTCGAAGTGCAATAATTAATGCACTGTTTTGGAATTCGGTACATGAATTCATATGACTTCAAAAGCTAAGCTAAACAAAACATGAGAACAATTCCACAAATATATCTTGTGAATAGAACACTTTGAAAAATATCAATTTCACGACTTGTGACTCATTTTCCTGTAACACGTCTCATATTCTGATGGACAGACCAAAGGAAATCCAAGATGGCCCTGCTACAGATGATAATTCAGGCTCTCAGCCATCTCCATGATAAGACTTTATGCTGCTTTTATTGATGAAGGAAGTCATGAAACATCGCTATCGAGTTGTAACACTCTGATGAGAAATGTTTCATGAGGCCTGAGTGACTTAGGTTTGTCTGCATGGGAAAAACATACAAATGTTACAACTGGATCTCAACCTTAAGGAATCAATAAGAACAGACTTTAAGGAAAACGTTTTTAATGATAATTAATGCTTGAAATGGGAAAATGGAAGATCAAGAATCCACTCGAACATTTTCAAAAAGGTTTTGCGCCAAACCCAAAGGTTTTATATGATAATTCTATACAACAAAACCCAACTAAGAGAACCACCATTTATAGGAGTGTAAAGACTGAGACAAAGTCCACTACCTGTCTGTGGGATATGCATAGTGCTAAAGAATAATATATATAGTGTGTAATTCAACTCTTTTAAATGGTGACAACATCCTAGGCTATAAACCACTATAAGAAAAACTACCCCTAAGGAAACCCGCCTAACGGAACCACCATTTATAAAAGTGTAAAAACTGAGACAAGGTCCTTAGGTTTCCAGAGGGCTGTTGCACAACGAAATTCAACGAACGAATAGGATAACCTCCTCATAGGGGTCTAAGAACGAGCAGGAATAGCCACAACTAGCACTCTGTTGCACAATGCTTCGTCCTAAATCTTCCTCGTTGCAAGTCCACATGTTTGTTGGTGTACTCCACTAAACATAGGAGGTGTGGACCCAGTCAAAAGTTGGGTATTCCATAGAATGATATCATACATAGGGGATATTCCAACCTATCTGACCTGTTTGTTTGTTTGTTTTGAAATTCTCAGGGTCTGACTTGAGGCCCCTATAATTGGTACTTACTTCTACAGGGAGAGTGCCTCAATATTAGGACGCATGTACCCTGTATATTTATAGGCAGTTAGTAAAGGTATAGTACATTGAATAGTGGTTTGATTGACAGGTCACACGCACACATATGTATAGACTAAGGCAGATAAAGAGTTTTGCAACGAGCAAGCCTTATAGCCACGAATATAAAAAACATAGAAAAATGAATAATAATATGTGGAAATCTTATGATATGTCATTTTCTACCCATTATGAAATGATATATCAATGAATAAATTTCGGGGACCCTCGAATTAGGTACAAACAGACTTAGGACAACCCTGGAGGTCGTCCTAACTTTTCATTGTGCAACAGAACTTTTGCCTCAATATTTGTCTAAGTCCCCACAAACGACCAGGAATGTCCACAATTAATCCACTGATGCACATTTCATAAGTCTGCTCGTTCGTTGGTGTACCCTACAAGAGGATGTGTACCCAGTTAAAACAGGGGTTATTCCATAGATTGACGTCATTCAAAGGGGATATTCCGACCTAGCTTCTGACCTGTAGTAGTCATTCTAAGTCTGTCGATGAGCAACAATGAATAGGCCACAAGCAGGCCTCATATATCCTTCAATGTTTATAAGCAACATTTCTTGGACTTAAGTTTCAAAAATAGTTCAGAATCATTTATGTATGACTGGGGTCTAGGTTTGATACAGAATCATTGTCATTTTAATTTAGTATCAATGATTAAATTAATCAAATAATGAATGGGATCATTTATCCCAATGAACTAGCATCTATGATTTGGTTGTGCAACAGGTTCTTGTTCGTTGCACAAAGAACGAGCAGGGATTTCTACGAATTTCAATGAGCAACAGAGACAGAGCAACAGAGCTAAAAACAGCCATGAATTTGCTATGAACAGGCGTTGTGCAACAGCCCTCAGACATGCCTGAATGGTGACCAAACCACTATGACACACTCTATATATAAAAACCATCACTAAGGAAGCCCACCTAAGAGAACCACCATTGATAAAAGTGTAAAGACTAAGACAAAATCCATAGAATCCCAGACATGCCTGGTGCTAAAGAATGACATATAGGTGTGATCCAGGTTTTTAAATGGTGACCAAATCCTACACTATGACACTCTCTATATAAAAACTATCACTAAGGAAACCCACCTAAGAGAACCACCATTTATAAGAGTGTAAAGATTGAGACAAGGTCCTTAGGTGTGCCTGTCTGCAGGACATGCCCAGTGTTAAAGGATGATATATGGGCTGATGAATCAGCCCCAAGGTTCTCCATTACGCCCCATTGTGTTCCCAACCTGAGTGGCGTCCGACCAGGGATTCAGGTTATGCATGGCAGCTTTCAGGTTCTCTAACATACATCACCGATATGTAGGGGTGTAGGATTTCACCTATTGTGCATATGAACTGTCCTTAGCGCTCCAAGAAACTATAAGCAAATGGATTCGAAGATCAATGGCGTCCGTTAAGTCGCCCTTTATTACTGGTATTGTTCCTTACAAACTGAATATCTGACCTAATTGGAATATTTGGGAACATATGGTGTTACACACATCGCCGTTTATCTGATAATGAATGGGAGATGAACTATACACATAATTCATGTCTAAATGAGACTGGTATTGAATACTTTTACTAACTATGGAACTAAGCATGATGATATCTTAATCCTGAAGAGGCATATTTAGATATACATTCCGATGTAATACCAACACTGACTTTGTAAAGAGCAGTTCCCAATGTACTGTGGTGAAACTCTGTTCTTTAGGCAGAGTATAAATACAGATCTAGGCAGTGCCTAAGGACGGATTACATGCATTTAATTATGAACTAATAAAAGGAAACAAAAGCAGCAATGATCATATGTAAAACAATCTAACAGAGCTAAAGGCTAAAGGCTCCTCTTCTTTGTTGGCAGTAGGGTAGTAGGGTAGTATACTGACCCCAGGACTTAATGGGTGCCTCAGCAATAAGTGGAAGACCAGCTATGTAGCTTAGGTAAACATCCTTGTAAAGGAAATCATACACAAATAGTTGGTAGTCTACTTCCCCAGGAACTAGTCTCGAGGTGAAATACAATTCATCGATGCACAATTGTTGGACAAGCTACCACCTGTAAAACCGATCAAGTGGTTTAGGGCCTAGGGAGAAGACCAGCTTATGATATTAGATGTTAGGATACTAGGATCTCGCGACTTATCAAGTAGCAATACATGGTGCAGCACTGGCCTAGAGTGTGGTTCATAAGAACCCTGTATGAACTGAACAAGAAAGGCGCTTTGTGAAGAAAGGCAAGCAAGAACAACTCCCATGGTACTTCATGCACCCTAATTGACTTTGCAATGCAAATGCAGTGGCCAGTGGCACTCGGCACCAGAACAATTCCACTATACACCAAGAGCCTACAGCTAACCATAGTGAACATATGACAGGCAAATTTACCTGCTCATGGAATGTGGCCTGAGTAACTCGCATTTGGAGGCCAGGGGAGGTAGAGTAGAGTGAGAGTGAACAGGTTATATGTTCAGTATCATAGGCCGGATTTGGTAGGTATAGAATACATTCGTAGCGTTGATAACCTTTGACTTTAAAAAGTAGCTCTGCACTTCTTGGGGGAAAAATAGCTAAATATGTCAGATTCGAACTAAATAGATCTATCGCCAACAACTGTTACACAAATCTCCAAATGTACATGTATATTCAGAGATCTGATTCATACTTGTACCTTGATTAGAGTGCTAACAAGGGAATTGGAACACAATATGTGAAGTGTTACAGGAAAATGAGTCGTAAGTTGTACAATTAATATTTTTTAAAGTGATTGATCCACAAGATCTCTTTGTTTTGTGGGAATGTACTCATTTTTACGGTTTCTGACGCCTTAAGTCGTAGGAATACAAGTACCAAATTTCGAGACAGTGTATTAAATAAATACATGCATTTCGAAGGTTATAATATATCCTAGATAACCTAAATAGGGCCATAATTTAGCCATACTTTACTAGTATATCAAACTTCAAATATAGGAATATTTATTAGATGCTCTAATGTTTACTATCATTAGAATCGGTATTATCTCACCTTTTCAAATATGATGATATCGCAAAATCCAATTTTTGCGACTTGTGACTCATTTTTCTATAACACATCACATATTATTACATATAAATAAACTAAATGAGACTAAAATAAGTGGATTATGCACTGAACAGTGTACGGGTCAGATCGTCAGAAAACGTACAATTGGCAGCTCTACACATACTTATAGGAAATCCTGCTAATATATATTTTGTATTGTGTTGTTTTAAAATATATGTTCTGCTAGGTAAAACTTTATTTTGAAGCTGATTTTTGTCTGAAATTTGGGTTATTTGAGAGAATTGGTAAAAGTGAATTGTACATTTTCTGATCTAACCCGTATCAGCAGGCCCTTTAAGCCAATGCACGAAGTCCCACCAATGAAGCTGTAAAAATTGTTACAAATTATTCCATAGATCATCGATACACTGGGTTGGTTACTATATTAGATGGCATTTTATTGCTAATAAATGGGCTGTCAGATTCCAGCTGACCCCTCCCAGCATACATTAATTATTAGTGCACTCGCACATGCAATGCTATTGTAGCCTATATAACATAGGGCAGACACGTTAAGGGATTAATGACTGACATTGAGGGGGCTGCTGATGCACTGTTTGGTGCATACTCCCAAGGTGAAGCCGATTGGTAAGCACAAACAGTACAAGCTGGTCCCAAACCTCCTTTTAGTTTCTGTCACCAGCAGTTATAGCCCTAAAATTGTTTAAGCATATTGTATTTATATGCACGGACTTGTCCGTGGTATATGTATACTGTTTATTTCCTGAAGTGTACGTCTACATTTATGCAATAACAAATAAATTTTTACACCGGAAAATGGTGCCTCTCTTCTATGAAACCATAGCTCTTCCAGAGGGCCCCTATCAAAAATGAAGTTAAAATAAATACTTGCAGTAGTAATTGAGGGAGAGATGCAGTGACTACACTTACATGAGAGCCTAATATGGTAATAATGATAAAACAAACTAAACAGGGCATGCTACATGCGACGAAGCGAGGTCAGAGCTCCTTCATGTGTTTGTTATCTTAGTGAATTTTCATATATGATTTGTGGTGTGTTTTGTGGTCCTGAATTAACAATCTTACGTATAAATTCTTATGGTCGGAATGGATAGTTTATAAACCTTATATCTTAATTATAGGCAAATTGCCCATTCTGTGGTTATTATAGTATTGCCAGTGTCGGGTCACTGCATGAAGTTATGCCGGGTGCTGTGAGCACTGTGCCCCGCATGTAGATAAATAACTCACCATTAACCCATGCTGACTTGGTGGTGCATACCCGGCGTTATTTCGCCCTCTGGGTGCATTCCAGCTTCTCTGGTCGGAGTCACACTCGTCCGCATAGCCCTGACTTATAAATATATATAATATTATGGCTCAGGTGATGTAAGGTTGGAATTCTCAAACCTGAAATGATAGCTGATAGCTCAGCATAATTAGATAGATATATATAAATAGATAGATGAATTGTTTATTGCATTAAAATCGTACAACGAGTAGTAGATAATCTGACTTGTGGTAGAAATAGTCTGGATGAGATAATGAGTACTTTTAGTGTATTGATTTATTGCCAAATCCGCTAGGTGTTCTTGTTAAGAGCCTGTAAAATCTATTATTTGAGGACTAGTGTTTAAAATATTTTAAAAAACGCACCAATATTATAGGTCCTGGCATTTGATAATTGGATTTTTTAAGGTCTTTGAAATAACCCGGAGATGAAATCGAACCTTATCGTCTGTAACTAATGTCTGACCCGTGCATAAATGTCCCTCATTAAGGATAGGGAAATTGATGAGCTTCTAAATTCATTCGCTTTTATTCAATTTGGTAATACAACACCTGCTTGAATCAAAGTAATTAAACCCATGCGATATCCGATTAAGTATTTATTTAAGTTTGGTGATTACAGATATAATTTGGCGTTGAAATACATTTCCACAGCCGATGTTCACCTGTAAACTATTGGAAACAGTGCTCAGACAAACCCCCTATTGTCCATGACTTTGTAGGCCTGCCAGTATGTATTACACCTCTCACCATTGCATCTTCACAACCTATGTTTTATAGGTTTGGTAGACGTTGATGGCTCTTGTCTTAAACAGATGCACCATAGGGGGGTTTGCATATGACGCTCCCCATGTTTCATGAATCTCGGGTCTCTGGAACATATCGTGATGCAACGTTCATTTTAAAAGAATGGGATTTATAGGACACTTGTATCTTCGTCCATTGGGGCGTACATTCAGTTCACTTCTGACATATATGATGTATTACAGGAAAATGAGTCGCAAGTCACACAAAGTCGGTTTTGAGATATCGATATATCTGAAAAGAGATCAAGCCTATTCTAATGATGGTAAATATTAGGACAGCTATATGTGTTTCTATATTTTAGATTTGATATTTTTGCAATATTTCTATAAAGTTACTAATCAAGGATCTAAATATATACTCTATAAGATGATCTTAGAAACGCAAGTGTATATTCAATACACAGTCCTGAAATTTGATACACGTTTTTAGATGACTTGGAGCATTAGATACTCTAAGAATGAGAACATCCTGAGAAAGAGTTCTTGTAGATAAAACACTTCAAAATATCCGTTTCACGACTTGTAACTTATTTTCCTGAAACACACGTGTATACTGTTGTGTTGTCAAAGAATTTTGTCTCCTTAAAAATGAATAACTTGCATTATTCTTTACGAATCATGATCCTCAGTTTATGCGTGAGTATGCCATGCATCATGCAAAATGAAGAATGATATAATTGCAATGTACTAAAACAGGTTTGCGCCATTTATTCTCTTTGTCTCTATGTTTCCCTCATTCGTCCATATTCCATCTAGAGCTTCTTTCTCTCCACCTTATTCTCCTTTTGTTTTCCGGTCTGATTCTCTGTCTTCCTTTCACGTTCCCATGTCTTCTTTTCTCAAGCTCTTTTTTACTTCTCTGTCTCCCTCCGTGTGCCCTTTGCGTCGTCATTGCTCTGTCTGTTTCTTCTTCTCCCTCTTCGTCTCTCTGTCTGTCTCTGTCTCTCACTTTCAGTTGTCTCTCTCTTCGTGTCTCTTTCTCCCTCACCTCCTTCCTCCCTCTCTCCTCTTCCCTCTCTCCTCTTCCCTCTCTCCTCCTCCCTCTCTCCTCCTCCCTCTCTACTATTACCTCTCAACTCCTCCCTCTCTCCCCCTCCCACTGTTGTTCCTCCCTCTATCCCTCCCCATTCTCCCTTCTCCGTCCCCTCCCTCCTATATCACTCTACTTACCATCCACATAACCAAACTATTCTTTATAGCCACTAGACGCGCATACCCTCCTGCCTACTACCACCCTGACCCAGCCTGCGGCGTCCCTCCAGCGTCCCTCCAGCGTCCGCCCTGGAGGAGGCACATGGATCGTCATTGTAGCCACCATTGGGGACTTGCTGTTGTGAGGGATGGGGACTGGAGCAAGAGCAAGAGGAGGAGGAGTAGCTGGTGGAGGAGGACTGGAGGAGGAGGTACAGGAGGAGGGCAGAAACCACCACCACAGCTACCGCAACAACTCCAGACTGGAGCAAGCTTAGAAGCACATGTCACAAACACTGGAGGCCCCCCTTACCTACCACCAAACCACCTATGTACCTTCCCACAGGCTATAACCCCATCCAGGGTGCCTGAAGGAGGCGGGGCATAAAGGGACCGGACAGGCAGTGGGACATGCCCTTAGTTATTAGCTAACTTTTCATTTAACAATGCTTTAACACCTATGCACCCGCTTAACAACACTTAAACACCGACTGAGACTATGTTTATATATCTGTGAATGAGCACAAGGACTTCTGTTCAATCTGAACACTGGGATGTATGCATAGGATGAATATCACAGCACTTGATATGTATACATGGTACCTGGGGAGAGGGAGAGCACACTTGCAGGAAGGTATATAACGCGCCGACGGACAGGAGAGATCTGGAATTGCATACATGTGTATGTATGTATGCCTACCTTTGCACTGACAACCCCTGAGTTAGTGGAAGAAGGGGTACTTACTTACTTGAGAGGCAGTGAGTGAATGAGTGAGGTAGATGTGAGTATATAGATACAAGTCCGCCCAGCAAGCTGACTGGTAGGTGATAGTTACCTACCTGTATCTCATATAACCCATTAATGCTTTGCATTGCATTGCACTTTTGAATTTTCTCCTTGGCGTATGTATAACATGCATTGCCTCCGGGTAGAAACAATTGTATGGTGCATATAGGAAGGGAAGAGAGAGAGATACGGGTTGGTATCAAACGGAGACGGACAGGGAAGGACAACATATCCAGATGATATCCAGGATGTACCTATATGGATGCATGGATATGGATGCAGTGATCACCTAGGATCAATTTCCGTGGATATATAACCATCAGAGGAAGTATTGGTGGGAGGAGAAGTGTTGGGTATTTGCAGCTGTATCTCTTCCCTGTGCATTTCAGTGCCTACTATAATGCATGCATATGTATGCGTATATGCAACCTGACACAATGCAGGCATAATGCAATTGCATTCGTGAGCGCACTAGGGTTTAACTGGAAACATAATTAATTTATATTAGCGCAGCTGTGTGCGTAAGCATGGGGGCATATACCTAGGCATAGAGGCATATCCATCCATCACTGTCTCTGTTTCATACACTTTAATAGAAACATTAATGGCCATATATCTATACTTTATATATTAAAATATATATTAGATTCCCACATATATGTCTATATTAGGAGTTAATACATAACAACGTACATAACACACATACTGACGTATATACGAATATATTTACATATGCATACATAGACACATGTATAATTAGCATTATTAATCAAGGCGCATGTTGGGATCCCTAATGAGTATCATTAGATGCATATTATCTCCTGTCAGTCAACTGGTCGAAGTGGGATTACCATAGGCATATATACAAACAAATACACCAATACATACATCCATACACCTAATTAAGGACCAACCACACACATTGGGTTATCCATCCATCCGTGCACATGTCCCCAACCACCCATTCCCAAACCCATATGCACACATACACACCCACATGTGCCAATATTAACAGAACCATCAGGTACATCCACCACCTCTATCCACCACAAGTAGCGGTATAAGTAATAGTGAAGGGGATGGCGGTAGCAAACTAGTAGACCTGAGGTTGGTTACATGTTCGATCCCATGCATACCAGCAGCAAGCAAATGCTCATGTTAGCTCAATACAAACACTCTCAAACAAAGTACCGCCTCCACCACCTCCACCAATATCTACACTTCATTACTTATTAATTGCGTAATTGAAACCCAATGGTTGCCGACTCCTGTTCTATTGACGAGATATAATGCAGAGGAAGCTGCCGTATAATACAGTGCATATATTATAAAGGGAATGATGACCTGTTTTGTGCACCTCCAGAAAACATAGTCAAACATGAATATTGATGAGGGTTATCAGTTTCTGAAAACAAGGTCACTAAGACCCTACTTTGATGGCCAGGTAAAATCCACCTGCTATACTTCAAAAGGTGATACTACATGTATGTATACGACGCCGCTTAGGAAATGACAGTTATGACAAGGA
The DNA here is from genome assembly GCA_942159475.1 of Sthenelais limicola. NCBI lineage: Eukaryota > Metazoa > Annelida > Polychaeta > Phyllodocida > Sigalionidae > Sthenelais > Sthenelais limicola. Next base: position 42,375,786 of record OW804097.1, on the reverse strand, counting down.
CCCCACCCTCCGGATTAGATTACCTATCAAATACAATTCTTATTACATTTTAATGGATGTACTGAGTGAAACGAAGCAGAGATAATTAAAAAAAATCTTTCCAGTCTTTTTTATTGGATGTATCAAGTCGCATTTGCTTAGGATACAACCTGTATTTGAAGAATTAATGCCATTTTACGGCAATATGTTTGACAACATTTTATACAACTGGAAGTTAATATCAAAGTTGAAGGTCAACAACAATGCAATTAATTCTGAATAAATATTCGGGACTGTAATGAACAAGTGATCATTATTGGAAATTCTTATTTATTCCCATTGTGGGAAATAGATTAAAGGAAACTTGTGACGGTATCAAAGGAGGAACTCGTATGAAAGTATAAAAAGGGGATGAACTCTCCTTGACCGACATTCAGGTATTGCAGCGTGTTGTCACTGAAGGATCCTTTTGAGATTATCAAAGGAGGGAAGTGTACCAAAGAACTAAGAAGTCAGATCTTGCTTATTGGATGTACTAGCCTTGAACCCGATTGATGTATGCATTGGGATGTGTAGGAAAGTGTATAACCATAATCAAGGAGGTCCTTAACCCGTAAATACAACAAAGAAGTTTAATGGAGAGGTTACATTTGTGATTTTCTTCTGACGAATGTTCATTAACGTTCTTCTTGTCTGTGTGTGTATTTATAGAGAATATATAATACTCGTATCTTGAAATGCATACTGAAACATAAAAGGTGTTATGGTATCAAACGTTCAAGTTAAAAGTTGGATTTGAATAGATAATGGATATTTCAAACCTGGAGGTTTGCTGATGTGGTTTCCAAATACTGTGACACAGTATTCAGAGACAAAAAGGAGGAGGCATGATAAACCCAGGAGTTTTCATACATATATGCGTATCCCTATAAGGAATCTAGTTCTCCTTAGCACTACTTAACATTGGATTCGATACATTGTAAGTGTTGGATATTATGAGCGTGGAGTTACTTGGTGTAATTGGAAGATAGTTATTGCGGTGTACGATCTGTTGGATTATTCGACGAGGGAGTAAACAGACAAAGGTGTGAGTGTGTCACACAGCAATGATAGTTTGATATTTTTACATTTTATTTTAGCATAAATCTATGTCTTGGTATTTATGTGCAATTCCACGGGTACAGAAGTATAGAAGTCGCTATTGATGATGTTTAGGTTGAGGACATTGGAACAACATTAGATAGTACATAAAAATAGTACATAACAAATTAAGGACAGGACATGGGAATGCAAAGAAACCAATTAGAAAATAGTCAAATCTACCTACTCTCCGAATAAATAGAACTGGTCGATATAACCATGTTGAGATGAGCTTAAGACTAAACATTGGTATTTCACAATGAATAAAAGATGGAAAAGAAGTATGTGATAGTAAATTTAGCACCACACATTTAGCATTCTACATTTATTATACACGCAGTGCTCTGAAAACAACGTACTACAAACACTCTCTGAGTTACGCATAGTGCGTATTTCACTAGTGTGTTATGTGGGGTTGTCATGGCAACCAATCTGTTTTTTTCACTAGGATTACCGCTAGAATAAAAATCTATGACTCTGATTATTTCCTATTTTCATGATTGAAAGCATATGAAATAAATCTGTTAACTACCTCGTTGGTTTCAGTCGCTTACAATATTCACGCTTCTCCAAACAACTCGTTAGTTAACATGTATGAAGAAACAGATCCAAGTTTGAGATGAGCTCAAGACTAAACATTGGTATTTCAAAAAATAAAAGGTGAAAATAAATTAGGTGATAGTGAATGTAGCACCACACATTTAGCATTCTATATATATACAAGTGGGAATGCAGGATGTATCAGCGAATAAATTAGTTTCCTATTTGGTACGCTACACACCTATTGCAATTCACTCACCTTGTCCGCTTATCTAGGGGTGATAACCCAGAGCAGGGTAAAAGGTAGAAAAACCCAGCTATAACTAGCTGAAGTAGAGGCCAAATGTGATGTTTTACAGGAAAATAAGTCTCGATTTTGAGATATCAATATATCGAAAAAGATAAGATCAAGCCGATTCTAATGATGGTAAACCTTCGGACAGCTAATAAGTGCTTCTATATTTTAAATTTGATATTTTTATTTTTGGAGAAAAATGTTTGCAATATTCCGTTTTTATAGAGTTACTGGTCATACTATATCAAATTTGAAATGTAGAAGTACTTATTAGCTGGCCTAACGTTTACTATCATTAGAATCGGCATGATCTAATCTTTTCAAATATGCTTATATCTCAAATCCTATCTGAGAGTGATAACCCAGATCAGGGTAAAAGGTAGAAAACCCCAGCTATAACCGAAGTGTTGCCCCTAATAAGTTAGAGACTTCGCTTTTTTCACTTTTATTGTTTAAATCCTTGAAAATTAGCAGCTTTTCTTCGTTCATGAGACTTAAGACAGATTCTATGATCCAGAATGTTGTCTAAGTGTCAAGTAATTATGATTTTTTTGTCATTGAATTAAAACTTAGAACGTTAATATGGAATATTTTCCTCCAAATTTCCTTTCTCCGATTAATTAATTTCATATTCCCTACACAGGAAGAGATTTATGGTTTACACAGACAAAAAGCTAGGAAAATTGTATCTTGACTTTAAAGAAAATGTTGGTCTTTGGAGAGAATCTTATCGCCGCAGCCTACTCAACCGGTTCTCTCATGTGGGAACGATTACACAGAGTCGGCGCAGAGTAGCAAACCCAGCTATAAATTGTAGTGTGAATAAAAAGGTGAATTATGCGTGAGGATGCATTCCCTGCTATAAAGGTTAGAGTAAGTTTTGTTTACATGAATTATTTCTCCTGTTTCTATGATTTCTTTATATCTTATGCACATCACTCTGAGACATTGAAGTTTTACAGACTACACACAAGTAACATGTTATCATTACTTGTAAGAAAATCTATGTTTCCCTAAATTCCTATTACAACTCACTCAATGCGTCTGTCTGTCCTCTCATGTGGTAGTGATAACCAGAACAGGTAGAGACTAAGAAAAACTTTGTTATAAATTGTTAAGTGAAAACATAAATCAATAATTCCTCTAGGCCGCATGCCCAGTCTTAGATGCAAAGGGCCATCAAGCCTGCATGCCAATAGTACTGAGAGTTCAACAAATTTAACATTTCTATGAATAGAATACAGTAGAATAGAAGAAGTTTAATCAAGATTTCGCCAAATATTTAGATGTCAGTTGTGATATTCACTTATAGTAGAGGCAATATAAGACTTAACCCAAAAAAAATTGCAACAAAACGTTTTATGGTTGAATCTTGTACTTTATGGTCTGCTGAACAACATATCCAAAGTTAGACAAAATCCGAGCATGGGAAAGTTGAAAAAACGCAAAAACCAAAAATGGCGGCCACTAACTATTTTAGATACCATAATTCAGGGTTAAATCTACTTAGAATGTCATGTCTCAGCTCCTATTAGGGCTATATTCATATATGATGTGGGTTTTCCTAGGTTTTAAGGCACAAGGAATCCATTTCTGAAATAATTTTTCTTTTTCCAGGTCATTTTCCAGGTCAAAATCAAAGATGGCCGCCGCTACAAAACATGAAATCATATCTCAGATTCTATTAGCACTAAATCTATGTATAATACCACTTTTACTAGGTTTTAATGTGTCAGGATTCCATTTCTGATGTTACTTTTCTGTTTCAAGGTCATTCTCAAGGTCGAAATCCAAGATGGCCGCCACTAGGAACCATGAAAGTCATATCTCAGCTCCTATTAGCACTAGATCTATGTATAATACCACTTTTACTAGGTTTTGATATGTCAGGATTCCATTTCTGATGTTATTTCTCTGTTTTAATGTCATTTTCAAGGTCCAAATGCAATACGGTTGCTACCAGGATACACAAATATCATATATCAGCTCTGATTAGCACTAGATTGATATATCATACAAAGCAAAAAAAAGTTAAAATCAAAAGATATTTTCTGAATTTTACCTTTTAATTTGAATGGGGATTAAATTACTGACACCTAAAATCTGTGTTAAATCATTTACATTGTGAATAAAATATGGAAAAACAATTCTTACAGCCATTGGATGCCATATCATTCTGGAATTGCTATGGTAAACAATGCTTTTGAGAAGTTGTGATGCTCTCATCATGTTTCCAATCACAAGAACAATGGATGTTGAGTGACATCCAATAAAGGCATAGAGAAACAGCAAATCACTACAAGCTTCCTGACAAAAGAATCTGCTTTTGTACGTTGATATCATAGGCAGATGTTTCTACTTTGTCTAAAGTGATATGCCACATTGGCCTCCTCATTTGCATGAACTTTTGTGATGATGTTGCACAATGACTTATCATCCCCAAAGGGAAAAGATGCCTTATGTTGGTCATGTGCTGAATAACTAATGGTGGTCAGTTCTTACATGGCAATAGTGTAAGAAGATGGTATAGTGGAAGACATAGTCTAAACTGCTGTACGGTGCCCATTCCACTTCCTCATGTTAAGCCCCCTTGGCTTTTTAGTGAGCTCATGAGTGTCTGCTTCATCACAAGATCAGAGCCAAGACCTGCACAGTATTGGCTGCTGCATCTAATCACATGGAAGTGAGTCTCAAACTTCTGCACCTCAAGGTTGTCAATATACATTGAAAGCATCTTTTGAAGATAGAGGTGAGCTGATTTCAGATATTTTGGATGGCTTTGTGAAAAACTACCATGATCCCATTCAATCAGTGGTAACAAGTCCCTGAGCAATTCCCACCATGTGTATGTAGTTCATCCACTGCTTGTTGGGTTTGGAGGTCACTGCCAGTTCATCCTTTCTGAGAGTGACAGTTTGGTCAATCATGCAAACACCCTCTGATTTCAATGATGACTCTTAGGTGTCTAAGAGTCATCATTGAAATCAGAGGGTGTTTGTTTGCATCAGTCTGTATGTAGATATTATGTTCACTTGGTCTTTAAAACTAATGGTCATCTTCCATGATTTTAGAAATAAATCTGTCAGGTGAAGGTTTGTATAAAGGTTGTTTGTCATTCAGTTATAAAAAGACGCTCAACTACAAATTGGGTATGTGCTTAAAGCCAAGGATTTGCTAAGTTAAATGATGTCATTTATAGATAGAAAGAGGAGAATACATGATTCTGAAATATATTTCAGCCAAGTGTAATGGTGGATCTTCATAACCTAATGTAATGGGGTCCTTAATAACCATTAGTTTCCTACTGACAAGTGTTGAACAGGTTATGATAGAAGTGGTCTGAGTTTGTTTGAACTTAGATGGCTTAATATGAAGTCTGTGCAGTCATGTTAACTTTGTATATACATTTTATCTGAGTGATGCAGCACAAATGCTTAGGCCTACTCATATAAACTATTTTGCTTGATGTCACCACTGCTCCGAAAATGGCTGCATATATCAAATATCATTATTCAATGTTGTAACCCACCCTGGACTCTAGATAATCACCATAGTTATGTTCAAACCTGACTAACATTCCTTTAACCTCAAGAACTAGGTATGGGACTACCATTGTAATGAAGGCTTTCTTTTAAGTTAATTTCCTGAAGACAGCAGATTATCTTAACAGAAATCCATCAGGCAAGATGTCTCTCAATATTGTCTGGTTATATCTTGGCCACAAGATATAACAAGAAGTGAAAAAAGAAACACAAACTTAATTGGATGAACTGTCAAGTCAATAAAGTTATCATAGAAATTTTAAGGGACAGATGACACAGCTTCATTTAAATTTAAAAAGAAGCGCTCACCTTTCCAAATTCATTTTATGTATTCCAAGTGGAAATAGCATTTCCCCCCCATTTCTGCTGATCCGCTCAGTAGACATAGGCCTAATTTATCAAACTATAGTTATCTCAAATCAGCTTTATTTAACAACTGACATTGATATAAACACATATTTAGGGGTAGAAAAGCATGCACTATTTTAATCATAATTTCAACATCTTGGAAATGTACTTTGAGTTTGAGATAAAATATTTCATTTCCCTGTGGCAGCCATGTTCCATTTTGACCTGGTAAATGACCTTGAAACAAAACAATTATTGAAAAAAAAATTCTACACACCTTCAATTATAGAAAAGCTGTTATTATACATGGGCATAGTATGGTTAGAACAGACTTAGACTTAGACTGAGATATGGCATTCTATGATGATTTAAACCTGATTTATGGTATCAGGAATTGTTAGTGGTGGCCATTTTTTCTTGGCGTTTTTGTAGCAATTTTTCTAGTGTAATTCACAATGTAAATGATTTTACACAAAATGTAGGTGTCACTAGTCCCATCTTCATTCATATTAAAAGGCAAAATTCAGTTTATATCTTTTGATTTTAACAATTACCATATAGGATATTTATGAATCTTATGCTTATCAGAGCTGATATAAGATATCTTTCTATCCTGTTGGCAACCATGTTGCATTTTGAACTTGAAAATGACATTAAAACAGAGAAATAACATCAGAAATGGAATCCTGATATATCAAAACCTAGTAAAAGTGGTATTATACATAGATCTAGTGCTAATAGGAGCTGAGATATGATTTTCATGGATCCTAGTGGTGGCCATCTTGGATTTTGACCTTGAGAATGACCTTGAAACAGAAAAGTAACATCAGAAATCGAATCCTGACACATTAAAACCTAGAAATGTTGGTATTATACATGGATCTAGTGCTAATAGAATCTGAGATATGATTTCATGTTTTGTAGCGGCGGCCATCTTTGATTTTGACCTGGAAAATGACCTGGAAAAAGAAAAATTATTTCAGAAATGGATTCCTTGTGCCTTAAAACCTAGGAAAACCCACATCATATATGAATATAGCCCTAATAGGAGCTGAGACATGACATTCTAAGTAGATTTAACCCTGAATTATAGTATCTAAAATAGTTAGTGGCCGCCATTTTTGTTTTTGCGTTTTTTCAACTTTCCCATGCTCGGATTTTGTCTAACTTTGGATATGTTGTTCAGCAGACCATAAAGTACAAGATTCAACCATAAAACGTTTTGTTGCAATTTTTTTGGGGTTGGGCCATGTTTGAGCTTATATTGCCTCTACTATTATCCTGTTAATATCTTATCTGCACCTGACCTGCGGGCGTAGTGGCAATAGGGGACTTGCATAGCCGCCATTTTGAATCTTGATTCGCATGGTATCATGGGAATAAATGTACAGTGTAAAATCTATCGAAACCATGTCATGTTCAGCATGGGATATATATCTGTTCTGCAATGCCATATGTCCAATGTTATACATCTTTACATAACATAAGCCATCTTTCCCATCATGCATTTGGTTTTCATAGATAATTTACACGAGCTACGATATTGGTGAAAGGATCCTTTCATTCTTTGATACAAATGTTGCTAACTAATTACTTCACAGTCCTTGGGGTGAGATAAATAATGTTGAGGTTTGTCACAGCTGCCTCGTAATTTCAGTGCGATTGTACCTCCGTCCCATATGGATTAAAGGAGTACAGGACCAGTTGTGGCGAAAGATGATAAAAAAGGGCTTTGAATCTTGTTTGTCTTTGTTTGAAACTTTTGGCAATTTTGGCAATCTTTTGTTTGTTTTTTACAGAAAGAAATGTTAACTGATGAGGGCAGTGTTCCTCTGGTGAAGGTTATTAAAAGCGGTTATTATTTTGAGGATTCTGGATGGCGGAGCAGTCTAAAGGACTGGTTTCGAATGATGAAGGCCTCAAGGGGTTCTGGGTCCGAATCCCATGAGAATGTTTGTGAAATGCGCCACTCTCAAAGCAGGAAAGCACTATAGAAATAACCGACGCAAAAGGCGACGACTCTTACTTGACTGTGGGGACTTTTGACAGGAGATAAGCGAATATTTCTGCTGTTTCTTGCTTGTCATACCACCCTTTGATAGTGGATTTAGCGATATCCTTGCAAATACCAAACAAGTTTAATAGTGGATTTGCAAAGCCGTTATTTTGAATCTTGATTCGGATGGAAGTATGGGACTAATGGTAAAGTATAAAATCTATAGAAAACATCAATGTTCTAATATCAATATCCATGTTCATACATGTTTCCACGACATAACTCTCCATCTTCCCCATCTTGCGTTTGGTTTTCATAGCTCATTTATGAAAGATATGATATGATGAAAACAAATGTTGGCAAATATTTGTATGGCCGATTTCATCAGAATCAATCCCAGGATACACTATGACAGACATGCGCATTGGCACATGCAAATCCCCTATTGAGGCGACGGTTCCACTAACACCCTAAATAAATAGAGATATCAGAAGGCCAACAACATATATGAGACGTGTGCTATTATTTATTAAGTAGCTCATTGCAACTTACGAGGTGATACATACAGATTAACTAACGAGTTAGTTGAACGAGCTTGAATATTACGTAGCAACACATGCAATATTCTAAGTGACTGAAACATAACGAGTTGATTAACAGATTTATACATAAGCTTTCAATCGTGAAAATAGAAGAAAATTGAGTCATAAATTTGAATTTTAGCGGTAATCTTAGTACAATAACATATTGGTTGCCATGAGAACCTCACATAACTCACTAGTGAAATACGCACTATGCATAACTCACACCAAATACGTTGTTTTCAGAGTAATTAAAGAATGTATATATATTATCTCATTCTTTTTCATATTTAATTTCAGTGGAGATCTTAACAACTCAAAAAAATTAGAATATTCCTACAAAGAGATCTTGTGAATAAATCACTTTGAAGAATACCAATGTTACGACTTGTGACTCATTTTTCTGCAACACATCACTATTAGAAAACACATTGGTCTTGATATGTGACCCCTCTCCCCCCAAATAAGGCCGAACAAGGAGGTTGATGTGACTGGTGGAATCATCACGCAATCAAATGAGGTTGGAGTTGAGTTGACACACACCCTTGCGCCCAAATCATAAAAGCATGTGACCAGTCTCGGCCCAAAGTTAAGAGAGTCCCTTCAAACGAAGGGAAAGCCGTCTCGCCACAAATCGCAAAGTGCCATTATACCCATTAAGACCGCAAAATGCCTTTATATTCCCATTAGAACGCCAAGTCCAAAATTTCATTATATTCCCATTAGAACGCCGAGTCCTACGCCAGGAAACCGATTAGAGAAGTAGGCGTCTAATCACTGACATACCATTCGTATCTGATCTGAGGGTTTGGACCTAGAGTGGTGACATTGCGTATAGATTCAAATCAATTTGATTTTCTACTGCGCCATTGCAGCTTTGCTCTAGTCAGTAGTATACTCCATAGCACACTCAGCCACATGCAAAACCGATACCTCAGTGTGTGCATAATTTGCATTGTGACAAACGGACCCGATTATTCCATGCAAATCTAGATTGAAAATGGCGGTCATGCAGGTCCCTTATTGCCTGCATGCAAATCCCAATGGTATATCGATCAGTCAATGTACAACTTTTCCTTCACGAATCCTCTCAAATACTTCCAATTTAAGACGGAATTTAGGTTCAAAAGAGAGAGTCATGAGCCATGAGCCTAACATGAGCTTACATAGTTTGGTAGCCAACCCAATACCAAGTATTTATAATTTCCCAGTTTAAATTTAATATAATTTACTAAATGAGTAGAGCTGCCGATTGCACATTTTCTGATAGCCTGAACTATATATTAATTTAAAGTCTGAATTCCCTCAGGCAAAGGGCGTCACTGTGATTTACAACCGCACAAATCCAATATCAATTAAGAGTGTATATATGGCTTGTATATTGACCCATACAAACCCAAAACGGCTTGATATCAATTTAATTATAAGGAGTGTGATGGAAAATGGAAATGGAAATGGAAAAACCAACATTAACCATCATTTATTTATTAATATAATTTAATATGTCTTATTATACACGCATTGCTCTGGGAAAAAAACGTATCTAGAGTAAGTTACGCATAGTGCGTATTTCACTAGTGAGTTATATTTGTTCCTGATTGAAAGCATAAATAATTTATTAGTTTCAGTCGCTGAGAATATTGCGCTCGTTACTACACAACTTGTGCAATATTCTCGCTCCTTCAACCAACCCGTCAGTTAACCTTTATTTATATTTAGGTCTAAATAGTATGCTCCTATTGTAATGACAGATGTTGATATCTATTGTAATGACAGATGTTGATATAAAAAGAACATCTCCAATACAACTGCCCTGTTCCTAATAGATGGTTGTGTATGAGTCGTATCCATTACCAACCAATTACTCCTCTCATACATATGGCCCGCAGCTTTCCCTCCTGACCACAACACAATTAATGTGTCCATGTTCCTGCAAGTTGCCCTGTAAGCTTTATAGCTTTACGATAGCGTTGAGGGGATCCCCTTTGCACATCTGGAAATACAGTTAATTATGGTCATATACTTAGAAATACATCAGGATTGAATGTATAAATGAATAACACATATTAAAGTTAGAGAATTATCTTTTATGTATCGTTTATCATATAAGTTCGCTATAAATGAAATGAGTATTCTATATCAATGAAATTTCACACATTCGTTCTTTGGCAAACCTACGAGAATCTGTTGCACAAGTAATTCATGGGTCCTCGTTCGTGCTCACTCGTGGAAAATAGACATATATATATAGTTGGTTTGATTGTTTTGTTGGTAGAAATTGCCAGTTCAAGCCCTATTGTTAGAATGATAAGTGGCAATCAATGACCCAGCAGCAACATTGAAGGGTTTAAATGTTGAAATTGACCATGGTTTGTCCACGAACGTGCAGCCAAGGACTGAAATCGTGGTTGATCTTAGGTTAAGAACAGAAAAGAGTAGGCTCTGTTGCACAAGAGCTGATCCTACTCTTTCCTACTCCTACACTTTCTCAAGTCTCATACTCTTGATTGTCCCTTTATAAACAATATGGTACCAATGTGTAACCAGTATAAATCAGAGGAATTCCATCTTATGACCTCACTACCCTGATCTATTCTATTCAATCGTTTCTAATAATAGTACTCAAGTAGCAATAAGTGATCTTGAGATGATGTATCTACATGCCCCTAGCTTGCACACATGCATAAACTAAACAATCGAAGCCTTCATACACACACTCACACACCCATTCACTTTGTCACTCACACATTCTCACACCTACACAAGAACCAAATGCTTGATCTTTTGGAACGAACGTGCAGGCCAGAGCAGGCCTATTTCAAACGATTATCTAAATGTTTAAAAAAAACAAAAACCACTGTATAAACACTTACAATATTGTTTTCATACATTTATGTGTGGAAATTAATGAATAAATTATTTATATATATGCCCATTATGGTTAAGAACAGACTTAGGACGACCCTAAGGGTCGTCCTAACTTTGTATTGTGCAACACCATTTTCAGCCAGATATTTGTCTATGTTCTCACGATTATGGTACGAACGTGAACCCACGAATTAGTTGTGCAACAGATTCTCGTCTGTACCACAAAGAACGAGCAGACATGAATACAATTGGGTAATTAACAAAATCCACTAGCAATAGAGAGTGGGTGAGTGGGCTAGCACCGTTTTTAACTGACTAAATTGGGCTAAAGTTCGGGAAAGACCACAAATAGTGATGTCATAAGAAGGAATTCCTCTCGTTTATACAGGGTCCCTGGTCATCATTACCGTATTCTATGTATAAGTACGAGCAAGAGTGTGCAACTTGAGAACATGCACGAGTGTGTAGAGTTAGGACAGGCCCTTGTGCAACAGAGCCTGATCCTTGCTAATCCTGGTCGTTCTTATGTAAAGATCAACCACGATCTAATTCCTAGGCTGCACGTTTGTGGACTTTCATTGTGCAACAAAGCCCAGGGCCTTTAGACCCAGCAATCCACACTTGAACGGCTGGAAATAAAATTTGCCGCATGGCAAAGTCCTCATCAAAACCATCCGGAAAACATTGTAAAAAAGTAAAATGTAGACGGATAGCCATAGAAGCCGTTATTATGGAAATACCCTGACTGAGCAGTATAAATTGGCAGAAATGATCGGGTAGATTTTGACGGCAAAGATGATGAAACTTGTTCTGTGCAAGCTCCTATACAACCCCTTGAATATCAATAAGATCAATCAGCAATGTCAGGCAAGCAGAGAACGTAACTATGCCCGTATGGGTCATTTCGCCAGAAAATGTACAATTCGCATCGACAAATCCTGTCAAATAATTGACATCTCAGACAGAAAATGAGCCAAAAGATGTTTAACGTAACAGAACAGATAATTTAAAACAACACCATACCAAATATACTCAGATAAATATACCTGGTATTTCGCATTTTTCAGCCTAATTTTAGCAAGATTACTAAATGTGTAGAGCTGCCAAGTGTACACTTTATGACGATCTGACCAAATCTATAGCTACTTCACAACTGCTATATGGCCCTTTATATGAATGTACTATTGTTGTACTACAATTCAAGAGTTATTAGATTAGTGTAAATAGTTAAGGAGATGTGATGTAATTCCCATGGGGCTGTGAATGATGAATAAATAATTAGTACCCTTGTCCCACTCTCTGCTTGTGTCCCTTGGGGTGTGGCGCATAACGCTACACCACTCTGAGGACAGATGGGTCCATATCGGAGATGTGTCACAGGAAAATGAGTCACAAGTCGCAAGTCCATGTACATGTCCACCACATCAATCAATAGGAATGACAGTGTAGTGGAACAGGTACCATTGTTGGGATGAAAATGAAATTTAATCCAATTCGATAATCCTTCGCCAATGCAATATTGGAGTTGTATAGCCACCATTGAATGTGATGCGTTACAAGGAAATGAGTTACAAGTCGCAAAAAGTTGATTTTAAGATATTATCATATTTGGAACGATGAGATCAAGTCGATTTCAATGATGGTAAACGTAAGGATATTTGATAAGTACTTATGCATTTGATTAGTACTTATGCACTTATACTTTCATGCATGGAAAAATGTTCGCAACAATGTTTTGTGCATTTCAGGTTGTGTAGTTCTATCACTTGCTAATTATTTCAGATGCCTAGGAGGTATTACTATATTAATTTAGCAAATTGTAGTGCTCATAACAGAATATGGTTAAATCCCTAAAGAAGGAATACAAAGGTTAAATGTAGGAAATATCTTAAAACTATGATTTTAAAAAAGAATTGTGGTTTAAATGTGATTTCACCAGGCCCCACTATTTCCACTATTTGGAATATGGATTCATTTTTCGCACCTTGATGCTGACTTATAGCTAGTTATATGTGGCTATAGGTTGCCACTAAGAGAAAGCAAGTGTGTCTACAAGAATGCTCTCCTAGAGCGTACAAGCTTTTCCAAAGCTTGTGGCATAATCTTTCGTAGAATCATTAATACGAAATGTGCGTAACTGTTTACGCAATTGCGTTGTGTATCTAGGGAGAATTCTGAGAGTGTATATGTAGCACCCCTTAGCATGTTTCTCTCAGCTATATAGTTAATTGTAGTTAGCTGCCCCAGCTAGGAGTTGGTGAAAGGCCAGCTATATGGGCTGAACTAAATAAGGAAAATGTTCATTTTGTTGAAGCCTCAGGTTTCCATTCAGTGTGCATATTCCCGACTCGCATAGCATCATATTTGAATATGGCACGCAAGTGTCAAGGTGATGATGAGTGATTTAAAGTAATTGAGGTGCGCACTGGTACCAAAGTAGTCAACGCATTGGTGCAGTGCCACACCTCTAAAACTCGCTGCTGGCGACATGCCTACCCGAAGACTATTTTTATATTTTCAATTTTTTTTAAAAGATAGAAGTACTTATCAGATGTCCTTATTATGTGTACCATCAATAGAATCAGCTTGATCTCATCTTTTTAAATATGATAATATCCCAAAATTCATTTTTTTCGCGACTTGTGACGCATTATCCCAAAACACATCACACTCATATATGAGTTTAATACGTCTGATTGCCCAATACATTAAAAGAATGGATTCTTGGGGGATGGAATATGGACTAGTTGATGCTTTTTATCATAGCGCTGGGCCATGTGCGAGTGTGCTCTATGCACCCCGTCTCAATCCGCTGATGAACAGACAAAACCTGAGGCATTCAGTCTTGTAAAGGAAGAGGTCCCTTACGCCTAACATCCGCAAACCATTCTAACCATTACATCACGTCTATCTATAGAAGCCACGCATAGTGAGGCAGACCTAAAGGATGGTATACATAATAACCCTTGGGTGTCTTTCCAGTGGCAAGAGCAGGGGGCTATGTTTGGAGGAAGTGGGGGATGCATGGTGGGGGTTGGTTGCTAAACAAGCAATCTTGTACAAGCAATTACATCTTTTTGTCAAATCAACATCTTCAAAGTTATTGAATATAGTGGAGTGGGGACAGGTTGGCTTGAATTGAATTGAAAAATACTTTATTTGTCTGAGATCATACAAGTGAGATTCGAAAAATAGGTGACCAGGATTCTGGATAATATCCAGGTCTTCCAGACGTCAGCTCAAATAGAAAATATGTCTATACTCACACAGAAACGGACTAATAAGCACACATAATAACTGGAAATAAAAAAAGTTATACAACAAAATATTACGTTATAGAACAAGTTATAAAACAGATAATACCAAACTGACTAATATGACATCTCACGATACATGACCGGTATAGTCATTAGGATGGGAGAGGAAACATGCTAATGGAATGTGATGCCCTACTCTACCCTGAGAGAAAGAGATGGAGAGAGAGGGGGGGGGGGGGGAGAGGGAGAGAGAGGGAATGTCCAAAATAGGATAAGAGGAATTATCACAAAGGATCAGAGGAATTTAAAAAAGCTACATTGTGGCATTACCTAACATCATATGGGGAGGGGCATTATCTTAGAGTAATTTTAGTAATAGGAAATTTAACTATAGACATAAAATCGATGCCCTGATATAGGGAGAGCCTTAGGTTGTAGGCACCAATAACATTAAAAATATGTGGTCCACTTGTAGAGAAAAACTATTCGTACACATTCATAAATTTCATTGTATCGCCTTCCAAAAAGTGGCAATGTCATACTGGGATATATTATAAAAAAAATATACAGCTTAACTAACCAGTTAGTTGGTTGAAGGACCATGAATATTGATTGCACCCGTTGCGTAGCGTAGTCAACAATTTAGTTAACAGATTAATTATATTATTATTATGATTTTTAAATTTGAATTTCAGCGGTAATCTTAGTAAAAACAAGTTATAAGTTTATTAAGTTAATCAATCATTTAATGAACTATTTTTCTGTTTAACTTTATAATCAGTTTAGGTTAATGTATATATTGTGCGTTTCCAAAGGAAACAAATTCTACGGTCAACTATTTGTGTGCAATGGCAAGTCATAGTTAGCAGTTTAGTTTTTGCTCGACGATTTGGCGTCAAAAGTGGCCATATTTATGGCCTATATAGGTCATACCGCTTAAGATTTTAACCACACCCCCTTTATCTAGAACTACCAGCTAATAACTCAACTCTGGTTTGATCGTGTGAAACTGCTACTTCCCGACTTCCCATGGCCAGAAACAATGTCTCCAGGCCCAGGGAAAACATATACCCGGAGATTACTTCCAATACAACATGGTCTTTCAGGTATCAGAACTGACTAATAAGCGATTTCCCTAGCCCTATTTACCAGTGCTTGGAGTGAGATTTTCCCGTACGAATCCATCTCCAGCTCTTCGGTCACACTCGGTCTCACTCTGTCTCACTCGGCGCTACACGGGACTGAGAAATCAACCAATCACAGGGTGCGTTACATCAACCTTCAGCTAGGCTCTCAGCCAATGGGATCACCCCTTGCAAACGTTACTCGGCGTCCCATGTAGATGGCCATGGGGCCGGCAACATGGGTGATGTGCTGTGGCGGTGGGTGGCGGTCGGCGGTCGGCGGTCAGCGAAGCCTTTTTAAATAGCCTAAAGTTTCATTATCCGCCAAACACTATAATATCCTAGTTCATTTAAGAGTTCTTAGTTGTGACGATATTCTATCCTGGTGCCACTCACCATCTGGACTGAAAATGCTTAATATTTAATTAAAAGTGCTTATATTTAATTTTATTATACGCACATTCTATATGAGACATGCTATAAGTGGGGTGCTATAAAAATAAATAATACATAATAAATACATAAATACATAATAAAACCATATCATTAAATAGAGCATTAAATTCTCTATTGAATGATATAAATTTTATTAATGTAGCTCAAGAAATGGCTGCGTTATGAACATTTTAAGTCAACAATATAAGTAGACCTAAAATAAATACTGCATGATCGCATAGTGCAGGACTGTCAGCGGGGCTGTCAGTGGGGCTGTCAGTGGGGCAGTGGGGCTCTCTGAGACTTCTTTAGTATTTTTTCAGTAATATCTGATGACATATGATCAAATTTTATGCACATATAATAAATATAGAATGGAACTCGCCGGCAATAATCGAAAATTTATAGGACTTGATTCGCCCACATAAGCACTCTGCCTACGGCATTGTGCTTATGTGGACGAATCTCGTCCTATAAATTTTCGCTTATTGCCGGCTCGTCCCATTCTCTCTATATATGTGTAAATTTTGTGATAATAATATTGGATAAAGAACATAACACTGTTTTGCCATTTATCAATGTTTATTAACATTTACTTAACCATAGTATCATTTCTTGTACAAATGTAATGTGCGGTCATTCATTTCCCAATCATTTAATCATGTATACTGGTTAACCTTGTTGAAACAATCTGTATTACTGTGAACTTAGTAACAGTGGAAACAATTACTAAATAGTAAAGATCACTCAGATTCAGGCATGGGTGGTCCTCTCTAAATGGGTTCCTCTCAAAACCTATACAGTGGCCTTAAGTGGCAACTTGTCAATCAAACAAAGATAGCCAATAGAATACAACAAATGTCAACCAATAGGATGTCACTGGCCTTCAGGGATTTACTGCAGAGATGGTAGAAGGTTGTCAATCAAGCAGTCCTTGCATAGGTGCAAAGTTAGCAGTGTTGGTGTGAATTACATAACAGAGATGGGCATCGAGATATCACTGTCTGGCAAGATGGCGTCGGTAGCAGTCGAACAGTATTGCTAGAGTCAGATATTACGCCCGCGACGTGTGTTAAACCGATGCGATTGCTCTAAATAAGCTATAACAGGAGAGCTTATGGACTTAGGATACCGCAATTTTATCTGGTTAGTTTGATCGAGGCCAATAACGATCAATTTCCAATGTTTTAAAATTCGCTTCGAGCGATATTGGGAAAGGCGGCAAAGAACAAAGGTCTAGGCATCCGCCTCACAGGTGTATACATAACCTGGACACTGTGTGTTGTGCCACGGAATACGGATAGTGCTCTCTTGACTGATCAGTGGATTAATTCAACTAACTATGGCTAGAGGAAAATCTAAAAGCCGTGGAAAACGGAGAAGGGAAAACCTATCTCTAAATTCTGCTGGTTCGGGCAGCGGATCGGATGATTACGAAACATTGAAAGAACAGGTGAGAGCTCTACGAGTGGAACAAACTGCTTTGAAAATCGCACTAGATGAGAAACAAACCCAGAAGCCTAAGGAAGTTTCGAATGATCAAAAGGCAGCAATTGATTCCAATTCTCATTTCTTGAACAATGTTATAGTAGACTTGGACAGTGAAATCGCGAGAAGGGTGCAAGTAGAATCACTAATAGTAGATATGAAGCAGCAGTTAAATTACTTAACTACTGACCAGAAAGACCTAAGAAAACAGGTAGAGGAAAGCCTTATCTCGTCAAAAGAAAACTATATTGAAATTGAAGGTTTGGATATGTATGACCAGGAAAACACGATCGACAAAGCTGTCTCACTGATTCGTTTACTAATACCTACCTTCAACACAAATCATATCGAGAAAGCATACAGAATAGGAAAGCAAAAGGGTAAGATTCCACCGAAACTAGTGGTAAAACTCATAAGCGTGGGGGACAAGGAATTTTTGTTGAAAGAGCAAAACGTATTCCATGATCCCAAGATATTCCCAACTGAGAGATTCAGATATCTCAAGTTCGTGAGAATAAATCAAATACTTCCTCCTGCAGCCCAACAGAAACGCAGCTTAGTCCGACAGATGGCTATCCGAGCAAACCAATTGGGTGGATACAATGCCCAAGCGAAAGGAGATAAACTGTTACTTGACGATAAGATATTCTCCCAGTCAATGTTGGAGTACGTGCCTGATGAATTACACCCCTCTTCTACCAAAATCATACCTGTACGATACGGATATGCATTTCAAAGTGAGAAGGCATTCCTATCGAATTTTTACAAATGTGCTATCGATTACTGTGACGATGACTTTTGCCATGTAGAACAGGCGTTCCAAGCGAAGAAAGCTGAATTGTTTAATAAAGAAAGAATTGCCTCCCGCATCAAGGCTACCAGAGACCCTCGCGAATGCAAGAGGCTGGGGGATATGATATTGGACGAGAAGCACAGTGCCTATAAGACATGGATGAAAGAGAGAGACAATATCTTGGAATCTCTTGTACGAATCAAGTTTATGGATAACCCAGAACTCAGATGTAAGCTTGTTGGGACAGGAAGATGTCGTCTGATTGAGGCCACCACAGATAAACACTATGGTGCAGGAGCAATCCTTGGTAATCAGAGACTCAAAGACGGCACTTGGGATGGAGAGAACATATTAGGGAACATTCTGGAGAAGGTTCGGGAAGAGTGTTATCGTAAATTCCCGCTAGATGTACCAATCCCTCCAAGAAATCTCCATGAAGATCACAATTCTTTCCTATACCCATCACACAACGTATTGTCACCTCCTATGAATAGATGCATATCCGTGGGCCAGGACTCTGGCTTAGTACGTTCAAGCATGCCAACAGATGAGGTTGTCATGGAAGAAGAAGAAAATATCACCATGATACGGAATACCAGACCAAATCAGGAGACGACGGATGGGATGGACGATTATATGAGGTCCAATAAAATCCCCGATAACCAGGACCAGGTTACAACAGATGACAGACCCACTGAAACGACCCAAGATGCAAGGAAATCAAGAACACAACCAGCAGCTGCAATGGCATTCGAACATGGTTTGAATATAAGTGCAGTTTCTACCCCACACCCCGATACCAATATAAATACAAGAACAATCGCAACACCAAAGTATAGAATCAAAACAAGAAGTGCGCTAGAAGAATCCTACAATCGCATGAAGGATACATCTAAAAGGAACTCAAAACTAGACAAACTTTTCATTTAAATTCCCGTTGGTTTCATCTAAAGAAACTCGAGTTTCATCTAAAGAAATTTGAGTCTAATCTAATAGCAAGGTACGTTTAAACGAACTGTCTACAAAGGATAAATTTCTATTTTTAACGATTTATATTCATAGCAAATCCCACAGAGGAGTGGTTATACATAGAAAAGGGTCAGGCGATTGTCGCTGTATTCACACGAACAGCTGTTTGCTGTTATGTACATATGTTAACTAGGGCGGTCTTTAGTCTGTCAATCGTTGAAATAAGCACAATCGTGTAGGTGTATAATGATCAATTAATACATACGATAACAAGTATGTTGTCCCAATGGGAGAAAGGATTGATACCAATATTTGTATTTGTTTATGTTATGAAAGCATTCGTCGCTGCTGTTTTTATAGATCTGGATAGCAAAACATGTAGAATGATGAGCCTGTTCTTCATGGAATATGGCTAATGTAAAAGCAGATAAAGGTTGCTCAGTGGTTTGTTTCAACATCAGAAGCATACAACAACATTTTAATGAATTTCAAGCTTCTATTCTAGATGAAGGTCATAGTGTAATTGCTCTGAATGAGACATGGCTATCTCCTAGAGATAAAGATATCTATATATCTCATAATAATTACCAGATCTTCAGGAGTGATCGAATAATAAATGGTAGTCCAAAAAGAGGTGGTGGCCTAGCAGTTTATTGCAAAAAGGCTTTAGAGGTTGATAACATGAAATATGCTCATCTGGATGTGTGTAATATGGATATTGAGTGTCAACTACTTCAGTGTAGACATCGCAGAACCGAAAATTTCTCCTGGTAAATTTGTATCGGCCCCGACAGGATCTGTTGAAAGGTTTATAGCAAAGATAAGTGATATCCTTGAAGTTATCAGGATTAAAAAAATGAATGCGATATTTGTGGGTGATATGAATATTAACATGGCTAATAATAACCCACACAAACGGTCTCTCAACGATATTATGAACAGAAATGGTTTCAAACTACACAATTCCTAGTATACAAGGGTAACAGAAACTCTAATTCACTTAATGTTCAGTAATACGACAATTAACGATTGCAGATGTTTAAACTTGAATATATCGGATCATTTCCCAGTTATAGGTTTATTATTCAAAAGAAATCGTAAGAGTATAGCTGAAAGAGAGTATATCTGGACGACTAAAAGAAGCCCTGATGATATGAACCGCTTTAAGGAAAAGGTCAAAACAGAGACGGATAGAATTGTATTTGGCGATAGGGTAGTGGATGATATTTGGTCTGACTTTTTTAATATAATTGTGAAGGCTGACAAACAGAATTCTACAACTATAAGGAGAAGGAAAAGAGAGAATATCTCATACATCTCAGAAGTAACGCATAACCTAATAAAAGAGCGTGATAGAGCATTTAATATGGCAAGAAACTCAAAAAGATTAGATGATTTTAAATCTGCAAAAGATTTAAGAAAAGAAGTGAAATCTCGATTATTGAGGGAAAGAAGACAATTCCTAATAAAAAAGGTAAACGATAACACAGGTAGACCCAAGAAATTTTGGGAACAGCTTGGTAAGATCTATAGCAATAAAGAAAACAATTCGCATTCCAATCTTGAATGTTTTGATACGGATAATGGTTTGGTATGTGACATTGAAGCTATCAATTACGCCAATAATTACTTTGCTGATATAGGTTATAACAACAAGGGATATTATGACTTATCGAATAGGGCGTACGGTGATGTAAATCTCGTGGGCAGTGTTGATGAAACAGAAATAAGAGGCCTTATAAAGAATCTGAATGATAGCAAATCATCTGGTTTTGAGGAAATTAACAATAATACTCTGAAGAGTTCCCTTGAAGCGGCAATTGTCCCCTTTACCAAATTAATAAATTGAATTCTACAAAGTAGTCAATTTCCGAAGCAATGGAAAATATCCCCGATTGTTTTACTGCCTAAAGGAGGAAACAACCGAATAATAGATAATATAAGAGCAATTACTTTGGTTACATCTACAAGCAAAATTGTGGAGAGAATTCTGTACACTAGGCTGAACGACTACCTAGAAACCGAAAACATATTTTACAAATACCAGTTCGGATTTAGGGGGGGTCTATCAACAAACAATGCCATTTACCATTTACTTTCTGAATTGTACACCAAAACAAATACTGGACATAAGATGAGTGTTGTGTATTTTGATGTACGAAAAGCATTTAATTCGGTCAACCACCAATTGCTTGTTGAGAAGTTACATAACCTTGGACTGAACGAAGGGTCTCTGCTATTGTTGAATGATTTCCTTACTGACCGCAGGCAATATGTAAGATCGAAATGCGGACTTAGTAATAGGAGAGAAGTGTTTGCTGGTGTTCCCCAAGGAAGCATCCTTGGGCCACTTATGTTTTTAATTTTCATAAATGATTTAAAAAATGTTTTTTTCCATGGCAAATTGCTCATATATGCAGACGATGTAGCCTTGATATCTGACAACAGAAGCGAAATAGATTTAACTAAGAAATGTCAGATCGACATAGACACATATGCAAAGTGGTGTAAGAAGAACTTACTGGAGATAAATGAGAGGAAAACAAAAATGCAATACTTCGGTTTCAACAACAAAAGAGTTTTGAGTGATTGTCTGCATGTGAGCTGTAATGGTGTCAAAATCAGTAGAGTATTTACGTTTAAGTATCTTGGATGTGTAATAGATGAGAAGCTAACATTAAATCAACATGTGTCTAGCATTCTACGAACCGTATACTGGAAGCTGGGTGAATTACAGAAAAGGAGGAAATATATGAATCCAAGATTATGTATGCTCATTTTTAAGACCTATATTCTGCCTATATGTGAATATGCCTCCCCATTTTTCGGTCCAACAAACAAAGGCCTATGCAACAAGTTAGATCGCTCGTATAAATACGCTCTACAAATTGCTTTTGGTCAAAGTGAAAGGTTTGACTACAATGTCAAGATGCGGGAAATCAATCTATTACCCCTTGAGCTTCGAAGGAAAGCAAGTACAATTAGTCTGGTACATAGATATAGGATAGAAATGAACCTAACAAACCATGAAAGAGTATTACGAAGAGATATGGTCCCCAACTTGGAGCTAATACTTCCAAAATCGGAAAGATATAAGAGATCCATCATGTATAATGGTATATCCAATTGGAACGAGTTACCAGCAAATATCAAAGCAATCACTGATCATAGGCAACTGAAAATTGTTCTGTTAAATAGGTATAGAGAAGTGTTGAATGATGTATAATTACTATTGTTGTTTTTATTTGGCCTCCTGTTTTTACCCTGCGACGATATCGACCTAAACTAATGACCATTGACTTGAAGAGTCCAATTGAATTGAATTGATCAGCTGGGCAGTGTGTGACTGGGAAATGTACATGTCGACTAGAATAGGGTATCGTGATAGTATGTTTATGTAAGGTAATGATCACTAAGAGTATCAAGAATAGATACTGTTTCTCCACGGAGATTGAATGTATTCGTGGCGGTTAGAACAGCCATTTAAATCTTATAAATACTTGATTTTGTAATGTCTAATGAGATGAGTTTTGTGAGCAAATTTGAAACTTGTTAAATAATAATGTAGTAATGACAGGGCAACGCACGAAATATAACAGCTGTGTTTGTTATGCGTAATTTTGAGGTGAATATGAATTAATAAAATGTAATGTAATGTGGCCAATAAAAATATTTTAAAAAAAAATATCCTCCCAGATAAGTGTCCACACTCCTCACACCAATCCTCAACACCAACTCCTCAAAATGTATCACATGAACTTGCTATTCAGGATGATTGACAGAATGGTACCCAATTCACTAACATTCACAAATTTTTTTTAAAAAATACCGTATAATGTAAAAAACAGATTGGTTGCCATGACAACCACATGCGCATAACTCACTAGTGAAATATGCACTACGAAATATGCGTAACTCACTCTAGATACGTTGTTTTTCAGAGCAATGCGTGTACATAATAAACTGCAATGACTCAATATTGTGGGGTGGCCGAGTCGTTAAAAGCGCTGGGTCGGCCCAGTACGATGAGTAACATGTTGTGGGTTTGAACCCAGGCGCGGCTACACTTTCACCTCCTCCCCCCCCATACCAGGTACTAGAGGAAGACCACCATTGTGTTAATAGAGTCCTGATAAAACATGTAAGAAAAAAAGGAAGAAAATATTGTTCTTAGGCCACATTTGATAGGGACTGAAATGTGGTCTGTAACTCAATGATTGGTTAGGGATTGTTACACGATCTTGCATCATTGCATACAACTCCTTACATACAGAAACAACTACTAATAACTAACCACCATACCTAGCAGTGTATTCATATAGAATACTGGCCATACCCACCATGTGCATAAGGGTTACATCACTGACCAGGTCCGAGCCTAGTCAGCCAGTAACAGACATACACATACACCATCTGGTCACTAACTCAGTGGTACTGACCAGTGGTCAAGTTGTTATTCATCAGCTTATACCACCTATGGCCTACACCATCCATCCATCTACCACCACCAGTTACATGCTGCCAATTGATCTTTCCTGGTAGTAGGATGAAGGAGGAACCAATTTCTATCTTCTAAGCATGGGAATTAACACTGGATAATCATCAAAGAGTTTTGTTAGGAGTTGAGGAGTGAGTCTTCCTTTTTACCTGCTCTTAACTCCCCCACACCTTGCTCTGGATTAGATCACTAAGGCTGGGGGTATGTGTGTTAATAGCTTATTAATGATGGTAATAGAAGGGAGTGTTACTTGCATTCGGATGCGTACCCTCGCTGAAAATCCTATAATTGGGAGTTTACAGTGGATCTCTCCTGAAGCGTTTGCACCAGATCATCTCTGCACGGTTTTTTTCAAACAAGTATATATCAAACATAACATATAGAAATACATCTTAGATGTCCTTAATGTTTACCACCATTCGAATCCTCTTTTCAAATATAATTGTATCTCAAAATCTATTTTTTACTACTTGTGACTCATTTCCTGTAACACATCACATTTGGAGTCAAAGTTTGAATTTGAAGGTACATTTGGGGTACACTTTTGTCATTTCATTTTTTATTTAGTTTTGGGGCAGTGACCAACTGGTCTTTTTCTACCCAGTCATTTCCCCAAACAGGTTCTGATTAATTGAACGACAGGGTACTCAGGAGAACCACAGCAATTGTCCGAGCAACAGACCGATCTCATCAATTGTATTCAGAGAATGGCAAGTTAATAATCATCGAAGTCACTGCAGCTCACAAAATTGGGTGCATTTGTATGATGTTAGTTAGGGCAGTTAATATCGGGCAACACTTCCCATAACATACCGCCTGGGTGCGTATTAGTTGGATGCTGATAGGCGCAGGAACAGGTTATATTTAAGCGGTTATGGATGACACTGATGGAAAGGATTATTACACTCGGATGTGTGCATAGAAAAGGCTATAACGTGACTAAAGGACCTAGTCCACTACGCCGATTCTCATGCCGATTTTTTTTGTTTAAATATTTGTATTCAGGTACTTATTAAACAGTTACACGCTCACATAAATGAATATGGTTTCCGTTGTGTCCTGATATTAACGGTATCTCATGTCATGTAATGGGGGTTACGGGTAATAGTTAACTTAACTAGTACACACTACTATTTCTGGGTTTTTGTTATAGCCAATCAGTTAAATTTAGAATTACTGATGGGTTTGATCGTTGATGAGATAGGAAATGATGATTACTGACTTGTTGAATATTCACATACCTTGCGATTCTCATTGAATTTAGTGGAAAAGGATGCTTGCAAAATCGCTTAAGAATTGGATTAGTGGACTATGGCCTTTAGTAGTGGAAAGGTCTACTGAGCGTTTGCAATCAAATTTCGATGCTTAGGAACCTAGTATTAATACTTTTGGGTACATTATAAGCTCGTGTTATCCTTGGGTTTTCCTATATTTGATGTGTTCCAGGAAAATGAGTCGCAAAAATGATATTTTCCGAAGTGATTTATTCACAAGAACCCTTGCTCAAAATGTTATCACTTTGAAGAGCGTGTGGATGCTAGTGGCATGAATACATACATGTACTAGATTTTAAAAATGTATATTGAATATATCTATGCATATCTCAGTTTATTCTAAGGAGTATATTTAATTACTTTACTACAGGGATTGACCATCAAGAAATGTGGTTGACATTGGATGTCCTACTGTTTACTATCATTAGAATCCGCTTGATCTCCCATCATTTCAAATATGATAATATCTCAAAATCCAATTTGTGCGACTTCATCCAATAAGTGCGACTTCATAAGTACCTCTAGGTTACGTGTTCAATATGAATATCTTTTATATATTGCACTCCCTTTATTGCATGTTTCATACAACATGGGCGTATAATACATTTCATTTTATCCTTTTATTGGTATAAAGCACGTCAAAACAACACACTATCTATAATACAAATTAGTGAAATGATGTTGCGATATCAATTTAGCTACGTATTCGCATTTGCAAGTACCAAGACATAGATTTGTAAAGTTGGTTTTTTCATTCATGTCAAGTTTATATGAATCATTCTAATGTGTTTATATGAATATCAATACAGGGTCATCGTATCAGCTATCAATACAATCTTTATGTCTATGGATAATTGAAAATAAGTACTAAAATAACCATTCTATCCCAATGCAGGTAAATTGGTAGTACACACAGAAAGGAACATCACAAAGGAAACAATTTGGCAAATGTTTGCGATATATTTGATATCTGCTTGAGATCTTATTGCGATTCATTGCGATCTATGTGAGATTTATGCAGGTGTAGGTTGGTATTCTAGCATGGTGGCTCTAGGAACCAACACTATTGTACCTCATATATATTCATAATTGAAAAAAAACCAGGTTGTTCTGAATTGTGAGATAAGAAGGATTGTATAACCTCCCAACATAAAGTACCTGAATAGAGACAGGCTAGGCTGATGCTATACGACTTATCTTCCACCTGCTATACCAACGGATTAACAAGACGTCCATTGGACTTGAATATATACATGTGAAAGATTCAGAGCTTATAACGAATTTGGATGAAAGATAATACCAAATAGTCTGCCTATACAATCCCATAGAGGAACATTAGGCAAATATGTTATCTTTCAATCGATATATGAACGGATTTATAACAATCCACTGGATATGACAATATAAGTATGTATGGGTTTGACAAAGTGTTTATGTATGCATATGCTGTAGGCATTTAATTACATAAATTGTGGTGTCTGTCATAAACGGAGGAATCGCTGCATACATAGCTCTTGGGGAATTCAGAGCATATATACCAATTTGAGGAATCGAGTGAGTTATCCTGGCATCAAAATCAAATCATACGCAGTTTTGTAAAAGGCGTTTGTTTGAAAGATAATTGCTTCTCAACAAGCGGCTGTGGAGGAAATAAAAGGTGCCTGGAATACTGCTTTTTCATCCGACAAATGAACCCCGGGTTCACCCAGTCGCGGATTAGTTATTAATTTGTGTTTTTAAAAACCCAGAAAATCGTTAATCATGAACGTCAGCGCCGGAAGTACCGCAGTGAAAACGTCTGGCGGAGGACATTCAAAGAAGAATGGAGGTGACCTGGTGGATTTAGTGGTAAGTACTCGACAAGTTTACATAAATATTACGAAAAAATACTTCTCCTGTGACAAGTTAAACATATGGTCTCGCTTCTCATCTTCAAAGGGAAAGAGGTATTTAGCTGTGTTGGGAACAGGTTTCTTGTTTCTGACCTAGCCTTGACGGTTCATTGATGATGAATCTTCTTTTTTTAAAGATTTTATTTATACTTGGTATACATGATCCCCAAATTGGGAGTCTTTATCTGCCCCAAGTCACATTTGACAAAAATTGAATATCAAAATGCCGACTCTTTTTTCATATATAATAAACTTGTTACCTCTTGATATATATTCTACTGACAGATTTTGGAAATGTTGGATCAATTCACTTTTTTATTATTACAAATATGGCCATACAGTTACATCTTTCTTCACAAAATACAAAAATACGCTTGTCCACCCTGTGGATGGTTCACTTGCCACTCAGGCCATTACAGCCGAGTGTTGGTGTTGGTGTGGTGCTTCAAATTGGTTTTAACTTAATATCCGAAAATACCATGTGTAGTTTTCCGTAAGGTTTTTTGTTCGTATCATGATGTCAGATAATGTATACGGATAATTCCGCCATTTCATTCAAGTATACTATCCTCTACATACTTACAATTTTAACGTTAGCAATATACAGGAAATACATGTTTTATAAAACAATATTAACTTTTCTTATCATAGAATCATAATAAAAGCGACAATGAAAACCTAGTAGACTGGTAACTTTATATCTATAATTATTAAAATAAGTTTGGGAAACTCGTGAAACAGTTCATGGGTGCCTACTTAGTAGCTGTCACTTATGATAGCCCTGCACTGACTTCAAAGCAAAATGTTGTATATCCTATTATTTATTATTATTATTATTATTATTATTATTATTTCGTTCGCAACATTCAGGTACATTTTATTAGAGGCTCGCCAACCCTGGTCCACCCCTCCCTTAAAGCTTCCCTGGTAAATCGACCTTAACATTCTTGTTCTAATTATTTCTGTATTTGATGCATACATCTGCATATAATTCATTGGCAATGCCATGTCACACCGAAGAAGTATTTCAATACATGTTTATAAAAAACTGCATCTACTATTAAAAAAACTATCCTACGTTGTTTGAGAATATGATGACAGGAGAGATATGTGTGTGATATGATCAGATACACCCCCCCCCCCCCCCGCGCCCTCCATCGCTGAGGGAAATGTTTCAGGGAAATGAGTCACAAGTCACAAAAGTGATATGCTACAAAAGGATTTATTCCCATGATGTATTTGTTGAAATGTTCTGATTTTTGGGGGGTTCAATGCTCTAAGCCGTATAGATATATACGTACTAAAACACAAGACGGTGTATTGAATATATTCTTGCGTTTTGAAGGTTATCCCATAGGGTATTTTTAGCTACTTTACTAGTAATTGTCCACCCAGAGATATTGCAAACTTTTTTTTTCAAAAAATAAAATATCAAACTAAAATCTAGAAATACATATTAGATGTTCTACTATTTACTATCATTGGAATCTCCTTGATCTTATCTTTTCACATAATAATATCTCAAAATTAATTTTTTTGCGAATAGTGACTCATTAAACCTGAAACACATCATATTCTATATTACTCTAAAAGTGAGCTTCTATTTTCATGAGATCCCAGCAATACATTAACCTCCATTGCACGGCGAGATGCCTCATGCAACACATATCTCATTTATAGTACAACAGTCAGTGGAGTCGATCTTTAACCCTAGATCAGCAGCTACCAGAGGGACAGGCAGTTAATGATGTGACCCGTGCTCCCAGAAGCGTCCCATCGCAAATTAATTATACCCGGACTGAAATCAAAACCAGAAATAAGCTTAAAGCAGCTGCCTGGTCTTAAATCAATGTCATCACTTCTTTAAATGGCTGCAAATCATCATTAGTAGATTGGAATATCGCATGTTGCTACCTAAAACAGGGAATATTTCACTAAAAGCGATAGAATTTCTGTTAGGACTATTGAAGTGAGATAGTAATTTCATAGTAAGGTTATAACGCATCCAGTATCGATATCTGTTAGCATTTTCAGCTATTACGACAGAACAGATCTCACCAAATTCACTCCTAATATGATTTATACGACTGGGTTTATCAATATTCTGCTGCTGTTATATATGTTTGTTCAAGAATTTGAAGACTAATCGCCGTAGAGAAAACTGCTGCCAGTGAGCGATAAAAGGTGAAGTCATCGTAGGAAAATAATCGGGCAGGTCCTCCAAATAGAAATGAGGACGTTTTAGAAGCCTTTTAGCAAAACCAACCAGACGGACACAATCCTCCGAAATGTTGGTCAAATGACTTGTGTTGGACGAGCATGGAACAAAATGTAGAAAATGTTTAGTTCAGTAGCAAACAAGATAACCCGGTCCTGTAGGTAGGAAATTCCTACTGCAGGAATGAACATTAGCATTGTCTGTGTGTATACATAGCAGATTACTTCCCAATAGCTTCCCTACCACCCATCTAGCTTGGCAAGGTAGCTATGATAAGAAAGTATTAAGTAAGCATTCGTAATGCAACGGATTCCTGAAGCCATTACTTCAAACACCTACACTCCTAATCAGTGGCTTGGTGTACAATTACAATTTGCAATCATACCTCTCATAGCACTTATGCTCTTAATCAATTATCAGATTGCACGCCTTGTGTATAGTTTATGGCAGGGTAATTATAGAGCGGGGATTTCTCTCTGATGTCGAGGTGTGGAAGAAGGCATATTCCATTAGTTCCTCTTAATCAGTTCACATCCCCATAAAAAACAGCTGGGCTCGCCTCCCTCGATCCAATTTGGGGGAAAGTTCCTCCTGTCTTAGATTTAATCCTCTCTCCTTCCTCTAAGCCAGGTTTTCCTTCATAGCACATATCAAGTAGGCGACCTTTAATGGCACTTAAAATCATAAAATGACGCATAAATGACCAATGGATATATGGCCTTCGCTCCCCTTCCATCTACCCGTTCCCACTTCCCTCTAAAGGAAAGGAGCGCTAAACTACATAATATTGTATTGTATACTGCCCATTTCAAGATTGATTGCTTAGAAAGTTTTAATTTGTTAGGTATATAGCACTGCTAGTACCATGAATACATGTGCCAAATTGTAAAACTGTTGGGTTTTTGAGGTCATCCTGAAAAGCATATTCAACTACTTTACTAGTGATTGTCCATAACAAATATCATGTATAGCAAAATATAGAGGTACTTAATCAATGTCATATGTAATGTTTACTATCATTGGAAGCGGGTCCATAGGTATCTAGGTGGGCGTGTTAGGGCTTGTGGTCGTTTTGACGTTGGATTTTGATTTCAACATTTTCTAAATCTGAATGCTCTGATGATATGTGTTATGGTTCTTTTAATTAGTCTGCCTTGTCATATGTATACATGATATCTAGTTTCTCCCATTTCCTAGGTCAACCTATCAATTGAGTTTCTAAGGGTAATCCAAGATATAGTATAATACAGTTGGGAACTGGTAGGCCTATACATGTAGGCCTATACATACAGTGTTTTTTCTGTATAAATTAATCATTGCATAATGCTGTATCTTGTACAACGCATCATGGTGAAACTGTAAAAAGGTAATCTCTAAAAAAGGAATCCCTGAAATAAATAATAGTAAATTCATGTCAAATTAAACTGGTTGATTACATGCAAACGGAAAGACCTCATACCTAATACCAGATCCCCAACATATATGGTGTGTTATAGAAAAATGAGTCGTAAGTCGCAAAATTGATATTTGTCAGAGTGTTTTATTCACAAGATGTTTTTGTGCGATTGTTTTCAATAAATTTATCAAACTTAAAATATAGAAGTGCTTATTAGATGTCCTTATGCTTACCATCATTAGAATCCACTTGATCCCATCTTTTCAGATATAATGATATCTCAAAATCTATTTTGTGCGACTTGCGACTCATTTTCCTGAAACACATATAAAGGTGGAATTAAACTGTTGTTTACTGTGTATAAATGACTGGCTAGATATACCTGTGTCTGTAGGCTACCTGTGTTATAACCATAATACCATTCCTATTGATTTAGATGATGTGTTTTGTCAAATGCTGCTTAGACTTAAAGCTGCACTCTCAGCTAATGTCAGTCAAGAACTGAACATTTCCTACTTTTTGTTCCATTCTTTACCAAACCATCTAAAATTCATTTGACCAAAATTCTGGAGGATTTTGTCCAGATGTTACATTTTCTGTATCTGCTCATGCATATTGCTTATACTCAACCTTCATATCACCTAATAATAATTACATCGTATAAAAAGCAATGGATGTGCTGACCGTTGTGTATGACCTAAAACTGCACTCTCAGCTAACATTGGCCAAGAACTGATCATTTTCTACTTTTTGCTCCGTTCTTTTTGTTCTCGGATTTTTTCAAATTCCTGTATTCTTTGAGGCAAGAATCCGGGTATTTACAGGTGGCGCTACGATCGGTGGCAAAAACTCGGGTGAATATGACAGCTGAGTGCCATAGACGCTAACACTAAAATACCTGTTTTCAACCCCTTTGAAACCATACATAAACGGGTCAAAATGCTATGATCTTACATCGATATATCAAGTATTGTTCATACATTGCAGTCGCTTGTTCCGTTTTGCCGACAATTGTGTATACTTTAAGACATCAAGGGGGAAAGTTGGAGATTTTAAGCTGGGTTGCTATGGTCGTCAAGGGTGGGATTCCGGCCCGGCCCACTGCTCGCCAAGATGCACTGTCATGTGACCAGATGAGCGGAGGCCGTCTCAAAGAATAACTATATATAACAGTGGTATGATATTGATCATTTCAGTCCTATAATATTTATAAATCTGGTAAAATTTGTTTTTTCTTAATAGCTGAGAATGCAGCTTTAAGTCCCATCTCCACTAAGTAGATTATCTCGATGGGGGAGGTCGGAGGAGATTCTAGACCCAAAGATGAGAGAGTCCCTTCAAATGGAGGGATAGCCTCTTGGCTCAATCCGCTAAGTACCATCATAATTCCATTATGGCCGAAAAACGTCATTATAATCCCATTAGAACGCCTAGTCCGAGGCCAGGAAACCGTTTAGCGAAGTAGGCGTCCAATCACTGGCATACCATTCATATCTGATCTGAGGGTTTGGGCCTAGACTGGACAGAGGGCAGTCTGTTCAGTGGAGATGAAAGATGAATGTCTATCAGTGTCTTCCGTCAAAATTAGAAGGATCCTATAGTTAGGTCAGTCTTCAATCCATCAGCCGAGTATAGAATAAGACCTCAGACATGATGGACCTTTAACCAAATGTAAGGCATGTGACGTCTCTCCGATGGCATGTAATTCAATGCAAGTTTACATTCCAAATTTCCACCAGGATGGGCTGTACAATTTGTGGCATAACATAAGACCTGTATAACGGACCGGACGAAATACCATCGGGTGTATGTTTTGACCGTCCAATTCCATTTGGAAACCGATGGACCCATTTGCTCCTATAAAAAGCATTACAATGCATGGGCACAAAATCCTGAATAACAACTGGGACAGTTGGCCCATGGTTGGGAATGTATGGGAAATTACTGAAGCTCCTCTATTCAGGTAGACTGGGATTGTAGTCTAGTCTCTAACAATCTTTTCATACTATTAGTCAGATGGCGGTGGTAGTATGCGGGGGTGGGGGTGAAATGATACAGTGGCATGTCACACAATACTTTTCACACGTGTCCGAATGGTCAGGGTATGCATCTTATCTCAACCAACCACTCCCACTAGCCCCCCGAAGGATTATGGGATACACAATAGGGGATGTGAGATTTGCATGCACCACTGCGCATGCCTGGTATAGTGTATGCTGGGATGGATTCGATAGGAAGATGTGACATACAGTTGTAAAATATAATAGGGAACATATTTTGCCTGTAATTTAGGAAGTGCGGACAGCCGCATAAACTCATCATTTTTCTATCGTTACTTTTGCAAGTACCGAAGGTCCGATGTGTCATTTCATTCGGTGTAACTCACCCATAAATGTCAAGGTAAAGATTTGATGGCGCACAATAATGGATTGTGCGATGTAATGTATAGTAGTTACATTACCTTAGCTAAGTGAAAGGTTATGCAGTACACAATATGGGAGTCTTATTAACCATAGTGAATGTCAAATAAGAGTGATAGGATTGGTAATAGGGGATTTGTATTTTGCACAGGTAATTTCTAGGCGGACAGTAAGGGGAATTGCATTAGCCATTGTATTTACCAAGTGAAGGATTATGGGATACACAATAGGGGATGTGAGATTTGCATGCACCACTGCGCATGCCTGGTATAGTGTATCCTGGGATGGATTCGGTAGGAAGATGTGACATACAGTTGTAAAATATAATAGGGAACATATTTTGCCTGTAATTTAGGAAGTGCAAATGATCCATACAAACCAACTGTTTCCACTATATTGTATCGTATGTATGTTGTATCGTATGCATGTATCTGTAAATATTCCTACTATCCACAGGCCTACAGATTGCCCAAAGGTTCATTGCGAATTAAAATAGCAAATGCGATGTGTTAGGGAAATAAGTCACAAGTGGGGAAAAATGAATTTTGAGATACCATATCACATCTGAAAAGATGGAATCAAGCGGATCCCAATGATAGTAAACATGAAGGACATCTACGTAGTGTTTCTATATTTTATGTTTGATATATTTAGTTTTGAAACAAAAAAATGTGCAATATATCTGGGTGAAGGTTTACTAGTAAAGTTGCTAAATATATCCTGTAAGATGACCTTAGAAATGCATGCATGTATTTAATAAACTGTCTTGAAATTTGGTACGTCTATGTATGCTACCTCAAAGACAAGATACTCCAAGAATGAAAACATTCCGACAAAGGGATTATGTGAATAAATTACTTTAAAAACTACCAATTTTGCGACTTGTGACTCATTTCCCTGTAACGCATCATATTTAATAGTGACAATACAACTCCAATATTGCATTGGCGAAGCGAAGGCTTGAAGGATTATTGAATTGGATTAAATTTCATTTCCATCCCAACAATGGTACCTGTTCTACTACACTGTCATTCCTATTGATTGATGTGGTAGACATACATATACATGAACCGCTAAGGGCTGCTAAAATGACTGTCTCCTGTCATGTCATGTCTTGCCAAATAGTACTTTGGCAGAACAGGGCACTTGGTTTAGCCGCAGTAAATGTTATGTGTTCCAGGAAAATGAGTCACAAGTCGCAAACATGATATTTTTCCAAGTGATTTATAATACACAAGATCTAAATATCAGGGCATTCTATTCAATATATCCTTGCGTTTTAAAGGTCTTCATAAGGGAGTATATTTAGTTACGTTACTGTGCCCACCCAGAAGTATTGCAAACTTGTTTTTCCAAAATAAAAATATAAAACTTTGTTAGATATCCTACTGTTTACCATCACTGGAATCGGCTTGATCTCATCTTTTCATATATATTGATGTCTCAAAATCATTCTTTTGCGATTTATGACTCATTTTCCTGAACCTCATCACACACAAATGTTAAGGGAATGTATCCTATACATGCTTTTGTAAATATTCAAGGCTTGTTGGATATACAATAGGGGACTACCTATTGCTCCATTGAGAAGGTTTAGATTCGATATGTTGAACTATCATGGTATCGTGTGAGACATATCCTTGGACCAAGTCATCTTGTTTGCTATTTTGCAGAGTAAAAGGGACTTTATATCTGCCTTTGAGGTAGATTCAACAAGTAGAGTCCTTTCTCCCGTTTCTCTTATTCTGTGTATAAACTGATAGTATCATAGTTGGTACAGCGAATGTCAAAGGAATATTGGGATACACAAAATTGGAGATGTTTGAAGTGATTATTGGATTAACTATTACACAATAGTGGACTTTATTAGGCCCAATACAATTATATCGAGCGGAGGAGTTAGGGATGTACAATAGAGAGGTTGCCACCACAGGCAATATTCAGGGAATGGTATAGAGGAGATGCATTACCACTGCTTTTGTCAAGCGCGAGAAAGGGTATTGCACTCTCAAGATACGGGGAAGACTAATACACTCCAAAATATCCTATTCTCTCATTCTGCAGACACAATACTAGCTAATACTCCCTGCTCTAGCATGCATTGACCAGTCCAAGCATTTAGGATTGGAAATTATTCGATTCATTTTTTTGTAGAATTTGGGTTGCCTATTACAGATAACTAGTAGTCGAAATTAATCATTAGGGAGTTTCAGCAAACCTAACCTATACGTAAACTGAAACGTATCCATATCTCTGATATACAAACAATATACAATTATATACAATTAAAAGGAAGAAAGAGTTTCAGCAAAGCAAGGCGGGAAAAACGTAACGTAAAATAACATAATATATCAAGCAAAATGCTTCATCTCACATTTTATTTTTCATCAATAAAAATGTGACGTAATTCACAAAAAAGATACACGGTTACGTAATTTGGATAGGGTTGCTTGCGAAACCTCCCTTACATAATCGTTGTAGACCACGTATTCGTTCATTTGAGAGCTAAGATACTGCTTCATTTTAATACGCTGGGATTCATTAAGGTGATGGAGCACACTTAGCCTCTACTTAGGATTCGCTCCTTAGGAAGTCTTTCATTACAGCATAAAGGTGCTAAAATGCTTTGTTCGATGTCCCTTGTAATGCATTACTCTCCGGCGGTTACCGACCCCTACCCGGTTCAGTATTCAGCCCATTCAAATTCCTCCCAACCCTTCTTCTTTCAGGGAACATGTGAGTTATGAGCTTGTGACGTCACCAGCCCACGTGGGCCTATTAATCCCAGGTTTTCCATGGCAACCATTAAGTGTTACGTCACAGTAGATTAACTAAAGGTAACATACATAATCCCCCATAGGGAGGGGTCTAGGGAGATGTATTTCTGATTTCCTGTGAGATCATGGGCCCAAAATACCAACATGTTAGAAGCTTAGATATGTCTTCATTGGTAATCTTGTTTATTGTTTTATACTGGTTGGTTTTAGTTATTGATAGAAGGGGCCTGGGGAGAACTGAATGACGGAATATGATGGAATCTTAGATTGAATTAAGGAGGTTCATAGGCATTGGCCTTACTAATTGACACTGTTCATTCATACAGCCTCAAGGAAAAGAGAGAAGCCTCGCCGGTTTATGAGATTTAATTTCTTTTATATTCAAATGCATGGGAAAATTTTGTCTTCATTTTTTTTATTTAGGTAAGGTCTCTCAAAGTTTGACAATTAAAATCTTTTAAAGCCCGAATGGTCTTAGGTCTAATGAATATGATATAATAATGTTATGAGAAATCAACGATTTGCACTTACTTATCAATAGTACACGTCAAAGGTGGATCCATTGCAAAAGCAAATCTACAATGGAATCAAACAAGCTATACATTATATTTGAGATCACAGATCTACACTTGATACACGAAATTACACAAACATTTGTTTTGTACCCTTTTGCCAAATCCAACATCCATACGGCAAATAAAGGTATCTTATAAATATTTGATGAGACGTGATTATCATATTGGACTTCTAGCATACCATAGTAAAAGTGACAACCAACTGTCCATCTGACCACCAATTCTCAAGATCCGGGTTATCTGGAAGTAGGGCGATCTGTGCAAGGAACCAAAGGCCTTGCAGTAAAGGATAAAATAGGCAATCAAGGGATGTAAAGTTTGACATAAATCAATCTTACCCTGCACTCTGATACATACTCCTTCCATATTACAGTCCAGAAAGCGTTTCGAAGTGCCTTCTATGATTCAATTCCATCTACGCTACACTACGCTACGCTCAAAGCACCTCCAAACCGAATCCAAACGAAACAAAGCAGATTCTAGAACCCCACGTTGGCAGGTGCTTTCTAGAAGTCGATCCATGTTATTTGGTGTCATGTAGGGTGTGGAGAACCGATGCGAACTGAATCATATTGGGCAGCGATTTTAAATTTAAATTTACAGAGCGCAGTTTGAACAGAACTGAATTGTTCAACGTTTTTAGAAATTAGTTTACAATGATACCATCAATTTGGTTTGATTCGACTACTTCCATTTGCTTTGTTTTTTCGGTGTGAAAGGTGTATAACTGTTATACCAGCCGCGTCATCAAATATTCCTGTTATAATTTTTCAAGCTCCTATTTGGTTATCTGGATTGCAATAAGTACAAAATTTCCTTTACCGATTCCTTCAAATAACCCTGATTTAAATATCAATACACCTCAAAATATTATGAGAAATCAACTTCTTTGCTATTATTCAAATGTAATGATTCTATTGTTACTTAATGCAACTTAACATTAATTTTAGTGAGCTTTACGCATTCAGATGAGAGATAAGGTAATTCCACAGTTTAACACTCCAGTCAGGGCACCACTATTAGTATACGTCATAATGTGGCTGAATCTTTAAATAAATCTTGCAATGTACATAATACCCAAGTCGGGAGAGATATCGTTGTGTAAATTTCAGGAGCCTCCGTCTGATGTCCCATAGTGCCCTCTTAGTCTTATGTTGAAAAGACCTTTTTACCTAAGTTTCTCAGTTGGCACCCTGGCGTGGCCATATGTCAGTCATAAATGGAGATAGAAAGGTTGGACCTCTGGTGTTGTACTTATGGATCCATAACGTGTCTTATCCTAAAAGTGACCAATAGCTCCTTTAGTGACCCTTTAAGTCATATTCATATTTTTCCAAGTGATTTATTCACAAGACTCTTTGTTGGAGTGTTCTCATTATTGTTAGTCCAGTCAATTTATGAAAAAGGTCAAAAAAACTAGAACAGAAATGTGGTTTTCACCATGCTTTCCCACAAGGGCCCTGTATTAACTATGGTGGGGTTTTCAGGTATGCCAAACACACTGGTGATATTTAAAATCATGTTAGACATTGCCTAATAACTGATATCCAAGATGGCTGCCACTGGAAATATGACATTTTTGGAAAGGTTCAAAACTTTTGATAGGAATATGGTATAAAGACCAATTTTATTTGCTATTAACAGGTTTTCAAGTATGCTTCAACACAGTGGTGACATTTAGAATCATTTTAAAGATTACCTGTCATATATCCAAGATGGTCACCCCAGAAACTTAGCCAACTGTGTTTGAATAATTCATAAAGTTTGATAGAACTTAGTACAAGTTTTATTTTGTTTTTTTGTCAGAGCATGTTCCATGACATTCACCTTAGCGGAAGGAGCAGTCAATGACATATTTTTTGCAATTGCACGTCATGCTGCTACATCCTGATGTACAGCTGTATTTAATCATCACCAATAGTTAATCTGGTGCTGGTGGCTTGTCCATCATTGCTGGATACATCAGACCTTTCACTTCCCACCCCTAGTCTGTGGGCTGAAGGCTGTAGTTGCCTAACCATAACTGTACACTAGTAGGAATCAGGAATTTAGCTACTCTGAAAGTTGGGGGTAGAGTCTTAGTCTACACACAAGCTGTCCTCTTTATAATTGTTTGATGAAACTGGTGGTAACAATGTTTGTCAAGGGAATTGTTTTGGTCTCCCAGAATCAGACCCGGATCTTTGTTGAGTCATGCTTCTCTTCTGGCTTTAGAAATATCCTCTGTTGGCACTGTTGCCCTGGCAG
Organism: Sthenelais limicola; assembly: GCA_942159475.1. NCBI lineage: Eukaryota > Metazoa > Annelida > Polychaeta > Phyllodocida > Sigalionidae > Sthenelais > Sthenelais limicola. Next base: position 42,337,134 of record OW804097.1, on the reverse strand, counting down.
CATAAGAGTATACACATGTATGTATGTATCATCTGCAGCAACAATTGTTCTTCGTCAGCAGCAGCAATCATTTGGACAAGGGCAAGGTCAGCTTGTACCAAGATGTCACACTAAGTGTCCTTTACTGATGAGCCATCTGAGTACCCATCAAATACAATAATGCACCATACTTGGCTTTCCCATAATGAACATAATTGCCACAGATGTCTTTGAATTTACACCACAGGCCCAAGCGATTTTATGTAGCAGGGTGCCTCCATCGAAACCATGATGTGCTTGAGAGAACAGGACACAACATGTTATGATGTATGACAAAACCTTACTTTGTTCCATAGTACATCTGCTTATACTGCAGATGTTTTGAGAGATCTGTTTGAGGGTAGCTACAAAACCTCTTGAGCAGGTCCTGTCTATCTATGCTCTCTCTCGCAGCAACTGAAGTCATCTTCACCTGACCACAGTTACCCTGGTCATGCCTGTGGCATTGATCAATGTTCACAGGTACTGAAGCCACTACACCTGAGATAATAATATGCAATGTTTCTGTCTTTATGAAGGGGTTTATACACCCAGAAAGTTTACCAGCTTTGTTGAGTATTTGAAGCTTCTACATGTTGATCACTATTGTGATATGTTAAGCCAGTAAATTCCTGTATTACTTGAGAGAATTACCCCAGACCAGCCTTTGCTACTCACATGCCCTATCCATGGCCAGGTTCTGTAAATAGGGATGTATTGTTTTGTTATACACCTTGTGCCCAGGAGCAGCAACATAAGGAGAACCTTTCTTGGATTGATGCAAAGTGGCATTTCTAATTGCCTGTTCTTACTGCTCTCAGAGAACCCTTGAGGTACCATGTTCATTATACTGCAGCCAGAGATAGGTGGTGCAACTTGTATCACCTTGACAGTTGTCTGTGGAACTTTCTCCTGGTTCAGTGGGACTCTCTAGCTATCTTTTATCTTTGCTTCTTCAAAAGGTGTTTCAGTCACTTGACCTGCTGTTGATCTTTCTGCATGGAGGTTTGTGCTAAATTCATTTTCAGGAGGTTCCTCGTGTACATTTTTGTAGTGGCTGGAAAATGTTTGGCAATGGAAGTCCTGGCATCTCTGAGCAGTAGAAGGTTTGATATTGCAAGAAAATGGCGCCTCCAAGTTTTGAACTTTTCCAATATTGTCAAATATCCAAGGTGGCTATCTTGGATATGAGTTGTCAGGCAATGTCTAACATGTTTTTAAATGTTATCACAGCATTGGGCACACCTGAAAACCCCATAATATACACCAAAATCAGTTGTATATCATGAATCTATGAAAAAATTTGAACTTTTTCAAATAGGTCAGATTTCCGATAGCAGCCATCTTGGATATCAGTTATTAGGCAATGTCTAACATGATTTTAAATATCACCAGTGTGTTGGGCATACCTGAAAACCCCACCATAGACACCAAATTCATCCATTTGCTATGTTTTGATCAAAAGTTACATTGATTTTTTGCTGGGCACTTATCCCATGGCAGACTGTCAATGGCAGCCATCTTGGATATGAGCTGTCAGGCAATGTCTAATCTGTTTTCAAATGTTATCACAGCATTGAGCATACCTGAAAACCCAATAATAAACACCAACATTGGCCTTATACCATGTTTTAATCCAAAGTTTTGAACTTTTCCAAAAATGTTAGATTTTCAGTGGCCGCCATCTTGAATATAGGTAATTAGGCAATGTCTAAAATGTTTTTAAATGTCACCAGTGTGTTGGGCATACCTGAAAACCCCATCATAGACACCAAGTTCATCCATTTGCTATGTTTTGATCAAAAGTTACATAGATTCTTTGCTTGGCACTTTCCCCATGGCAGCCATTTTGGAAAATGGCTATTTTCCCCTATTTCCCTGTGATAAATTTTTCTACATTTTTAGTATGTTAATACAGGGCCCTTGTGGGAAAGCATGGTGAAAACCGCATTTCTGTTCTAGTTTTTTTGACCTTTTGGCTTTTTTGAGCTAGATTTCCTGGACTATGTCTTCAACGCACGAAGACACCCGGGTAGGGCTCACTTGCGTCTTGCGTCTTTTCTTATATATCTTAATTCTTAATTTAATGTACATGGCCTTTCAAATGAAATAAAAAAAAATTGGGGGTATCTACCGCTTGGAGTCGTATAAATTATATACATACCAAATTTTAAGACTGTATATTGAATAAATGTATGCATTTCTAAGGTCATCCTATTGAGTATATTGAGTTACCTTACTCGTAATTCTTCACCCAGAAATATTGTAAACTTTTCTTTCAAAAATAAAAATATCAAATTTAAAATAAATGAATATTTATGAGACGTCCCAATGTTTAGAATCGTTGAAATCGCCTTGATCTCATCTTTTCAAATACGATAATATCTCAAAATCCAGTTTTTGCGACTTGTGACTCATCTTCCTGTAACACATCACGCATAGTAAATGAATAGTAAATACATGGTATCCATAATCTGTCATCTCATGCGATATTGCGCCGCAGAGGACTCTTTACCACTAAATTCTGTGAGAATTGCATGAGAATTGGCTTAGTGGACCAGGCCCTTAAGATTCATTTGGTCTTGAAACAGGTATTCTGGGCGTAGGCTGGCCTGCTGTAGCGGGCAGGAGGCAAGGTAGAAGGAAGCTAAGGCGAGGTAGTTGATGAGAAAATAGGCAATCAAGAGACGTTTCACACACAATCACTTGATACAAGCGTACCATCAGTATTTGCCCACTACAATCTCCCAGTCCCCACTTCCCTCATGGTGCAGTCCCCGTAAAATTAATGTTAATAGCCCCTTGTACCTTCATTGTTGGGATAGTGGCAGGAGTAGGGTAGAGGGGGTTAGGGTCTTTTACTGTTAAAAATACTAAAAAAGTGAAAAAGACAAAAAGAAGAGGGATTCATATCTTCGAGATTGCCTTCCACCTATCCTTTTCGGACAACAATCTAGATAAAAGATCATTACCAACGAGAAGCCATGTAAAGAGCAGGGGAAATTCAATACTCACTATTCCAAAATCTGCATTATACAGATGTAGTTTTCTATACAAAGCAAAAGTAGCCTGGAATGCTCGAACTGACCCCGGAAGCGCAAGGTAAGAGCTTAGAAAGTATTTAGTGAATATCGATATTTAAGTATATTATAAGAAGATGGAGTTAATTGTGTATAATTTGCTTTATAACTTCAATGAGTTTGATGTCCGGTTATTATTTGTGTTTATTAATCAGTCTCTCTGTTAGTATAGACATCTTTTCTATTTGAGGTGGCGGTTGGAAGACCTAGATATTATCCAGAAGCCTGGTCCCCTACTTGTCGGATCTCACACGTGTATAACCTCAGATAAAAAAAGTATTTTTCAATTTCAATTCAATCAGGGCGGGTTGGGGGAGTTCCAGAGGTAGAGGGGGTCAGCATTCTCCACTGTCACAACAAAAGTATCTTACAACATTTACTCATATTATGACTGAAATTACAAATACCTTAGATGCTGCTTTTATGTTTGGTTGGTGCAATATACATGACCTTAACCAAATGTAGAGGTGTTGATGAAAGGTTTTCATTCGATAGTCAGGAGCCAAATCTGCAAAAGATGCTTAAAAAAAAGTTGCTCGGCATTTTTGGGTAGAATTGTTTTTAGATATGGATTAGGGTAATTTGAGCATGCTGAATTCAAATCTGCCAGATGCCGGAACGAATTCCTTCGGCATATGCCTCAAATCCAAGATGGCCGCCATCAAGGCATAATTTCTACTGAAATTCCAACTTTTTACTCTAAAATTGCTATTTATCATACAATATGGTCTTATAATACACCAAAAAACATTCTTTCTTTGAGATCTAGCAGATGAGACATAGTAGGATGATATCCAGATAATATGGTAACCATGGTGACAGGAAATACATCTTTTTTGTTCCGATTTCCAATTTCTCAACATTAAAGCATGGGTTTCGGATGACAATCACTGTCTTATACCTCCTTATAGAAGGTTTGATGAGCTTAACTTAAAAAATGCCATTCAAAGATATTGGGACATCATAGGAATTGTGTTGCTAGGCAAATTTTTAATGAGAGTTGATGTTGCTATGCAACTACTAGCATTAACAAAGAATCAGTTATTATATCAAAACCCTCAGGGTGAGTTAGGCAGGGTAGGTATCATTGATATTGAGCTAAGAACTAGATGAATATCCATTGCTAAGCAATTCAAAATTCATAATGCCTGTTGCTAAGCAATAAAACAATTGGAATGTGTGTTGCTAAGGAAGTACATTTTACCCTAGATACATGTGAATAACACCAGTGAAATGTATTTGGACATATTAGTTGGGTTAGGTGTGATCCGAATTGAGCTAGGAATATATGTTGCTAGGCAAATGAACAAATATATGTGTTGTTGCTATGCAACCACTTATCCTAGCAACAATCAAAATACATCCATGAACTCCCCACTCTAGTTTGTATTTCATCATGAATGTAAATGACCTTATAGCAGCAGAAGGGAAATATCACCTGAAGTTTTAGAGACAAACTACTGATGTCAAGGTCACTGCCAAGAAAAGGCACATGGCATTTTGAACCAGATGATCTTCACTGCCAGTTGTCATTTCGTGCAATTACAAGACCAGACACCTACCCATTTATGACTGGTCATTCAAAGAGAGCAGCATTTAACGTTTTCATGGAAAACAAAGAAGTCTTGTCTGGTAGAGGACCATTGACTGAAGAAACCCTACAGAAGTGTGTTCTTATGCAGTTATTACCAGTTATTACAGTTCTTATGCACAGTATACAATGCACATGATCGAGGTAAAGAGTACCTAGAAAGGAGTAAAACTAAAACAAGAACTCCTCCTACCAACAAGTGATGATGCCAAGTTTCATTTCATGAGGGGAAATCATGAGTTAATGATATGGCAAAAGTCCTTGGAACCCAAGCCGATCATACTACCAGCAACTGATTGGAGCTGGGAAGTCTTAAATGACCTCCTCAAACCTATTCTCATTGGAATTCCACCAGTTCCAGACTCATGTATTGTGGAAATACGAGTATCTAAGTAGTCCCTCAGCTTGGCTTGCTCTGTCAACATTTGTTGAAGGTAGTCAGATTATATTATGCACACTACAATGTGAACTATTGACAGTCCCCGGTATTTACTTGCACATCAAAAAGTCAGCATTGAACGGTCCTCTAGGGACCACCAGACACTTGATTTATGACTGTATGGACATTTCTGGTCATATTTCTACATATATATATTAGCAAAGCATCAATCTCCGGACTACAATCAAAGAAATACATATGTTATGGTATGCTGTGCAGACCTATAGATGGGGGAGGAGCTTCGCTGCTACTCAGCCATTAGCGATATAAATACTTGAGTTCTACAACAGCTAGACTTAGGACGTCTTATTCACTACCTCCATCATTATATAGCTTATACAATATATCATATCTGTATCAATACTCATCTAGACCTCATAGTATAACATTGGTGGACGATCATAACGGTCAATATTCATTGTGTATACAGGTACATATGGTACTAACATGAGTAAAAATGAAATAATGAAATATACAGCTAATCAAAAATATGATTGTATTATTGGGGCATTTAGACACGTATTGGGGACAGATGGCACAGTGGTCTATAGTTTGGCGCTGGATTCCTTAACAGGGAAGGGGGAAGAGGGAAGAGGGAAGGGGGAAAGGCCAGATGCTTTGGTCATTTAAGTGTCATTAAACGTCGGCTACTCGATCTCTTAATGGTATGTGATGGTAAACGAAATACAGAGGATTAAAGCTAAAACAGGAGGAACTTTCCCCCAAATCGGGTTGAGGGAGGCAAGCCGACCCCATGGCCCAGCTGGTTTTTCATGAGGATGTTAACTGATTAACAGGAACTAATGGTATTCCCTCTTCCACACATTGACATCAGAGAGAAATCACCGTTGTTTAATTACCCTGTCATAAACTATTCTGAGAGTAGGGTATAACACCTATTAACGTGTCCCTCTCAACAATAGAGGGTATTATATTACCCCAAGGCTTGTTGGAAGATCAGCTATGGAACTGAGCTAAAATGTCAAATGTTAGAATATCATACCTTACAATACAATATATCTTCCCCATGGAAAACCACCCCCGCCCAGACACAATTGCCCTTCTCCTAAATGAAATTCTGGAGCAATCCCTGTGTGTTGAAGCGTCCAACGTCACTTCCTGCGATTCAAATTAACGTCGATGACATTCAGATAAATCAAGGTCATTGCAGAGGAAGCGGAAGTAAGGCTTCTTTTGCTGATGTAGGTGGCGTTCAATAGGTGGCGCCTCGAGCGCCATATAGTGGCCAGAATTAGTACTTGGTACGTCCGCCAGGGGTTTGACAATCAATGTGGGCAGCCAAGTTTACTATCGCAACATAAAATGTGGAAACTAAGCCTGACAAAACTGATAAATCTGTAAAAGCAGGAGTCTTGTTTGGTGGCCAGGGTGTTCTTTGGGGATACAGAAAGATCAACTTGTGATGGGAGTGTATTTCTGAAGTGGGATTTGAGATATAGATCTCTGTTTCAGTTCATTTCTTTTTATCTTTCTCTCTGTCAATTATAATCTTAAAACTTTTCTTCCCTTTCTCTTGATGTCTTTCTAGCAAGCTCTGATTTCTGTCTCTTTCACAGTCGGTTTCTCTAATGTCATGTCATGCTGCATTACGTGCTTTGTCTCTCCTCTAATTCAAACATCCTCTCCTATTATTTCTTATTTCCTTCTTTCCGTCTCTGCCTATATCTGTCTGTCTGTGTCTGTCCCCTATCTCTCCATCTACTCCCTCATCCCCTTCTTCGAACTCTCCTTTCACTCCTGTCAGCTTTCTCCCGTGGAAACTGTTGGCATTAATCGAAAAGTTATAACCCAGCCTTCACCATGCACATACTGAAGCTGAAATGGTGCTAATTGCATTAGTTCTCTACCACCTGACCGCACATATCAAATTGTCACCAATCATACACAGCAAAATTGTTTTTCTATTGAATTATGACAAGTATGTTGACATGGGCCCCTGCTGCTATAGCCCAGATTAGCAATCCTCTCATACCGGGATGCTAACTCTAGGTGTTGATTCCCTACTAAAATAATTATAATTGTGGCAGATCGGTCTGCTTGCCAAACATATACAGTAGATTTTTTCCATTTTTATTCAGCAATGTTTTGTGTCGACACTGGGATTTTCTTGTTTTTCGAGGTTAACAATATATTCTATAAAATAGGTTTGTAATTGCATCAATAGGGGACCTGTATGTCCGCCATCTTGAATCCTGATTCGTTTGGAATTATGGGAGTTGAATGTCAGTGTATTTATAAGCTATGGAAAACGTGTTATGTTCAGCATGGAATATTTCACAGTAATCTCATGTAAATAGCCATGTGTTTTACATGTTTCCATTTAAGACTCCATCTTTCCCATCATGCATTTGGTTTCTATAGAATGTTCGCAGAACAATCCATGATATTGGGGAAAATATCCTTGCAATGTTTGATAAAAATGTTGCTAAATACTTGTATGTCAGATTTGAACTGAATCCTTCCCTGCATGCATTGTAATAGATATAGGCGCAGTGAAACACGCAAATCCCCTATTGAAGCTGTTTTGTATGATAATCAGATAAGCAGTTATCTTTATTATCATTATGTATTTCTATCATTTATACATAGAAATAGGACTTGATTGGCATATTTTACTTCCAATGACTTTCATTACAGTTTTTGCCTAGTTCTGAATGCGTCAACGCTATGTAGTTCTTTATCATGATATCCATTGATCCAATACTGTAGTATGTACGGTGGAAAAGACTCGATTGTTTTACAACAGGACTATACATTATGTTCATAGTGGTCTAATACCAATCAAAAGGACATTACATCCTAATGCAGTGCTCTGTGTATTACAATCAAAGCTCGTACTATTACAAGTAAATGAGCTCCAACCTACACTAAAGTTAATGAAGGCTGTTGCACAAGAAACCTTTACTTAAAGTATTCCTTCTTTAGCTATCTAATGTAGGAATTTACTACTGAATGAATCAAAATTAATATTGTCTGTATAGCAAATTCCTTCACTGAATCTCCCTTGCCAGCTGCTTAGCAAGGAAAGGCAGCTAAGGAAAGACACACTTAAACAAATATTTCTTAGGCAACTGCATGGTCCCTGTACTGTACTGTATGCATTATTGATATTAATAAATTGTATCAACTCAATATCACAATGATACTATACATTACCTACGCATGCAGTGGCTCAGTAGGAACGTATCATTATATTATTACCAACAAAATGTTTCGTACTATTTGGTTTGCTTAATGAGTGTACATTCTCTGGCAGACACATGCCTCTACTGAGGGAGTACAGTCAAGTGTAAGAGTATACATCATTTGGATGCTTTAGTACTTTTTTATTGTTGGCCCCCATAATGTTTGCTGATGTTTTTCCATAGTAATTCTTGCCAGGGAAAGGCAGTATATTTAATTGTTTCAGGTAGAATGTATTGCACATGACCGTTATTTGTGTGTCACTTAATGAAGACAAAGAGGTAATCGTCAGAGAAAACGAGTGTATGAATGTTTTCTAATCAAGAAGGTTATACACAACAACTACGTTCAAAACTTCTCAGACGTTGTGAATTTTACGAAGAACTTTAAAGTCCCAAAGCTTATGGACATTGGTAGCTAGTGAAGGTGGCATTAGTTCTACATCAATGGAATCATCAGACCGGTAATTCTTTCCTTTAGGTAATTTGTTAAGTAATGAGGAAAAACGATAATTAATATGAATAACAAAACTAGACCCCTGAGAAGCACAGATGATGGGAGACTTCTGACAATAATACCCCCCACGCCCCCCCCCCCCCCCCACCCGCACTGAAGAGATAAAAAAAATCACTCATGTATCTAATACCTTTGTTCTGAAACAAATGGAAATTAGAGTCTTCAGGTGCAAATCTAACGACTACCGTACTTTCTTGCGAACAGCCTGCCTCCAGGAGACTTGGGAAGGGGCAGACAAACCAATTACCAAACTATTACCAAGAGCTGAACGGGGGTGGGGTGGGGTGGGGGTGAGGAAGAAGTATGAAGCCCTGAGCTTTGTGTTAAGGGTTTGTAACATACACCTAATCTTAGCTCACATTGATGTATTGTTACTTCATTATTTACAAATCACACCGCATATAAAGCGAAGATGCCACAATCATTTGTGTAATGAGTTACCCCAACCGGAATGGAACTGGTTGGTAACAGTTGGATTTTTTAATATGTATTTATAATGCAAAGGTGTTACACTATAGTTAGATGCCATATTTTACTATCCGGGTATGCCATAGAGTCAATTGGAAGACCTGCAGTTTGCAGAAAATATATTATTAGTTTCTACGAAATAAAAATCTCTCTCTCTCTATATATATAAGACAGGATAAGGAATTTGTCCACTTATTAGGAGGCTAGCCTCTAGGTGTTTATTTGTTTTAACTTGTATTTCGATTGAATGGGCGCAGCCTCCTTTTAGTCTCACTATAGGAAAGGTATACTCAGGAGTTTGTCACACCCCTGGGGCTGTAGAAAAAGGAGGGGTGGCTTAACAGCGGCCACATGGGTTTGTTTTGATTGTGTGGGCTGGTGCTGTTAAGTGGAGGAGTGTATTGGCTTGGCCTGTTTGCTGTGAGTGACATGGAGGGAAGTATACAGACCGAGTGAGTGAAGCCTGTTGGCTGTGATTGACAGGGGGTTGGCTACTAGGCATTCCTACTAGGCAAGGCCTATTATGTGTACCTATTATGCTTTAGGGAGAATAACCCATATGGGTCAGATTTTCAGAAAATGTACAATTGGCAGCTGTACACATTGAGTAAATTCTGTTAAATTAGGCTGCAATTTGGTCAATACTTAGTAAATTCGAGTATATTTGGCATTGCATTGAGTTTAGCAATCTGTTTCGTTGTGTTGAACTGTATTTTGAACTTTATTTTCGTCTGAAATTTGGGTTATTTGAGAAGATTGGTGAAGTTAAATTGTACATTTTCTAGAAATATGACCCGAATACAAGAAGAAAAGGATGTAACAAGTGTGATCTGACAAGCTACATCCTGTAAGATCTTTATCTTTGGATCTGTAGACTGTCATCTGTACATCTGTGTAAACTGATTTCAGTGAGAGGAAATATCTGAGGAGATCATCAGATAAGTTATGTAACTGATGTGTAACATCACTGTGAAATGCCTCTTGCTGATTGTGACCCAGAGTGGAGGAGGCCAGGTTTGGAAGTGAGTGATGGTTGCCATGACGACATCCATGTGGAGTCATATTCATGGCAATGAGGGTTAGTGAGATAAGATGAGATGAGATGAGATGAGCAAAGTAGGAGCACAGGTGGTATTTAGGCTTAAATGAGGTTAACAAGTTTGGAACTGAAAGAGGCCTGATTTTAAATACTTATGAGCTAGGGGGAGAGTAACCCTGGAGAGGGGGACCTATGGCCTGCATGTTTGCACAGGTCTGCATGTATACATGGCTGGTGCACCCTTAGACCACCCCTCCCGCTCTACTTTTTTCTCCGGCTATCTCGACTTTACGATGGGCTATCTCAACTTTACGATGGGCTATCTCGACTTTAAGATGGGCTATCTCGACTTTAAGATGGGCTATCTCGACTTTACGATGGGCTATCTCGACTTTACGATGACTATCTCAATTGTTTCAACTATGCAATCAAATGTAACACTCAGCAATCGACTGTTCAACTAATTAATCAATAAAAAACTGAATTACACGGAATGAACTCTATACTAAATAATGAAAGCAGAAAGTAAATAACAGTTATGCTAATCAGCTGGGCTAGCCTTCTAGTATCGAAAGATACTGTAGCAATTGGCAGTAGTATGTTGTCTTGTATGTTCTATGGTAGAAACTGCTAGGGCACATCTGATATCTTTGCAAGTCCTCCTATACGTGCCAACCACTCCCGTACATTACAATTTACATCAAACTAGGCTTTCTGAAGTTTAATCAAAATAGTGTCATTGAATTAATTCTCAAAAGCGACACACACATATAAGATGGAATTGCATTTTCCTGTGTTCTCATGTCAATCAAAGAACATCTGGTCTATACTGGTTAGACGAGTCCTTTGGGTAACAATCTGATAAAATACTGTTTATCACGATAACAACTGTTTATCAATGATGGATTTGCATAGCTGCCATTTTGAATCTTGATTCGCATGGAATTATGGAGCTAATGGTACAGTTTAAAATCTATAAAAAAAAATACATGCCATGTTCAGCTTTGAATATTCATCAATGGTCTGTTCTCAATATCCATGTGTTTTACATGTTTCCATAACACACGTCGCAATTTTTCCCAATTGGTGTTCATAAATGATTCATAAAAGCTATGATATTGGTGAAAACATTCCTGCAATTTTCGATAGAATATTGTCAAATATTTGCATGTCAGATTTCAACAGAATCCATCACAGCATGCACTGTAACAGACATGCGCCGTGGCACATGCAAATTCCCTATTGCTAAACACATATCTTGATAAACATTGCTTTTCAAATGAAAAGAAAATGCTTTTCACCCCAAACTAATGATCAATATCGGTTGATATCAATGACTAAATTGTAAATATGTATGTTTTACCTTGATAAACACCGTTTATCATTTAAGGAAAGTAACTATTTATATCAGTAGATGTACCAAGTTTTGTCTAATAAATATGCTTATCAGAGGTAATACAGTGTACAATTTCAGGAAACAATGTTCTATCTTGATAAGCAGTGTTTATCAACTGAACAACCTTGTTTATTTATATAAAACACTGTTTATTGACATAAAACACTGTTTATCGATATAAAACACTGTTTATCAAATTGTTACCCGGCTTGCCATAAACAATGCAATTTATTGAATCACTGCTACAATAAATTCGCACGTGTCGACTGAAGAGACATGGGGTGCATTTGTCTGCGATTATTGTATTGTAGAATGCAGAATATATAGCCACTGGGATCAACTTTTTCACGTAAATTATTGCTTGAATTGAATTGTTTCCCCGTACTCACCATAAATCCCAGGTTATCTCTATGAAAAGGTGGGATATCCACGCCTGAATATATTTGCCACTCTCCCACCATCTACAACAGATGGTCTTATATTAACCGGTCCAAGCGTTAGGAAGGACCAAGTGTAAAAACTCGAAAAAACATAGCAATATAAAATAGCATTTCTAATTTAGATCGTCGGGGACTTCGAAAGTGATACAGTTACATGAAATACTATATAGGGAGAAAAGGTAGTAAATTGAGACTTAGTAGAATGTGTTGATTACCTTCCAGCTGGGATATATAATGAAAATACGTGACACGCCCTCGAGACCCAAGCGCCCAAAAATCGAGGCGCCCAGATCGAAGCGACAAGCGCCCGGACCCAAGCGCCCTGGTCTAAGATCGAAGCGCCCACCGCTTACATCGAAGGGACCTGCCGGTGTTAGATCGAAGTGCCTACGGTCTCAGATCGAAGCGCCCCGGCCTTAGATCGAGGCGCCCAAGGCATACATCGAAGCGTCCACGGCATGGACAGGCTACAGATTACCTGTCTTAGGGCCAGCCAAGCATGATTTACTTCCGATTTAGCTAATGATATACACAAATGTAAACAATGAGTCCACTACTGCCTTTACTGACTTAGGACAACCAATTTAAGGTTAGGGTTAGGGTTAGTTTTGGTATGGATTATTGTTAGGTACATTTAAAAAAGGCCGTCCCTTATAACTGGGGCGCTTCGATCCCGGGCAGGGTGCTTCGGTCTGGGGACGCTTCGATCCAGTGGCACTTCGATTGTACAATCTGTGACACGTAAGAAGTTTTATATTGGTTATGACACGCAAGGGAATGAGGCTATTCCTTGAGAAGAGGCTGGTTTCAACAGAGCTTTAGTATGGGACCGATCCAGTCTGTCATGTAACTGTGATGTGTTTAAGGAAAATGGGTCACAATTCGCAAAATTTATTTTTGAAAGTGTTTTTTATTCACATGATCCTTTTGTAGGAATGTCCCCTTTTGTTGGGTTTCTAACTATTTAAGTCGTAGGAATACATGTACTAAATTCCAAGAGAGTGTATTAATTATTTTCATGCATTTCAAAGTTCATCCTATATTGTCTATTAAGCTACAAAAACAAATACCCGTGCTACGCACGGGATTGGCTAGTGGGGCAGTGGGGCCCACATTCTCATCTCTCCTTGTTCCCTCTCCCACCATTTTTCTCTTTTAAGTTGTCTCTATAACTTATTATGTGTATCAACATTTATACCACAAATGGAACCCTTTTTAGATGTTTTTTTGGTCACCCTTGTGTTGTTGTGTTCCCTGTCCCTGTCCCTGTCCTGATCCCTCTCCCGCTCTCATACGTTTTTGCATGATCCCTCATGTACATTTCCTAAGCTGCAGCATGGATTACCATAACTATTTTCGAATCACTTTCATTCCTTTTCTCAGGTTTAAATGTTTTAAAAACAGAGAGAGATAGCAGAATCACAAACAATAGTTTATGAACTGATTCAACTCTGACGATGTTCCTTTCGGTGGAAATATGGTGAAATATATCAACTCCTGGCCCGTAGTGAAGCATCGGCATTGGGTGACCCAGAAACCTGATGTAGGGGCACTGATAGGTTTGTTTTCAGGCAGCACTGGAGGCCCTGGATGGGGGGTGCTCGATGTAAACCCATCTCTAACCCATTTCCAACCCTAATTTGTTAATGAAACATAGTGGAATGGCTCGGCATCATTTTTGGTAATGTGTATGTGAAATATAATGGAGATCTGGCCAGCGGTTTCAGAGAAGATAGCCGTTTAAGGCTCGAAAAGCTTATTTTATTAAGATATAGATTACTAGTAATTTCCCAACCAGAAATATTGCAAACTTTGTTTTTCAAAAATACAAAAATCAAACTTCAGATATGGAAATATTTAATAGCTGCACAAATGTTTACCATCATTAGAATCTGTTTGATCTCATCGTCTCAAATATGATGATATCTCGAAATTCATTTTTCGCGACTTGTGACTCATATTCCTGGAACACAACTCAGTTTTACTTGGTATAGAAGAAACCACCAACATCATCTTCCACATTTACTATTTCCAAAATCACTCTACCGTATTTATGAGTAGTATCTTCAATAAATCAACCACACGCATTTTTTATTTTTTGTTTTCATTGTATTACTTACAACACTTGGCTTCCTCCTTTCTCCTTTCTCTCTTAACTAATTAAGACTCATTGATTTCAATGGAGAGGACTAGTCTCCTGTTGTTTAGTATTCATCTGGAATATAGCAAATCATGACCTGTAGTGCGTCTACAAAGTTAATGAAAAGGATTTTTTTCAGTACATCAGTTGGATAATTCTGTTACTAAGTTACTGTTTTTACCATGCCATATATATTCATATATTTATTCTCTGCTTAGTTTTTTTTTCATATCTTTAGTCACTTTCTCTCCCTAGCTCACGTGTTAAGGTTCAAAGGCAGGTTTTATGAAAGTGACAGAAATGAAATCATGTAAATTTGGGAATACTAAATTAATTCTGTATAGAAACAATAATTAGTTAACAGTTATCACTTTACATTTATTTATTTCCAGTTCATGCAGAAGATTGCGTTTCCAAGGAAACGAAGATTGATGTCAGTTAAATGTAAAGTTCGAAAATTGTCACACAAATCATTAATCAATTTTTGTTGAATGAGATTTCCTGTAAAGAAAAAGTGTAAATCCAAGGTACTACTTGATCATATTGGCTATAAAATAATTCCTGAAATATGAAAGAAAACAGAATTCTGAAAGAAAATGAGGCACAGAATAATTGGTAGGTGTGTACAGAAGCTGAGAATGTTTACCTAATATTTTTCGAAAAAGAGGGAGTGGAGTGAGAGAGACAAAGAGGGATAGGGACAAGGAGGGATGAAGAGAGGGGGACAGAGGAGGTGAAAGAGAGGGGGCAAAGAGAAGAGGGATGGGAGAGGAGAGGGAGGAATAGCAGGAGGGAGAGGAAGGGGAGACAGAAAACATGAAATCCCTATCCCATATATGACTGGTCACTCCATGTAATTCTGTTGGTCCCTTTACTTCTCAACTTGCCACTTTAATTCACACATGATCTACCCTTTAATTCATATCTAAACGCCATCCCCCCTCCCAACCATTACCAGCATGATTCTGATCCCATCTGCTTATATCAGAATCAACAGATTCTTCACACTGATATCCAGGATGGGAGGACCGAAGATGCTATCAATGATTGACAGATATGTACCCGATCCAATGCGATTGATGTTAACTCATCAATCTAAAAAGTATCAAAGAAGTAAATATGAAAGAAATAATTAATGTGCAGTGAACCAGAGTCAACTTGTCTTAATTAATTTGTGCAAGAACTAAACAATTCACAAGAACTCTCACTTACAAGAACTCTCATTCGCTTTTTCAAAGACAAAAGAAAGAAAAGAGGGTAGAATCCCTGATGCCCCTTGTTGCGGCAATGGTTGTAAATCCAGTTTAGATGTAGGGTGAAATCGCCAGAAAATGTACAATTGACATCCCACAATCTTCCCAAATAACCCAAGTTTAAACCAAAAGTGAGGTTCAAGATTCAGTTCAATTCAACATAACCAAACACATTTTTTGAATTAAGGCAATGTCAGATATATTCAGATATATCTAGTATTGACCATCTTTCAGTCTAATTTAGCAGAATATACTAAATGTGTAGATCTGCCCACTGTACATTTTCTGAAGATGTGACGCTGTAGCAGATTAAATACATTATATTTGGGCCGTCATTGATATAATATTAAAACGCTGCTTCAAAATTCCCAATTTGTATCAATGCCTTGAAATGAGATCATACGTCTCTTCACCAAATATCATCATCGATACAGTGTCAAATATTGAAGATATTATAAATACAAACGCCCAAATGTTATTATGAAAAGCGACCCAACTGGTGTAGCAAGAGTACCTGACAAAGTGCAACGTGCCTGATAGATCTAGTTAAGCAGAGAGACACATTGTCTGGTGTAAGAATACTGTAATATTATTATCTATACGTATGCATTTGTTATATGAAGATAATCATAATAATAATAATTAATGATAATTACAGTTATAAAGTGGTTACCCATTGTTACATCATTATTGCGTAACATGATGTAACACATTTACGGAAATAACCATTATAAAATCTTTTAACATATTTTTGATCTCAGTGCCTTTAAGAGGCCTGAGATCAAATGAGTCACTACGAAATGTGCCAATCATTCTTCATCTGATAATATGTGTAGCTGTATGTAAGGTGTTAGAGCTTAGATATCACATCAGGGGAGCATGCCATATCTAACTTACTGATCAGTGATACATTTCGCACTTAGATGTTATGCCAACACCTCAGCCCCTTCACCCCCCTCCCTCCCCCCACCTTCCCACCTCACCCTCTGTCAGCCCACCCCCAACACAGAAGGGGGAATAGAGTGTGTACGTTGGACAGTTGTGTATTTATGGCAATAGGTGGCGGGTTGAATTTGGTGTCCCGTCCAGCGGTAGGCGCCATAGGCACTATATAGCACTGTATATTAACAATGGTCTTGAAGCATTTCAGTGGTTTTCCAGACCCCTAATATTCTAAATTTGAAGCCTCTCTGATTAATTTAAAGGCAATCCGAAAAGGGAGTTAATAATTTATTTATATTCTTAAGTTCATGGGTACCAGGACACGGCGTTTTCCACAGGTTTTATGAGGGTCTCATGGTCAAAGTACTGCCCACAGTCAGAGTACGGTACCACCTAACCCATAAGTCATAATACCATCAACATTATCAAGGTTGCGCGACTGGTAGGTAGGTGTGAGGCTATATGATGTGTGAATGCACCATATAGTTATATGTGATGTGTTCCAGGGAAATGAGTCACAAGTCACCAAATATATATATATTATATTTATATTATTTATTAATATATTTTTCAAAGTGTTTTCTTCACAAGAGTTCTTTATTGAAATGTTCTGATTTTTAGAGGGTAAAGCACTTATAGTCATATAATCCATGTAAGAAATTTCAGGACATTGTATTAAATATAATCCTTGCGTTTTAAAGGCCTTCATATATTTAGTAACTTGACTGATATTTTTTTATGTTTTCTTGCATCGACCCTATTTGTATCATTAACTTGATTATTAAACTACTGTCTAATAGTGAGCTTTCAATACGATTTACCATACATTACAGATTCTTATAGCCAAGTCCCGACCTTTCCATATAGCCAATTAAACTCAATCAAATATTACAGTTTGTTATTCAGAGAATTTCAATACATCTATATAACCTTCATCATATTCATTCATTTCATCAAAATGAGCAATCTTTCAGTATTCAATACTGTATGCATATAATCGTCTAGTCCTTATAAGGACTTTACATTAAAATTACCCATCCAGAAACATTGCAAACTTTTTTTTCAAAGATAAAAATATCAAAGTTAATATATAGAAATATTTATAAGGTGTCCTAGTGTTTACTATCATTGGAATCGGCTTGATCAACTAAAATCATCATTTCCTATTGAGACAAAGGCTTGACAAGAGTGTATTTTTGTTATTTTTTAAAATAAGTTTAAGATGTAATCAAATATACAGCTAGAGTGTGAAATTAACACCTGTACAATTTCTGACCCATAATATTATTAGTTTTCTCACCTACGGTGTGAGAGTCTAGCTGTGCGATTTGGCACTCAGTGCATCACAATGCATTAACAAATGATATATATGTACATTTTAAGTGAATCTTTTGCATTTAAATCCCATTCAATTATTTAGAAACTTCATGAACCGTATTTGGCCATTTCCACCAATTTGACAACATTTGGGCCCCTAGCACCCCCTGAGCACCCAAAAATATGTTTTACATTTATTAGTTGATTTTTTTATTTTCTATCAACCTTATATATATATGCACATCAAACTGCCAAGTTTGGAACCATTCTGATTATCAGTAAATCTTCCACAGAAGTCCGTTGCATGAGGTATCGTTAAATAAATTCCGTTCCGCTAAACTCCCGTTAACATGTTACTGTTGCACCAGTCGTCCCCGTTCCGCTATGTTGTTTTAGCGGAGGTTATTTAGCGGAGAGCCTTGGAGCACTCCGTATCGTTACCAACAATATGGAAGCCTATGGGAATTTCAAAAGGTAGTGCAATGCAAATGCCCCCACCTGTCTTATCATCGAAAACTTGAGATTTTCAGTGATGACCCCCCATTTTCTTTTTGTTCTCCTCTTGTATACATATTACTCTAAAAACTGGACAAGTTATGAATCTAGAAATCCTCGTCGGAAATATAGTAAATTCGCCGTAAATTTTGCCGTTTTAGATCAACTAAATAAAAAGGAACCAAGCGTAACATAATTACAGAATTTGCACGAATTATAGATTCAACTCTTCCCTTTCAGAATCTAAAATAATTCTTAAAAAGTAGTGAATAGAAGTTTAGTAATTATTGACGACGACAACAGACATTTTATGAGAAGTAACCATGTCGGAAATAACGCCTGGTGGTTCCGCCACACTTGATTAAAAAAGATTCGGGTTGCTATGTTGGGATAGCGTTGTTGGGGGGGCGTGGCCTAATAACGTTGGTTATGAGGCGTCAATTTCCCTCTTTCAATAACGGAACGATGCGACAGCGGCAGTTCTCATGCAACACTGTGAACGTCGTTCCGCTGCCGCTCCGTTAATATTATTTTAACGGAGACGATATCAACAAATCTGGTGCAACAGGCCTCAGGGGGGTTGAAAAATAGATCTCTAATATGAAAAAATGCTAAAAATAGCATGTGGAATAATGGTACATGTTTGTATATAAATGAGGATTTAAATAAAAAATGAATAAAACAAATATGCACATAATGTTTTAAACTATTTTGTACTTGATAGGCCTCGACATAAGGGTGACAGCACTTTTTAGTTTGTACAAATATCCCTATTAGAAGGAAAGTTATAGCCAAATAACCATTCCAGTAATGGCAATGGCAAGTTTATTGACCCCACCCCACCCCCACCCCCCTTATATATATATATTTTTGGCTGTAAATTGTCTTCTAGTGGGAATATTTTCACAAACTAAAAGGCTTCATATATACATCGATACCTGTGAAATACACACTAATTCAAAACATTATGTGCATATATGTTTTTTATTTATTTCTAATTTGAACAGTCATTTATAAATGTTGAAATCACTCTTGCCGTCACCCTGTGACGGCAAATGCGTGACGGCAAGAGACAAATGCGTGACGGCAAGACTTTCAAGCATTTTGCTATAAGAATGATGTAAAAAATACTCAGACATGATGAATGTCGATCTACATAGGCTGCTAATAAGCAAAATCGATAATAAATGTCAAAATTAAAGTTTACCATTACAATTATGCTTTATATGGGCCTAAAAACCCTAAAAGTGTGTGACGTTAGGAGACATTACCCCCAGTTTCCACCACTTTTTGCCGCCATGTTTTTTCTCTGCTAGTATTCAAGAAAAACTCTAACCAATGCAGTTCTTGGTCCATATATAACAAATCCTATGATTTTTATCATTATTCATCATAATTTGATGATTTTTTTTTATTATTATTTTATTCCACCTTAAGCACAGTGCGTGACGTTAAGAGACATCAGGGGTACCCACTTTTTAAAAAATCATTTTATTTTGGATTTTAGCCAAAAAATCATTTTTTGCATTTTTTTGCATTTTGCATTTTTTTTTACACAGATCATATTCACGTATAAACCTACTATCACAACATATAAAAAAAAATGTTCAACTTTGAAGATTATTTAGAAATTTAGCAATTCCACGGACTAATGGCTGTTAGAAAAAACGATTTTTGCCCCCAAAATGGGATTTTGAAATAAATAAAAAAAAATTGTGCTAAAAATGCCAAAAATGTGGTTCCACAGGTTGGTAGAACTATCCAATCAAAAAAAATAATCAAATTAATGATAATTAATTTGATTTAAGCCCATTTTATCCCTTTCCACGGTTGGGGGCCAAATGTTGTCAAATTGGTGGAATTGGCCATTTGCTTTTTACCAGCTATGATATGGCCGGAATATGGCCAGTCATTGTAGCGCTCTCATGACAAGACCAACAATAATGTATGTAGCCACACCTCCACGGTCACGGAAAGTGATAAAAGGAGGCAGAATAATTTGGAGAAAGATATTTTTAAAGTCTAGAAACATGTTGGAGGTATATGTACATCATTTCTTTAGACATGTATGAACTTTTTTCTGTTTGAATGTTGTTTATTTCAAGGTAGAAATGTATGAACTTTTAATGGAAATGTAGGCCCTACTGTCCTAAACAGTCGTCAGTGACACTGACAGAATATTTGATAAGTGGCATATATTTAATAAGTCACCAGAGTATATGATAAAGGTTATAACTGTACACAAAGATTTCCTATACCATACTCAGCTATTACCCTTATGATACGTAAAGACAAATAATACATCTATGGGTAGCATCAGAATTACCCTATACATATATAGGCTACAGGGGCGGACCCAGGATTTTCTAAAGGAGGGGGCGCGGTTTCAAGTTTTATTTTAAAGAACATAATTATATGTTATATTCTAATTAATTACTTATAGCTTAGATGTTCTGCAATGCTTTAGATATTCAGAGATGCCTCTCACTTATTTCAACACTAAAGCTGACCATGATGAAAGTACTAAATAATCTTAAAATCACTCAAAAGGAATTTTTATTCTGTGCGGAATATGTGACTAGACATTATTTGTTAGATTTAAGGGTTTTGATTTTGAACTATTTTTAAACACAGCATTAGTTATGCCTCCTCACCATTCATATCTGCCAAGTCCTCCCCTTGGGTGTATATGCAAATTACATTGGCATCTTCTCCTCTTATACCATTGATTTCCGTATTGCATTTTATTTATCTATTTAAATTAAGCCTCCTTCAAATCTGCTATGAATGCACATTAATAATGTCTAACTAAATTCAAATGACCTCACGCTCTCCGCCTGGACAACAAGTTAATAAATTGACATCGGACACAAGTAATTCGGCCTGAGAATCGTTTCCATTGGAAACGCCAGGTATAAAAATTAAGTTGACACTAATTGTAAAGTTAAATAGATAAACTAAACTTAACTTGATAATTTCTTAACTTAGTACTTGTTTATTCAGATAGTTAATACATTACAGGTTAATACAGGTACATTCACGATCAGCCAGCCGATACTTGCCGAATGTAATACTAAAAGGTGTAACTACACCAAGAGATTTTTCATTACGGCCCATCCGGTTTTCACCTCATGGCTAATGGTAAACCAATGGTGCCGGATTAGAGAACCATATCTGCCGCAAGGATGAAAACCTTGGTGTAGCCCTACTATTAACATCGTGTTTTTTGCCGTGCGGCGGCCATACACCAATCGGCCCTTGTAATGTGAATGGGCCTTCACCTTTATCACCAGGAAGTGATTTTATTGATAATTGTTGGTTGTTTCACCTCTGCACAACCAATGCATGTTTTTGTCTAACTAGCTGGTATTCAGCTTTAATACAAGGGGAAAGGAATGAATACATCAATACAGGTGTACCCAAGAGCTAATAGGGACATCATTAAACACTGAGTATGGCCAGCTATAGTGCTACATGAATACCATGCCTATAGATGCTAATCATCAACCTCGGTGAACACTATACTGGATATTTGCTTAGCTAGACAGAATACTTTGTAATGAAGGTATCAACATAGAGGAAAATATAGTATGTGGTAAAAGGAAATATTTTCTAGTAAGAAATCAGAATGAGTTCGATACTTAATTTGTAATTTTTTACGGGAAATCGGAAAGTCTTACGGAAAGTCGCAGAAATGGTATTTTTCAAATGTCTTTCTCACAGAAAACTCTTTTTAGGAATGTTTTCATTTTTGAGAAGTCTAGGGCTCACGGTCCTAGAAATACATGTACCAAATTCCAAGAATGTTTGCTAAATGTATCTACGTGTTTCTGAGGTCATCCTATAGCGTATATCTAACTAAATATGGTGATATCTCAAAAAACATTTTTTGCGACTTGTGACTCATTTTTGTCTTACACACCACATTTGTATTGTATGATTTTTCAACAGCTTACAACTTCTTAAAGAAATCGCAACAACCTCGAATTAGTGGCTTCTTTGTTTCTATTAAAAAAAATTGTAAAATTTGCAAAGAAGGACGGGAGACCTCCCATTCGCCGGAGAATCTTAATCTTAATTAATCTTAATCAGCCTTCGTCGGTTTTCAAATTAGATATTTGTGTTCAGGAATACTAAATATGGTTAAGCCAAGTCCAATTTACCAGATACTACACCGAATGTTCCATAGATTATTTATATTTATATTAATGTGATGTGTTTCAGGAAAATGAGTCACAAGTCGCAACATGGATATGTTTTTAAGTGACTTATTTATAGGATACCTTTGTTTGAATATTTTCACCTTGGGGTGCTTAGCGCTGTTAGAAACATGAATACATTTACAAAAATCCAAGACAGTGTAATAAATACATCTATGCATTTCCAAGGTCATCCTATAGAGTATATTTAGATACTTTACTAGTAATTGTCCATCTAGATAACTTGCAAACGTTTTTTCAAAAATAAAAATATCAAACTTAAAATATGGAAATACTTATTAGCTGTCATAAAGTTTACTATCATTAGATTTAGCTTGATCTCACCTTTTCATATGATGATAGCTCAAAATCCAATTTTTGCAACTTCTGACTCATTTTCCTGTAACACATTACATTTGTGTTCAGGATCACCAAACATGGTTAACCCAAGTCCAATTAACCAGACACTACCCCGAATGTTTCATAGATAGAATATCAATAACAATTCTTGAAAATATCGTAATTGCTCCCTTCACTGGCATCAGAACATGAGCTATTTAGTGTGAGAGGGTCACCCTTAACCCTCTTCTGAGTGAAACTTCCCCATTAGTCGCCCGTAATGTCAAAAACCACTTGGGGAAATTTAACACCTTGGATATCTGCAGACAGGCTGCACAGTTCACACGGATTTATACTCGCAAGTCTTAGAGCCAGACATCACTTTTTAGCTTCTCAGTAAAATTGAGAAGCTTAGTGAATTGCGTACCATTCTGTCAATCATCTTCATCCATCATGAATGTGTGAGATGGTTGTGGGGTAACAATCAGTGTGAAATCATCTGTCTGGTCAGTTTGCATGTTTGCAGAAGGCTTATCTACTCCACCCATTTCCCACCTCCAAACCTTCACCCTGTCCCCTCTCTGGTTATTACATAATAAGACAAACAAGGCCTGCCCTTGCCTTCCAGCTCCCTCCCTCCCTGCCTCCCTCCCACCCTTGCCTTTCACTCATTACCAACGTCATCATCACCTTCAATGTAATATTTAATTTCATTTGATGGGAAAAGAATTAATATTTTACCTATAGGCTACTGAGATTTAATTGTGTAAGGCATATGGATATAGGCGAGAGATAGCCAAACATATTTACTGAATATTATAGGCCATTTAATTGATTAAACTGCTACACTATACAGTCCCTCCCTGGCCCCACCCTAGCCATCTCAGACAACCTCGTATATTTGCTTTGTACAGAGTGCGAAATTAACACCCGCCCGCCGCCAAATACAGGTAAAAAATTATGTGGGCGGGTAAAACCCCAAAGTTACCCGCCCTCCATGGCGGGTGAAGGAAAGTGAAAGAGGGAGACAGAAAGAGTAGAAATTAACGTCCATTGATGTGTTTGAGTGATTCAGTATTCAAGTATACTGTAATTATTATAGTGTCGATAATCTTGCTTAAAATAGTGAATCTAGTAAACATTTGAATAGTCACTGGTGACATATTAAGGGATCCCGGAGATGGAGAGACTGATATTATTATACAATCCTCGAAAAACCTTTTTCCACCAACTTCATCTGTTGGAAGATTTCATTGACAGAATTTGTGGGCGGGTAAATGTCTTCCCTCTCTTTTCTTCCGCCACTATGCAGCGGGGAGATTCAAAGAAATGATGATCAATATTTTTATTGCCGTTAGACCTGGTGCAAATTAAATAGGCCTACAGACTAATCCGTTTATTGTGGACATGAATAATAAGTGAGTAATTATCCCAATTGGGCATCATTTGGTTTTCCAGCCTAGAGTCTCTACAACATGTATTTGGGATGATCACACATGATTAGGCCTATAACCATGAAAGGCGTCACATGCTACCCGCGGCGATTAGTGCGAGCTGTGGTGGAGAGGGGTGAGGGGAGCCACTGCCCTATAGTACGGAAGCCCGTCGCTGCCATCTCGCCTCTCGCCTCTCACCTCTCGCCTCTCGCCTCTCGCCTCTTGCATCTCGCATCTCACTTTTTAAATCTCGCCTCTCGCATCTCGCCTCTCGCCTCTTGCCTCTCGCATCTCACCATGTTTTCCTGCACACCTGCCATGTTTTCCATCTGCATAGTGGAGATTCCACCTTTTACCAAGGGAACTGGAACTAGGGGAATATTCCCCACATGTGACACTTCAATCACATGTGGCATGGTGGCATGGTAGGCCTACATTGTGTCCTTGTTTTTTTATTAGTAAATAAGTGATGTGTTTCAGGATAATGAGTCATATAATAATAATTATAATAATTGTATACTAATAGTATTTTAAACAATTATAGAAAAAAATTATGATGTGTCACTGGAAAACTAGTTACATACAGGGCACAAAAATAGAATTTTGAAATACAATTTCATTTTAACCCTCTTCTTCACTCTCCCACTCCTCTGCATGTAGGACGGTCACCCTCTCTCCCCATATATACTTCCCCCTCTCCCTCTCTCCCTCCCCCTCTTCTTTGGCTTTCATACCTGTTTTTTTGGCCCAGGAGTGATATTTCTCACCTCTCGTCCCTCAACTCTCCCCTCTCACCTTTCCCCTAATGAGAGGAAATATTAGTCACACTGAATAATGTTTCCAATTTAATAGTCTAATTCCTTGCATACCTTCGGGTTTATACTGATGTGTTACAGGGAAACATTGAGTCACAATGATATACTGTTTATTTCCCATATTTACATTCATCAAACTTAAAATTGAGACTGGGGGATATGGAAATATGAGGGAGGGCGGGAGTGGGGGGGTGGAAATGGGGAGGCAGGAGAGGGGGAGGTGGTAGTGGGGGAGGGGCAGCTGGAGGGGGGTGGATTGGGGTGGCGGCGGTTTGTTAGATATTTTGGTATTGAATATTGATGTTGTTATGTCCCAAAGAAGACATATGTACCAATGATGACAATGACCCTCCTTCTCCTGCTCTCGCTCCCTTTCCCTCTCACCCTACCTCTCCCTCTCACCCTCCCTCTCACCCTACCTGCCCTTCTCACCCTCCCTTTCCCTCACCCTCCCTTTCCCTCTGCCTCTCACCCTCCCTCTCACCCTCCCTCTCACCCTACCTCTTCTGCTTACCCTCCCTCTCACCCTCCCTCTCCCTTCTCCTCTCATCCTACCTCTCCCCTCCCTCTCCCTCTCCCTCTCACCCTACCTCTCCCTCTCACCCTACCTCTCCCTCTCACCCTCCCTCTCCTTCTTACCCTCATACCTAGAGTGAAGGAAGTCTGCCGTTATAAGTTGTCTCATTGAAAAAATGGATCTACTATGTGGGAAACGGAAGGGGAGAGGCGAGAGGCGAGAGGCGAGAGGCGAGAGGCGAGAGGCGAGAGGCGAGAGGCGAGAGGCGAGAGGCGAGAGGCGAGAATTCAAAGGTGAGAGGCGAGAAGTGAGAGGTGAGAGGCGAGAATTCAAAAGTGAGAGGCGAGAATTCAAAAGTGAGAGGCGAGAATTCAAAAGTGAGAGGCGAGAGGCGAGAGGCGAGAGGCGAGATGGCAGCGATGGGCTTCCGTACTACAGGGGAGATAGTGAGTGGACAACACTCATGACCAGCGAGGCATGACGTGACGTAATAGGTACGACTGGGTTTTTCCCAGTGCATGCATTGTGCGACGAAGTTTAGTAAACAATGCAACGAAGAAGTGGTTATGTGTAGGAGCACGGCGTAGGTGAAGGGTTCTTTCGTTTATCTCAGCAGGCTTATGTAAACAAGCTTTATGCTACATATGGATAAATTATATAGGTCTGTACACACTTTTATCAATGTACCGAATAACTTGCTTCAACTTAGGTTTGTAGTGATTTAAAAACAAAAATTAAATCTATGTTAGAAATAATGAAACATTTTGTAACCTTAATATCAGGCTATTCTGAGAATATTTATACTTGATGTATAAAAATGTTTATTAGACCTGAATAAAATATTTGCAAAATCAAAATCAATAGTATGTTGTCTTGTTTCATCAACAGGTTACCCATTGTACATGGTTAAGGGATTGTGTATGACCCAAAATTTACACATATAAGCACTTTTAATGAAATATTCTGCATTTTCAGTTGAACAAAAACTAAATTTCTGTAACTATGACTTGACATTGTGCACAAATAGTTGATACTGAGAAGTCGTTTCCTTTGGAAATGCAGAATATATATACATTAAGTGAAACTGATTATAAAGTTAAATAGAAAAATAGTTGATTAAATCGCGCACAAATAATTGATACTGAGAGGAAACGCAGAATATATACATTAAGTTAAACTGATTATAAAGTTAAATAGAAAATAGTTGATTAAATCATTGATTAACTTAATAAACTTATAACTTGTTATTCACAGGATTATATGTAATGTGTTTTTCAGGAAAATGAGTGACAAGTCGCAAAACAGATATTTTTCAGATTGTTTTATCTACAAGATGAATTTGCTAGGATGTTCTCATTCTTGGATTAGCTAATATTCCAAGTCGTACGAAAGCATTTAGCAAATCTCAGGACCGTGTATTAGATTCTTGCGTTTCTAAGGTCATCCTATAGAGTATATATTTAGCTACTGGACTAGTAATTTGATTGAAATATTGCTTTAACTTGTTTATAAACTTTTTTTCACAAACATTAAAATATCAAATTTAAAATGTAGAAACGTATTAGTTGATCTATTATATATGTGCATTCTATAACCAGGAGTTCCATATCGGTGAACTGATGTAGAACAAGTGCTTCATCGTCGGGACTTGTTTCATGACGTCACATCTATGTATGTATGTATGTATGTATGTATGTATGTATGTATGTATGTATGTATGTATATTGTTTATTTCCGAAAACAGTACATGATAAAAATATACGATAATATACATCGGAAATGGGTCAGTCCTCTTCTGTGGCAGCCACAGCTCTTCCAGAGGGTCCCTTAGACTAGACTTTTAAATTACAAGTTACAGTATATAGAGGTATAAAGTGACTAGTTAGGAAGAAGAGGGCATATATACTAATAAACTTCTTGTACTCATTCTACGCTGGGAAGGAAAATGTAGAACTCGTATTCCGGCAGAGTGATACAACACAAAGCTGAAGGCTGGGTGTTGTATCACATTTGTTCTACATTTCCCGCCCGCTCCGAACTTGGTTCCATAAGTGGTTAATATTTACTATCATTAGAATTGACTTGATCTCATCTTTTCAGATATATTGATATCTCAAAACCGCGACTTGTGACTCATTTTTCTGTGAGACAAAAATCCATCTTTTTTGTGAAATATGTTATTAATTAATTATTATGATTTCACAATTTCTGATGTATTTTTTTATTTTTGATAGTTTTTGCATCCTGTTGTCATTGTGTTGCCAAATGTCTTCCACCTTCAGTAATGCTTTATTCTATTTTGTATTATAAATATCTCAAAAGGAAATACGTTAAGTTAGTCATAGCTATTGCGTCCCAAAGTAGACATTTGTATCAATGACAAAATCGGGACAGTCTTTTCCTCTTTGGTACAAGATATTTCACATACTACAAATTCCTTTCCAACTCCTTACTTCCTATTTCCGAGCAGATTTGACTATTTCCCTGAGATATCCACCATACAAAAGTATATCCCCACACCTTTTTGATATTTCTCCTATGGTGAGTCCTATTTTATTTATGAAAAGCTATGTCCTGCTGAAGGGACTCCTATTCCAAGATCGGGTCACTATTTCACCTCTGGTACATTCCTTTTGTCTCTGTACCAAAGGGGACATCTCCTGTTATGTAACACAAGGCTACTGTGTGTGGCTCCCAGCTGCATGCATGGTCACCATAGTAACTAGAATATGTTCACACACATGTCTCCTTTCCTACCATGCTGTCTTCTCTTCCTTTCTCTTTCTCCCTCCCCCTCTCTTCCTCTCCCCCTCTCCCCTCTTGCTCACTTTCACTCTCCCGCTCCCTCTGCCACTCACCCTCCCTCTCACCCGCTCACCCTCCTGTTCCCCCTTCCTCTCCATCCCACCCTCCCTCTCCCACTCACCCTCCCTCTCTCTCTCCCGCTTTCCTGCTCTCCCTCTCTCCCTCTCTCTCCCTCTCCCTCTCAACCCCATATTGTTTCATTGGACATATATGTTGGCATGGGAATACATCATGGTACATTTGGGTGAAAAGGACTGAGAATAGCCTAAGACAGTGGATATTCCAAAAAGGAAAAGGACGTTCCAAAAAGGAAAAGGATATTGAAAAAAAAAGAAAAAGAAATTTAAAAAAGGAAAAGGATGATCCCAAAAGAAAAGTCTTGGATATTTGGGATTTTTCCTATTGCACATTGATATCCTTTCCGATTGGGGACAAAACATTAGCCTTTTTCAAGCATTCTCTCAATAGTTACAGGTGCAATAAATACATTCAGTTGTTACTGAGTCTACATATGTATACATACAGGATAACTAACTCGTTGGTTGAAGGATTGTGAATATTGCATGAGTTACCCACCAACGAGTGCAATATTCACAATCCTTCAACCAACGAGTTAGTTATCTGATTTATTATATATGCTTTTTAAAAAGACAGAACAATGTACATTTTGTAGAAATATTATCAAATTGCGATTTAATAAGATGTTTGATCATGTTTGTTGTGTGTATAGGCTAATTAAGCTACTATGCACCGCGCTGTTCTACCACTGTCCAGGCATCGCTGCGCAACTTGAGAAAAATAAGCTCACAGTTCCGAATCAATTTCAGACACTTTCACAGCTTTAAATGTTTTTAAAATAAAGTAATACTTTTACAAACGTTTTACCTCGATTAAAAGGAAGTGATTTTAGTTAGTTAACTCATTTGATAGGTATATTACACCTCTACATGCGTTGGAAGTTACGACGATCTCTCCACGATCTCTACAGATCATGTTGTTGTCATTTGGCGACTACAGGAAAATTGCTCACATTTTCGAATCAATTTCCAACGTTTTTAAAGCTTTAAATAGTTTTAAAACCACAGTAATGCTTTTACAAAAGATACACTTAAATAAAGATAAAGTATTTTAGTTTATTTCTTTGGTTTTGATCTCATTTCACCGTTCTAACTCCCATTCTGTCTGCGTTGACAACTGATCACTCCAATTGCGTGATTCCCCTCAGTTGGGCCTACTTTTGGCGGCTACGCTGTTATAGGCGGCTTTGGGATGCTACTCAGAGCGTGGAATTGTATACAACATAACTCAGAGCGTGGAGTTGTATACATACACAACGTATACAACTCTACAATACGTTGTTTCAACGGCAACGCGTATATAATAAAAAGAGTGAAAGTGAAGTGTTATTCGTTTGGAGACCACAAGAGTATACATGATTATTCATTATTAAGAAATATATGTTTATATAAGTCGGCGGTCATGACATTTATACACAGTGATATACTGAGTGGTAATTCTTTTTCTATAGT
Source organism: Sthenelais limicola (assembly GCA_942159475.1). Taxonomy (NCBI): domain Eukaryota; kingdom Metazoa; phylum Annelida; class Polychaeta; order Phyllodocida; family Sigalionidae; genus Sthenelais; species Sthenelais limicola. The sequence continues at coordinate 42,307,156 of OW804097.1, read as the reverse complement.
AAGGTATAGGGCCAAAGTACACACGTATTCTTATAGTGACAAGCCTTATAGCCAGCATTTTTTCCATCGGCCAATACTTATGTCAAGGACATTCGCCCATCTTTGCCAAGTATTTTCAACCTACCGTACTAGCTTGACAAGTCATCTAGAAGGGGTGAGTGATAGGTAAAAGGAAAAACAGCATTCTGTTGTAAAACATTTTGATAAAAACTGATATAACATTTTACTTGGCATCAATATTTTCACCAATGGGTGAAGGAGGAGAACTGTCATACCTTCTTCCCTACGATTTCATTTATGAGAAAAATTTCATTTTGAGGCTGCAAGACATCTTGTCCAGCACAAAAGAAAATTATGGCATTATTTGTAATTATATTCACCTTATTTCATGAAAAATGAAACGATACTAATGTAATCATCCTTTTCTATCACTATTGTCATCTCAACTATATCTTGCTCTTGTAATTTCTTTTATATGATTTAGAAGTAGTTCTAGATCCATCTTTTAGTTCAGAGATATATCATCAAGCCCGATACAACATTTATTGTGGCATAAGTTTTCTTCTGAGACAGTTTACTGCGTTTGCCAAATGCCTTTCACCTCCTGTAATGTATTGATACATTATTTATTGTACACAAATCCGTGTGTATCGTACATATTGGCAGGCATGACATTTAACCAATGCGTTGGCCAGAGGAGTGTGAATATATATATTGCACTAGTTACTCAGCAATTAGGGCAACTAAGGCAATGTTTTAGGTGACATAAACTAACAAGGTAGTTATATCTATAAATATCTATGTTATATCTGTGTTTGTTCTTTTATACATTTTTATTCAGGATATGACCAGATACACGCTCACTTTTCAGCGATTATCATTGTTTCCTGAGTATGTAGAATTATTCAAAGGTATTCTATATTTATACATAAATGTTGATTTAGCATGGGATATGTATCTGTTCTCAAATACAAACTTTATATAACATTTTACCTTTCAACATTTTGTTTTTTGTGTTGATGGCGAATGGAATGCTTTTAAAAAGAAACGATATAGTTGAATTAATTCTACTTGGATCCATGCTCTGTGTATTCCTATGTATTTTGTTGGATTTCAGTTGCAGTTTGTCTGTAATAGATCTACATAGATATCGATGTGGTTTATGAGTTCAAACCCTGCACGAAATCCCCACAAGTTATGCGCATATTGTGACACTCAGAAAAGGCGACGGTGTTATTTCTGTCTCTCCCCCACCCCCTCCCAATACCAAGGTCGCACTCTGGTGTTAGTGTGATAACAGGGGATTTCCACAGTCGCTATATTGAATGTTGATTCGGATTGAATTATGGGACTGATGGTACAGTATAAAATCTATAGAAAACGTGTCATATTTAGCATGGGATATGTATCTGTGCTCTAATGTCAATATCCATAGGGTATGTATACATGTTTCCATAACACAAGTCCCCATCTTTCCCACCATGCATTTGATTGTCATAGATCATTTATAAAAGTTATGCTATTTGTCAAAACATTCTTGCAATTTTCAATAGAAATGTTGCTAAATATTGATTGATTTCAACAGAAACTATCCCAGGATGCGCTTTAACAGACATGTGCAGTGGCACATGCAACTCCCCTATTACGTATCCATCGCTGAACCATTGTTCTCCTATGTGTCGAAGATATTGATACTTTACCCACGTCCTGTAAAAGTATGAAGGTATTAGGATATGCAGCTGTACTGCTGTCATTATTAGTCTATAATAGTTTTTGTCCCACTTCGTAAGTAATGTAATAATAAGTATTTTTTCTCACACTCAGTAATCGCTGAGAAGAGCAATGTACCCGTTGAATCGCAATTCACAGAATAAATATATCTTAAACTAAAACAAACTAAACTCCAGCCACATGCGAGTTCTAAATGAGTCAAGTCATTCAAACATATGCAATCAGAAGCGCTACGCATCTAGCCAAATCTGCTAATTTATGCTAAAAAATGAAAATTAATATCAAGATAAATGTATATTTGGTATTTCGTTGATTTAAAATTATATACCTTCATTAATGTGGAACTGGATTTTGAACCTCATTTCTATCGTAAATTTGGTTTATTTGAGGATATTGTAGGAAGTGAATCGTACAGTTTCCGGCGACTTATATATACAAGAAATAGTTTACATAAAGTCGACCCTTTACTCACGGATTGCTCTTTTATTCGAACTCCTCGCCATTACGGGAAATGATAAATGATACTTGCTGCTATGGTAGCAGCATTTAACATTTCGATAACCGAACATCCTATAGTACTGAATACTGCATTCATGAGTATTGTTCAGGCCCAGACCCGATCATTAAAAGGGTGAAATGTAATCTACATAATCACTCATTGAGCGTATACGTATAACGGTCCCCTGTTCCCTGCATATAAATATGCAAACCTCACTTAGGCCAATATGTCCGCTTCATTGGACACTGAGTGTATGATGGTTCAGCAGGCTTCGGGCCTCCAGGGTATCATAATAGGGGAGTTGTATATGCCACTGCACAATTCAGATGCCGTCACCTATGGGGTACTGAAATATCAATTTTTGACATAGCATAGTAGTATTAAGTAATAAGATTACGCACATCCCAACTAGGTGGTGGGATGCAGCCAACTATACATAAGCAGTATATTTGTGATGTGTTACAGAAAAATTAGTCACAATTCTCATAAGTGATTGTTTTCAATGTGTTTTATTCATAAGATGTCGTTCTGGGAATCATCTTATTTTTGGGGTTGTATAACGCTTTCCGTAGCATAAATACATGCACCAAATTTCTAAGGTCATAGTATATATAGAGTGTATTTGAGTCGACTTGTGACTCATTTTCCTGTAACACATCACAAATACTAAACTTAGGCTTGGACATGGCATAGTAGATGGTACCAGTAGAAGATCAGTAGTCTCTACCAGTGATAAGTCCTGATGAGGGGAGGAGAGTTGTATATTAAAACGGAATTTTAAAAAAGTGAGAGCTACTTTGCATTCATCGCTTTCTTTGAACATTTGTTCATGTGTTTCTTCCACAGAACATAGTAGAAGGACCCTCCTGAAAAGTTGCAAAAAAAGTTCATCCACCGCAAGAAACCCAAAACAGAATCCCCACAGAGAAAACCTAACGTATCTTGCGAGAACTTCCTCCTTACGGCTATGCTACGCCTGTAGGGGCACTTATTAATAGTTATCTGCCGTTCTGTGGCACAAAATATACACAGAAACACGGGACAAATTACCATAAGTTGTTAGAGGTAATTATGCAAAACCAGCACGTGGAATGGATGGCAGAGAGAATGGTGTCTAATTACAGAGACAGGTCTAGCACTAACAAGGCCGGGCCACACATAAGGATCAGGGGCCCATTTCATAACTAATAGCGGAGCGGAGCATAGCGGAGCATAACGGAACATTTTTTAGCGGATAATTTCTCGGATTTCCGCTAACCCGTTTCATAAGCCAGTCCGTTATTTTTTTCTCCGCTACCTTCTGTTATGGTCCGTTATGGTCCGTTATGGTCCGTTACCGTTCCTTATGCTCCGTTATGGGCCGCTAAGGCTTCCGCTATGTCCCACTATGCTCCGTTATTTGTTCAACACATAATTGTATTGGTATTTCCGCACATAAATCGTTGGTTATATTCCCAATGACTGCTTAGTTTATACTAGATAAAGGAGATGTTATATATGGATATAATAATGTATTATTTGGGATGATGGTGTCTCACTAAATCCTTCTAATCCTCCAAAATCAAGTTAAAAACCAATGAATAAGGAGGGTTTTTAGAACATATTCAACTGCTATACATACATGTATTAAATATGGATATACATTCATGATATTTGGTACCAGTGGGGTTTCAAGCATGGGAAAAACAATGGCAATATCATTTTTCATGTATCATGAATATTTACACCTCATTTGCATATGTGATGTGTTTCAGGAAAATGAGTCACAAGTCGCACAATTGATATTTTTCAAAGTGTTTTTATCACAAGATTTCTTTATTGGAATGTTCTGGTTCTTAGTGGGTTCAGTACTCATAGTCATATAAAGTTATGTAACTAATTTCAGGACATTGTATTAAATATATCCATGCGTTTTGAAGGCCTTCGTATGGAGTATATTTAGTTACTTTACTGGTAATTACCCATCCAGAAACATTGCAAACACAAAAATAAAAATATTAAACTTAAAATATAGAAATAATTGTTACGTGTCCTAGTGTTTACTATCATTGGAATCTGCTTGATCGCATCTTTTTAAATATGGTGATATTTCAAAATCCATATTTTACGACTTATGACTCATTTTCCTAAAACGGATCACATATTATTTATGTTAATTAACCAGATTTTCACAAGTTAACTTTAATTTTGGGGGAAATATTTGGTATATATAAATAGCATATGGCAGAATGGTTTCCTGTCCCATCTCTCTCCCTGTTTCACTCCCCCACCACCACCACACTGATCTCTCGCCACCTTGTATTTTTGTGAAATATATTAGATTTGTATTATATAAATGACATATTATCATAAAATCGGGAAATTTCCCTTTCTTCATGTTTAGCTCATCATAATGTCTATCTCTCTCTCTTTCCTTTTCCCCTCTCTTCTATCTCTTTCTCCCTTCTCTCACTCTCTTCTCTCCCCTCTCTCTCCTTGCTCCATGGATATCCTTCACCTCTCTCTCTTTCATTCCCTCTCCCTCTCTTTCCCCTCGCTCTTCCCTCCCTCCTTGTTCTCTCTCCCCGCTCTTTCCCTTCACTCGCTCTTTTCTACCTCTGTATCCTTGCTTCCTCCCTTTTCTCTCACCCTCTTCCCCTCTCTCCCTTCATGTTTCCTCTTCCATTCTCTCCAATCGATCTCTGTTTTCTCCCAGTTTATTTCTTACTGTTCCCTCACGCTCTCTTCTGTCTCCCTCACCATCTCATCTCGTCTCCCTCACACTTCTTGCTCACTCTCTCTCTCTCCCTCTCATCACTCTCCCCCTCTTCTGTCCCCTCGCTCATCTCTTTCTCTTCAATCTCTCCCCTCACCCTCTCTTCTCTCCCTCTCTCATACACATGCATACATACATGTGTATGTATATATGCATGTATACATATGCATGTATGTATACTTTCATACATACATAGATATATACATGTATATATGTACACATTTGTATATATAATACATGCATACACATGCCTAATCTATGTATACATATGTACACATACATCTATGTATATGTACATATGTATATGTATACAATGTATGTGTATACAATGTTGTATACCATATATTTTGTATACATAGATATGTATACATGCATGTATGTATACATATACATGTATATACATGTATACGTATATGAACACATAAGTAAGTGCCTGTGTATATATGCATATACAATGTATGCATATATACAATATATGCATATATACAATGTATGCATATACAATCTATGCATATATATGCACATACAATCTATGCATATAAAATGTATGCATATATAATGTATGCATATACTATCTATGTATATGTATACATATGTATATGTATACAATGTATGTGTATACCATATATTTTGTATACATAGATATGTATACATACATGTATGTATGTATACATACATGTATATATACATGTATACGAATATGAACACATAAGTGCCTATGTATGTTATTATGCATATACAATGTATTCATATATATACAATATATGCATATACAATGTATGCATATACAATCTATGCATATATGATATATGCATATAAAATGTATGCATATAAAATGTATGCATATACAATGTATGCATATATATACTATCTATGCATATATACAATCTATGCATATTTTATACAAATTTGTTGGCATCCATAGAGGTTTACATAATAAATTGTGAGTTATCACATCAAAACCTGACAACCAAACTCTCAAAAATCATTTAATATGTGATCATAATAGAGTAATATATATCTCAAAATTAATGTTTTAGCATCTTGTGACTCATTTTCCTGTGACACATCACATATGGAGTCTCGATTATTCATAATAGTTGACGTTTTTATAGTGGTTGGATTAGCAAATCAAACATATCACGATGTGAAATTAATAATGTTGATACAAGTAATGTATCAATGACTATGAGCGGTATATGATATAATTGAAGAGCTTTTCGTGATATTTTTAAAAGAAACCTTGATGTTAAGTACAAAATTATTGATTATTCATCATCATTTTTTTATGATTATTAAACTTTAAAACTAAAAATTGAATAATTTAGCCACGTTGAAAAAAGGCGTTGAATTTCTTACAATTTCTACAATATTGAAAGATTGACGAAATTTGCAAAACTTTCCCCCATATTTGGTACATGTATAATGTGTTAATTTTCTTTTCACTATGACAAGAATACCCTGGTCGAAAATTGTTAAAATAATATTTCTTTCTCACCTTAAAACATATTATAGCTAGCAATGAAGAGCTATAGAAAGGATAAAAAGTGTTTATTTGGTATTTATTTCATGTAAAATTGTGACAAAAAAAGTTGCGGAGACCTTTTTGAATTCCGCAAAAAATGCGGAGACTTAGCGGAAAAATAGCGGAATTCCGTTCCGCTATTAGTTATGAAACGGAATAGTGGAATTCCGCTATTTTTGGACTCCGCTCCGCTCCGCTATTAGTTATGAAATGGGCCCCAGATCGTCCGAAATTGTACAATTGGCAGTTCTACACATTTGGTAAAATATGCTGAATTAGGCTGGAAAATGATAAATACCAAGTATATCTGAGTGTATTGTGTATTATGTTGTTTTGAAATATCTGTTCTGGTGTATTTTGAAGCTCATTTCTGTCTTAAATTTGGGTTATTTAAGAGGATTGGTGAAGGCGAATTGTACATTTTCTGACTATTTGTCCCTTTATATGCTAAAGAGAGGAAGGTACCCGGGCTTTTGTTAATTATCAGTCAGAGTTGTTAGGTGTATAAGGGGGACAGACGCTACACACACCAAGACTAATTACAATCAGGGAGGTCTGTCTCAGAGCCGTATGCTCAGTTTCTAATAGGCTCCTTCTTTTCCAAACAATAAAAAGATATGGATGAAGTATTGAGATTTAGATTTAGATTTCTAAATTTATTCATTGTGCTTCGGCTAATTATTTTCTTTATCGGTTAGAGCTGGATTCTCGTTTTCTAAATCGCTCATTCTTTTCTTACCTATCTGAAAGTAATTAAAGTTTCTGGAAGTAAAATAATGTCTTATTTAATCAAGACTTGAGTTGAGCTCTCAGTTTCTAATTGTTTCCTTTTGACTTACCTAGATGAAAGTAAAAAAATGAATATGTATTCGTGGTAGTTTTAACAAATCAATTAAACACCTTTGTATTAATCATGAATTATCGGTTTCTAACTGCGCTATTCTATTCCAGACAGTGCAAAAGTAAACTGAGGGAAATATGAGTTATCACAAAAGATATTCAGTGTCTCGGATCAAATCAGGAACCACATCAAAAATGGTTTTGCAAACATCGCAAATGTTGATTTTTGTTACATGATATTCCACGCGATTCTTCAAGTTTCCAAATTATTTTGTTTTGAAGGGATTCTTAAAAATCAAAACCCATTGTAATCCTACCCATTGACGTATACAATAAACAAATACAATTAAAACCAAACTTCACAACATAGTTTCGATGAAGATGCATTCTCAGCTATTATGACCAACACAAATGTCTGCTGCTGTTATATGAATATATGTTCATAAATTCAACAATTTGAAGTCAAGACAGTCGAGCGAAAACAGCCGCCGTTGAGCGATAATAATTGAAGTGATCATAAGAAAGGATTCGGGGAGGTCCGCCAAATACAAATAAGGACGTTTTAGAAGCCATGTATAGCAAAGAACAACTCGACGGAATCCCCCAAAAGCTCTGTCAAATGATATGTTAGATGGGTTGGAAAAGAATCGAAGGTGTAGAAAATAGTTTGTTTTTTTACCGACATTAGCTGCATCAGAGTTCAGCTTTAAACAGACTCTGTCCAAACACTCAGATAAGAATAGTATGTCATTGATTAGACGCCTACTTCGGTAATCGGTTTCCTGGTCTTGGACCCAGCGTTCTAATGGGATTATAATGACATTTTGCGGTCTGAATGGAATCATAATGGCACTTTGCACTTTGAGGCGAGAGGTTTTCACTCCGTTTGAAGGGACTCTCTCAACTTTGGGCCTAGACTGTAAGTTTACAAATGATTTCTTGGCATCCACTGTATAACGTAGGCAGCACGGATATAGCAGCTATCTCATGGCGCTATCGTCAGGCTTACAGCAACGAAGTGTCAGTGGGATGGAAATTGGAATGTATGTAATAAAAGATAAAGATGGAGCGTGTGGGCGTAGGGAGCGAGGAGCGGGAAATATACAGTGAATTATTCCTTCAGTGAAAATGAAAGCAGGGATGTAATCCTGAGATATGCCGCTTTCAAATGGCTGTAGACACGGAAATATGTAGAGTCATTGAACTTCTTCTACACATGGTTTGTGTCTGTTAAAACTGTAAAAACGTAGAAGAAAATGCACGAAAATAGCCAAGCAGTAATATTCTCTCGAAATAAGATTGAAACAATTCTTTTGTTTTATTCGCCCACATAAAAACGCCAATTATGGTAGGGTTACTGTTGTAAAATGAAAAAAAAAGATGCGGTGATATTATTTAATGCTTTTCTTGCCCTCACTTAAATGAAACAATTTTTCTTTCATGAAAAAAACATACTAAAAACTGTACACTATTTCTCAGACCCACCCTTTAGGTGTCAGGTGCCAAGTAGTAATATTCTATTTGAAAGAAAACTGAAAATCTTTTTTATTTTTATTCCCCACATAGAAGCGCCAATTTTGGTAGGGTTATTTTTGTAAAATAAAAGAATCATTTGGTGATATTATTCAATCATATTTGACTGTTCTTACCCACACTTAAATGCAAGACATATCCTGCTATTGTTTTAAAAAGAAAGATATAGCCACTACAAACTATACACTATTTCTCAGACCGACCCTACAAGGCTAGAGGGAGAGGAGGAGGAGGATGGGAGGGAGTGAATAAGAGATAAGTAAACGGGGAGGTGTAATGTCTGCAGGAATACGATTAATGCCAGTGATAATACTCAGTACTGTATTCACCTCTCACCTCTATAACCATACTTCACATACTAAAGCTTCATTATCTGCTTGGTTAATGCTACTCAGTCGTACATATCACAAAATAAGACTGTGAAAAGAATTACAGATATTCAAGTTATGTTTCTTTAGTTCCTTCATCTGGTTCTTCGAATCGTCTTGTCTGTGCTCATTTTGCTCTTCTGCCTGTTCGTCTTTTTGTTTTCCTTCTTCTTCTTCTTCTTCTTCTTCTTCTCCTTGTCCTTTCCCCTCTTCCTTTGCCTCCTCTTTTTCTACTTCTTCTTTCACCTAGAAATTTTGAAAAATTGTTATTTTTTTTTTTATAAAATTTGTATTGGTCAAAGTTTCACATCAAATGTAATAATTCTCATTTGCCAATCTGAAAAATCTAGTTCGTACATCATTACATAATTGTTAACATTAATTCATATGCATTACTGTTACTCTACACATCATCGTTTATTCCTTAATATAACAACATGTTAATTATTTTTTCTACTATCTGTACCTTCACTCACTACAATTTACATATAAATCTTGCACTTTTCTACCTCTGGTGGGACATTTTCCCAACCACTTTTATTAAGTGATCTTAAATCAGATGTTAACAATTAACTTATATCTCGTACTGTCTACACATTTCTACATTTTTTGTGTGGCCTATTAAAAACAATATACAATGTCATCCACAAAATAAAATACACTATGTTACCTACGCACCTTCTGTAATTTACTAATTACCATCTAGTCATTTTTCCGATTCGTACAATATAAAGCGATTATATTTCTAGTTTCTCCATTGATCGTTACTTTTCAGAAAAGTTTTCAAGCTGTCCCAGGATTTATTCTTATTTATTAAATTTAACTTGTTCCAAAGCTTAGGACCTTGGACGTGTGGAGATTCGTTAAATTTGTCCGATCTGGCTAGAGGCTGAATGATGTTAATTCCTTGTGCCAGCCTAGCCTCCCTGGGCATTACCTGAACTCTTTCTGGTTGATCCTTCATAGAAAACATAAGTCCAAGGATTGCTATATCACCTCTCTGCTCTAATGTATTAATACGAAGTTTGTTTCTCATTTCAACAATCGACAGTCTATTATTGTTATAATTGTAAACCGTTCTGATTGCCCTATTGATCACACTCTGTAACTTGGATATAGTCCTAGCATTTGCCAGATTGTACAATATATTACCATATTCCGCAAGAGACAAGACATGGGATTTAACAATGGTACATGCCATTCTTTGGCTCAGGCAAGGTCCTAATCGTACTAGACTATTCACCTTTTGTTGAACCTTGTGATTTTTTAATCAAACCTAAAATATTGGAATATATAATAGCTGTCCTAATATTTATCATCATTAGACTTGGCTTGATAGCATCTTTTCAAATATGTTAACTAATTGGTATCTCTAAATCACATCTTTTCAGATCGCATCTTTACAGATATGATGATATCTTAAAATCCATTTTCTTGTAAGTTGTGACTCATTTTCCTGTAACACATCACATATAGAGATGATATCTTATATATCTGAAACGTGTGATCATTATTAACAAGATTTTTATCCAGGAAATATATTAGAACGCAATCTCCCTTGTGTTAAGCGGTTTATTTTGCTGTGGCCTGAATTGAACAGATGTGGAGGGAGTGTTAGTTACATCTATAGGGTTTCAGTCACAGAATTATACAAAGGATGCATGATATCTAATATTTGATTCAGAATATTGGTGACATTTCAGACATGATTAAATGAAATATGAATTTCAGCAAAAGTGAAAGAGATGGAGATTGTGATAAATCACTGATGGATTTATCTAAAATGTTAATCAATGAAACTTGACATGACATAATGATTATTGAGTGAAACAAAATATAGGTCAATAGGCCATTTTTCATGCAATTCTGGTATGGAAATAAAAATATTCAATCATGCAGATTTGAGTAATTTTACTACATTTGAGTAAATTATTAACATAATTCTTTTGAAATGGTTCTGACATGAATTCATACATCAAATTTCACCCAGACAATCAGCATCATATGTACACTTATCACCAGATTGTTTTTCCCCACATCCTGAGTTAGCCCACTGGAAGCCCCCCAGTGGCAGTAAGGGGAACTAACAAAATTGACTTTGTCTGAGGTCAAAGTGAACGTAGACACAGTACTTACTGACACATATACAAAAAATCGGGGCGGATTTTCAGGCAGAATTGACGGTTACAACCATCAATACTGAGTCACCTTAACAATCTATGTTAGTGAATGGGTGAGTCAATCAATACAAATGAGTACAGTGCTTATCTAGATACAATGAAATACTGACAGAAAAAAATGATAGAGGTCGTGCCTATGATATTACCCCTCACGGCAGGTGGCTGTCCTGGAACCTTATTCATATGTATTATATATATCACTCACTCATCCACTCATGAATTAATTCATGTCAAAGTCAAGCAATTTTCCTGCTGGCCACAACATACGACCCACACCACTTATACCCTGTAAATTGTACTGTCAATTATAATTTTAGTCTAGCTTTACCAACTTGTAATTCCTTGTTTAACCTCAGTAGCCGTAGCCAAGATCACGGTTGGATCATAACTGTTTCACATACCGTGAACCTATTTCCACTCATGCCAATTGTCCCAACTCTATCATCTGTTACGACAATGTACACTAATATTGCTTGATGTCACTTGTCTGAGGAAACGCCGTATACAAATTCTAAATACAATTTTTTAAAGAAATGTTCTTGGTTCGCCGAAGTAATTTTCATCATTTCCTTGTACTTTCACTAACCGTTTAGTATAGAGCAAGTACTATACCAAGAAATGCCCACTATTGAAACACCAACAACAAATCTTATCTACACCATGATAGCGTGCCTTGGAATCCATTGCCAAAACCTTAACTGCCAAGTATCCTTATAGTGCTTTCTCTAAGCTGGTGGAGCAAGACACTCTTGATTGTGTTTTCCAACCATGCATCTACACTTAAACATTTAGCGGCGTGGGTTTGGCTCTAAATCTAAGCTGAGCACTACTCGTTATGTTTAGTATAAGCTGGGACCTTTGGGAAATGTGATGTGTTTCAGGAAAATGAGTCACAAGTCGCAAGAAATGATTTAGATTTAGATTTAGAAATATTTTATTCAGGCCATTGAACATTTTTATACATATAGTACAAATATTTTCAGGACAGCCTGATTTGCCAACAATAATTTACAAAAAGTAAGTAAGATTACAGGAGTAGATTATGTCTAACAATTATAAGTTATGATTAATTAAATTACAGTTTTATAGGCATTTTTTCTTATAATACGATACAAGCATATTACAGGTTTTCAATATAGGATAAAAAAACATACTCTCAAAGCGAATCACTGAAATAGTGTGGGCAATGTCGAGCAATTAAAAAAGGAAACAGTACATGTTAATACAGACTACTACAGTGCTCTTACACATGGACCATTATTTATAATATAATTTCTGGTTTTAATTTTACATTACTACAGAGCAGTGTATATGAATTAACATTATACATGGAGTACGGATGTTTCAATGGAAGATCATACGTTATTGATATCAACCTATGTCACTATATCAACTACTTTTCAAACAATTTCCATTAGTAGAATAGATTTTGAGATATCATCAAATTTGAAAAGACAGGATCAAGCTGAATTCAATGATAGACATAACGACATATAATAAGTCCTTCTAAATGTTTATGAATGACAAAAAGGTTAGCGACATTTCTTGAGGGTTAATCATTAGTAAATTAGTTGAATAAACTGCTCAGGATGACCTCAGAAACCCATAGATACATTAAGCACAGACTCTTGGAATTTGAAATATGGATTGCTACTACTAAGAACGCTAAACTGTCAACAAATGAGAACATTCCTACAAAGAGATCTTGTGAAGGTGCAATTTTTGCGAATTGTGACTCTTTTTTCTGTAACACATCACAAATAGCATTCGGGGATATTGTTAATGCCCCTCAACATCAAATCTATGAAAATACTATTTTGTTGAGATTGTTTATCTATAATTATGTCATTTTCTATTTTTAGGTGAGTACATACATTGTTGCGGACTTCTGGTTGAAACTCGTTACAGCAAGCTAAGTGGTACAACAAAATAATTGAATGATCTCAATTGTCATTGTTTCTATATAAGAAAGCCCGTGAGAAGGCAACTTTAATAGGGAATTTGCATAGCCGCCAATATTAATCTTGATTCGCATGGAATTATGGGACTGATGGTACAGTGTAAAATCTATAGAAATCATGTCATGTTCTGCATGGAATATTTATTAACGCTCTAATGTCAATATCCATGTATTATACATGTTTCTATAACACTAGTTCCCATCTGTCCCATCATGCATTTCAACAGAATACATCCCAGGATCCACTGTAAGAGACATGCGCAGTGGCACATGCAAATCCCCTATTGATGTTCCATCTTGAACCTATATATTCTGGGCATTCCCCGAGAGACATGTCTGAGACTCTACGACCTCGGCCACACCTCTGTCAAATACATTGTTTTGGCTTGGTTATTGGGGACCATTCCATACATTTCCTTTGATATTGGATGTCTTGTTTCTGCGAGGCAATCATAGGCAACTACAGACTTCTACGAAACATGAGAGAACAACAACGGGTGTGAATAAAAACATTTTATTTGACAATAGAGAAACGAATTGTTTTTGTTATATAAAATTATTGATACAATTGAGACGTTGTTTTATATAATGATTAAGTTAAAATTATACATGAATGTGGATATTGAATAAAAGAATTAATTTATAACTGGTAAAGATTAATGTTGAGGAATTAAAGAGATATAAGATAATGAAATAAAATATGTGTTAAGTGATTTTGAATTGTAGGGATGGGAGGGTGGAAAGAGTGGTTTGAAGAAGGGCAGTGAGGGTTTATATATGTTTGTTTGTTTGTTTTACTTTATTCGGCAATGCCATGTCAGCGAGTCTTAATCTCCCCAGCGGTGGGAGGTTCCCAGACTCTGCTGGACACAGTGGTCAAGATCACAAAAAATAAGAGTACAATTGTTATATGAAGACTTGGTATATATTGGCTATTGAATAGTTGTAGAAATATTGTAGGAAAATAAGAAGTATAAAGAAGAAGTCTAAAGCCTGTGATCCTAAGAGCTAGAATGAATGTTTATTGTAGTCTAACATACAGGTAGGTGCTTGGTCCAAGTGGCTATTGTTCATTGGAGGAATATTGAAGAAGGTGAGGGTGCTACCTGAGCTCTTACATGCTACCGTAAATACTGTACTAAATACCTGGGTAATGGTACTTTAATGGGTTATGGACATGTTATTTAATTGAGATATTAAATGTAATAATAATAATTAATGATAATTATAGTCATAAAGTGGTTACTCATTGTTACGTCATTATTACGTAACATGATGTAACACCACTCCCCCCCCCCCCTCTGACAGCTCTGCGACTCAACTGAGGAGTGAGCTGACAGTGGGAGAAAGAAGAGAAAAATTATAATTTTTGAGCTAAAATATGTTCATCATAAATTTTCGTCCGAATTATTCTTCTAAATTTCTAAGTGAAGTAGCATGTTTCAGGGAACATCCTCTAGAGAAGTAAAGTGAAAAGATGAATATAATATGTCCATAATAAATAATAATAAAATAAGACAATATCACAATATAAGAAAAATCAAAAGCTTTGATTTGAACTGAATGATTTGAACTTCATGATGGGACCAGGCAACACTGGGTAACATCATAACATAACTGAACTCAAAGTTTAAATTTAAATCAATCTGAAAAATGTTGGTGATAACTATACTTCTGATTCCTTAACTGTTAAAATTTAACTCCCCATGGACCTGGGTATTTGTTATGTTGAAAATTGTTCTTTTTCATAAAATTAATTCAGTTTATGTAATCAAAAAGTACAGCTTCTGTAGAATTAAAGAATAAAGTGTTGAAACTCAATCAAATTGGTCCATATTCTTCTCCAAACTTCAACGTGGTATACTATCATCAGTGAAATGTTTGTTATAGACTTATGTAGGTGCTTGGTCCATGTGGCTATTGTTCATTGGAGGAATATTGAAGTAGGTGAGGGTGCTTCCTGAGCTCTTACATGCTACCGTAAATACTGTACTAAATTCCTGGGTAATGGTACTTTAATGGGTTATGGACATGTTATTTAATTGAGATATTAAATGTTATAATAATAATTAATGATAATTATAGTCATAAAGTGGCTACTCATTGTTACGTCATTATTACGTAACATGATATAACACAATCTACTACTAAGTCAACGCCTTAGCAGCAGCCCTTATTAAAAGATGTCTATGTGAGGGGTTATGTAATATAATTGGGTGGATAATTTGGAAGAGGGGAGGCCTGTCACGTCTCTCATGCTCCACTGATTTTCGATAGTGATCACCATTAGGTCTTACTTGACACATATATTTAGCCAGAGAACACACCCCTAATTATATATTGGTTAGGCCTTTCCTAATTGTTTGAGAAATACAAAGAAAATACCAAAGTATTGAAAGTATTGAAAGATAATGCCAGTACCTCAGTACAAGAGAACAACTAAGGAATTATATGCCTCCCCTCTCAAATTTATTAGCTAAAATGAGTCCCGTTTCACTATATAAATATTCAATAGCAATAGCGGTACTATGTCTTTCTCTCTTTTTCCTGTTCCTCCACATCATCAGACATATACTGTAAGACCAGTGGGTTGGCCAAAAGCACATAACCTTTTTGACAGTTAGGTCTTTAATATTGATAAATTATAAAAGAATTCATTCATTCGTTCCAAACCTGCAGCAGACGATCCATATCTGGGTCAGATCTTCAGAAAATGTACAATCGGCAGATCTACACATTTAGTAAATTGTAGACTAAAAACTAAGTAGACTGAAAAATGGTCAATACTAGGTATATGTAATATTAATGTCTTTAAATTGTCTATATTAAATCAGTTCAACCTGTGAGAGTACGGAGATAGCTCTTGCACAAACAGACTAATATGTGATCTATTCGGATTAATATTGAATGGCAATGTTGTCTAGGAAATGCAGAGAAACAAAAAACATTGGTGAAGGCAAATGAAAAACTCACAAGTAATAAAGTCCGCTTTTTATCAAAGTGTCACTATGGTTGGTTTTTGCACAGGCCAATCCAGTCACAAAAATGAGAGTAAGTCTACCCTCTCTCCAAGTATAAATGTAAGTGATGGTCTAGCGTCCATTTGTGTGTAATGTAAGTCCAGAGTATAACTCTCACTGGAGGCTCCCAAAGTATAACTGCATGCAACTAGAGATTCTCAAAGTATTTCTGAGGGGGCTCCCAACCTCCAGAGTTCTTATAGGCTTCCCTGGAATTCTGGGAAGAACCCCTTAATTGCAAAAGGCCAACCTGCACAAAAACCAGTAACCCTTTGTTTTATTATCCTAGAAGACCAAATTTAGCGGGAAAATACAGAGATTGCCAAGTAATGGTTGAGCCTACACGGCTGTCAACAGCCGACGGGAGGCGCCTGACAGGATGGCTTACATAAACACTGTTGTTATTACAGGCCAGCGACCTCCGTCCTGCCTTCAACGGCCGTTTTATACAAGCTTATATACAGATGAGAACATTGCAAAGAAAAGAATCATGAACTTTAGAAATACCAGAAATTGATTAAATATTCAGAGAATCGTTAAGTATTATCTAAACATATATCTAAATAAATCTGATATTGCCTTGATTCAAAGTATGTGTTTGTTCATGTTGAACTGAATCTTAAACCTCAATTTTGTCTTAAACTTGGGTTATTTGGGAGGATTGGTGAAGGTGAACTGTACATCTTCTGAAGATTTCACCAATCTATCTCCCACCCCGACCCTCTCGCCCCTGGCCACCATAGACTAAGAGAAAAGAGAAATCACACGATCAGATGGCGAACGCCTTGATGGATGTTCCACAGGGTATATAGCGAGGTGATGTTTTATCTCCTGGTTATGATAGTGGTCCACCACTGGATGCTGGCCAGTAGAAAACAATAGGGAGAGGTCTCCTGTGTATGTATATATATATGGCCTCATGAAAAAGAGCAAGAACAATAAGCGGTAAGATGGCCGGGCCACTGGCCTGCTCCATGTATCTGCTGAACAAAACAAGTCTGATTGTCTATGGGTGGGTCCGTCTCAAGGCTTATGTACCTTTGCGTCTTGGGTGGCTTCTTTTTAAAGAAAATTTTATTCAGGTGTTCGAGATAAGTACATCATGGTAATATTAAACATTTTCAAAGAGTGCTCCCCAGATGACCATAATGGTGGTTTTCCTCTGGGACTTGCACCGGAGGGTTTAAAGACATTGCAGGCCGGGCCACTGGCCTGCTCCATGTATCTGCTGAACAAAACAAGTCTGATTGTCTATGGGTGGGTCCGTCTCAAGGCTTATGTACCTTTGCGTCTTGGGTGGCTTCTTTTTAAAGAAAATTTTATTCAGGTGTTCGAGATAAGTACATCATGGTAATATTAAACATTTTCAAAGAGTGCTCCCCAGATGACCATAATGGTGGTTTTCCTCTGGAACTTGCACCGGAGGGTTTAAAGACATTGCAAATATTATCGTCAGAGTGTTTGAGTGGTATATATATGAATTACATTAGTATAACTATATTTTAAGTTGGAAATCTTTATTTTTGAAAAAAGTTTGCAATATGTGTGGGTGCACAATTACTAGTAAAGTAGCTAGATATAGGAGTATAGGATGACCTTAGAAACGCAACGATATATTTGATACACTGTCTGAATTTGGTCCATATATTCATATGACATGGAGCATTAGATATCCTAAAAGTGAGAACATTCCTACAAAAAGATCTTGTGAATAAAACACATCATTTTTGCAAATATCATTTTTGCATGTATCATCTTCCTGGAACACATCACATAGGAGCTGAGGGGATTTCAAACAGGTAAAAGTAAACCTATTACACATTATTTAAAGAAATTTTAATTAGTAGAACAGAAGCCTGTAATGTACAAATGCATGATTGGTACACAGACTCCGAGTGTTGGAGAAGTTACCCTTCCATTTAGAATGGATTGGGAAAGGAGTACGTGTGTCACATTTCCCTATAGGCATTCTCCAAACTACAGTTTATCTGAAACAAAGGAATGGTGTAGATTTTCTTATGAGCAGGCTGAATTTCTATGCAAGATATGAATGAAAGGAGGTCGTGATGTAGGATGTTACTAACGATAAATGCAGGGATCCTGTTTTACATATGATTTTGGAAATATGTTGACATTATCATGAGAAAATATCAGTTGAGGTCTAGAAGCAGAAAGCATTCTAATGTTTGTCCATAGAAATCCTTTCTAACAAAAACAACTGTGAGTGGCCCGTTTAAATTGTATCTCTTTGTAGTAGGCAAACATTTTCTGTTTTCTATGAGGTAAGTGTAAATCCTTTACATACACGTATCATACATAATTACACACATATATGTGTTATGTAATAACCGGCCAGGCTTACCACTGCCATGCAATCCTCGGCATTTCTCATTAGCAGGTACATTGAGTATTTTGTATTTAATATTTCTATTCAGCTACTACATTATATATCAGATACAATATTCTCAGTAAGTCCTGACAGAATTTAACAAATATTCTTTTTAATAAAAACGGAAATGGAAATCAATAACCACACATCGATATCGTACATATAGAGGGTAAATACATCATGCATAAATTAAGAACCAACACCAGCGCAGTGTCAAAATCATCACAGTCCTAATTACTATAGCTATTTCCTTCAATAAACAAACATTCGGACATTCATAACTCACATCTATCCACTGTCACACTCAAGGACTCAAGTATCATCGTTCGCTCGATCACCACTCAATCAAACAATCAATCAAACAAACAATCAAACAATCAATCAAACAATCAATCAATCAATCAAACAAACAAACAATCAATCAAACAAACAAACAATCAATCAATCAATCAATCAATCAATCAATCAATCAATCAAACAAACAATCAATCAAACAATCAAACAATCAATCAATCAAACAATCAATCAAACACTCAATCAAACAATCAATCAATCAGTAATCAGTAAATACACATACCCACAATCGTGCAAGTTTAGTGGAAGACAAAAGAGTCTTATACAGACCAAATTCCTTCAATCCCAACAAATGATTCAACACATACAATTTTCACATGATTCGCAAAAGATGTCTTATCCTCTAAATTTCGAATATCAACTGGGAGGGCATTCCATATTACCTTAATTTTACCAAAAGACCTACGCCTAATACTGTGAGGAACTCTCTGCAGTTTTGAGCAGAAAACCATGTTACATAGTTTAGTGTTTTTACGTTTTCGGGATATCAGGCTTCCATCATAGGCAAGATATACGAGCCCCCTATTGAACATGAAGCATGGTTCTACAGCAAATCATTTTCCCGGTATGTTTGTGAAATCTCTCCCGGAGGACCCCATGTGCTGTGCTAACCACTGCAATAAATTTTAAGTATACACTGTATGTAGTTACAAATCGACCCCATACGCTGCTGCCTAGAAACAAGAATTGGTCCCAGTTGACCCTATGCAAACTATTTCCAAGCTTAGACAGAGTTTTACATTGCTTCTATTTCATATTCAATAGTAGTAACTTTGCTATGGAACTAAATGTGTCATTTCCTCCTAGATCTCCCCCTTCAATAGCTCTTTGATGGGACCAAAGCACTGCCTTGTTCTATGAAGGTCAGATCGTCAGAAAATGTACAATGCACCTTCACTTATCCCCTCAAATAACCCAAATTTAAGAAAGAAATGTGCTTAAAAATACAGTTTAATATAGCAGAAAGATAATTTTTAAAACAACTGAACATAATACAAAATATAGTCAGATATACCTGGTATTTATCATTTTCCAGCCTTATTTAGCATAATTACTAAATGTGTAGAGCAGTTGTACATTTTCTGACAATCGGACCCATAATCATACATGTGGGTGTCAGGACAGCTACCCGCCGGACATAATGTTTATGTGACATTAAAAAGTGTGTGCTTATTAGGGGATGGGTGCTTATCATGGCTATTACGGTACTAGGAGTCAGAGTTTAAATGACATACACATCTGTATAATATTCTTCTTCGAAGAATTTCCAGAACTATCGAGGAGAATATCCTCAAAATCCTGGACGAGAAGTCGCCAAGTGGCCATGCCATGCATAAAAACCTCAACTCAGCAATTCGACCCAAGCTCATTGGCCAACACCCATTACGCAAATCTGCAAATAATTGCCAAAAATCCCTACGTTCCCATATGTACACACACTTCAAACCTGTCCCAGTCTCAAGCTTATGGATTTTAAGAGACATTTCAGCCAAAAAATTAACGTCTTACTAGTATAACTACGGAGTTCCAGCATTGCATGTTTACGCCGATTTCTCTCTGTTTCTCCTCGTTGCCGACATTACTCGGCTCACGCTCGGCCACACTCGGTGAACTTCGTGTAATGACGTCATAGGCGCGGGGATTCCCCACCGGAACCCTACCCAGAACGAGGCCCATGTAATGACGTCATAGCAGCGGGGAATCGCCGTATCATGTGCATTCATGATCGGCGATGATTAAAGCTAAAAGACGAAACGATTTGGAAGGCGTCGGGAGACGCCATAGGAGGGAGGTGGGAGGGATGGTGGGCAATGTCAATGTACAAAAACATTGGGGGAGGGGGATTATATTCCATATATTTAAAACAAAATAATACAGAAGCAAATAGAGCCAAAAAATCAAATCTAGCGGGCACACACTCTCCTGGACATTTGGAAGATAAACCGATGGGATGATATACACCTGGTGATTGATTTTATATTCCCATTTGTGTTGTAATTATACAATGTGTAATAAGTGGCTGATAAACTTGAATATGTGTATGCCCACGATACACATAGACACAGAGAGACAGGTTTGACTTGTATATATCTTACTATCTTCTAACAAAGAAATGAACATAGGCAAGAAAATGCTAACTGTAACTGGTAACTGTAAAAGTACAAGAGTAACACCTCAAGGATATTACAAAATTATCAAATTGTAAATGTCATAAAACCAACCAACCTCACCAAACTCGCCTTAAATGTACTGATTATATAACAATAGACAGGAGCCTTCATATACTTCATCTCATCTCATGATTGAGTAACACATAAAAGCTCAAACAAACCTTACCATGTAAATCATTAAATTCAGATATGTTGTTTTGTTATATTGTTTTAGCTAGTTTAATTCGGTAAAGAAATGATTTTATTTAAATACTTCCCTGCAACGACGATGTGTAATAGATGTGTATCTTCAGGACATAACGAAAACCACAATTGATTTGGAAGAGTGTAACTGTTGTTTTTGCCTGAATAAAAAAAACAAACGTTGGGAAAAAAGTATATGCAGATGGAAAAGTGTACGGTATATATAATGTGATGTGCTATATGAAAATGAGTCACAAGTCGCGAAATCGAGTTCTTCAGAAGTGATTTATCCACAAGAACACTTACTCAGAATATTCTTATTTTGGTGGAACTTAGCGCTTCTAGTAACATAAATACATGTACCAAATCTGAAGACGGTGTAGTGAATCGATCACTTCGAAAATATATATTTCGCGACTTGTGACTCATTTTCTTGGAACACATCTCATATAATATAGTAATATATATATACCTGCTTGCTAATGCCCACTGGCCTTGACACCATTTTAGCGCCATTTTGAGTCCCTGTTGCATGGTCTGTGCCAAGGACAGGGTCCTTGTCAAATTCGAAATAGCACTTAGTAGGAGCATCAGCATGAAATTACATGGTGTAGAGGGAATGTCAGCCAGGGCCTAGTGGTAGGAGTTCACATTTAGCATACTTCAAAGTGAAGTTGGACTTGGAATACTCGCCTGCTGAAATGCATTTAAATGTTGTTTGAAGCTGCATTATCGGTATAACAACAAACGAAGTCTTATCAAAAGTGATGGGTTTCAGGAAAATGAGTTACAAGTCGCAAAAAAATGGATTTTGAGATATTATCACATTTGAAAACATGAGATCAAGCTGATTCCAATGATAGTAAACAGTAGCACGCACATCTAATAAGCATTTTTATATTTCAAGTTTGATCTTTTTATTTTTGAAAAACAAGTTTGGACAATTTCTGGGCGGACATTTACTAGTAAAGTAGCTAAATATACTTAGCAGCAATGCATGGATACATATATTCAATACACTGTCTTGAAATTTAGTAAATGTTTTTCTGCTACGAACAGCGTTCTTGAGCACCCCAAACATGAACACATTCAAATAAAAGACAACATGTGAATAGAACACGTTGTAAAATATCTATTTCGCGATTTGCGATTCATTATCCCATACCACATCACATTTATTATGAGGAGGCTTACGGTATATTGTGAAGCCTGGAATCAGCTTCCACATTGTTATCTGGGAACAAACCATTGTTCTTACATAGGTCAGAGCGTCAGAAAATGTACAATTGGCACCTCTACACATTTAGTAAAATATGGTACATTACGCTGAGAAATGATTCACATTTTCTGACGATTCGACCCATCAGTGAAAACGTCACCAAACGTCACCGCCAAACATCTCAAATCAGTCAGAAAATGTCAGGAAGGCCGGGTGAACACCATTTTGACTAAAGAAACGTTCAGCGCATCGTACATTCATGATCTGTTTACAGGGAAATGTGTCACAAGTCGCAAAAAAATGGACAGTTGTAGTAAAGCAGCTACATATACTCCATAGGATGACCTTAGAAATGCAAGCATATTATTCAAAACACACTCTTGATATTTAGTAGATGTATTCATACGGCCGGGACAAATAGATGCCCCAAGACTGAAAACATTCCAACAAGGAAAAATATCAATTTTGTGACTTGTGACTCAATTTGTTTTAACACCTCACAAATGTACTCAATGTTTTGTCTATAGGATATGACCTATAATATACATGCGCGGAAAATCGGTGGAAACATGCAGGGCGACTCTCCTATTTGTTCAGTAAAACGTGAAAAAAAGGAAAAAATACTAGCCTCCCTCTCCCCCATAGTAAAGTATTGATTAATAAACTAAGTAGGTGAAATGTATATTTATACATAATTAGCATTGTGATAGTAGAGAGAGGAAGTATCGCTGGGTATCAGGTGGGTCAGAGTTGAAATAATGATTTCATTTATAGGAAAACATATTAAAGTGATTTTGATACACGAGTCTTTATTATTGTAATATACGTTTTATTTCCTCTAGAATTGGAAGTTTATCCAGGTTTCCCAAGACAAACCTATATTATACCTTGACTTAAAACCTGTATCCTGACTTAAAATCAACATGACCTTATATATCTTATTTCATTCTACCATTATACCATAGTAAGTTTCTGTAGTATTTGCACATCTAGGATTAAGTTATTATAATTCATTTGATTTCCATACTTGTATGACTAGAACGGTCTTCCTTAAAGCCTTGCATAGTCTCGGAATCTCCTTCCATTCTAGACAATCCTTTTCCCTCCGATATAAGCTTTCTCTCTATATTTATCCGTGACAGGCCAAGCCGTCAGTTTGCCACAGTTTCCTACGCTCATATTTGTTCAGCGTAATTTCCGGAAAGATTAAGAGACTTGGCCAGCCTCGTCACCCCTAGGTCTATTCATATTCTTAGTCTGTAGATTTAGCCTTAAGGGCCTAGTCCACTACGCTGATTTTGCGCCGCAGAGGACTCTTTTAAGGTCCATTCCCATTGCCATGACCAGCCGGCCAGCTGTAATACTTTAACATTGTTTAGTCGCCGTTCTTTGGATTCTGGGGGTTCGCTGGATAGTTGTAACCAGCCAGTTTCATCCCATGCTGGGCCGATTATAGGTGGACCGAATATAGGTGGGCCGATAGATTCTTTCGAATGGAAGGAGGGGTGCGCTAAATAGACTACCATACACAATGCAACGGCAAGTGCACAGTGCACAGAATGGCTATGCCGAAAGTCTCCACACTGCTTTTGCCTTGCTCGCTCGAACGTAAACATGTATGGCTTCTGAAATCGCCAATCATTGATTTCCGTAGACTAAATCTTCGCTATCAGGGTAAAACAATATTACAAACTTTTCTACCAATTCAGATTTTTTATTTATTTCTTTTTAAGTCCCTAGACACACTAATATGGCCGGAACATGGCATTCATATTGGTTTGCTTCAGGTTTGGTGGCGGCGACTGGCGTAATATAAAGGAACTAAAACCCGGAAGCATTTTCTACTCTTTCGAATGAAAGGAGGAGTGCACTAAATAGACTACCATACACAATACAACGCCAAGTGCACCCTGCACAGAGTGGCTATGCTGAAAGTCTCCACACTGCTTTCGCCTTGCTCGCTCTAACGTAAACACATATGGCTTCTGAAATCTCTAATCATTGATTTCCATAGAGGAAAACTTCGCTATGGGGATAAAACAATATTGAAATCATTTCTACCGATTCAGATTTTTTATTTATTTCTTTATTAAGTCGCTAGACACACTAACCCAGCCGAATACGCCAAGGTCAAGGTCGCCATAATGTGGGCATGTGACATTAGAGCCCCGGACACTTGGGCCTTTGGACAGTAATACCCAAGCAGCGGGAGCTACCAGTAGTGTGGGCCGTACCGTCTGATTTTGGGGGGCGCTAGTGTCCGGGTTCCGTTGGTTGCATGTAAAAAGTGGAAGGTTTGTTTCTTTCCAGAACAGAGAGTGCGGCTGACATAGCTGACATTGTGAAGTTATGATTACGTGTACATATGTGATATTGGTTTGACAGAGGTAAAGGGGTACCCACACAGAGCTCATTCTACGGCCGATTTGGCCATAAGATTATTTCTACGATTTAATTCCAACCCCCGATCCGTCGTAGGATCCTAAGACTGATCGTACGACCAATTGTTTTACTTTTTGTTCCCCGATTTGGAAGTAACAGGCCGATTTCACCGCCGATTCGCCAATATTTAGTCGTACGATTTGGACATAGAAAAAAATGTATTTTTTTCAGTTCTACAATTTGTGTTGCCAGTGTGGGTTGTGTCACGATCAGTCTTAGCTTTTCCTAAAATGGTCTACGACAGATCGAGAGAGCTCCTACGACATTCCATTTAATGGAAAGTCGTGGCTAGACCCCCGATTTATTCAAAATAAGTTTTTTTGTTTGAGAATAGTAATTTCCAACACTATATCTTTTTTTATTGAAAACTAAAAATTCTGTAACTTCTAAGCTATTAAAGATTAAACAATTATGGGTCATACATTAAATGAAAGGTAATTTTCTTGTCTACAAATTATTTAATATGCACAAACCTGAAGGATTGATATTTGGGTCGGTATTCAAGAAAACGTGAAACAAGCGCCACCTAGCGGCCATTTTGACATATTTCCCCAATCATATAATATTATATTATATATATTATTGTTGAGATATTATATTATATATGAAAAAGGGCATATGGAACCTGGATTGAGGCACTTTGTCTAGCCGTAGGTAGAGTTAAATAATAATGCATGAACCAATAGATCAGGACTCCAACCCACCTGTGATTTTTTTAAAGAAGCAAGTTAAATCGTGGTGAGTTCAAGCCAGTGTGGGTTGGGTTCACCACGATTTCACTTTTTCCATGAATCGGGCCAGATTTTGGGTCAGTGTGGGTCGAAAAAAGTCGTCTGATTCTGTATTTTTAACGTGATTTGGGACACGATTGGCGCTACAATCAATTGTAGACTTTGAAATCGTACGATTTCGCAAACCGATCCAGTGTGGGTACCCCTTAAAATAAACTAAATATTAGAATGTGATGGTTTGAATTGTGTAAACATGGTGATTTGGACATTATAAAGGCGGCGTTTTGACCCGGTCCTTTCTGTGTAAGAAGTAAAATAGTAACCCATGTATTCGAGTGGAGGAGCTAAACTATAGCAGTTTGTCATGCTGTAAGTACATCTAGAACTTTTTTAACTGGTCTAATATTTGTTTATATGTGTTTAAACAGTAGTTTTGAATCCAAAAATGTGCGACTAAAGGCATTAATGCCAGAGATTTGGTGGCTTCGGCTGTCTGTGGTGAAATAACAGCCTTGGCCTGTGGGCCTTGGCCGTTATTTCACCACAGACAGCCGAAGCCACCAAATCTCGGGTCATTAATCCCATAGTATTTTGTATAGGCCGCCTTGGTAATGGAGATGCGCTTTTACACTAAATTCTCTGAGAATCACCTGAAAATCGGCTTGGTGCACTGGGCCCCTTACTCTGGCAGAGTTGGGACTTTGAAATGTCCTTTGCTGGGGTGTATGCTGGGGCGGACTTGGGGGGGGGGGCGGGGTTGACGAGGAATTTTCTGATTTAAATCGACCATAAATCTTTCATAATAATCTCATTATTTAATCCTAAATCGAATTTTGATTTCAAAAGTGAAAAGGGAAACTGTCTGTCGTAGCTTTATTCCTAGGAGCGTTGCAACTGGGTTGACATTTTCCCTCCTGTGTATCACGGGGATGGGGGCTTGGGATGGTGTTTTGTCTATTCATTTGATCCCCGCATTAAATATTGAAGAACATAAGTCAAACAAATGGATAGAATCTTCGCCAACAACGAACTACAATCTCCTGTTCAAAACCCACTTCCCGCTTATGAATATTAACTATCAGACTTCTGATCCATTTCTTTTTGTTTAGAATTTGTATCCAGCCGTAAAGTGACAGTTGAACATGGGTAGGCATGCACTTAATGCACAAATGATATTGTGATCAATGAATGCCATGCCCATATGAGGATAATGCGATCACGGGTAATAGTTCGATGCAGAATAACGGCTGTACACAAGGCTTTATGTATCAAAACTATTCAAAATAAAGTCAAAGTTAAAGAATATAAAATCAATTAAGGTGAGAAAAAAGTACAAGTTAAGGATAAGAATAAAAAGTATGATTAGTTGGAGGGTGTGTGTGTGTGGGGGGGGGGCATGGATTTGGACAGCTGTTCGCTTTATCAATATAAAATACAGAAAAAGAGGCAATGGCATCGATCCTATTCCTTGAGCTTATATTTTAGTTTCCAACTTTCCCCCTTTCCCCCACTATCGACTCTACTTTGTGTATACTTGGTGGTCATTTGGCCGAGATAGTTTGGGAGAAAATGGAAAGCAGACCTGGGAGAGAGAGAGTGGACACGGCGTCCAATTCCCGCTCTCACTTATCAAATAGTAGCTCGCTAGTAGTGTATGGATACACTGCCGCATGTAGGCTCGGCCTCTGATGCCAGCAACGGGCTCGAGTGATCAGCTTTACGACACCCTTGTGACGAAGGTTCCATGTATATTGAGTGGTGCCTGGGGGCGAGATGAAGTAACAGAAGGTTGGAGTATGATGTGAAGGATAGTATAGCGAATGCTAATGACTTTATTAAGGAAGGAACTTTTTATAGATTAAGCCAAAGTGTGCTACTTTATGACCTCATGTACAAAGCAGCCTATATGTGGTGTGTTTCAAGAAAATGAGTCGCAAAAAATGGATTTCGAGATATCTTCATGTTTGAAAAGATTAGATCAAGTCGATTCTAATCATGGTAACATAAGGACATCTAATAAGCATTTCTATATTTTATTTTTGATATTCTTATCTTAAGAAAAAGGTTTGCAATTGGGTGGTCAATTACTAGTGAAGTAGTTATAGATATACTTCATGTAGGGTGACCTTGGAAACGTAAGGATATCTTTTATACACTGTCCTGACATTTGGTACATATATGTATTTTCTTAACTTTAAGTGCTAGACACCCTAAATATAAGAATAAAGAGATCTTGTCTATAAATCACATTGAAGAATATCAATTTTGCTACTTGTGACTCATTACCCTAAAACACATCACATAACTTCTAAAGCCTTGGGGAATTGTGGAACCATTAAATCACTTTGCTTGTCCAGTTTGAACGAGAGAGAACTATCATAACTTAATTCCTGCAGAGATATCTAGGTGAAATCGCCAGAAAATGTACAATTTGCCCTCACCAATCCTCTCAAATAACTCAAATTTAAGACATTTGATGATGATGTTCAAAATTAAGTTCAACATAACCGAAATCAAGGCAATTCCAAATATGTTCAGATATGCCTCCAGTTTAATATAGCATAACTTGATAAATGTGCATGTGTGTGCTGGTAGAACTTAATAGGAGAACAGCCCAAGATGAATGCTCCTTTTTGTTTAATTTGGAAATATAATACTGGTAAAACTTTACTGCTACCAAAGTTCACTTTGGTAATATGTACTGTGTTTCTCAGCAAGCCTGGGGAACAAACTAACATATCACACAATTGGCTCAGTTTTCAACTAAGACATTTCAAGAAGCTTACAAATACTGCACACCCATGAATGGGAGTTGTGTATAAATATTGAATACTCAGATATTCGATAACGTGGTATATCGATTATTTCTCTTGATTTGTAATAGTGATTCGATTGTTTCCAACCTTCAGTTCCATTAATCATATGGTAAGAAAATGTACTATTGGCAACTCTATACATTTAGGAAATTCTGTAAAGTTAGACTGGTAAGTTATGCATACTGGGAATATTTTAGCATATTTGGTATCGTATTGATTAAAGGTATCAGTTGCATTGAACTGCTTTTTGAAGCTTATCCTTGTCTTGTATGCGGGTTATTTGAGAGGATTGTAGATGACGAATTGTACATTTTCTGAAGATCTGACCTATAGCTCGTTGACTGTAATAAAAGTAAGCCTTCAAAAACTCGTCAAAACACTTCAAAAACTCGTCTTTTAGTAGGCTAATATTTTTTTTAGTTCACAGACGGCAGTCTTTTACCTCAATCAGTCAAATACACTCTTCCCCGTACAGCTAGCATTCAGTTAATGACAGACAATCCTCTAGATGGTGCCACTGTAGGTGTAAGGAAGTGGTTCAAGTGGTTGAATCAGGATCAGTTCTCTAGCTCTATATGTGATGTGTTTCAGGAAAATAAGTCACAAGTTGCAATTTTGAGATATTATCATATACATGTATTTGGAAAGATGAAACCGAGCAGATTCAAATGATAGTAAACATTAGGATTGGTAATAACCGTTTCTACATTTTAAGTTTGATATTCTTATTTTTTAAAAGAAAAACAGTTCGCCATATTTCTGGGTGGACAATTACCAGTAAAGTTGCTAAATATACTCAATAAAATGACCTTATAAATGCATGGATTTATTTGACACACTGTCTTGGAATTTGATACGATTTAGAGCATTAGATTCCTAAAAAAATGTAAAAATTCGTACAAGGATATCCTGTGGATAGAATACTTTGAGAAGTTTCATTTTTTGTGACTTGTGACTGATTTTCCTGAGACACATTTACATACTATTTATATATCTCAACCTACCTTTCCTTCTTCCTCCACCACCTCATTATTCCTCTATCACCAACACGTCCTTCTTCGCCCTCTCCACCTACTTCCTCACCAGACCCCCTCTTTCTTTTCCTTTTTCCTTTCCTTTTCCTTTTTCTCTTCCCTTTCCTTTTTCTCCTTCTCCTTCTCCTTCACTTACTTTGCATCTTTTCCACCTACCTACCCTCCTCCTGCAACTATTCTATAATTCATCTTCGTCTTGCACCATCACCACCACCTCTTTCCTCCTTTTCTCCTCTTCTCCTCCAGAACCTTCTCCTAGTACACCACCCCCTTCTCTACCTCTTAATCTCCTTTAGCTCCTCTACCACCTCCCCTTTCTACTCCTCTGGGTCAGATCGTCAGAAAATGTACAATTCACCTTCACCTTTCCTCTCAATTAACCCAGATTTAAGACAGAAATGAGCTTGAAAATACAGTTTAACATAACAGAACAGATATTTTAAAACAACATAATGCGAAATATACTCAGATATACCTGTTATTTATCATTTATTTCTCAGCCTAATTTAGCATATTTTATTTAATGTGTAGAGCTGCCAATTGTACATTTACTGAAAATGGAAAAATGAAATTGATCTCATCTTTACAAATATGATGATATCTCCGAATACATTCTCTTTAGGAGTACAAAGTATAGCAAATTCATTCCCTAAAAGTACCTTACCAGCTGCTTAGCAAGGAAACGTAGCTAAAGTGGGAAGGTGCTGTGATGGGTTGGTAGAGATATTGAGGCTAGCACTGTAGTAGTTGGGGTTGAGAATAAGTCAAATCTTCACCAATATATTCAGGTCTATGTATCCTATTATGATCTTTATGCATAAATGATCTTTAACTTGTACGTTAAAAATCTATATACATGTACCTCTGTGTAGTGACAAACAATTTTCAATACATATTGTGGAACACACCAATAGATTATATCTTTGATAATATATATGACCCATTCTGACGAAAGTGGTGCAATCCCCCCATTTTTTCCATTTATTGGTTGATTATGATCTTAAAGACAATTGACTTGATACAGTCGTCTTGACATGAGCATCAATAAAATATATACTTTAATGTATCTATGATGTGTATCTCTTTTAATTATTTACTATCAAATCAAGAAAAATATCCAAATAATCACTACCCAACTTAAGTTATATTGGAAAATAATCGAATTGAATTTATCTACATAAATAAAATTCATGCCATAGAATGGGGGGTGAAAACCGAACAAAATGATATATCAAGGTTAAATATGTGGACAAAATATATGCTCATAAACTTGTTAAATGAGAAACACCCGACGTGATCACGCCCAATGTGACCATACTGTTCATATAATTATTACTTTTTTTTTATAAACTTTTATTGACATATTTCACATTCGCGATACGTTTCACGTCAAGCAAAAATGGTTACAGAATATTCATTTAAACTCTTTATGAGCACAACTCGTCATTGTATATTACATTTTACTTCCTTAATTATGGCATATAGGTGTTCGTACTTATATATTTTTTCACCTTTGAATGTGGTTGATACGCACGGCCCATTGAGTTAACACTGAGAGCGCAACTCAGTCCTGAGGCCGATACGACCTCCGTATCGGGCCTCAGGCTGATATGGAATGAATATAGTTCTCTAAAGATCATAGCATCAGTGCATATAAATGAGTCGCAAAGTTAAAATAAATACTTGAATATAGTTATTAGAGTAATTTACTGCATAGCAATTAGTAAAATGAATGTACATGACAGTGCAGGATTAAATAAGTTTGCGTTCTAAAATGTAGTTCTGACCCACGCAGGTCGGAAAAAAACGGCGCGTAGAAATACGCAAATGCGTCATGACGGGAGTCGTGACGGGCGTCATGATGTCAACAAAGTCGTTGATGTCAACCAAGACGAACATAACTTAATTTTACCAATATATATATCATGCTCGAGTACATTTTAATAAGAAAAGGCGAAATAAATACAAAAAAATCCGCGGGACATAGCGGGAAATCCGTATCGTCCCTTGGCTTCGGTATCCGACCGCGGGTGCTACGCACCCTTGGTCGGATACCTCCGCCGCGGGACGATACGGCTTCCCGCTATGCCCCTTGGTCATTTTTGTCTTATTATCGACCATGTTTCAGCCTAATTTAGCCTAATTTCATAAATGTGTAGTGCTGCTGATTGTACATTATCTAAAGAGCTGACCCACAAACCCTAGGCCTTCCTCTCTATCCTTCCTTCTCCCCCCCCCCACTCCCTCCCCTTCCTCCTGCCAGCAGATAGAAGCCCTAGAAAGCTGCTGCATATTGCTTCATTAGGCTTAATTATCCTTGGCTCGGTGACATTTACACTTTTTCCCTCTCGCTACCACAACACAACAGGACCGAGGTTTCTCGATGTTTTTGTAATTAACACCAATTAATGGTCTCCACTAATCAGTACCAGGCGCACATCCAACAACTCATTTAGGTCCAGGTTTGAACGCTGGTCCAACGCTGGTTTAAAGCTTTAATATTCACTAATTATATCAAATGAAATATTTAAACATGTATGTAACTCATTTTCAGTAAATTCCAGAAGGGTAATTATTCATCTGTGTGGAATATTGGATTTTGTTGAATGTTAACAAACATAATAGGAGCAAATACGGGTCCCGAAAAGAAACTTTAAAAAAGAATATGAAAATATTATGTTAGTAGAAATTGGTCATGAATTCATTGGCCAACAAATCTGTCTGTTGATCAGTAGGTGAAAAAGAACGAAGGAAAGAGATCCATAATTATCCGGTTAATATCAATAACGATCAACAGTTTATATGCTGTTGCGAACCCAAATCCCAGTTTCCCACAGGCACCGTTATAATCCCCACCTAAGCCCAGAATGTCATTATTCTATTCATAACGAGAATAGTTGTTGATCAATATAATATTATAAGTCCATACTTCTGGTATATAATATATGTGAGTGCATTCGAAATAAACCAGAGAATTTTTAGTGTATGCTATGAAAATTCAAATTTACAGTCCAGCCTATTACCGGAGGGCCCAGATATGATCTCCCATCCTCCCTGCGCGCTTGATCGCACTTTACCCATAACATCTCTTAGGCTGTCACCACAAGGTGTAGGGTTACTGAGACTGGGGCTCCTGAAGTTGCACTATAGTAACTGAGCATTTGGGAGGATTGAGTATTAACAATGTATTTAAAAGAAATAGTGTATGCATATGACTGGGAAGTGATGAAACTGATATCACAATGTCAAAATAACAATATTATATATAATTAATATTATATGATTAATCATTAATTATATTCAGCTATATTTAATTTTGACCTAAACACCCTACTCATAGAGGGCCTCACGCTCCAAACATGTGTTAGTGGTTAAGAGCTGGGGAGGCACCGGCCGCTCTATGGTCCCTTCTTACCACAGACCAATTTATCACCCAAATTTGGTTGCTGAAACGCGGTAATAGGCTGGACTGTTTAAGAAATTTCGAACTTGTTACTGTTTTATGGCGATTTTGAATATTGTACGATATTCTAGATATCCTCTATTGTATGTGAGTGTCCCAGACTGACCCTAATGGTGGAATCTAAATTGAACATGAATTACGAAACCTTCCCGCTTTCGGTACACCATCCGGATGTACATTTCTGGTTAATTGTATTTCTCTCCAGATAGGTATCAATTTCTTGCCCCGCCTACCTGACCTCACTCCCCCCGACCTCACCGCCCCCCCCCCCCCGCTGCCTGTATAGTCACCACTGGGAACCCCAATTACGAGAAGGAAGCGCCTGATAAGCGTTAGGAGCAGATACTGATCAGATAAACGTTAAAATATCACCAGTCAATAAACAATAATTTAGTAACATATTTTCGATTTAATAGAAGAAATATCCTGAATCTGAATCACGATTCCTGAAAAGGGAAAAATGAATCCCACATACATATGTATACAAACAAAAATAGGGTGAAATCTTCAGAAAATGTACAATTTGCCTTCACCAATCCTCTCAAACTTAAGACAAAGACCAGGTTCAAAATACAGTTCAACACAACTAAACAGATTGTTTGAATCAAGGCAATGCAAAATATACCCAGATATATCTAGTATTGACCATCTTTCAGACTAATGTAGCAGAATCTACCGAATATGTAGATTTGCTGATTGTACATTTTCTGAAGATCTGACCCACAGTTAGTTATGTCATTTAAAGCTACATTCGCACTGAATTCGACCAGAATCTCATTTTCTAACCCTCATCTAATCTACTGGCAGTTCTAAATGTGTTGTTTAACGTGCGTTGTGCCAAGAACAGCCAGACAAAGGCCGGGCCTTTGTACAATGAGCATGCATGGATACAAACACCAAGGAAATGGCACAAGAAAATCAACAGGAAGAAACAACCAATAGAATAAAATCAACTTGTAATAAGCCGACAGTCCCTTGGAACACCAAGTAAGAAGGAAAGATTAAATATTAAAAAGTCGACGCAGACAGAATACAATTACTAGTTGGATTAACATTTTGTTTAGAATCAGGGAAGGCAACAACCACAATTCAGATGCCAGATGTCATGGCAGCAGATTGATCGATCTTTTTAAATACATTTTTATTCAAGTCACATTATACATTTTTTTTTTTTTAAACATATTTTTATTTCGATACACAATTCTACATAAGTAGTACGTTTCAAGATACCGAACATAGCCATATGCTGAAAATGAGTAATTAATATAACCACCAGACAAATCAATACTATCTATATACAATAACAACCCTGATGGGGTATAGGTGGAATTGAAATTTTACCATAAGTTTATAGAGAACATTTTTTTGAATTTTTGTTGCCGTCATTAAAATAGTTACAGAGTTTTCCGCGGGTTAAAAACTACTGAGTACTGCAAACACAATTCGACCAGTTGGTCGATCCAAATCAAGTGCATACAAAATTTCCATCAGCTAGACAAAAACTGATGTGCCTGGTTAAATTCCAGGAGAAACAGACTTACAATACAATTCAGAGTGTGCTCTTCAAATGAGCCTTTACAACTGGCCAGGTGCTGTTTTTTACGCGAGGGGGGAGTTTATTCCACATGGTGGGTCCATACATAATGCTGCACTGTTCTTGCAGTGTTCTCTGATTGACGCTATAGTTCTGAGTCTAATTTAAAGGGCCTAGTCCACTAAGCCGATTCTCAAGCGATTTTGCGCCACAGAGGACTCTTTTCCATTCACTTCAGTCTGAATCACATGACAATCGGCTTAGTGGACTAGCCCCTAGAAACAGCTATGAATGCTGATCTTAATATCAAGTTGCATGATGTTCGGTCATGTCCCTAGTATTATACCACGGTTGGGGGTTGTACACGCTGCAAATGAGTGGATACCTGCTATTGTGTTTTGTTGAATGGATCCACGCGTAGAAATATTACCCTTTTTTAGCCTAAATGTAAGAAGCATCCTCATTGGTTGACGTTTTGCTCGCTCATGACGTCACGCCCATTTGTGACCTCATATGCCACCGTGCTGTCATTGATTAGCCAATCAGTTATACGTTTGTTTAGTGATTTGGCATAAAACAAATCAATACGGTGGATCATTGGAGAGAAGCAAGGTAAATAAATAGTTTGTTTATTCATTTATTTGACAACATGAGATCGTGGTATAAAAATAGGATGTAACTCGGTTAGTTTCTGACTTACTGTATATGTTGCCCACAAGTTATTTTCAAACAGAGACATCCCTGGTCGAAAATAATGAGTTACATCCTATCATATTCTAGGACTATATCCTATCATATTCTAGAGCTGTTTAGTACTTTCCTTTTTGCCATTCGTATGAAAATGAAATTATTAATAACCAATTATAAACAGAAAGAGACATATAAACGAACTTGCTTGCGGAACCTCCCTAATATTATTAGGGGTACTTCCTGGTAACATTGCAATTATACCGGCATTTGAGGGGCTAAAAATTAGGTAAACAAACTCTAGTAACTGCTCTGAAGTAATGTTTTCTGTAGTGATTTTTTTTTTGGACGTGTTTATTTTCAACTTAAAAAAAACAGGAACATTGACACAGAGAACCCTTATTAATAAAGGAAATAATGATGTGGAGGCAGTCTTGGGAAATTAAATTTTATTTAATTTAAAGGTTTGTTTATATTAAAATATAAATAGATGAAAGTGGTTGTAAAATTGGTAAGTAAATTTGTACAAAATGGTTGATTTTATATAAATTGATGAAGATTGATTAAAATAATTTTTATTTTGAGAGTTAATTAGTTAGTACGAACAAAGAGATAAGAAAAAGGTGTGGGTGGGTGGGAAAAAATTTGCGAACCGTAGTGGTTGGTGGGCAAAGGTGAAGTGAGGAATGAGAGGGCCGGTGCGGGGAAGGAGCGTGACCAGTCACGTGGGATTAGTGGTAGTTGTTAGTGGGTAGTGGGAGGGGGTATATCTCGTGTCAATGCCCAGTCATTGCCTATTGTAATTGACTTCAGAATTATGCAGAAATAACCGCCGCAGACAATTTGCGTTTTTATAAGTAAACTTCTCTGCAAACTTCTCTTTCGGTGGTTTTTATGGTTAACTTACAAAAGGATGAAATTTTAATGAAGATATTAATTAATATACATTATACCACGATTGGGGGTTGTACACGCTGCAAATGAGTGAACACATGCCATTGTGTTTTGTTGAAAGGATCCACGCGTGAAAATATGAACCTTTTTTTGGCCTAAATCTAAGAAGCATTCTCATTGGTTGAGATTATGCTCGCTCATGACGTCATGCCTATTCGTGACATCATATGCCATATGTTTCGTTGTAGATTAGCCAATCAGTTCTACGCTTGTCTAGCGCTTTGGTATCAAAAAACCAATATGGCTGATCATTCGAGTGAAGCAAGGTAAATAAATAGTTTGTTTATTCATTTATTGTACAATATGAGATCGTGGTATAAAAATAGGATGTAACTCGGTTAGTTTCTGACTTAATGTACACATTGCCCACTCGTTTTTTTTCGACCAGGGATTTCACTCGAAGCCTGCAGCTATCCTATCATATTTGTCAACAAGGATGATACATCAGTAATGGTTGGACATTATGATAGTAGAAATGATGGTAAATGATACATTCAATTCTATTATGCTATTTACTAGAGGTGAGGAGTGAGAGGGAGAGTGAGCTGAGCAAGTGGCCTAGTTTATGATTTTTCTAAATAGTAATTTTTAATAAGAATTTTGAACATGTTATTATCTTTAATATTTCGTAATCTACTAGGTAATTTGTTCCAGATTGATGCTACTTGATAATGTAGCGAGTCTGAGTCTTTCTTTGGGATAAATTGATGAAGGGTAGGGGCGTCAAACAGGCGAGTTGCTCTGGCTACTGGTAATTCATTGTTAGATCTCATTTTTGTGATAGCAGTGAAAGCCAACTTGGAGAGAAGAAAACCAGTTCTATTCTCTAATATCATAGTTCTTGTCTGATTATGAATTTCAATGGTTGGTGTTCTGGGTGGGCATATTCATACATCTTTCTAGATCTTTTATATTTTCCCAAGTTCGCAAGTTGATTTCTTCTGAATTGTTCAAATCAGATGTTAGTTTTTTGCTTAAAGTGGGTTTATGGAACGTTAATTACGTTTTCATGGCAACCAGTCAAATTTTCATGGAAAAGTCAACATAAAATAGTTGTCATTGTATTTCCTCCAATAATCTTAATAATGTAATTTCCTTTGGTAAGAATATGGTGCTATAAGATATCAGCTAAAAATACCATAGCAAGCAACTTGGAACGTTTTCTACATAAGTAGCCATGGCAACCAAAACAACAAAAAACAAATGCTCAGCATTATATCAGATTTATAGGGCGACTCCACTATAGAAAAAAAACGGCGCTGACATGCCTAAAAATTTGGCGCACAAAAATCACTAGTGGAAGAGGGGTAAAATAGGTTGTCGGCAACACATTTATTTGTTGCCAACAATTGCAAAATATCTAACTTGATTAGATATTTTGTCGCAAAAAATTCGTCGCAGCCGTTTTTTGCCGTTTATCCCATAGTGGAGTCCCTGCATTAAATACCTATATTTATTCTACTTTATGTAGCAATAAACTGCTGGAAAAATAAATTTAAGGACAAACTTGACCTGAATATTTCATTTTCAACAAAACTATTGCTAAGGTAAGATTCTTAAAATAGTCTCTATGGCAACCATACGTTTATATTGATTTGTTAACAATAGTATTGTTATCTATACTTCCTATCTATATAGGTCAGATCGTCAGGAAATGTACAATTGACAGCTCTACACATTGAGTAAAATCTGCTTAAGTAGGCTGAAAAATGATAAATACTAGGTATATCTGAGTATATTTGATATTGTGTTGTTTTAGTAAAACTGTTTTACTATGTTAAACTGTATTTTGAAGCTCATTTTTGTCTTAAATTTGGGATATTTGAGAGAATTGGTGAAGGTGAAGTAAACATTTTCTGACGATCTGAGCCATATCTATACTATTCAATAATGAGGTACTTGTCCCCATTCCCATGTTTTGTGTACAGAACTCCTAGGTGCCTTTTATTCTTTTGTACCTGTGTACAACACGGAAGGCAATTAGAACATATTTCTGACATAACCATGGCAACCATTCTCATAAAAAAGGATGCTTACTATATAATTAAAGCTTTACCTCATATACATCCTAGGTAAGATCACAGGTCTACCTGGTTCAGGAAATGGTGAAGGTTTATAACGTTTTAAAATTAAGTCCTAGGGCAAATTTGGAAAAGTTCTTTTTGTAAATATGGGTTGTCAACAAGGGTACGTCAAACCAAATGAAAGCTGCAATAAATAATATTGCACCTTTGGCTCAAGTATGATAGTCATATACTAACATCGATATGAACAGGATTTTCATCTTTAATGCCATATGGGCGAAATCGCCAGAAATGTACTATTCCCCTTCCCCAGTCCTCCCCAATAACCCAAGTTTAAGACCAAAGTGAGGTTCAAGATTCAATTCAACATACACAAACACATTCTTTGAAACAAGGCAATATATTCAGATATTCATTTCCCAGGCTAATCTAGCAGAATTTACTAAATGTTCTGAATTTTCTGCAGATCTGACCCATATGCACCTCTGATGTTTTGTGATAAAGATATAACAGTAAATTAATTATGCCTTATATAAATGAGTGTTGTATCAATCAAGTCCTTACATACTTCTACCCTAAAAGCAACAACCCCCTCCTCTGCGTCTCCCCTGCGCCCCCCCCCCCCCCCCCTGCCCCACTGTCTGTAGATATTACCAATACTACCACTAAGGAGCCCAATCAAGAGTAGGAAGCACCAGAGATGACTTGTGAGACGCAGGTAAGATGGCCGCCGGGCCGAGGTGACCAATGACAACACAGCCAATCAGGGTCGGCGATTTCAGAACAAAGGAAACTAATGACTAGATCTTTACAAACCAACTCGCACACTGGGCCTAATGTTTAAAGTGGAATTTAGAAATCATTGCCATATTAAACGCGGCATGAAGATAATTCCCTCTACAGTTAAATCGTTATAAAGCCGTTAGTCTTCAGCACCTTTAGGTTTCAAGAAACCTGTACTAACAATGTCCATTTTCCCCGATTGCAAAAATTACAACCACTTCATAGAAACAGTTTTCTATCAATATTGCAAAGTATTGAAGTTAAACTATTTTACTATTTGATAGTTGTAACAGTTTTTAGTCTTTATGTAAACGGCTATTACAGATTTCTACCAGCTGCAGGTTATACCCTACCAGTACCAGGGGAAAAAAGTGTGGCAACTGGGCGCCTCTTACTCAGTGTACACATTGGTGCAGGTGCAAGCTTATCATTCGGTGTACCTTCAGAGACCATTTAACTATGAGCCATCTTCTAAAGCCATCTTTTAGATGTGTTAATATCTCCTTTCTTTCTCCATTCTCTCTGTCTCAACAAACTATTTCGAATCCCATGTTGTTTATCTTTCCTCGCTCCACTGCACCCAAAGCGCATCTCCACCATAGCCTCACCCCTCACCAACCACCCCTCACCAACCACCACAGCATGCTTTCCCTCGCGCTAATTGCCGCGAGTAGCGCATGACGTCATTCATTGGCCTACACATAATCATTTTAAACCTCTTTCTGTCAGTATTTTCGATCTGTGCATTTATATGATATAGAGCTATGTCGGCTCAAGTGGCGAGCCGCTTGTAGATGTCCAAAAGCCTCCTTGAAAGTGCGTGATTTGTATTGGAATGGGTTGGTAAAGGTAGTCGAAAACTGTAGTGCGTAATGTGTGTGTGTGTTTTCCTGTGTATTTTCATGAAATAGTCCTTTATAAATTCGGTCATGTCCCAAAACGTTAGCCAATAGACTTAGGAAACCCATGATAACACTATTTTTTCCACTGTACGGTGGAATAGAGTACATGGATTGATACCGATACTATAAACCCTAACCCCAACCCTAAGCCTAAAATACCTAAGTCAGTGCAGTGACGTTGGACCACGTTAGTAGCCACGCCTAGTATTTAGTGGCTAACATTTCAGGACTTTCGCATAGTGTTATCAGGGATCTGGCGATGTAAAAATGCGACCGAAAACATAAATGTACCTATATCTACATAGTTGCTT
Source organism: Sthenelais limicola (assembly GCA_942159475.1). NCBI lineage: Eukaryota > Metazoa > Annelida > Polychaeta > Phyllodocida > Sigalionidae > Sthenelais > Sthenelais limicola. The sequence goes on along the minus strand of OW804097.1, from coordinate 42,266,748 downwards.
GAGTAGTATGTGGAGCATGTTAAAATGAATATAGTAGTATCATTGTTTATTACTGAAGACATGATCATTGTAAACTTTACATTGAATAGAATCTAGACAAATCGTCCTATGAAGTGTGGGGGGGGGGAGCACAGATACAAATAAAAGCGAAAATTAATAGAATCCATCACCTTTGATACAACATACTAGTTACTTATAGAGAAAGTATTTTTTTAATGTACAGGCAACGCGATAACACATGCACAAGGTGGACATGCGCAATTTGTGTAATGAAATGTTAAATGTATTGATCTTGATAGTAAGACACACACACACAAAAAGACATACATCATTATTCTGACTGATATTTTACTAGTCTGTATTATAAATAATATAAAAATGAATACATAAGGCTTTACTTGACTGATCAGTGAAGAAACAAAACAAAACATTTGGAGTTGGAATCAACACTTTCCCATCAGTTCACGTGTTCAATATGCCATATGCCCAAGGCCCTTTAATGTACTTGTGACCAATCCCCCAGACACCTCGAATCCATTCTCAAGTGTATCCTTAATTAGGAGATTTTATTATTCTTACAGAAACTGCAAGCAAAGGAATCGATAAAATTCTCTCTTTGTATCTTTTAGCTTGCAGTAAATATTGAAAAGATTGGTTTAAGTACCAACCACACTGCTTAATTCTGACGAATTTCAAGTAAATACCTCCTCAATTTTCCACAACATCTATAAATAAATAAATATGTTTATTGAAAAAGATCTAGTACTATGCAGTCTAGGCTCAAAGTTGAGCGACTCCCTTCAAACGGAGGGCAAGCCTCTCGTTCTAAACCACAAAATGCCATTATAATCCCATTAGGACTGCAAAATACCATTACAATCCGATTAGGTTGCCTACTCTTGGGCTAGGAAAGCCATTAGCACAGTAGGCGTCCAATCACTGAGATACCATTTTTATCTGATCTGAGGGTTTAGGCCTAGAGTGTATGGTTCCTGTGGGGTGTGAAGCAAGGCCGACCTTATACCATTAGATGCATTATTATCACATACTTCTGTCTTTCATCCGCTGTCTGGGTGCTGGCTGTTAGATAAATCTCTCTTACCGCAAATAAGTGTAAAATAAAAGACTAATTATATCGACTTAATGCCAAGGACTGTGCATGTCTGTGGTGCTTCTCATGCAACTCCCTCTTGACGAACAGCGCCAAAGCGGAATGAAATTCTGCATAGAATCACAACACATAGAAACACAGCACACGGCGCATTTTCACTCTTGGTCTGGGATTTACATAGGTAGTCATTGTAGACTCAAACCAGTTATCTCAGAAAGTTCCCCTATAACCCTATGAAAAATGACCACCATTAAAAAGAGCATTAAAATCTGTATAAGAAAATGGCATTCAAATCTGTAGGCAAACTTGCCCCTGAACCCAGACAAGCACAGATAGTATAGTGGTTAGTGTCCTCACCTTCAGATTGAAAGGTCCAGTGTTCAATCCCCGCATTGAATTGTATCACTAGAAAGTGACTTTTGGGTAACCTGGATTACTTGTAATCTTGGGGGAATGCAATTTTCTGGGATTTCTAGAGAGAGAGCTACAATGGTCACTATGATAGACTGAAAATCATCATCCTTCCCTCATGAAATGCCCAATATTCCTAAAAATGATCTGAGTAGAAAGATGTCTATTAATACAGCTTATTACAAGGTGGCAGCACCCAAAGCTAAGTGGCATCAGCTTCAGCCAATCAGATCTCTTCACTAAAACAAGTTTGCTACAAGAGGTGGCTCCATTCCTATCCTGTGATTAAAGCTATAGGAATATATGACATTAGCTAAAAGCTAGAGCCCTAAGTTCATACAGATTATTGTATAACCTAAAGAAGTTCTGATATTTGGTTGATTAAACATGTATTCTTTGCATTCCTTAAACCACACTGCAATGCCTGTACTTAAATGAGACTATAGGGCCACTGTTTCTGCTATTGAATATTTATGTCCAATCTTAAAGTTATTCATATCTAAATACATTTACCTACTAGGCACACATGATTAGAACATGCTTAATCATATGATTACCCAATGTCTAATGTGGCATTTCATTGCATCAAATCCCAAAAAGGTGCTCCTCAAAGTTATTTCAACTGATCAACTGATATGGTATAAAGGACAGATATGGTATGAAGAAATGTTAAGCACAACTCATAGGCAAAACAGTGCAGGCAAGGCCTGCAGTCTGTTATATATTGTTGCAGTTGGGTGTTACATATATTTATTATTAATTGATATTTTTTGTTAACAGCAAGTACTTGTGATGACAATGCTAACCAGTTGTCTGCAGGTGAATGGGTTTTTTCGTCCCATGACACTGCAGACTATATAAAGTATACGTGCTGAAAATCAGGTTTATTATGTGCCTTAGGGCACAGGACTCTGACTACAGGAGTGTATGCCAACGAATAACTGCCACTAGAGTCAACTCATTTGACCAATTATAATGGATACAAAGTATGGTATATTAGTCAGAACTTTGGGTACATATGGGTGCATATATTCAAATAAGCATCACTTATCATGTTCAATGCAGTACACAGTCTTACATCATTATCTTGAGCGCAGCCTAGAACCAATTCATACCAAGGGCTCCACTGCCAAAGAATGTCTAATCCAGTCGAAAAAACTGCAGTACCACCATGCAGAGGCCAACCAAAATTCATTGTTCAGACAAGAATGGACACACTGAATATTATTTACATACTTGATTTGCATGTATATCCATGCTACCAAGGTATCAGTAGCTATCAAAACAATCTCACTGATTATCTACTCATGGCAATTTGTATTCTCAACAAATAACCCATCCATCAAATTATCTTATTCCTATGCGCTGGCATTAAGTCACAACCCATAATTATCATGCAACTGCATGCTTCTCATACTGCATACTTCCTGGATATACCTTTAATGTGTTTGGTCAGGATCTACAGCACAGTGGCAAACATCAACAGCATTCTCAGACAGAAGTACCGTATTTCCCCGTTCATAAGCCCAGGCTTATATCAATTTCAAATGGTGATAGACCAGGATTTTATACCATAATCAGGAGTTATACACGCTACAAATGAGTCAATTCATGCCATCGTATTTTGTTGAAACGATCCACACATCAAAATATGAACCTTTTTTTAGGCTAAATATAAGAAGCATTCTTATTGGTGGAAGTTATGCTCACTCATGATGTCACACCTATTCGTGACGTCATATGCCATTGTGCTGTCGCTGATTAGCCAATCAGTTATACGCTTGTCTAGCACTTTGGTATCAAAAATCAATATGGTGGGTCATCGGAGCAAAGCGAGGTAAATAAATAGTTTGTTTATTCTTTGTATTTTACAATATGAGATCGTGATATAAAAATAGGATGTAACTCGGTTAGTTTCTGACTTACTGTACACGATGCCCACTCAGTTTTTTCGACCAGGGATGTCACGAGAAGCAGGCTTCAAGTGACATCCCTGGTTGAAAAAAACAACCAAGAAATATAAGCCTGTGAACGTTTTTAGCTGCACGGTATATATATATATGAAAGTAGTAGACAGTATAATGAGCGCAGACAGAGAGATGCCACTGAGGAAGAGGGGAAACAGTGTTAAAATAAGAGAAAGGGAAGCAGAGACAAATGAAGAAAGACATCAGGCACACAGAGAATGGGAAGGTGGAAGAAGTTAGGAGAGAAACCATTAAGAGGCTACTACGGTGGAGACAGAGGAGGGAGACAGAGAGAAGAACGAGAGAGAGAGGAGGGAGAAAGGGAAGAAGAAAGACGGACAATAGAAATATAATAGGACAAGACGCGTAAACAACAGCTGAGACAGAGAGACAAATAGGCAGAGAGAAAAACAGAATAAGAAGCCAGAAAGACGAAGCAGAACCTTATAAATATTATACCTGACAGAAAGACCCCGATCTCCTCCACACTGTGGACTGATCAACAATAACACTGACTCATTATTACACATACGGAGTTGCTCTGAGCAGCTGAGCAAGACGGGAGCAACTCCTACACCAGTTGATATCAGTAGTAGTAGTAGTAGTAGTAGGAGTAGGAGTGGCAGTCCTTGTGACAAAGCTTGAGCCAGAGAGGCACCATCCCTCCGTCACAGACAACATCACTATCGCCATATTATTACCATGATCCTCCGCAGACCGAAATCACCTGAGACTCAAGCATAGGACAGGCACCAAGAAGGATTTATTACCTTGCTAGGGAGTAGTGAGCCGCTGTGTGAATCTATCTACACTGGCTGAAAGGAAAGGGAAGTCTTGAAGAGGTCGATTGATCCAAGATGGGTAAAAAGGATGAGGAGGTAAGGAGGATGGATGGATGCATGTGTGTCAATAGGTGGATTTAGACCTGTGTGATCCCACATGTTGCTGCGTATTTCGTGCTTGTGTAGGTGCGAAAGGCTGTGTCATCGGTGCCAGCTGTAACTCACCTGTTGGTGTGTGTCATTATTCATATATTAACTTCATTGTAGCTTTATACCATGCGAGGTGCAGTCCCTGCCCAATCGAGTGGGATATATTTGTTTCTCAATTAATTCTCCCATTATTTGAGAGCATTGAGGATAGGAAGATCTTGTCATTGGACAAGTTACAAACTTCATTAACTATCTTCAGGATATATGTCGAATATTTATGTATTTATTTATTCATTTAAAAACTAACCGTATTGGCAATATTCCCAGAAAACGATTGTTCTTGACATAATCTCGACGTTCTTGACGTAAAGTTCTGCAATTTCTTGTTTATTTCCTGAAGTTTCTGAAGAGGGAACGCAGGTGTGGGGAAATCATTCAGCAGAGATAAGAATCATGGTAACCTAGGATATTATGTGAGGATTAATTAATTTCTATGGAGCTTGTGCACTGATGGTGTATAATCCCGAGGTAAAGCCGAGGGATTACTTGCCAGTAGATTATTTACTCAAATTTAAAGGACTAAGTACTAAATACACCATTTGAAAGTCGAGCTTGGTTTAAGTAATGTTTTCAATAGGAAGTAATTATTTCGTCATACAGAATAGTGTTAATGTTAAATTACTTATATGCAGAAAGGTATTTGTCGAATTTGTCAGTCAACATACCTGGGAATCGTGCCATTAATGTGTAACGATCGATGCAAAATAAATAGTTATATATATCTATTCTAAGACATTATATACTAGTTGAATAATATATTTAGCATGTATAAATCCTGACAAGACATACTATAGTTTCCTGGATGCAAGTGTAAATTTCAGGTTGAACAAAAAAGTCAGGTTTCTTGTATTTGTGGAGATACTCTACCAGCGAGATAAACATGTGATGTGTTACAGGAAAATGTGTCACAAGTCGCAAACATGGATTTTGAAATTTCATCATGTTTGAAAAGATGAGATCAAGCAGATTCCAAAGTAAATACTAGGACATATAATAAGTATTTCTATATTTTAAGTTTAAAATATATTTTGTTTAAAACAAAGTTTTCAAAATTTCTGGGTGGACATTTACTACTAAAGTAGCTGAATGTACTCTATAGGTTGACCTTAGATATGCATGAACGTATTTAATAAACTCTCTTGCAATTTGGTACGTATATTCATGCTACAAACAGCATTAAGTACCCCCAAAATCAAAAACATTCCCACAAAGAAACTAACATAAAATAAAACACTTTGAAAAATATCAATGTTGCACTTTATGACTCATTTTTCTCTAACACATCATATATATTTGCTTTTGCACTTTCATTTGATTAAAAACTCAGAATACTAGTAGAAATTTCTCAATGATTGTCCCTTACAATACCAGCCAGAATCTCCTGGTTTGATGCAAGCGATGTCTTCTGATTGTATAGACAGGTCTGTACCGTCTGTAATGTGTAATGAGCCTTTCCAAGCCTTCTCAAGCCAGGCCTTGTTCATTGTTATGTGCATCTGAGCATTGTTTGATACACAAGTGGTAGGGGAAGAGCTACCCCTGCATCTCATCATTCCTAATGTCAAATTGTCAAATTTTCAAATTTTATTGTGCAGATAAATGCACTATTCTCAGAATGCCTGACGCAGAGTGTTATTTCTGACATTTGTATTAACAGCATCCTGATTTGTTTTTAACAAGCTTTATTCAATCTGTCAACAAATCCTCCATATCTCAGGGCGATTAACAAGAGTTTTAGCACCTTGATTATTAACCTGATCAACGTTGAGGGACTCGAGGTCTATATATAATTCCATAATATAAAAGTAGGTAATAAACAACAACAGTCTAGACACTATATCTGATGTGTTACAGACAAATGAGTTACAAGTCGCACAAATGGCATTTTTCAAATGCCTTTATCACAAGAACACCTTATAGGAATGTTTTCATTTTTTGACAGTTTAGTGTTCTTAGTATAGTAGCAATACATGTATGTACTATATTCCAAGACTGTGTGCTAAATGTATCTATGCGTTTCCAAGGCGTTATGTTTAGCTAATTTACTATAGTGACTTATTCTTAATAAACTTTTTTTTCATGCATAGATTATATTGAAGTACTTATTAGATTAGTCCTAATGTTTACTATCATTGGAATCCACTTGATCTCATCTTTTAAAATATGGTGGTATCTCAAAATCCATTTTTTTGCGACTGATCGCTCATTTTTTTAAAAACACATGACATATTACATAACATGCATAGTTGGTTTGAAATTATTTTGTGTAGATATACCCCATACTAATACACTTTCATAGTGTTTTCGTAATTATTGATATCTTCAAATAGCGGTGTTTCTTTCTATATATAGATATATAGGGATAGAAGAGAGACCCAGGCTGAGACACAAAGAGAAACAGATAGAAAGGTGGGGAGAGAGACACAGACAGACAGCGAGTGCAATGCACACACAGACAGAGGTACACAAAATGGAAAGAGAGAAGAGTAAGAAAGGTTCGAAAGGAGAAGGGAAAATAGGAGGGAGAGAAAACAGAGGGGAGAGACAGGTTCGGAGAGAGGAAGTGAAGCGATACTTAATTAAATGAATAGCTCTGTAAGAAACGTGGGTCAAGAAATTTGAGATACAGAGAAAGAAGAAAGGGGATAGGATCTCTCAGAGATTAAAGGAAATAAGGTATTGACATTTCACAAATTAATTGACACATTGATAAGCAAAACAGTTTTATGGAATAACCTAACAAATCCAGGATATGTCCGTAGAAAATACCATACACAATCCATTATAAATGCAACTGTCATTCTAAAGAAAAATGAACCTCTATCAAGATACAACTACGTAACAAATTCGTATAGATATTGAAATATTCGGCAAGGGTGAAGGCCATTTACTCTATTGGGGTTTGCCAATGTCTAGCCATTTAATGGAAATACAATATATGTTCGTGATCCATGCAGTAGCCTGTCCTTGACCGTGGGGAAATATTTATATGCGATCTGATTCATTTTTCTGTTTGGTTCCACATCTGTCCGTTAAAACTACCGTCTTTTTATGATATAATATATGAATTGAGTGTTAAACTGTGCAACTACATTTTCCCTCATCTAAATGGGAACAACTCCCTAAATGTTAGGTTACATTCAGTACCACTGGGCCCGGTACATTTTGATGATAACAAAAAAGTTGATTTTCTCATAATACATTTGGGTTTAGTAACTCTTTAGCGAGAAATCCTTAATTAAAAGTTTGTTTGGTTAGCTATTTTTTCTTGCTTTGGAATGAATTTCTACGGTAGGAATAATCCAAATAGCATCGTGTGTATAGCAAAACACTCATCCAATAGCAAAATAGCATTAGCAGCTACTAAACATATAATATATAAGCAAGGAACGTGTTACTGTTCAGTGATTTCCTTGTATGAAACCGGCTCCATGCTTTTTGGGGGATTAAATAAATTGACATGTCTATTGACAGGGAATCATGCAACTAGAGTAACTAAAACCACGTTCCTTACACAACTGTGTCAATTTCCTTTCCTCTATGGCAATAAGGGAATTGCAGGGACGTCGTCCATATTCTGATCTGAGGCGATTTTATTTGACCATGAAGTAACACATGAGGGTAAAGTCGCCCCAAAATGAACAATAGCCCAGGTAAAAAAATGTTGAAAACAAAATCAGCTCATGAGCAGATTTTTTCAAAATTAACCCAATGCCAAATATACTCCGATGTACCTTGTAATTATCATTTTGAAGCATAATTTAGCAAATGTTATTTGACTAAATGTGTATAGGACGTTGCTGATAGCTTTACCCATAATTAAGTGACCTTTGGTATCTCAATTGTCAAAGAACAGGCTGAAAGTACCAGCTTTACACCTCGTTTTAATTAGGATTTCGCTATACAGGTTTTATTATTGTATCTGTTGTGAAGTGGTTACACCACCTTAACACAAGGAAATGTATTCCATATTCGGAATAGTGCTCAAGCTTACATCATTGCATTCAGTTTATAAAGGCTATGCAAATCCTCCAATAAAATTCAAAGGTAAAAAATGGCGGCCACTGAAATTGCCCTGTTGTTCGTGTTTGATGTCTTTCAGCCAAGTACACAGTTCCTTTACACAGAAGGCACCGCGCCTACTCCTCCTCCTCCTCCCACTTCTTTCCTAGCTTGACCCTGTACGGCCGTAGAAACATGTAAGTCTACACGCCTGCCAATAAGACCATCTATAATTGATGCCCTCCCCTTCTTAAGGAAATCTCGAATAGTCACGTGAGATCTCAAACAGTCACGAGATCTATCTTTTCTCCAAGGGAAGGTGTCAAATAAGTTTGGGGTATTTTCTTTTACGACACTGTGTTTGAGAAATATATCTGATGTTTATACAAATCGGTTCTTATGATGAATGAAAAGCCCATAGATCAAGATACAATAAAACTATAAGTACATGGTTTATGTTATTAATTCATGTGAGTGGTATTATGTTTAATTGTTTTATAGTAGGTGGTGGTGCAGTCATTGCAGTATTCCTCCTCCCTATGAATACATATTTTGAAAAAAAACCCTAAGGCTTGGACCCTAATTATTGTAGGTTGATTATGGAGTGTATTAATACATTTTTCCACTCCCTTAAACGTTCTAGTGAGTGCTATAACCACCTTAGGCAGAGACGAACAGGATTGCTAACCTCAATTTAGGACCTGCGATCAATCAGCATCGCTTCGCAGCCCTTCATGTCAGTCATTAATTCTTTAACATGTTCATGTTATAGGGTACATTGTTGATTCGGCCAAGATTGTGGAGGTATAATGAGAGGAATAAATAAGATAGAAGCAGCCTTGGGAAATTAAATATTTATTTGATTTATAATTTATATAAAAGAGTTTTAAGTAATAAAATGATGAGTATAAATAGTTGATGTTTGTTGATAAAATTGGTAAGAGGTTGATGAATTGTAAAATAAAGTTTTGTATAATAAAATTGATTTGATGAATATAAATAATTAGTTGGAGGAATGTAATGATGATAATTAATAGGTGTGGGTGGGTGGGTTAAATGTTATCGGTAGTGTGGTTGGAAGTGAAGTGATTGAGGGACGGGTGAGAGTGCTTAGTGCGGCGAGGGATTGTAGGTGGGGTAGTAGTAGGTGAGAGGGGATTGGCCACAACAATGCCCTAGCATTACCTATAGTCATGCCATACACATTGTTGATTCGGCCAAGATTGTGGAGGTATAATGAGAGGAATAAATAAGATAGAAGCAGCCTTGGGAAATTAAATATTTATTTGATTTATAATTTATATAAAAGAGTTTTAAGTAATAAAATGATGAGTATAAATAGTTGATGTTTGTTGATAAAATTGGTAAGAGGTTGATGAATTGTAAAATAAAGTTTTGTATAATAAAATTGATTTGATGAATATAAATAATTAGCCAAGACTGCCAATTTTAATATGTATGATAGAATAGGGTAGAGGTGGGTGGGATGAATAATGTATGAATATTAGTGAGTATGGATGTTTTAAGATATTTTGTTCTGCTTATTGCAGTTATGGTAAAAGGAATAAATAGTTCGTTGGTCCCGTGGGACAGTCCTTAGGCTTGAGAGCCGAGTCTTTTGGTATATAGCCGAATGGCTGTTTTATTTTAATTTGAATGGGTCAGGGTGGGATGGTTTTAAGATGGATTTAAGAGTCTGTTGCCTGCTTGAGGTCAATATACACTAGGGTTGCAGGGGGTGGCTTATTGCCTTCCTGATAGCCTGATTGACTTGGGATCCGTCTGTGTGGATGTACTTCTTGTAGGCGTCAGACGCCCATCCAATGTATTCCTGGATCTGAAGTGGGGTACAGCCTGCAGCAAAGGCGTTAGTGGCCGCCGCCTTGCGCAGACTGTGAAGGGTATAGGGTCTATGGTCGACTCCCATCTCCACCAGCAGGGCTTTCCACTGTCGTGCCACGTAGGTGGCAGGCATAGGGTTTCTCGATTCTGGGAACATGAAGCATGCTTCTTGCCTGTGTTTTGTTGGGAGAGCCTGCATCATGAGCTTGATGGCCTGTACCACGCAAAGCCTCTTATCCGCGGACTGTTGTAGTGTCACAGCCTTTGATTGATAGGCCGATTGCATGTTTTTGGCCGATTTCACTTTAATGATGACACAGTCGGGGGCGATGGATACGTCTGCCCTAGTGAGGTGTGTTAATGGGTTGAACTTGCTAAGCGATGGGGCCAGGACCTCCGATTGGCGTAGGCCCGCATAGTATATGGTCAAAAGCGCGGCCTTAATGGTCCTGGCTGTTTGGTTTGAGGGTAGTTTAAGGATGGCTGATCTTATTACATCTGAGGGAACTGGTAATCTCACTATGGGTATAAAGGACTTGTCCCTGTCGAGGGCCTGAAGTGCCCACTTCACTCGCTGGTGATCCAGCGACGTGGTGGGAAGGTGGTTCATTTTAAAAGCCGTTCTGAGGTGGGATATATGATTCCTAATAGTCTTTGGGGAGGGCACAGTCTGATGGAGGTGTTCAATATAGGCACAGATAGTAAGGTATGAAGGCTTAGAGACTTCCACGCCTACCTGTCGAGCGAATTGTTCAAACCTCCTCACAGCTGCCTCCCGGTTTTTGGTTGTTCCTTGGGCCCAGGCTTCGCGCTGTCTGATAGCTGGCTTTCTCAGTAGTGGTGCGAGTACTTGGCCTGTAATGTGATGAGAGATACATTGTATTAAGTGCATATAAGCAAGGGTCAGTATAATGGAGACATAGTTCATTCATGGTATGGTTAGCCGCTTCTTTGTATTTATCGTGAAGGTGTGCGCGGCTGAGGTTATCGGCCAAGATATTTTCTGCCCCGGGGATATGTTCGTAACTAATCTTTACGTCGAATATAGCCTGGACCATCCATGCTAGGCGCGCGGCTTCCAGTATGACACGGTTCTTACCACGCCCTGTTTTGAACACCGACACACTGGCCAGGTTGTCGCATAATATTCTTATGTGGCCCCCCCGGTCTTGCTCATTGACTAGAGTGTGGAGGGCGATGGGGATGTTTGCTGCCTCTAATTCCGATATATTAGCTACTCCTTGGTCCACTGGCGCTATTTGTGCGCTATATGCACGGTATTCGTCTGCGCCTCCTATCCCTGAAAGACAGGCATCCACCACAATTGTCTTTGTAGGGGCGGCCGCTGGTATTACCGCCCTACCGTTCCACTGGTGGCAGAATGCGCTAAACCATTGAAGGTCCTTTTTCATTTCTGCGTTGACGTTGATGTATTTCTTGCCTTGCATTTCTCTTAGTGCTTCGAGGAGTCTGCTCACGAAGAGGCGGGCCGGCCCGACACATTTGGATACGTGTATAAGCGAGCCTATTACAGATTGTAATTCGCGTCTCGACATCGAACGCCTCTTTATATATTTGTTGACGGTGGTTATTATTTGTCGCTATTAATGCTGAGCGTCATATCAGGGGCGCTTATATCGATTCCCAACCATCTGACCACGGCCGCAGGGGGCTGTCGTTTATCTTCAGCCTCTGGCAGGCCTAATTCAGCAAATAACTCGATCGCCCTCTTATAATGACGTGTTGCTGTGTCGAGGTCTTTCGAGATTATTACCAAATCGTCGAGATACATCTTGCTTTTAATGCCTTCTCTTGCTAGTACGCTCACTATCGCATCTGCTATCCTTTGCATGTGGCAGCTCGACGATCGCGCGCCGAATGGCATCGTCACATCAAGATAATAGCTGTCATTCCAGCTGATACACAAGAGCGGCCAATCGAGCGGGTCGCTCTTGAAGTTTATGATGAAGTCTATGATGACGCGGCGGGAGTCAGTGTCTCTCTTTTCGCGTGACATAATTGGTGAACAGTGGTACCATTGGTGAAAGGGTGCATGTTTGAGGGGGCCTACCAGGCCACCCAGACGAATTTCTTTATTGACGAATTCATCGATCTTATCACTGAAGGCATTCGCGCTTGAATGGTTTTCTCCGCTGTCATTATGTGTTACAGGGCCGAGATATCCCATAGGGAAGCCGTAGGCGATTAAATCATAGAGCTCTCTTTCGTCATCATTGTTACTTAAATACCTCTTCCAGTTAGGCAGGTTCAAACTAGTAGGGAGTTCAATTTTGGCTGATAAAGCGTTAGGCATGCCTGTACTGTGCACTGCAGAATATATACGTTGGTGTTTACCATACTTCGTGTCAATACACATGCTTGGCCACTCGGCCTGTCTATACTGTGCGTATGCTGCTGGCGAGAGATCTACTTCTCCCCTCTCCCTCTTTCCTGCACAAATGTCTCTGACTTTCACAAAGTAATCATTGCCACCTACTGTATTCATGTTGCTATGATGTGATGTGGACAGGTCATTCTTTTCCGCTCCTTTAGCTGGCTTAGCTGCGCGAGGATGGTGCGATGCATGCATGTTGACATCGTGGCGGCCATCTTTGAGCGAGCTCTCGCGGTGCGCGTGGTTGGGCGAGAAGACAACACTGGCACGTGTAGGGGGCGTGGCAGCCGGTCCCGTGTGTGTGTACTGGCTGTCTCTGGGTACGAATGGCGGCGCCTCCACATTCCATTTGCTGGAGACGCCGTCTAATCGTTTTTTGCTGCAGAGCTGGAATATGACTGAGATGAGACATTAGGCCTGTTATTATTGCGAGATGGGTTGAAGTTTTGATTATTCCCGTTCCTGTTGGATGCCTGATTTGAGCTATTTGCATGGGTTACTTTTCGCATACAGTCTACTATAGAGTGAACACAACTTTTCCCAATAGAGTCACAATATGTGCATATGTGCAATTGAAATAGGTTGCCCTCGGTGTGGCTGTTAGCGTGCCTGCACCCGGAGCGAGAGTTATAACACCTACATACAACTTCAGTTTGACCTGAGGGGGCCCTATTCGATTGAGAAGCATGATTGGACCGGTTGCTGTTGCCGGCTGGTGCGCTATTGTATGCCCCGCTGAGTGCTGATGCACTCCCGTGTGTTAGGCACAATCTAACCCTTTCATCTTGAATAGCATGCCTATCGTCCCACATGATAGTCCCGTTTTCCACAGAATCCCAGATATAGTCTGACCATCTTCTGACAGCCGCCCAGGGCCTGTCCAGAGAGTCTTTTATAACTTTCCTTAGGTGATCATTAATATCGTGATAATCTCTACTATTGTAAGCCCGGGGGTCGTCTAATAAAGAGAGAGTGGCATCGACATACTCCATCGCCGTCATGTTAGCGCGGGCCTCAACCTTCTGTTTTACAGTGGACACTCCTTCACGAGAAATAAACATATACGGTTTTGCAAAGATATTGGAGGAGAGCAAGTCTGACATTATGTGTTGCTTACCGTGGAGGCCCGAGGATTTCTTTTCCCTGTCCATCTCCCGCTCCAGAAGTCTGTCAGCATCGAGTTGTCGGCGTAAGATCTCAGGAGCATGGACCTCGGACCTCCGACGGCTGTGTTTCTTGTCTCTCCTTCGCCGGCGGGTATCCGGCTCGGACTCGCTTTCCTCGGAGGACGTCTCGGTCTCGTCCGAGCTTTCTTCAATGACGACCTTGCGGCGCCTCTTGCTTTTCGATTTCTCTTTCTCCTTCTGTGCCTTTGCTGCGTGTCGTGCCACGACCGCCAACTGTTGCGCCATGGTCTCGACCGTTCCTTTGAGGCCGGTCATGGCCGCCTCCATGGTTTGCACTTGAATATCCAATGCTCGGTTTGTGACCTTGGCTGCGGCTTTGCTCTTGCCTTTATCACCGTCAGCGTCAGGTAGTACTTCTGGTGGGCTCGTATCAACATGGCCGGTATCTCCGTCGCCATTGTCGCCGGTAGCAGAGTCTTTGTGCTTTCTGACCTTTGTGCGTCTGCCTCTCGTCATATTGGTAGAGGGTATATACCTGGAAGTTCTAGAGCGTTCACGAAACTTCTTAGGAAGTAATATCCTCATTTATGTAGTGGTTGCTGTCGTTGAAGAGTCAGCAATGTAATACACTCCCAATTTAAATGTTATCGGTAGTGTGGTTGGAAGTGAAGTGATTGAGGGACGGGTGAGAGTGCTTAGTGCGGCGAGGGATTGTAGGTGGGGTAGTAGTAGGTGAGAGGGGATTGGCCACAACAATGCCCTAGCATTACCTATAGTCATGCCATACACATAGATAATCATATGCATACAATAGAGGTTTTGCATGTGTTGGTTTTCTGTTCTGTAATGTATGCTCGAACGCTGCGAGTTGAAATCTGGCTGTCCAATAATTACCAATAGGGTCAGATTTGAGCCTTTCACATTCGGCAGCTCTATACATTTAGTAAATACTGCTACTGATACTAGATATATCTGAAAATATTAGATGTTGCCTTCATGCAAACAATCTGTTTGGTTATGCTGATGAACTAAATTTTGAAACACATTTTTGTCTGAAATTTGGTTTTTTTTCAGAGGATTAATGAAGGTGAATTGTTAATTCCCTGATGATTTCATCCAATAAAATCTCGCCATTATTGCAACCAACACAGTAGTGTGTATCATGTCTCATTGTAAATGATCTACAGAAGTATTAAATATTGCCGCAATTCTCACAGCTCCCATGGAACAACTTTGTGCATTGGTCTGACTTCAATCACTGTGTATGAATTAAAGGCCGACATTGAGGGGCGGCTGGTGCACAGTTTGGCGAAGCTGAGGGCAGCCCCTCAATCAGAGCCATTAATCCATTATCTGGATTTACTGGACAGAGGCCAGATTCCTGGGGTGCAGCAGCTATTATGGTATATTATGGATAGCTTGCCCTCGGTACTGTCCTCTATTGTCCTTTCCAATGATCACTCATTGGATCAGTGATCCAGTTAATGATATAGTGCCTGGGAAGCAGGGAACCTTAATAGGACCTTTCCTATCATGTTATACTGTTGTTCCCGGTATTTTACATATACCGTATTTCCTTGAAATACCGCCGGGCTTTAAATAACCGCCAGGTCTTGAATTAGCGCCGGGGTTGAGTATGCTTTTTCAGTGGAAATGCATTTAGTTCTTTATTTAAAATACCGCCGGGTATAGGTTTCTTGAGTAAATAAGCGTCGGGAGGCAGTGATTCAAGGAACTACGGTAAGCTCTGATTTAGCACTTACTGTGGTGAACTGGTAGATTTTCTTGTCCTTAGTTCCTCCCTTATCTTTAGCTATGAACATAAACCATTTGCAGGACTATGCAAGTAGCTGAGATAATTTGTGGAAAGTTATACACGTTTGTAACTAGTCCTTATGGCAGGAAAATGGATGTTTCATAGTTTGTGTCCCTTTTATTATCTTCAAAACAATGGATGGAGGCCAATTAATCCACAGAAGGCAATATTTTCCACATAGATCTCCCAATTAAACCACTGCTACTGCCATTTTCTAAATTTGATAAATAGATGTACTGATGGAAAAACCACCAGTTCTCTGTGTATTCTGCACATTCCCTCCTAAGAATGTACTGTAAGCATCATGACAAGTTATAGATTAAGGATACATTAGGTTCATAAACTTTGGTTGAATATGCTATCGTAATGACCTAAATATTTACAACTGCCTTCACATAATCTTGGCTAAAGGACTACCCTATGATGAGCACACGCTCATATTCTCGCTTTTATGGCTACCATATCCTAAGTTTTCTTTAGATCTACCTTCTCGAAAATACCAGTAACCCTGTAGTGAGAAACTGCTACAAACTAATATGATGTGTTATAGAAAATGAGTCACAAGCCGCATGAAAAGGATTTCGAGATATCATCATAATTATTGGAAAAGATGAGATCAAGCCGATTCTAATGATAGTAAATATTAGGATGACCTTCGAAACATGAGGATACATTTGATGTACTGTCCCGACATTTGGGACATGAATTCATATGACTTAGAGCGCTTAACCACCCACAAGGCATGGGCTTAGCTCAAAAACTGAATTCATAGATGACAGGAATTTAGATTTAAGATCTTTGTCGAAAGGGAAAATGATGAAAGGCCCTATACCCAAAACGGAGTTGGTCAGAAAATCTTTATTTTATCAGATTCCCATTCTATGGAACAACCTACCTAAAGAAGGAAAAACATTTATCTTAAAAGAGGATTTTAAACTTTTCTTATCTAGAAGAAATATATCATCTAGTGTCAGTAGAGATAAGGTTCAAGAGTTATAAGAAGTTACAAGAAGTGGTAAAGGAAAATGAGTATGTAAAATGATGTATGAAAGAGTTATGAAGGTATCAGAAAGAAAAATAGAATTGTAATAATTCATTTATATAGAAGGTATAAATAGAATTAGAACTAGTTGAAATATTGGTAAAACTAAGTATGGCCTGTAAGCCCATGTACATTCATTAGCATATTATACTATAGTAAAGTAATGATATCTGTAAGAGAGAATAATACTTTATTGTATTAAGAAAATGACTGAGGTTAAAAATCCATTTTTATGGATATATATATTCATAATTGTATAAATGTCAAGTTTGTTAAAAGTTCTATAAAGATAGTTATGTAATAGTAAAAGCTAATAGATCTTCACAAGGTACAAAAAAATAACATCTAAGTAGAAATATATATTATGTGAATGTAACAATGATAACAGAGACACCCTGGAAGAACTGCGAATGAAAATCCGTAGATGGAAATTACTTTTATTGGCTGTAAAATAATTGTCCAATTTCTGGAATTGATGTAAAATAAATCTGGAAATAAAACTATTACAACAACAACAAGGGAGTACATTCCAACAAAGAAATCTTATGAATAAATCACTTTAAATAATCACAGTTTTTTGCAACTTGTGATTCATTTTCATGAACACATCACAAATGCTGAGATACCTATACAACGTGGCTAATATTTACCATGCAGGGTATACGTTTGTTATAATACAGAATCTCCATATTGAGATTACAGTCGCGCTAAGAACTTTGTTTTCTGTTAACGAGTTCTCGAGGAGACAAAAAAGACAAATTGATTTCTACGGATAAAGTTCTGTATTCCTTTCACGATTCAATAAACAGATCCCCATAGATGATCCAGACAGATCCAGACATATCTTATATCACTTTAATCAAGAGTGTTCGTGTGTAAGAGGAGATCTTGATACCACCCCTAAAAGAAGCTCATCCAAGAATCCAGGTAGTAGATCAGGTAAATCGCTCCATTTGTCTTAACAAAGGGAGCGATACCAAGCAGCAAACAATAGGCTCTTCGAGGAAGACTAGGAGAATACATACCACAGGATTAAACAAACAGAATGGTGTAAGACCTAATTTGTAATTCCAAACAGGGACCGATTTAGCTTCAGGAAACAAAACCCAGAATCTCCGTAAGGTGATATATCATAATAGAATAAAAATGTGAATGTTATACAAAATCAAACAAAAAAGGAATCGACTTAAGTATTAGTCTGTCTGTTTCCAAATCTGGATGGATTTAGCAATTGGCCCTAGCCCAAAGCAACCATTATTTATTTATCACCATCTACTTCAAAGGAACTGGAAAATCAAGCATGAATCGGGGATGTGATTTCCCCGATTGATTTTCTCGAATCTCGAATGTGAGGTAGATGTAAAAGAGAGAATATAAATGTTTAAACAAACATGGGAAACATGGTCAATGGAACCAGACATGGCAGAATCATTGGCGTTCTCAGAGACGACTTCCCATGATTGGCTGTAGCAGAGCTATTCTTGGCAGAACATCTTAAACTTTTAATCGTTTTCTTCTGCTTTATGAGAGAAAGGAGAGAAATAAAAGTAGCAGCTGGAATTAACTAAGCAGGGGAAGTGCAGAGCGAGGGAATTCAGCACAAGACTGATGTAACAGGAAAGATGGCGGCAGGACAAAGTGTCTTTGTGTTGTGTTGTACCATTATCTATGTTCTTGCATTGTAAACACTAGTCTAGGCCCAAAGTTGATAAAGTCCCTTCAAATGAAGGGAAAGTCTCTTACCGCGAACTGCAAAGTGTCATTATAAGTCCAGTAAGACCATAAAATGTCATTATATTCACATTAAAACGTTCTAGGCCAGGAAACCGATTAACGAAGTCATTGATATACCATTTTTATCTGATCTGAGGATTTGGACCTAAAGTGACTAGGCAGTATGAATTCTTCTTTTCAAGTCTTTTCAGTAATAATGGTATCTTTGCTTGCCAAAGTTTTAAACTTGACACAAAGGAGTCTAGTATCTGGCATGATTCCCTGTTCTTCCTACATGCCTTTTAAACCTTAATTGGGTGTTAACAAAGGGTCTAGTCCACTAAGTCAATTCTCATGCGATTTTGCGCCGCAGAGGACCGTTTTCCAATAAATTCCGTGAGAATCGCATGAGAATCGCTTAGTGGACTAGGCCCTTAAGACAATACTATACACATATAATATTTTTACTCTAACATAAAGTACTCGTCATCATGTGAGAATACAGTTCAGACAGTTAACTTAACATCTATAGCGTCCGAGATTTAACAGTCTACTACCTATACATCTGTACCTGAAACACAAAAGGAAAACTTATATTTGTTCTTTGGGACGGAAATCAACCCAGCCCCACTCGAACGACTATCAACCAGTTAGCAGTCATTCAACCTTATCAAAATATGTTGGTGTGTGGATCAAATTTAGATAATTAGATAGACCCATTCCATTCTGGAGAGAAATGATACCATGGCAAGAAAATTTTTTCCGAGAATGTCTACTGTCCAAGAATCTATCGCTATACCAAATGTCATGTTTTCATACTAATTTAAACATTTCCAATAATTGTCACACCAGCCTACCTGACTATATCGATGTTACAGGTGTGCAGATTCGCTGTTAATGCAATTAAATTTGCAACGGGGGATTCCCCGGTCCGCCATAATCAATCTCGATTCTCATGGAACTATGAGTGTTGTTTGTCAGTGTAAAAGCTATATATGAAAGCACCAATGATGAAATTTATTTCTGTGTTGAAAATGTGCCAATGTGGCATGTAACTAAGGTGAGTGGAATGTGTCATGTCATGTGATTTGATTTGATTTGAAAAATATTTTATTCAGGAAGACTATTACATTTCGTAATAAAACAATGTTCTCAGTATAGCCTGATTTCAAATTAAATATAAACTAATATATTATCATGACAACACAAGACAACAGTAAATCAATCGAATATACCTCCAGGAATGACAGTTCACAAACATGACGTTCTTTTTTTCACCAGGATAAGTACATATACAATTGTAGTGATTGATATAGACTGGCAATTAAGGGAAAAGGTAAAATACAAGTAAGGGAGCATGAGCACTAAAACGCAAGTGATAAAAACAAAATCACCGCACCGTGCTCTTACATGTAACCCGTACACAACTCCCGATTTTGTCCTGCCATCAAGCTTTTGGAGTCAACACACCATTTATACAAAAAATTATATGTTCAGGACAGTACATCAAAATTATATAAAGAGATGTGTCTCTTGACTTGCTGAATATTATAAGTAGGAAATGAATGGAGTAACACAGGTATGGCCTGAAACCACATAAACATGGGGTTTATTATACCATAAACATATACATAAGTAAAGAAAAATTTTCTGACGTGCGTGCGAGTCAGGAGTAGGGCGTGGAGTGAGGAAATGGAGGAGTGGATGGAATATTATGTATTATGACGTAACGTCAATAGATGCAGAGGGCGTGGTTACCGCATCGAGTCACCAAGGTCTCAGTCAATATATGCGGTGATGGGTCACCTACACATATGTGTCTCTTGACTTGCTGAATATTATAAGTAGGAAATGAATGGAGTAACACAAGTATGGCCTGAAACCACATAAACATGGGGTTTATTATACCAAACCAGGCCAAACCGAAGAGATTATGATGACAGCATGTCCGCAGTGAATGAATCCACCTTAAGTTTTAATTCCAAGTCTGGTGTGATGTAAGAATCTACACTCGACGATAACCAGTGTCCTCTCGCTTTAATATCTGATAGATTAACACCAATCGACGACATATAAGTCGCACCTCCTCGCCTAAGTGATTGGGTAGAGTACACACCACATAAGCCAGCTTTACGCACTAAGTCACACAGAAAGTTCTTGACTTCCTCATAGGAAGGGTTGGGCATCCTTGGCGTGGCAAATAGCAAGGCTGCGTCAGGTAGAGGTGGAGATGCCCAAAACTTTGAAAGCCAATATACAGCACATAAGGGGTGTTTACTTAGTCTCACAAGAGGTAGCTTGAAAGGCGTGGAAGTAGTCTTAGACGATTTCACATTGATTACTACGCCCCAGGGTACACATGTAATATCTTTCCTTGATAGGCTGCGAGGAGAAGAAATAATATGGCCAACTCTTATTAACAATCTGAATAAGAACAAGAGCATGGCCCATAGTTTAATTTGATTTTTTGATGAAGTATTCACAAAGGTAAACATTTTCCGAAGATGAGTCGGTAGAAGAGGATCAGCAGGCGTGGGACTTGCCCCTGGAAGTTTACTGATTCAGGATTGAATAATCTACAGGCTCATTTTGGTAGGGTAGATGAGATAGAAAGTCAGCAACAATGTTATTTTTCGTATTAATATAATGCGGAATTAATTCTATTCCATAGATAAACATAACCCAATATAGTTTGTATAGCCATTGCATGCATGTACGATTGATGCTAATGCCAGAAGTGAGCATGGCCACCACTTGGGTATTTTCGATGAAGCAATGGACAATACAGTTCTTGAATAAATGCTTCCATCTTTTCACACCTAGTAAGATGGGAAACAGTTCCTGCACATTGATATTGTCCCATTTAACATTCTCTGATGGGCTATTGGCAATATGATTACAAGAAGAGTCTGTTCAAGGGACGGTATGTACGCCCCAACCTCCTGCTATCCAATCAGATCCCATGAAAATGCCAAAGCCTCTACTAGATGAATCCAAAACCATAGGGAGATGGTATTCACGCCTAGACAATAGACCTACGCCATTAAATACTTTACAAAATGCATACCACCAGTCCAAGTCTCTCCTGAAGGCGTCTGAAATTGTTGATCTATGCAACTTCTTACACAACATCACTTTATAGAGGTCAAACATACGACGACAAAACGTACGCCCACCTTTAAATACAGATGCACAATGGGCTAAATACCCACATAATCGTTCTAAGTCTTTTTTAGAAATGGATTTAGACATTTTCACAGTATCTAGGAGAAGACGAAGCTTGTCAATTTTGTTCTGAGGCAGGCGAACTGTCATGGCGACTGAATCCACTTCAAATCCGAGGTAGACACATGATGTAGCCGGCGTGGTAACCTTCTGCCATGCTACATAAAAACCAAGTGACCGTAGGAAGGATATAAGGGTATTGCGGGCACGGGAACAGTTGTGGAGGGAATCAGACGCCAGGAAAAAGTCGTCTAAATAATTTCCACAGGCACATTGTATAATTTATACATAGAGTCAGCAATGAAATTAGAAATATTATCAAATACACAAGGACCAATACGTAATCCAAAGCATAGGCGATTGTCTGTTAAATATTTCTCTTGTCCATCAATAGTCCAGCGAAATCCACAAAGAGTACGATGATCTGGATTAACTGCTACGGCTCTATAGGCCGATTTAATATCAACCACACACATATAATCTCCTTGCTTTATCATACTAGTAGCATCGTCAATATTTTTATACGAGAAGGAACGTATAAGAGATGAACAATGAAAGTTTACCAACGACTCATCTGGTCGGGAACAGTCTGTTATAGGTCTGACACTACCGTCAGGTTTGAATACCGCTCCAAGGGTGTGAATGCATGTAGGTTTCTCATTTACCACTGAGACATATCCTTCAAGTATTTCATTAGCAACAATTTTATCCATTTTGATACGTGCTGATTCCTCTAAAATCGAGGAGTAATTTGGTAAGTCATACGCCTCTACTGGCGTATCAACCACATCAATACCATCAATAGTATAGTAGAAAACATCAAGATATCTTGTAAAAACATCACAACCTTGATAAAATAAAGAAGCGGCAACTCTACATGGCTTCAATTGGACAGGCAAGCCGTCCAATATATGTACACAACTACAACTACCATGAAAACATTTATCGTACACCTTGACCGAACGGCCTTTAGCAGAGGTAGGAGAGACAAAAATCAATCCCTCTTCATTATCACAAATACCTTCAAGATAAAATTTGGCAATACGATCACAAATAGATGTATAAATACATTTGTCATGGCAATAATGTTGAAAAGCATTTACCGGGAGAGAATCAGGGGAATTGGTAACCGTCGCAGTTAGAATATTGTCGATCTCGACGACTGTGGCCTCCATATTGCCACCGTTACTAGTCTCTATAAGAGGAGAGTTCGACAAAATATCACAGGATTCCGCCTCTAAAACCAGGGACGGTTCATCATCAATCCGACAGTCACCACCACCTACCCGATTCTCTACCGCATCCTATTTGCTCGTCTTCGCCGTCACACAACTCTTGGCGCCGTGGTCTGACACACCGCAAGAAGAACAACGATGTGGGAAATCACAAGGAATTTTCAAGCAACCAAGTCCGTTAAACTTGAAGCAGACTTTATCCTTCATATTTCTGCTCTTAGTAGAAGAAGAAGAAGATTTCGTAGACGATGCCCGACGAGAATTTTGAAACGAATAATGGCGGAGCACTTACTCCTGCTTAGTTTCACCAAACGCCACCAGACCTTTCTTGTTGGCTCTGGTCCTGACAGCCGCGTCGTACATTAGAGAAGCTTTAAGGGTATACATCGCTGAAGAATTTTTCTCCGTCATAGTTATACAGTGTGATAAAACGCCCAAAAGTTCATCATGAGGGCGAGAATCACCGACCATCTTCTCCAATAACTGGAGGTTCAATAATAGCAAAGTGTCAAAGTTCTCTATAACCTCACCCTTGTCAAGAAACTGCTCACGGTCAAACCGACCAACTCTCTTCCGAGATGAACTAGCCCTCCTTCGACGCCCAGGTACGCCATAAATCGAACTTTCCACACTTTCATCACGATGTCTGTCGTCATCATCATCCTTGAACATTGATCTAGAGGTACGAGCATTGAATATTACCTCTGATGATGAGCTTGAACTGGCAACCTCAGACTTCTTATCAAGTTTCTCGACTGTGTCCAAGATAGATTTCATCATGCCTTCCAAACCGTTGACACACCCCATCAACAAATCGGCCTTCTCCGAAGCAGACATTTCTTCAGGTATGTCGGTATTCTTTGGCCAAATTCACAGCAAAACTAGCAGAAAAATTTTCTGACATGCATGCGAGTCAGGAGTAGGGTGTGGAGTGAGGAAATGGAGGAGTGGATGGAATATTATGTATTATGATGTAACGTCAATAGATGCGAAGGGCGTGGTTACCGCATCTAGTCACCAAGGTCTCGGTCAATGTCCCCACTTGTTACCTTTCAATACTGGATGTGAAGAATTCATCAAGTGCGGGCAGTGTTTTCATCTGCTCCACACAAAAAAAGGCAAGTGAGCCGTTCTGTTTCCACTGAATGAAATGGCAAAAAACAACAACTGAGAGAGGTTACAACAGGCCCATACGTTTACCCCTAGTGCCCTACCATTGTAACCATGACCTAAACCGTGACATAGTTTTTTTGCTCATTTACATACTTTGGGGCATGTGCACTTAGACATAAACAAGCTGGAGCACCATGTTTAATATCGGGAAGAGAATGGAGAGGTTTTGCTGATAATAAGATAAGATAAGATAAGATAAGAACTACTTTATTCATCAAATTAGTATAAATTACACGATAAACAGGTATACAGACATCTAGATCACCTCCAGTTCTCCCTGACGATACTTTTAGGCCTAAAATTTTGTTTTTACATGGCTTTTAGCTAATCTAATGTACATTTAAGTTACAGTGGTACAATAATTAAAATATTAAAATATAAGATGTATAAGTAAGAAGGAGTGGAGAAGTCTTATATACTTCCCCTTTCTCACATCGATATTTATAATACCAGTACAGGTATACACTTAGTTTAATCAGCTAAACAAGCTGCGTAGAAGTCCCAGATTTATATTGAGAGTGACATAAACATTTTGTCAGATGGAACATCTAGGTGTACTCCTAGAGTCGTACATAAGTAATACAGATAATAGAGGTTTTTACACAATGCCTCATTCTTATGTATCAATAATATCAGTAAAGGTATACATTTTGTTTACTCAGCTAAGACAAGCTGCGTAGAGGTCTCAGAGAACATACTGAGAACGACATATACATTTGGTCCAATGGAATGTCTAGGTATACTCCTAGAGACTGGAAGTAGTTTACATTTTAAATTTACAAACAATTTACAAATCTTGCAAGGTTATTACAGGGGTATAGTTTACAGTGTTCGTTCCAAGTGTGTTCGAACTTCTTTTGGTGTGCTTAATTCATGGACTATGGTGGGGAGTGCGTTCCACCCTAAACCAACTAGTGCTCTGTGTTGTTGTGCACATCCTCTCCCAAGAATTTACTGTAAGCATAACAAAATGTTATAGATTTAAGGACACATATTTTTATAGGCATTGCTTGAGCATTTTGTCTGGACAAACTAGAGAACTTTGAACTTCCCTGTTTTTACCGAGGCTTACTGTCGACCCTATATTCAATAGTAAATTTGGGTTGACGATGGTTGGCTACCATATGCTATGCATATTGCTTTGTTCATAGTGTTGTTAAGTTTACACAGTAACCCTTTACTAGATGTGCTTATTAGCCGACAAGCATATTCGACCAGAGGTAGTATCTAGGTCTTAAAAATTAATGTACAGATTTTCGCCTTCATATATTTTCTCCTTCAGTGTAATTCCCCTAGTTTCCAATAAGGTGTCTTTATCCTGCCGTTAACATGATTAGTAAGTGTTAACTGTTCATAATAATCATAATAAAATTCATTGTGAGAAAGGTGAGAGCTTCAACTAATTTATCATAACTATTTAGTCAAAATAAATGTTACTATTGTGATACATATTAGACGGTAAATAAGGAATTTATTAATAGTATTTGACCAATTTCCGAATCCCAAATCTCCATGCAAATCAAGATTCAACAGAAAGGACTACTTTATCAGTGACAAGTCATCCATTTGGAACTCACATAATACAAGTTCTCAATATACTCTCTGTAACCTATTACCACCGCCAGAACTAGGTCCGTCCCTTTAATTAATCTATTGCACATAAATTCTTTATTAGATATTAATGGACCATATGGCCTTGAGATCTACCTGGAAAGGGAATGGGAAATTAGAGATAATAGTAATGAAAGCAACTCAATGTTTCAGGCTATGTCTCCCACTATCCATACGAATTAGACGCCCGTCCCATCCCATCCTGATTAGGTTTAATGTTGAATGAATGCCAATTAACTTAGTTTATTTCTAATAATATTTTATGCTCTGTCTATTTTGGATTGAGTCCCCTTGAAGATGCCAGGTGGTACAATCAAGATTAGAGGCGGTTACGTTTGACTATAGGGGCAACACTCTATCTTCGCCGGTGACAGCTTTCTCTGATTTATATGGTTTATATTTGATGTATTAGAGTCCCAAGTGGGGAAACTGATATTTGTCAAAGTGTATATATATATTCACAAGATCTCCTGGTCGAAATGTTTTTATTTTTTGGGCGGTTAATGCTGCTTGTAACATAGATACATTTACTAAATTTCAAGATAATATATTGATTATTCATGCATGTCTAAAGGTCTTCGTATAGAGGACATTTAGCTACTTTAATATTGAATGTCCCCCCAGAAATATTGCAAACTTTCTTTTCAAAAATCAATATATCAAACTTAAAATATAGAAATACTTATTAGGTTTCCCACTATTTACTATCATTGGAATCGGCTTGATCTCATCTTTTCAAATATGCCGATATCTCAAAATCCATTTTTTGCGACTTGTGATTCATTTTCCTGAAACACATCACAAAAGTCTCCAACAGTTAGGCAAGTTGGCAACAGGTAGCTACAGGGATTGGGTAAAGTTCCATAGAGATACTGGAGGGGGCACCACTCACATTATGAGTGATGCACTCGAGTCCTTCTCTAATTCCTGAAGCGTCTTAGATGAGGTGAAGCCTCACAACACCTGTCACAAATTAACCGTGGGATACGATCTTGATAGTTATCCATATTTCTGTCTTCACCTTCCCAACATCCATCGATTTGTTGGCCATTTAACTTCATGGGTAATGGCTCAATTGGAATGTGTTGACTTTTGACTCATTTTTCTGAAACACATCACAATTATATAGGTGAATGGAATTTTGGCTTGATTCATATCGCTGATATTTTTCAGAAATTGGGAAAATATCCCTTTTCTCCATGTGCTTCTACAATGAACAATAGTGAACTTTAGTGGTCTTCCTTTAACCCAACAATCTTCTTTAAATTTAAAAGAAAATTGTGGCTCCTTTTTCATGCATTAGGCTGTTATAGACCTTATTTCCATGAAATCGGCAAACCATCATCTGTTAGAGAATATAGGAGAACCTTGGGGTTGATCTGAGTGTATTTTGGAAACCATGAAGTCCATAGTAAAAACTTACATTAGGAGGATCCCCCATATACACGTATACAGCCTACCTTAGGGTGCATTGCACTATATACGATTGAATGGTAACCACTCTTAGAAGCTTTGTAACTCCCTCTTACCGTAACTTGCATGTCACTATATACAATTATTTATCAGTCTAGTCTGACAGAACTCTAAGGGACCTCTGAAAGGTTCTAGGTCATTCCCCCGCCAACAACCTCCCCGCCGACATTCTCCCCGCCTCAATCTCCCCGCCAAAAATCTCCCCGCCGACATTCTCCCCTCCATACATTCTCCCCGCCAAACGACCTCCCCGCCAACATTTTCCCCGCCAATAAATGATAAAAATTTGTTTGTATTTGAGTGGGAATCCACCTTAAAAATCATGATGTGAAACGCAGCAAAGTGACTGAAGTAAAAGAATAGTATTTGGTGGAATTGTAAACTGTTTTAGGGGAATATAAGCTTGTGTGGCTTGTGTGGTTTGTCACCTTGTGGGGCTTGTGTGGCTACATGCTGGTCCCCAACATGTTTAGAACATAATCTAGATGTAATTCAGGGCTTGGCACGTAGTTCCTTGGATACATACAACAATACCTCATATAAATAGGGGTAGGAGAGTGGCCAGAGTAATTAATAATTAAAAATCATAACTTGGTTTGAGAAGGAATTAATTTGTAACCAGCAACAGGAATACAACTCTGTTATATTGGCTTAGGTAATCATATTTAATAATATATCATTTAACCCTTGCCACCTGCATGGAAGATCCAGAGCTAAGCCCCCCTGTTTTAGTAAGCCCCAGTAGTATATAAAGTATATTAGTTTAACATAATCGTCCGCATGATATACTTATATATCCAGACACATAACATAAGATCCCTACTCCTGTAGGACAAAGAATTAGGCGGGGAAAATGTCGGCGGGGAGGCAATTTGGCGGGGATAATGACGGGTGGGGAAAGTGTAAGGCGGGGAAATGGAGGCGGGGAGATTGCGGCGGGGAGATTGTCGGCGGGGAGAATGTTGGCGGGGGAAACACCGGACACCCTCTGGGAGACCTCTTACCTCGCTCAAATGCATGAGTTTCAATGCAACAACCCTTGTATCATTAAGCCCGCATAGTCGTAACTCGTAACTTTAAGAGGGTGTTAAAACTTGAAATATGTATGTACCATATATTATATGAAATTGCCATTAAAATTGTAATTAATTATCATGAAATTTGTATAGCTAGAACTACTGACTGCCTGTTCGTACAAACGTATTACTGTATAATTGTATTGACTTCAATCATTCTTGTAATATAATCTTTTTCTGTAAAATACCCTTTTGGAAAGTCAGGCTGTCCTGAGAATATGTGTACAGTATGTATGAACATATTCAATGTCCTGAATGAAATATTTTTAAATCTAAAATTCTAAATCATGAGTATTATCGTGTATAGTGCAATGCACCGTAAACCTGCTTCTTCCAACAGTGTTTTGTGACCACAGAAAGCCTATAATATCCTGGTTCCTGTATTTCGAGGGTGAGATCTAGGATGAAAGCTAGCAGTCAGCCATCAAATAGCCAATTACTGATGGAGATGCCCCCTACTGTCACTTACATCAGGTACTTAGCATAAGCGTGACCACCAGAGGGCGGAAGGAGGCAGGGCGGGCGGGGGAGAGAGACAGAGCCACTAATTTACATACAAGCTCGTTACTCCCGAGTTACATTTATATAGGCTTGCTAATGGGATGATTGCTGTGGCATTCCTCTGGTCGAGCCTTCTGTCACTGTCACTCTCTCACTTTGGGAGTTGATTCTCGATGATTATCCAGGAATTTTATGAGTTGGGTGAACAAAGTTTTCTCTTTCATGACCCGCAGAAGTGAAATATTTAATATTTTCAGAAGGATTTAGATCTAAAAAGCATACTGGGATCTTCGTATCGATTTCGGAGTCTTGGAGGCAGGAATTTGTTATAATAATCAGCCAGGGATGCTAAGGATTTTTTAATGCAGTTCCAAAACTTGAGCGGACACATCTTGCTGTTACACGTGTGTCCAGTCTAGTGTTATATATAGCATGCTCGCTGTGGCATTGCTTTGTCCACTTTGAAGGGTTTGTACCAAGTTATCACATTTGTGGGATGTATTTATATTGATTTATCGAGGATTTGAGATGATGGCGAAATCATACTTTTCCTCGAGTGTGACCTGATCTGACATATATGAAACATAGCCACCATACCTAATATCAACCTCGTCAATACAGATTTGTATCAAATTAATTCGTTACACTTTGTATCAAGCTATGTAATGGGGTGATTGCTGTATCATTGATTGGTCCACTCTGGAGACCAACGTATCACCTTTGGAGGAGATTCTCAATATTTAGAAAGCGATCTTGTTAGTGGAATGATGGCACGGGGAATAATTCCTGTTAATTGCCTGAAGTGGAACTTTGTACCGATTTCGCCCTCTAGGAGGAGGCAATCCTTAGTAATAAAAAGCCAAGGATGCAAAGGATTTCCTAAATGAGGTAGCGAAACTTGAGGTCCCACCTCTTGCTGTTATAGTTTGCATAGGCTAGGTAACGGGAACTGAATGACTGGTGTGTTATTACTATACACACTCCTGAAGAGCCTTATACCAATTTCTAACTCTAGGAAGGAACCTTCTTAATAAGCCAAAGTAAGGCTTGACTTGGAATATGTCATTACAGGACAGGAGGAGATTTAGATCAGAATTAGCTGGAGGTACTGTTCATTCGAGAAGATAACTTTTGAGAAAAGATTAAGGATGATTTGCCAAGGATACATAGGACTTTCTTTATGAAGTAGCAAAAATTCCGGTTCCGTGAGTGAATTTCTAACACTAATAAAGATCCCAAAATATCAAGAGGTCCATAATACCAATTTCTTAATTTTGGAAGTAATTCATAATTATAAGTCTAGGATTTGGTAAATGAAGTGACAAAGTAGTTCTTCGCTTGCTGTACAATCACGAAACATTAGAATGTGGCTATTCTTCAAGGACATCTTCTAATCTTCTAAGGATATATCTGTCACTCTTGGAGGATATGTAATTAGTGATAACATGGAATTAACTCTAGGAGATGAGGTTGGCTAAAGGTGACTGGTGCTCGATCTGGAAGTCTTGAACGCTCACTTGGCTCTTAGACTAGAAGATAGTAGAAAGACTGATTAACAATGAATAACATTATGAAACAGGATACTTGACACAAGACTCAAGGCCAACGTGGACTAATCATCGGGTGTTTTTCTGTAGAGTGGAGAGAAGAATATTTCCTAGCCACAGTTGCAAATCCGTCTAGACAAAGAAGATGTCTAGCCCAAGGATGGGGGGCTCATGAATAGGAAATTCATATGACATATCTAATGGCAGCTTATGATAATATAAGGAGGGAAGCACTCGTTGAGGGACATAGATACTGTATCTCGTCAACATTTCCATCATTAAAGCCTCATCTTATTACTATTATCACCTTTATATTGCTACCTATGCTTTATAATGGTCGTACTCTAAGGCCATAAAAGAGAAGAGCATGTCCAACGTCCACTGAAGCAAATAAAATCAAGAACAAGTAAGCATATACAGTGTAAGGGTACACTGCTACATGTTACATGGTATACTTAGATGGGTGTACCCATTTCCCAAATCAGAATTGAGGCTGGACCTTGATAACAGAAGGATCTATTATAGATTTTCAACTTGTGGGACAAGATCTTTTATAATAAAAGAACTGATCTGTAGAAATTGAAAGTTTGCCCCTAAGAGACCCTAACTGACACTGTATCTAAAGGCACACCTAAGAGAGTGTTAAGTTGGTACTAGTTCTCAGTGGCTACCTGTAAATAATTAAACGGTGTCTAGGGGTGGGAGAACGGTGAGACATAACACACTTGGTGGAGACTATGTCATGACCCTGGATTTTACAAATAAGACACCTTTAATCTGCACTACTAATTCTAATGGAGTTTGATGCTTTGATATATACATACAGGCATAAGAATTGAAAAAAGAATATTCTAGTATGAAACAGGATATTTTATACTATTATTTCATATTGTACATTCATCTAATACTGAACTCTGGTACAGTTTGGACTGAATGAGATGTGGTCGAATGCAAAGATCAGACTTGAAAGTACCTTATCCTGACAATGGTGGTATTTTACTACAATACCAGCTATAACAAATATATATTCTTATAGAATGCTTGAATAGCATGAAATGAATATCATTGTGGAATTCTATGTGAGACGTCAGTATTTCGTAATTATAAAGGCTTCATAAAGCTTCAAAAAGTAAGATAACTCGGAAACAACTTCAGTCAAAACGTAGTTTGACAGTTCTTACAGTTCTATATTTATTTCCTCCCCGATTCCTTTGGTTGTCATTCTCATTATTAAGATATTCAGATGGAGCTATTAGCCGAATTCAGCAGCTATAAAACAGATTATATAAGTCCATTACATAAAAAAGAAGCAGAATCGAAGCAAATTTCAGGTAAAAGGAACTCTCTCATGATAGAGGCTGATATCTATCCACAGACATAAAACTCATTAAATTAAGGAAAATACAAGAATAATCAAAACTTTACTCGCCTTATCTGATGCCCAGAAGTCCAAGAAAAATTGCTGCAACAATAGAAATAGAGAAAATAGCATCGTAGAAATATCATAACAGAGAATAAAAAAGATAGTTCACTTTCTTAAAAGAAACTGATGAACAACCAAGCAAGAATTTACATGCATTTTCATAATGGAAAGATTACGTATCAGATAATCCAAAACCCACTTTTACCAAGTCAAAGAGATGTTAAACTGATGGTTTGATTATCGCCGAGTCAACAAATTCCCTAGAATGCATTTTGTAAGTAGGGTGAGTGATGATTCTAACAAGCATAGGACTCAACGGAAACCATCGCATTCTCAGGCAGAACGAAATGCGGTAAGCCTTCAATTTTATGTCCTTGGTGTATTCATAGCTATATATGTGATGTGTTGCAGAAAGAATGAGTCACAAGTCGCAAAATTGATATTTTTCAATATAATTTTTTCACAAGATCTCTCTGTAGGAATGTTTTCATTTTAGATCAACGGCTTGGAACCTGTCGGTATGTTAGCCTGAAGTCGTCCTGGACAGTGATGGCTCGTGATAAATAATCCCTCACTTCAACATTACACGTTTGAATAAGCTTTTACTCTCACGTAACCCCAACAATAGGGGAGTTGCATATGCCACTGTGCATTACAGTGCATCATGGAAAGGATTCTGATGAAACCTGACATACACATATTTGCCAACATTTTTATCGAAAATTGCAAAAATCTTTTCACCAATATCAAAGCTTGTATAAATGATCTATGAAAACCAAATGCATGATGGAAAGGATGGGGACTTGTGCTATGAAATATTGTATAAACACGCGGATATTGGCCTTAGAACATGAATAGTCCATGCTGAAGATAGGATGTTTTCAATAGATTGTATCCTGTACCATTAGTCCAATAGTTCCAAGAGAATGATGATTCAAAATCGCGGCTATGCAAATCCCCTATTACATCATACTTACATCATACAATCATGTATAACACATGGGTATTGACATTAGGGCATTGATAAATAGTTCAAGCTGAACATGACAAGTTTTCTATAGGTTGTACACTTTACCATTAGACCCATGATTCCATGCCAATCAAGATTCAAAATGGCAGCTATGCAAATCCCCTATTCCATGTGAACCAAGATTCAAGATGGCTTATATGCAACGCCCCTATTGGAGAACATATATATCTAATATACAAATACCTCCTATCTACAGAAATTAGAAAGTGTGTCTTATTAGATAACAGTCTGATAGTGGTGGCCTATTACTACTCGAACATGGCGAGTTTATTACCCAAGGGGAATAAACCCACAGGTACTGTCACTGCTATGAGCAGTTCAGGGGCTATAACAACCATAAGCGGAGACTAAAAAGATTAATAACCTCCATTTTGGCCTCCTGGTGCACTGTTTGCTTTAGTCACTGAATGTTTATGTTTATGTTATTTATTGACATCATTTGTCTTTTTTTTAAAGATTTTATTTATACTTTGTGTACAGTATCCCTTTTGGGGGGCTTTTCATCTGACCTAAGCAGTTCTTATATACAGCATACATACAGGTATAAATAATTTCTTGGTACATACAATTGAAGGAATTTCATTATCGTGGATACAGTATAATTATTGGCAGTGATTTGAATTAAATAAATTACATTGCATCTTATTACATTGCATTTTAGTACATTGATGATATTCTCATGTATAATATATAGATGGAATCTACCACGGGTTTGGTCTGTCGAAGGGTTATGCACAACCTTGATGCATAACCCTTTGACAGACCGAACCCGTGGTAGATTCCATATTTATTACACCCCTTTTTAGTTTTCATAAATACAAAGATATGAAGGAATCCAAAGAAAATAGGCCTAATCGATTTCAGTGTTTGGCCATTTTGTATGCATTTTGTGAAAGATGAAGAAAATAGTCCCCAGCTCCACTGTGACAATCTATCATCTAGCGAGTCAGTCAGAGCTCTGCCTCTGGTCAGACAAACTGATGGTAGTTTGTTGTCACACAAAACGGTCTGAATCGTTAGAAAATCAAAGATTTAAATCTCAGTTATCTTTCATTATTCAGTGGACTTATTCATCTGGAGCTATAGGTTTGAACATGACTGAATTCAACGATGTAAACAGCGTTGATTTGCTCTTGTGGTGCTGTCATAGCTAGAGCTGTCTGGAATCCCTGTCACTAGGCACTAACTGGGTCAGTTTTTTCAAGTGTGCAGTTTTCATATTCATGGAGCGTGGGTAATGGTCAAAATTAAATCAAACAGAATTCATCTTTTCTCTATCAAATCGTCATATTCTGGTTCTAAGATCTCAGGAAAACTTTATTCCAACAAAATCCGACCAGTGGTTGGGCTCTTCATGGCCCATTAAAAATGATCTCCCTGAAAATCTCACGTACCATGTCCCTCTTTAAGTTGGAAAAATGTAAACTCCTGATTTAGCTCATCATGAGAAATATCACTATTGTACAAAATGAACCAAAAATGAACCAAAAATGAACCAAATATAAATAATTTACCCAAGTGACAATGATCTAATATGTAACATACACATGTCTAACGCCTAGAAATCCATTTAAAACATATAATATGGTCAATTTCGTAAATAAAAGTGATAAATCTCACGTGCAAGGTCCCTACTGACAGGTGGTATAATAAGGCCATTTTACTCTAATAGACTACATTTTACTCATGTTTTAAATCGATCTATGGCCCTTAGACACATGTACATTATGTATTAGATTTATTCCAATTGGGTAAAAAATATATTTTTGGTTTATTTTCTAGAAAAGTCATAAATCTCACGTACAAGGTCCCTATTTCGAAATGGCATATTAGGCATTTCTTCACAATCAAACTATGTTATATGGTTGTTTTGAATGAATTGTTATCATTGGTCACAAACATATTACATATTAAATCGATTCCACCTGCAAAGAAAAATATTTTTGGTCAATTTTGTATAAAAGTGATAAATCTCACGTACAAGGTCCCTACTGACAGGACGTAAATAAGGCCTTTGTGCTCTATGAAACTACAGATTATGTTTTTTCCTAAGTGAAATGGATCTTATATATTATATATATGTGTCTAAAGCTTAGAATTCATTTAAAACAACAATACAACACAGTTTGATGATGAAGAAAGACCTAATACTCTACTTCAAAATAGGGACCTCTTACGTGAGAATTACCTCTTTTCTGGAAAATAAACTAGAAATATATTTTTATCCAAGTGGAATCGATCTAATATATAATGTACAGACATCTATGGGTTGGATATCTATTTAAAACGACAGTAAAATGTAGTTTGATGGGAAAAACCGGCCTTATTATGCTGCCTGCCATTAGGGACCTTGCACGTGAGAATTAAGGATTTTTCTTCAGAATTGACCAAAAATATTTCTCCTCATGTGGAATCGATCTAATTTTAATAATACACATGTGTCCAATGCTTAGAATTCATTTGAAACAACAATCCAACATAGTTTGGTAATGAATATTGCCTACTTTGCTATTTCAAAATAGGGACCTCTTACGTGAGAATTACCTCTTTTCTGGAGAATAAACCAAAAATATATTTTTACACAAGTGAAATCGATCTAATACAAAAATGTACAGGTCCCTATGTGTCAGAAATGTATTTACAACAACAGTAAAATATAGTTTTATAGAATAAAATGACCTCATTATGCTACCTGCCAATAGGGACCTTGTATGTGAGAATTATAATTTATCAGCAAAATGGACCAAATCTAAATGTTCTCCGCAAGTGGAATCAATGTAATATAGATTATAAATGTGTCTGAATATTAGAATAACATTTAAAACAATAAAATATTATAGTTTGGTAGAGTACCAAAGCTTTTATACTGCTACCTTCTAACAGGGACCTCTTACGTGAGATTTAATATTTCCACCAGAATACCTCAAGAGATGAAGCAGATCAAATTTGACCAGTGCCGGTCATAAGGTATCAATAACTGCAAATAGTTTCAATGGATTCCAAATACTTCAAGTAATCATATCATATCGAAATTGTGTCTGCAATGTAATATTTGCAGTGAATATACCTTTATATTTTGTTGGGACTTGTACGTGAGAATATTAAATATTTAGCAAGATTGGCATTTCTGTGGAGAAAAGGTACATTTTTTAAAAAGAAAAGATGGTTTTGTCAATGTTGGGGCTAGAGGGATAAGGGGATGGCAGTAAGAATACTTTTCATTTATTACTGGAATAATTATGACTAATTATGAATTACTCACGTAAGAGGTCCCTTCTTGTTGGAAAAATGAGTTTTGGACATTAAAGTAATGTACAGGCGAAAGTTGACAAGCTAGAACATTTAAATTTTAGTATACAATAAAGCATATATACAAGGGTATATTAGGGTAGTTTCATGATTTTGCAAGAAATATAACTATTATTGCGACTGAGTATAAAAACGGGTCATCCTACGTGAGATTTATAGTTGGAATTATTTAAATTGATCTGGTGTGAGGTGGTTCATTAATATTAAGTAAAAAAAAATTGGGGGAGACACTTTAGATACAGGACTATCCAATAGGAGCAAATTAATGTGAATGATTAATGTCTAGAACATATGCTACATGTTTGATATCCTGGTTAATATTTATTTCATTGGAAAAATGAGGAAAAAATGCATTTTTGACATTTTTTAGGTGTAAATATTAATCAAAAGTTTATTAAAGTATATTTGAAATGAACGAGTGGGGTGAGATGAATCAAATGGCACTAAGATCATGAGTATCCATGAATTATTAAAGAAGATATCGACGACAATGCAGTATTTTGGCAAACAGCACACTTGAAAAAACTGACCCAACTGTCAGCGCAAATTTCGAACAATAAACATTGTGTTTCTTTACTTTTCAATGGCAGGCTTTGGCGACACATTTAGCTTGGAAATCAATACATTATAATCTATATTCATGTTGATGTTACCATGAATCTGCGATAATTATTAGCAAAATTTCGGAGGAACGATCGGGCCTTCTGCAGTGATCTGTAGCCAGTCTGCCACTTGTCAGTTTGCTAACAATAACATAGGGGCTTCAAAACAAACCAATTTGGAACCATTTCTGTTCAGTTTTGGCTGTAAAATATCTAAGCTTGTGTTTCCCCGACATCTGTTGAATTATTGGTTGACAATCTGCGTTAATTATCACAAGAATTAAAGAGAAGTGTTGGGGCCTGCACTGATCTTGGCTAGCGAATCGGACATGCCATTGCTACACATCTCTGAATAGGCCTGTGAGTCGGACACGCTTAGCCAAATCATCAACCCTATATATTTACTATTGAATATAGGGTCGAACGTAAGTCTCGGTAAAAATGGGGCAGCTCAAAGTTCTCTAGTTTGTCAAGACAAAATACTCAAGCAACACCTGTCATATATATGCGTCCTTAATCAGTAACTTTTTGTGGTGCTTACGGTAGATTCTTGGGAGATGATGTGCCCTACAACACAGAGAACTAGTTGGTTTATTATCAGCAAAACCGCTCCATTCTTTTGTCAAACTTGAAACATGGTGCTCCGACTTGTTTATGTCTCAGTGTGCATGCCCAAAAGTATGTAAATGAGTGAAATAATGGTGAGCGGCTGCAGTGCTTACATTATGGAGAACGTTGTAACCTAGATACAAAATGGCTACCTCGCTGGTTTTTTTGGGTGGAGCAGATGAAAACTCTGCCTGCAGTTTATTAGTTTTTCACATCAAGCATTGACAGGTTACAAGTAGGTAGATAAGACATTAGGCATTGATTTTATTGTCTTCATTAGGGGTTAGAAACTTCTACAACTCTACACAAACTACAGCAAACCTAGCCGCCCTATCTCAATTGGCTCTGATCCAAAGCCCAGTAACAAAGCTGGGCTCACAAAGCTAGGACACGCTAAGCCAGTGACAATAAATGGCCTGTTTGATTCGCTACCCGAATCGCTATAGGATCTTGGTTCATGGTGGGTCTACATTGATGTAATTTAGCAAAATAACATTTTTAAATGTCATTATACGGTAGAACTTTTCATTTTGAAGCTTTATATTTAGTATTTCCAGAGAAATTAGGGTGAGCACTCAGTGGCTCATTAATATACAAATTGACTTCTGGTGATTAGGCTTAGCTGCCGGACCTATTTGTGTGTATCAGCAAAGGGCGCGGTAATTTTCATGTTATCACCCACCTTGACCAAGTTGCTCAAGGTATGGGCAACTCCCCACAGGGCTGTAATAAAGTTCCTTGGCAAAGGCAATAGACTGGAGTGACTCAACACTTACCTGACAAAATCATATCCTGTGTCAATGTAGGATTTATAATATCTTTTTTTGTTTTTGCAACTGACTTTATTTCTGATACCTGCCTTCGGGGCATATACAATTCTAATTTCACATGTCAAGTAGGAAACAGTAGGGAAATAAAATTCATTTTTTCAGTTCAGAAATGTGTTCTTCTATGTCCTCGGCTATACGCCGCCATATTACCTTTTCAATAGCACTTATTTTCTTAAGTTTGAATGAATACAACACTACCTTAGTTCTCATTCTCAGCTCATACATGGCAGAGAGGGGGTCTAGCCTACCCTTCTCGAATAACTTCTGTCCGTAGATAAAGGATTTCAACTGTAGAATCAGCCAGTTAATAATTTTTTAGTTGATATTAGTTATATCAATATGGTTTTAGGACAATGTTATTACCTTTTTGGTTGAAAATTACATTACCATCTTTATCTTTGTTGAGATATCCGCTGTCGTAAATCCATCTGAATACATATTGCCAGAGCATTTTCGTCTTGGAACATGTTACCAAGAAATGAGATATGTCATCTTTACCTTTACAGAATGAACAAGTATCTTTTTTAATGACATCTATCTGCTTTAAATACTCATTACAGGTAAGAACACCATGAAGCGCTTTAAACTGAAACATATGTAATCTCGCTTCACTTGAGGCTTTATACGGTATCGTGAAGACATTTTTCCACTGGATTTCATTATAATTTTCTTTGGAAATCTTAAGTTTTTGTTCCCACTTCAGGAATTTCTTCCATTTAGGTTTCAAAGATGTAGTCAGTTGATTGTATATCATTTTCACATTACACTCACATAGATCTATTTCTTTGTCATATATTACAAAGGTCACCGAGCTATTTAATACATAGTTCCTTTCTCTTTTTATACAATTAATCCACTCACTGGGGATAGCTTTTTTAAGTAATTGTCTAGAGAAGAAAGAGGGAGCAAATTGAAAATTAATTGTTATTTCTTTGGTGGTCATCATGTTTCCACTCTCATTAAAGATATCACCCAGTACTTTTATCCCATTTTGTCTCCACTCGTCCCAATAAAGCATTTGAGCTTCATCCTTTATGTACCGATTGGCCCAAATTCTTTCTTTTACGATTTGATCTATCTTTTCTGGTTTCATCTTATAATAATGCTTGTTCCATACTTCAAACAGTTCTTTATAAAAGCTGTTTAAATGAATACCAGGTTTATACCTACACAGAAATATTTCCTCTATGTCCCTCTGATGAAAGGCCTCGAGTACTTTGAACCATGATCTGTTTCTGCTTAGTACAATTCTTTTCACCCACGTAATTCTATTAGTTTCATAAATTTGCCTGATCAATCTCAGGTTCAAGCCACCTTTCTCTGGTTTTTGCGCTAGGAAATCAACACTAATTTTATGACTATTATGCACAAATTTGAACATTATTTGTTCTATTTCTTTGAGTAAGTTTTCACCAAAATGCATACATGACAAGGCGTGTTGAAATACCGGTAATAAGAAAACATTGCATACCATAATTCTACCTTTCATTGTAAGAAATCTGTTCTTCCAAGAGTTGATTGTATCCTTAACTTTGGATATAAGTTCACAACTAAGACTTTCATCTTATCGGTCCAATCAATTTCAAGCACAGATCTATTGGTTATAGGTACGTTTCCAATATTAAAACCTTTAGACTTCTTAACGTTAGGAGTTAAGCCCAAGGCAAGAGAAAAATTATCAATCGTTCTGACTGCCTGTAAGAGAGAAAATTCGTCCTTAGAAAATAAAGTCAAATCGTCAGCAAACTGGATTAACTTTGACTCTTGGTCCCCATGCTTTATGCCTGTTATTTCTTGATTTCTCCTTATGTTTTCAGACAATTTTTCAGCCACAATAATGAAGAAGGAAGATGAAATAGGATCACCTTGTTTGACTCCTTTTTCTACATTAAACCATGCGGAAGCATAACCATTGTTGGTAAATGAAGCTTTGGAATCTCTTCCCGATGTGCATTCAAAAATCTGCCACTGCATGCATAAGTGCATCTGACCAGTCACAGAAGTGCAATCCGCACAAAAAAGCAGTTTTACACCTGATTATGCACCTGGTGAAACGTGCATCATCTGATGCACTTCAAAATGTGTATCATTGTCATGTATCTAAATCGGGTGTAAATGCACATGCTGCATACAGTTAGATTATGATAACATTTGTATTTAACATACAAAGATTTATATTAACACAGAATATTTGATTTTTCCCCTTTACTATAAGGATAAGTGAAAAACGATGTGAGTGCAGTTTTTACATCTTAAAGAAATCCGTCCCTTAATAGGAACATAAGGTGCAGTGGGAATAACTGTACATGTAGGGCAATAATCATATTCAATAATACATATATATGAAATAAGTATCTAACTTCCTTCTGGAATAAGCCCAAATATATATCCATTGATTGTATGTCACAATACAACACAACAGTCTTTCAGGACCCTATGCTCCAAATTTATCTATACATAAAACAGAAATTAATTGCATTTATATGAATGTATAAATATGATCATATAAAATGACCATTATCTATGATCATTATATAAGAGAGAATATATTTTCAGGAAATGATACCCCCAAACCACTTTTTTATTTCCAAGACCTTTCTGAGAATGCATGAACATTTACCTGCATATATGAATAAATAATTCTACAAACTAATTTGTGAGGACAAAACGATGTAAAATACTACTATCAAAGTAAACAACACAATGAAGCCACATCAGGCCCCAATACTTGACACTGCTCACTCGCATTCACACCCACTGTTGCACTACACTCTCTGACACCCACACTCAGTCTCTGACACTGAGTCATAGAAACCCCTACACACAACTAAACACATGCTACCTCCATATTAGCCAAATAATTATCACTACTCAACTTCTCCCACTGATTTAATTCGCCCTTTCCCACCAAATTTGTCATCTGAAATTAAATGACCACTCCCTCCGCTTACCATAGCCGCTCATTATATACAAATATTTATTAGTTTATAACTATGCTGAATATATATGCGTAACGGTTACGCGCGGCCGTAACGCATGCCTGCTACTAGTAAGATCAGAATGATGCATATGGGTGAATTCCTCATTTCCTCAGCTTTCCGTAGGTATAAAGTTTGTGTATGTTAACCAAGTCTCCAAGATATGAGTGTACATTAGAGACCTATCATTCTCAGATTATCTGCGCCTATAGAGATAGTATAGTATAGAGATATACATTGACTGGTGTTGATTGCAAAGCTTGGCGTCATCTGGAAAAATTAATAGAAGGGGCTTTTAGGGAAATAAAATGCTAAGCTTTTGTTTTAAGTAATATAACCGTCTGGCCACTGTTAGGCCTGAGATTTGTTTGTTTGTTTTTAAATGTTTTATTCGTCAAGACATTTATAGCTCACATTAATCTATATGTTATATAAAGAAATCTTTCTTTCTGAATCCATTCGACCTAATATAATATTATATATTTGGCATGTCTTACAGGAAAACGAGTCACAAGTTGCAAGTCGATTTTTCATTTATATTTGAAAAGATGAGATCACGCCGATTCCAATGATCACTTCTTCAATTTCATGCAGCCTGTCCTATACTATTAACTGGAACTTTCATTTCATCCGAAAAATGATAAATCATGCTGAGCAAATCCGCCATTTGGTCGTCATTTGGCCCTAAAATCGTCTTTTGCTTATTTGAATGAAAAAAAATGATTGAAGACATTTTTCAATAGTTTTATCGTGTCCGCTTACCCAAAATACATCAGAAATACCCCCTATTTACATAGTTTAAACTTATTTTACCATTGAGTCTTGACCCTGACTATTCCATGACCTATTATATTTACCTTCATAAACAACCAATACAACTATTCTAGTCATCTGAACAGGAAAACTAGGTGAAGAATGTGACACATTTTTCTATAAATTCTAAATATATTGAATTATATGTGTATGTGGACAGAGGGTCAGTGCCCTGTAACCCTTACCGCTGCCATTACCATTACCAGTACTGAATCGTTTTATGGCTGTAACTTTTCTTCTAGTTGGAATATTTTCACAAACTAAAAAGCGTTATGACCCTTATATCGAGCTCAATGAATTGCACAATGTTAGATATATTGGTATATTCGAAAAAGGAACTGTTTTCACTAGCATAATATGTCATGAATTGTCTTATGTTAGACCTTCAATATTTGATATACTTCAACTGCATGTAGGGCCTAACTAGTGCATTGATACCCGATTTATATACATAAAACGCATTTTTTAAGTGCATGTGATGATGCACATTTTTTTGAGCGGATTGCACTTTTGTGACTGGTCAGTTGCACTTTTGCATGCACTGGCAGATTGTCCAATGCACAATGGGCTTGTTCTCACCAGGTGGCGGCACTCTTCACTAGGTGGCGTGTCATGTCACTTGGTTGTATTTACAATTTATTTTACAATGGAAGCACCGCTATTACACTTTTGTGAAATCTATACATTATGAATGTATTCCATTATGTAATTAGGAATATTATAAGTGATATCCTTCTATGGATAATTTATCTGTTTGATATTGAAAAACGTTATCATCAAAACACCCCTATAATTATACATATAGATTGTCCCTATAGTGGCTTGGGGGAGGCAGAGTGAACAAACAACTGGTGTAGCACATGAATGCCACTGTGTCACACTCTAAGCAAAAAGGCTTACAAATAGGATGGTATAATTGATGAAAATTAAACGATGCATGCAATCCTCTAAACCTTCTTTGAAATTCTTTGGGAATATAGAGATCCTTCAAACCTTTCTGTGAGCAAAAATACCTCTCCTACAGAGCAATGAAAGTGCCTCATTGAGTGCATCATAAGTGCGCTTTTTAACTTGGCCAATAGAGCATTATTGAGAGCATCAGAATCATATTAAATACAACTGGTCAGTAGTGCATCATTGAGAGCATCAGTAGTGTATTTATAAATCGGGTCCATAGAGCATTATAAAATCAAGTTTGAGCCTCACAACTGTTTACGATTTCCACTAGTAAAGCACCAGGTCAGAATCAGGTCAAAAGTTCCAGGTGAGAACTAGGTCAGGATTGCAATCATGCACATCGGGTTAACAGCATTTTTATCCAAGATATGAACATGGGGTCTATATTGTGAGCCTCCAGGGCTTTCTCTATAAAAATCCAATCAATGGAATCATATGCTTTAGAAAAATCGACAGAGGTTATTAATCCAGTTTCATTATTATTTTCGAACCAAGAGTGGATGTCATCAATTTTTCTTATGGCTGAACCGATGAAACGGCCTTTTATAAATCCAACCTGGTCATCATTAATGATGTTGGGGATACAGAAAGACAATCTATTAGCAATAACTTTAGATACAGTCTTATAATCTACGTTTAAAAG
Organism: Sthenelais limicola; assembly: GCA_942159475.1. Taxonomy (NCBI): domain Eukaryota; kingdom Metazoa; phylum Annelida; class Polychaeta; order Phyllodocida; family Sigalionidae; genus Sthenelais; species Sthenelais limicola. The sequence continues at coordinate 42,223,295 of OW804097.1, read as the reverse complement.
CGTAATAGGTCTCCAATTTTTTAAATACATTAAATCGTTGTCTTTCTTAGGGATTACGCTTATAATTCCCCTTTTCTGGTTTTCTGTCATAGACTCTTCTACTAAACAAGTTTCTAACATAGCCATGAATATATCTTTTATGACATACCAAAAAAATTGGTAAAACTCTGCTCCAAATCCATCACAACCAGGTGATTTGTGCTTTTTGAAGTCTTTTAACACCTTATCTACTTCTTCCATAGATATTTCTCGACATAAAAATCTATTATCTACATCGTCAAGCTTAGAAAAGTGATCAGGATTAACAAATTGATCCATAACATCGACATCAGAGTTATCTTTGCTGTATAACTTAGAATGAAATCTCTGTCCTTCAGCGATAATATCTTCTTTTTTACTTTTAATCTCGCCATCAACATTTAACAAGTTTATGACTCTCTTTTCAGATTTATATCTTTCTAAAGGACAAAAATATTTAGTTGGCCTTTCTCCCTCGGTTGCCCATTTGGCTTTTGATCTTATTAAAGCACCTTCAGCCTTCTGTAATTTGTATTCTCTTATATCCTGCAAGGTTTTTTTCCTTGTATTAATTTCTTCTTTCGTCATTCTTTTTTTCGAATCGAGAGATGCTAAAATATTTCTGTTTTTTTCAGTCTGAGCTCTTCTACTTTTGGCTAAATTGCTGCTCGTTTTGATTGCCAGCTCCCTTACCTTTAGTTTGAAAAATTCCCATGCTATCTTAGGGTTAGTCAATTCATTTGGAGCATTTTCACACAGTTTCTCAACACCATAAATAAAGTTAGGATTATTAAGTATTTGATTATTCAACTTCCAATACCCTCTGCCTCTTTCTGTTTTGTACATAGATATATTCGTGTGTACCTCGAGGCGATCAGAATGAGAGCTATAAATTGTGTTACACTTTAAAACCTTACTAACGATATTGTTAGATGTGAAAATATAATCTAACCTAGAGCTTTGATCTAGTCTAAACTACGTACATTTGGGCTGACCAGTACTCTTAGTGTTGACAACATCATTTAAGTCTAGATCTTCTATCATATCTTTCAATTTTACGCTTGAGGCACTGCTTGGTTTATAAGTTATATCAGTATTGAAATCACCAAGAATTATTAACCCGTCATAATCTATATCTTCCACTATTTTAGCGATTGTTTTTAACATCTGCGATTGTTCTTTGGTCTTGTCCGCTGTTGGCGCTTAGACATTTATTATGCATGTACAAATGTTCTTTTGCTTTAATATTATGTACTGCCAGCGACCATTATCATCCGATTTAACTTCTTCTATCATTTTCTTGATATCACTGGGAACTAGCAGAAGCACCCCCTTGGATGCTGACAAACCATGTGAGTAGATTATCTGCCCTTTCCACTGAGAACTCCAAATTCTTTCTTTCGCTGCACAGGAGTGTGTTTCTTGTAAAGCGACTATGGTATTTGAAAACGATTCAAAATAAGAGAATAAAGCTTTTCTTTTATTTACATTGTTCAGTCCATTCACATTGAGGGTTATAAATTCCATCGTTTCACAATTTTCCTTGCCCAGTCTAGGAGACATTGTGAGGGTTGTTTTACATCACTTAAAAGCCTATTAATTTTTGAGACTTTTACTCTGGTGGAGCCTTGTCGTCCATCGGGGTGGTCATATTATCTTGGCTGCTGAGGTCCTGAGCCAGCTCCTTCCTCACTTGCATCAATGCCTTTCCGACCAAATTACCATTTGGTGGCCAGGTCTAGGAATCAAGAACATTGGGATGGTCGAGGCCCATCCCTATTCCCCATAACTTATTTGTTGGAGAGGCTTCTCCGATGGTACGACCTTCTGTTTGCATCAAATAGTTCCTGACCAACTCATTTTGCTTCACCTTGGCCCGAATGGCCTTCAAGAGCATCTCCTCTCTATGGTCCCGCCATCTGTTATTGGGATCGTCCACATTTGCCATATACCTCTTACATTCGACCGGATTCTTGGTGGCCAAGGCCATAGCTAATTTGATTGGGTCTCCCGCAATTCTGGCTTTCTGGTGAAATAAGAACTGTTCAATGTGCTCATACTTTTGTCCATCAATTCTAAACTTGGCTCTGTAGTGGTTGGACAACGGGTTTTGAGCAGTAAAAAATACGGTTGTGTTGTCGTCCTGTTTCTTAGAAATATTTGACAAGAGAAGACTGGACGGAATCCCATCCAGTTGGTCATGCCTGTAATATATACCGTCTATTTCAATGTTTGTACCAAACATTTCCACGTTTAATTTCTGTGCGTTAGCGGCACTAGCAATAGATTTTACTTTCAGCAGTCTTTGTCTAACAATATGGGGAGTGTCACGTCTGATATTCATCCCTTTGCCCTTCTCTACATTCTCCTCGTCATGCTGTTTAAGCCTTGAACGGGCCTCGTAGACAGCTTTTGCCTGATCCGCGTTCTTCAGCTCTATTTTTATAGGCATGTCCGGCTTGTTGCTCACTCGTACAGATTTTATGACAGTAATATCAGATAAGTTCAGGTAGTTGGTGATGACATTGTTTACCTTTTCGTTCAGCTGGTCTAGAGTCTCTCCCTCTGTCGATTTTATTCCTAAAATCAGCAAGTTTTTCTCTAGTTTTAGGGTTTCCTTCCTTATGAATTCTTGATCTTTTTCTCTTTTAGCCTGCTGTTCCTCAATGTAATCCGTGTCCTTAGGAACTGAGATAGTTTCCTATACGATCACCGTTTTCTCTTCCTGCTTTTTTAATCTCTCTTCAAAACTCGCCATTTCATTGTCACAATATTGACAGCCATCTTTTATTACATTAACTTCTTGCTCCAAGGCGTCTAATTGGTCTAAACGCTTGAGAACCATATCATACTTCGACTGAGCTCTTCTATTCGATTCAGCTTGATCGGAGACAAGAGATGTAATAAGACCTCGTAGCCCACTATCGCCTTTCAGATCATTCTTACCGGCATCCGTAGGAACTCTGCCAGCCTTCTGATCTTCGGCTTTGCCTGTTTTTTTATCACCCGACATATTCAACTTGACTTTGGTGTTATTATTCAGCTTTACAGATTTTGTTTGAGATAATGCTAGATCGGGGGAGCTTTCTAACTCCCTCTTCTGTCCCTGGACCTTGTCCTCGGCTTGTTTTGTCGTCATGCTCTGTAAGAACACTCGTTGCAACGGTTTCCTACAGGGTGGTTTTCAATTATTTCCTATGTGCGACTTGAACTTTTGCCTTTTAAACAAAATGGCGTCTATTTACTTCCGGTTTGGGGTTTTCTACTATCTATTTCGGGCCTGTGGTGCACTATTTTGTGTATACTATAGGCCTACGTCGAACAGTGCACCAGTGTCAATGTCGGTCATTAATCTGTTATTGACAAAATGCTCCAAAATGCTCTGAAATTTAGGTGGGATGGAAAAGAACGGGAAGAAATTAGATAATTTTTTGACCGATGTTGACCGATGTTAACTGACAGTGCTGCTTTAATCACCTGAACCTACGCCCTTCTCTAATCTACCTCCATCCTATTATATATATACATACAGGCAAACCTAATTGCATTGAGTCTAAAGGCCGATACTTTCTTATGTAAAAAGTGCAGCCAAATGTGATGAGTTTCGGGAAAATGAGTCACAAGTCGCAAAATGGATATTTTTCAAAGTAATTTACTCACAAGATCTCTTTGTTGGAATGTTATAGTTTTTCGTGGGTTTTGTGCTTCAATTCAGATGGATACAAAATCAAGTCCGTGTATTAAATATATCTTGGAGCTCCGAAGGTCATCCTATACAGTACATTTAGTTACGTTACTAGTATAATTGCCCACCCAGAAATATTGCAAACTTTTGTGTCAAACCCCAAATAAAGAAATACTTATTAGATATACAACTGTTTACTATCATTGGAATCGGCTTGATCTCATCTTTTCAAATATGATTATATCTCAAAATCCATTTTTTTGCGACTTGTAACTCATTTATCTGAAACACATCACAAACCTCTAGTCCGGAGTGTATGGCTGGATAACTCTAAGCTACTCCTCGGTGTACCTTACCCGGCATTTGGGAGGATTTAACGCTTGATTTACTTTACGTGATGGATTAATATTATATGTGCCCAATCAATGTCTTCGATCTGGTGTCTACACTACTAAACCTAGAGGTTCCTATAGCCTGAGGTTCATATAGGTGTATCTATATATCACCTTGTATTGAGAAATACTTTTGAGATGTTTCCCATCCATTCAGAAAAGATAAAGACACTTTATATATTCAAGCCACCATATTGAATTTTGCATCCCAAATAATAATGAGAGCTGTATGTCACTAAACCAAAGATAAAATGGAAGTATTGAAGGGAAAGTTCTGTATTCAACTGGTGTGGAGATAGTCATAGCTCTGTTTGAAATTCAATTGAATTGAAAAATACTTCATTTGTCAAATGGGAGAATTATCAAATGGGAGAATTTCATATGAGATAGACATCGTCCCTTTTATCTACCTCTTTTAGGTTTGTGATGACTTTGAAGAAAGTTAATATTTGTGTAATAATTGTATGATATTCTTCCAGGATGTTTAGTTCGACTAACTCCTAGGGTAGAATAGTATCATCTATTGCTGAGAAAACATGCCAACGGATGATACATCCTCCTCTTTGCTAACTATCATAATACATACACTTTTTAGTTCCCATTAATCATGAAAGGTTATTAGTGTTTGTCATTTGAATTAGATAGACTACATAAAAGTGAATTCAAACATTTATTATTTGGGTCAGATTTTCAGAAAATGTACAATTCATCTTCACTAATCTTCTCAAATAACTCAAATTTTAGACGAAAATAAAGTTTAAAATACAGTTCAAACTAACTGAACAGATTGCTAGAATCAATGCAATGCCGAATATACTCGAATTCACCTAGTATTGACCAAACTGCTGCCTAATTTAGCAGAATTTATTAAAAGTGTACAACTGATAATTGTACATTTTCTGAAAATTAGACCCATTTATAAATAGATATTATATAAAAGAACGATAAATGGAACAAACATAAACTTGTGTATGTATATACACATATATAATATACAGATTTTTTATGTAAGCTTTCAATCATGAAAATAGAAAAAAAATCGAGTCATGAATTTGAATTTGAGCGCTAATCTTAGTACAGAATATAACCAGATTGGCTGCTATGACAATCCCACATAAGTTACTAGTACAATACGCACCATGCGTAACTCACTCTAGATACGTTGTTTTTTTCAGAGCAATTCGTGAAATAAAATGGCAGTATCATGAACCAATGCATGTATCTATGCAGAAGCATGAGGCTAATTGTGACAATACAGTTAGGCAGCAATGTATACATATTATATTCCTATGCAGCTTAATCAATAGTTCATTTTCAACTTAGTTTGCAATTCTCTTGAACATTTACACAATTCTACAATATGGTTATTACCTTTTCAGAAGCATGAACAATAGGGGATTTTCATGTCTCAATGCACAAGTCTACGACAGTGCATGCTGGGAAAGCTTCGCTTCAAATCTGACATACACATATTTAGCAACAATATTATGGAAAATTGCAAGAATACTTTCAACAATATCATAGGTTGTGTAAACGATCTATAGTAACCAAATGCATGATGTGAAAGATGAGGTTGTGTGTTATAGAAACATGTAAAACACATGTATATTGATATTAGACCACTGATCGATAAATATTTCAAGCTGAAGATAACATGTTTTCTATAGATTTTATACTATACTATTACTCCTATAATTCCATGCGGACCAAGATTCATAATGGCGGTTATGCAACTCCCCTATTCTGGGCTGGGGACACTTTAGACTGATTTTTTTTCATGAATCCTCGTGGGAAGAAATTGATCCTTCGACCCTGGATTCAGCCGCCTAAAACTCTGTATGTTCACCACCTTTATAAGTTGGAGGCAGTGCTCATTGTACCTAGTATTGAACCATTCAGGGACATTGAGTAATATGGATGTTTGGTGGAAGCCTTCAATATCCACGTTAAGCATAGCAATGAATAGGGACTGTGATGTCTTTCGGCGAAATAAGTCACAAGTCGCAAACTGAAAGTGGTTTATTCACAAGAACCCTTTCTTGAATGTATTCATTTCTGGAGTTCTTGGAGATGCTAGTAACATGAATAGAAGTATCAAATTTCAAGACTGTGCATTAAATATATTTATGCATTTCTATTCACGCTTATCCTATTATATATATATATTTAGCTACTTTACTAGTAATTGTCCACCCAGAGATATTGCAAACTTTTGTTTTCAAAATTAGAAATATCAAATCTAAAATATAGAAATATCTATTAGATGTCCTACTGTTTACTATTATTGAAATACGCTTGATCTTTTCAAACATGTTGAAATTTCGAAATCGATGTTTTTGATCTAGTAATTTTCCTGAAACACATTACAGGGGTTTCCTGGTGAACTTCCATTTTCTACTCTGAGACACGTAGGACCGTACTTTATAGGGAGGTTCAGCAAGTCTAACCTATACGCAAAAGTAAACGTATATGCATCTCTTATATCTAATACAAACATAGATTAAAAGGAAAACCGAGATTCAGCAAAACATGGCGGGAAAAAGTAACACAACATTATAAAGTAAAATTAACTAATAGATAATGAGCTAATATATTTCTAGGATATATTAATAGGTATATTGGGAAAGTATGGTGAATAATTGTATGAACCGTTATAAGTAAATCGCATGTTGGTGATATATTCAAAATATCCTCTTGACCAGTAATACCTAAGAAGTACGATTATGTGTCATGATAATAACATTTCGTGGTAGAAGCAAGCACACTTAGTAAGATAATTCATTTTTTATACTCGTATGTATTTTTAGAATGTTTTTAAAATGTATTTGAAGGAAAAATGCAAAAAAAAATCTTGTGTCGTCACCAAAAACGGATCAGACGAATTTTTCTGTATAGATTAAATTGGAGGCTTATTCGCTATAATTAGCTGCTTATTGTAAAGGTAATGCAACCCTCCACTATATTCTCGGCAAAGATTGAATCATTAGAGTTAAAATTATGTATATAAGATTTCACTTGTGTATCACGGGATTATCAGGTTAGCCTGACAATGGTCGCAAATAAAATTTTTCTAAAAAAAAAAAAATGTCACAAAAGAATGTAAAAGTAAACTCTAAAACTGAGTGGGCTACGTAGACTGTAGATGTAAACACAAGCACACAGATACATGTCTATATTCATGTACTTTGATCAGCAGTGAGGCTACTGATTGTATCTCATAGTGGCTCTGATGAGGGGATTAGAAGGGATTCTGGTAGGGATTCCAGGAGGGATTCCCTCTTCCTGTGACCGACACTCAGTGCTTGTGTGATTGCTCGGATTTTACCGACACGAGGTTTATCCCAGATATGAAAAGGTCATGCCGCATGTATATATGTGATGTGTCACTGGAAAATGAGTCACA